>JAFEMH010000321.1:0-600000 GCA_022495995.1 Adenophora triphylla var. japonica
GGGTTCGAGGCACCTAAAACGCCATCATCTCGGGGAATCAAAGGCAGAACTACGACTTGCTTGATTCCCATTCGGGATACGTGAGGTAGCCTATCGCCTAGAGTTCGACCACCATCACTCGATCATCCCGCCAAATATGGAGCCTTACTCTTATCGAGCGACCCCGCTTCCTTCGAGCGCTCGTCGTGAGGAAGCTACTTGTAAGTACTCATCAATTTGAGCTTGTTAGAATTTTCGTTATAAAATTAACGAAAGTTATAACATTTCTAACAATTCCTAACTATCCTAACATTTCTAACAAAGGGAGGGTAGAATGGGCATTGCCAAATGAAGTTAAACCAAGAAAAGCATCTTAAAAAGCAAAACAAAAGAATAAAACCATAAATAGAAAATTTGGAAACACAAAAAGTACATTAATTTGGTTTTGAATTTTATTCTTCTGTCTAAAGTGGAGGCTGTACATAATGAACGGTGCACGCCTGCGACCTTGTCCGCGCGGATACCTTTGCATTTTCAGGAGGGCTATAAATTGAGCCCTCCGAGTCACAAAAATAAGAAGGAAGAACACAATAGCAACGAAGTTACGGCGAAATATAGAGAGAAAACGGTGAGAATTCTCAAGAATTGTCACCTTTTACTTTCCAATCTTTCCCAACTCATACTCATCCACTCACTCTCATATTAAAGCCCTAAACACTCATACACTCAAGCCAAACACTCAAGAACACAAGGAAGATTGGTAAACCCTCCTCTTCCTAACCCTAAATCTCATCCATGCATGCATCTTCAAACTACAAAATGTAGTTCTTTCATCTTCCTTCTCTAGATCTAAGAAGATCACCATGGAAGACCATCTCCATGAATGATCTTCTACAAAGATCAACATTATTTTCAAAGCTTTTCTTTCTTACTTGCAAAATGCACTTTCAAAACCCTAAAAAACCATTTTCAAGCACTAAATCTTGATTTCAAAGGGTAAAATCCCTCCCCAAGCAAATGAAATGCTTAGTCCTAATGTACCCCAAGGATGGTTTGGTATAGTTGATTCACCACTAAAATGTCTAGTGATCACTAACCAAAACCTAGGGAAATGGGGACAAGCATGGATGCAAAACCCCCTTAAAATCATATTTTCTTTCTTGAGAAGTTGCTGTCCAGTAGCAATTTTCTCAGACCTCAGTCCATGGTCTTAATTTTTGGACACAGATGAACTTGGAATTTGGTGTTGACTACAAAACACTTTTGTAGCCAACATCCAGAGCTTTCAGACATATTTTTACCTTATTTTTTGGGTGAGTAAAACTCCTCTTTTCAATTTTTCTTTCAGAGGCTAGTTCATCAGCTTCTGGGAATCCAGATCTCATATCTGAGGTTTCCAGAAGGTTTTGACCCCTCAAATCTTCTCCAAAATGGAAATTTCTTTCACACAAAGTTTATTCAAGGAGTCTAGAGAAACTTTCATTCTCTGAGTTCATCCAGATTATGAAGTTTTAGGACCCTTGAATCCATTTCAAAATCAGGTGTCTGCTGCCATTTTCTTCTGGCAGAAGTGACTTCTCAACTTCAAAAGGTATTTTGAGTACCAAATCTCAAACCAAAAAATTCTCCAAAAATCATGGGATCAGTTTAAAGTCTTAAAAAAGACATCCCAATTTTTACTTTTTCCAGTTTCAACTTATTTTGGCCAAAACACACACACACACACACACACAAATGATTTTCAGCTTGGAAGACTCGTTTTTACGAGGCGCGTCGGGTGCACACTAACGTCCTTCCCGACGCGTAACATGACCTCCGAACCTAAATCTCTGATCTCGGGCTTTTTTCAAAGTTTTGGCCCTTCAAAATTAAAATGGCGTGGCGACTCCGTTTTTTCCGGTTTTATTTGGTTTTTCAAAGAAACGCAAAAATCGAATTTTTCCCGCGAAAAAGGCAACACATCGTTACACACGTGTCATCACACGTAAAAGTATGTCTTTCCCGGAAAAACGCACTTTTCGGCACTTTCCGGGGGCATTTCGGACATTTTCCGGACTGTTATTTTAAAAAACGGACAAAACCGGGACCGGGGAACGAACTCCCACATGGCTGGTGACTCATAGGGCACGTGGCGGCCTTGCCACCTCCCTCTAGTCACTCTTCAATCACAAATCAAGGCTAAAAGACCAAAATACCCCTGATTTGCAAGCCAAGTCCGGCCGGACTCCCTGTGCACATTTTCTGAAATTGCCAGCAAGTCCTTCAAATTCTCAAAATACCACAAAACCCCACGGATTCGGGCCAAGTCCGTCCAGGACTCCTACGCATTTTCACCTATAAATAGAAATGGTGTCAAAGCCAAAAGGAGGAACTTTTACCCCAAAATCACTCTACCCCACGGCCAAGCGGATTTTCACCCCTTAGGAGCTCCGTTTTGTCTCGATTCGCGTGGAAACCTTCGTATTTCGATCAAATACGCCCCTTACCACTTCGAAACAACCTTTCGAACTACTTTCCGTGTCCGTACACACCTTCCGAGCCAAAGGAGTCGACCACAGCCATAGGTATAACTCCCTCTCTCTAACTCTCTCGTTTCGTCTCGGTTTACGCGCCGGTCGCTACAACCGTTTCGAACAACGTTATCAAAATGTAGACGCCTCCGTCTAACGGGGTCCGATACGTTTTAGCCCCTCGATCCTCTTCTCTTTCAGTAAGAGAAGTAATCACGAGGTTAAAACGGCGTTGACCCATTCCCTTTACTTTACTGTCATTTACCAATTCCGGATCGATCAATCCGTTGATCGTCATTTAACTTTCTGTCATTTACAATTCGGAGTCGTTTGACTCGTCGATCGTCATTTACAATTCCGAGCCGATTGGCCTCGTTGATCGTCATTTACGATTCGGATCGTTTGATTCCGTTGATACCGCACTTTAAATCTTTGTCATTTTACAAGTCCGACCCGTTTGGATCGTGATAGTATTTACTTTTCAAAGTCAGTCGCAACCCGATTCGTTGATCGCATATCATTTAATACGCATTTTCCCGTAAAAATCGTTAACAATGTAATGCCCGGTTCAAAACCGGAGTTCGTCCTTCGAACTCTCTTTCAAAAACGCGAAATGACGTTTGGCCTCCAAACGCTCATCTTCAAACTAAAAGCCGCCATTTGACACTTAAAATCATTTAATACGCATTTTTCCCGTAAAAATCGTTAACAATGACATTGGCCGGTTCAAAACCGGAGTTCGACCTTCGAACTCCTTTTCAACTCAAAATCGACGTTTGCCACGCAAACGCTCATTTCAAACTCAAAATCGACGTTTGCCACGCAAACGCTCATTTCAAACTCAAAATCGACGTTTGCCACGCAAACGCTCATTTCAAACTCAAAGTCGACGTTTGCCACGCAAACGCTCATTTCAAGCTCAAAATCGACGTTTGCCACGCAAACGCTCTTTTCAAACTCAAAATCGATGTTTGTCATTCAAACGCTCGTCTTTTCAAACAAAGTCACCTAATCAACGTTTGACATTCAAACCAAGATTAAGCTTGTCATTCAAGCCCCCATTTCAAAAGACACACACACACACACACGTTTTCGAGAAAGGTAGAAAGACTCGTCATGCGAGGCATTTCGGGCGATCTCGTAATACTCTACCCGAAACGTAACGTGACCTCCGAACCTAACAATCTCTGGTACTAAAAAGCTTTTTACTCGTTTTTGCTGCCAATAAAAATGATCCCCGTTTTCAAAGCCTTTTCCTAAGTTTTTGCTACCAATAAAAACGACACCATTTTCTAAAGCCGTTTCTCAACGTTTGGGCTCAAAATACAAAAACCGCGTGGCGACTCCTCATTTTTTCCTTCCCATGAAGCGAGGTCTCAGACACCAACCCTCCGCGAAAGACAACCGCGTTTCGCGTCCGCGCGAAATCCCGGGTAATTTCAGTTGGCGACTCCGCTGGGGATAAGATACTTTTTTCAAAACTACCGTTGTTTTCTAAAAAGCCTTCCGTGGGTCAAACTTTCGTTTACCCTTCCTCGTTTTCGTGTGTGTGAGTTCCTTTAAACCTCGAACGGTTTTTTTTCAAAAGGCATTACATTGTCAACTTTTCAAAATCATACCATGTTTGTGCATCCCCATTCATGCTTGATTCTCATCGCTGTCTTTTGAACTGTGCATCATGAATTCTTTAAGACACATTCTGAAAAAAAATCTCTGTTTTACTCAGAAAAAGAATTTTAGTGACCGCACACTACGCGCACTTCTTTGCCTCGGAACACCGCACTTCACGTGCACTTGCTTTGCCTCGGTACTTTGCACACTACAACCCCTAACCCGGGATGGCCTTATCAGTTGCACCCCGATTGGTCTGCCAGACACCTTTCGGGGGCGCACGGGGTCGTCCCAAACATCCCATCCTAGCCCGTGTAAGCCATGCACTCTTTGTGTCACACTTTGTCCAAGACCCCGGTTGGTTTTTGGCTTAGCTCGTGTCATAAAGCCTAAGTGTATGTTTTTACGCCGGGCCCTGCCCCGAGTCAAGCTCGAGAGTTTGAGATCGAAGGTCATTCCCGACCCGAAGTCTTGAGCTTTTCAGCCTTGACTTTGACGCGAGCTCTGTGAAAAATATACCCGAAGGTTCAATGTGACCGTGTCACCAAACCTCGCCGTATGTATCGTGCCGGCCACAACTTGGCCAACGCTAAAAGCTAAGGTCTCTCGCACTGGCGAGTCGGGAGAGGTCATGCCCAAATTTTGGCACGATCCCGCCTTAACTTAAGGACGTTGACTTCGGCGTGGCCCGTACATCACACACGTTGAAAGTTTGCGTGATCGGCTAGCCTTAAGTTCACTTTTTTCCTTTGTCGGTGGAACTCGCTTGCCTTATCGAGACCTCGCTCGGGATAGTCCGTCTGAGAAAGATGATCTACAATGGAAACGAGGGGCTTATAAGCGTAGTGACGAGATCCGGATTAGAGCTCTAGGATTAGTTGCGAAAAAGAAGACCCGCTCTTTTCCAACCGATTAGGACTCTAAGAAAATGCGCTTTAAGTAAACATTAATCGGTAACTGCACATTGCACAAGCCCGAAAACCTTGAGCCAAATACCCTTTTCCGAAGCCTAAACCCTTCCTTTCGTTCCACTGCGGCGAGCGAAAGTGGTTCAGATTTCCGGGTCGAGCGCCTTGCGGAATCACGGTAACGGCGGCGTCGAGCAGTTCTTCGGTTCCCTCGGTTCCCTCGGCCCGGAATTTCCGACATGTCTAGTTCATCGAGAAATCGTGACGGGGAAGGACCCCGCCACCGCGCAACGGATATGACATTGGAAGAAGCCATCCGGGCTTGTGAGGTTCCACAAGAGGCGAAGAAGATCGGCGGGAATTTCGTGGTACGGCTTACGAATGAGCGAGGTATAGCAACTATCCCCGGTCGGACGGTACTTTTGTCACAGTCGAGGATGACGATTCCCCGAAACCGGTTCACCAAACCTTTAACCGGGTTCCTCCCCCGCCAACATACGGGATGCCTTCGAATCAAGGAAACTGCCTAACCTAGGCTCCATGTTGCCACCTCTCGGGGCAACCCTGTCATTTTTAGCCGGCCCGGTGCTACTCCTATCACTCGTCAATACCACCGGCGCACCTTTGGACCATCTCAGGATGCCAATATTCCTCAATACCCTCCCGGGTTCGTCCCGTTGCCTATACACGAATCCCTAAACATCGGGGACAAACCCCGATACGGTTCGAAAAGGCTCCCGTATATCCTCATATATCAAGCCTTCCACCTCCAATCACTACCGCTCACGTGGTAGCACCGGCGCCGAGCCTCAAAGTCCACCACTTGGACCCAACCTTAGCACTGGATGGTCGAGCGGATGAAAGACACAGAAAGCCACCATGAGCGGCTCAAAGCAGAAATGCTCAAATCCATGGATCAGGGAATGGTCACGCCTCTCCCTGCCAAGTTCGAGAATGCCGGAGATGGACCGATTCGACGGAACCGAATGTCCTCAAACGCACGTCGATACCTACGTTCTCGGCATGAGAGCAAAAGGAGCAACCCTCCGGCCAAATGGCCGACCACTTCCGGCATACGCTCAAAGTTCGGCGTTACGATGGTTTACGAGGTCAAGCTGCGGATCGCCGCACACAGGATCGGATTAGTAACATCTTCTGGGCAGTACGGATCCAACTTAGAGTGGGAAACGAGTCGCGAGGACTTAATCACCACCGAGAAGAAAGCGGATGAAAGTGTTGGGGAATTCTACAAGAGGTGGAGTGGAAACTCTCAGAGATCATGGAGCCACTCTCCAAAGATGAGCAGATGCGGATCTTGAGTCTGCTTAAGACCGTCCATCGAACTCTCATCGGTCATCATTTCTTCCCGGATCTCCGGGCCATGGTCAATGCGGCTCACGGTTCGAGAAGGATCTCAAGGAAAAGTTGGCTCTTTGCACGGCCATACGAGATACCGCTCGGCGGTTGCATTCAATCCCGCACCGGCCCCGAAAGGGAAAGATACGTCATCAACTACATCCATCGGGGACAACGGTCGGGTAACGAAACCCGGTCCACAAGCAACAATTCTACTCGAAGCGGACTGCCGTACACTTCGACAAGTTGGACATGCCCTTTGAGCAATATGATGGAAGGGTTAATCAAGGAGGGTCTCCTTAAACCCGTTGCCAATTACAAACCCAAGAATCCCGTAGCCAATGCGGACAAGAACAAATCTTGCGCCTTCCATCGGTATCACGGCCATACCACCGACAACGAGTTTGGGGTTACGATACGAAATCCGAACTTGATAGAAGAAGGCAAGTTGGAGCGCCCCCATGGGCCCAATACAATCGGAAACCCTTTTTCGAACAATAACGATATGAATTCCATTGAGTGGGTGCCCGAAGATGCCCACGAGAACCGGTTTCTCGCCTCTTTAGGCGGGATCCTCCTCTAATGTCCACATCGGCTACGATGTTTGCGGCTTGCTCACTTTGCACAGGTACGAGTCCCGAGAAACGGTCCGGAGCAATCCTCCGAGAAAACAAAAGAAGAAATCCTCTCAACGACAGGCGAGAGAAAGATACGAAGGCTGGGGACACCGGTGTAGGTACACTAGGAGAACCTTAGGGAGGTTCGACTACTACGTCTTGTACTCTAGTCGATCCTCCCTTCCTCCAGGCCATCTGCTTTAGAGCAAACGGGGGTGGGAAAGCCGAAAAGTCCCGGCGAAACCCGGAGGTCGGACCCGGGACACCGGAATACCTCGGATCTTGGTAATCTTGCGCCGATCGAAGCCTAACCCTCCGCGGGATCAGCCAAGATTCAATTTGTCCAGCTTCCGAGCTCGGACCGGTGAAGGAAGATCAAAGTCAGCTTGGCACTCGCACTCAATCAACCTGCTAACCAAGGGCGGCAACCGCCACAAACAGCCTCAACATAATCCCGAGGCTCCAGCAAAGGCTTTACCTCACAAGAGGAAGACAGGAAATGGATGGCTTGATGACTCTCCTTCTTCGGATAGAGACCAGATCTACGATTCCCGACTGTACGGCAGTATGATCACGTTCTGTGATGAAGACTTACCGAGAGATGCCTCGGGGCACAATGAAGCTCTGTACATCACTCTCAAGCTCAACACCATATCACTCCCCGGAGTATTGGTAGATAACGGGTCAGCCGTTAATGTTCTCCCTCTCAGCATGATGCGAGCCCTCCGTATCAACGAAAGCCACTTGAGTCCGTCTACTCGGACTATCAAGGCCTACGACAGCTCGTCTCGTCCCATCCTGGGGATGGTGACTCTGGAGCTCTGGTTCGAAACCCAAATGGTGCCAGCAGAATTCCACGTAATGGACATTCCATCCGAATTCACAGCTCTATTGGGGCGCCCTTGGCTACATCACATGAAAGCCATAGCTTCCACTCTCCATCAGTGTGTTAAGTTCATTAACCGGCAGGGAGATCTCGAAGTCATCCGAGGGGATAGTTTCCTCATAGGAAATGAAGCCGAGACAGTAGCCAAGCGTGTCCGCACTCAGGCACCGGGGTTACCTCCTTCGAATCAACCAAGGGACTATCGGGGCAAATCTCATCAGAATCCCTCAGAGTCCGGAGATGCTAACTATGTAAACGTACTTGAACAGGCAGACCATGAAGCGATCAGATACATCAAGTTCAACTGTCGTTTCCAACATTTGGAGGCGGGTGGAAGGAAACGGCGAATATCGCCGTGATGCGAGGCACATAAACCCCGATCTCCAATCGGAGATTCGTCGGCATTCTTCAAACCAACTCTACGGCCCCCGCAGTGCGAAGAGATCTTTGTGATAAAGGTCAACAAGCACCGTCATTCTCGTTTTGAATGCATGAAAGTCGTATGGGATGTCCTCCACGAGGAACTACCCGCTGCACCCCTCTTCTCCAACGAAGAGCATGATGTTTTCTAGGCTGCTCCAGCCAACGCAACCGGACGCAATACGTCCCTACGTTTGGATCGAACCGTCAGATGACGACGAGTCAGGACTCTCCGGAGTCGAGGACGCGGCAGACCCGCGGGCAGACCTCTGCATTCACATGCTCAGTTTTGAGGACGAAACTCCTTCCGATCAGGTCACCTACGACCAAGGCTCCAATACCATGGAGATTGTCAAGCTCAACGTCCAGTACAAGTGGCTATCCGACAATTGGAAGCAACTGGTTCACACGACAAAGAATCCTCTCGACAGAGTGGGCGACGACGACTTCGTCAACATCATCTATTCCGAGATATCCCGATGTTACCGAGGATCCGATCCTTATCGTCGATTGCAATACCAAAGTCACCCTCGATGACCGCCGCTCATGGTAAACGAGGCCACCTGGCCAAGCGAGCTCGAGCTCATCACTACTTCCGAGTACCAGCCCCAGTGGCAACCGGCCCGTGCCGTCAGTCAAGCTTATACCCTCAAGTGCCTCCAAAGCCAAGGGCAACAGCGAAGGAGACCAAGCTCCTCACCCTGCTACGAGTCGAGATCAACCTCGGGAATGCTTCTGGCCACCCCGAAAACATACGTGAAAGTCTTCCCCGCAAGGCGAGTCGGCTTCCAGGCATAGGAAATGACCACCTCGGCATCAACATGCTCCAGTTCGATTCTGCTCCCGGCCGTCGCGGCCCGGATTCGAACATCCTGCCGGTTGGCCCCGCTAGCTCGATAGACTTAGCGATCGAGCGAGATCACGAGACTATCAACATTGCAGAATTCAATACCCCCGTGGGGTCAATCAAGCAGATATGGGCAAATTTATTGGTAATCGAGATCAAGGAAGGCCGCATGGAATGTCCCAGTCCGACTTCCTTCGTCAACGTAATCTAAGTGTTCCCGCCATTCGGCGATTTGAATGTAATCACGGTTCTAGACACTAGTTAGATGATGCGCACCTACGGAGACTGCTTAGCTCTCGCAAGGAAAGCCCTCATGGAACTAGCCGCTCAAGAAAGTCGTCTTTGGGACGAAGACCAAGCTCGAAAGACCGACAGGGACCGAGCCCTTAAAGTGTCACAGGCAGCTTCAGACAGAAAGCTAGAGGCCACTCTAGACCAGTTCGACCTCAAGGGTTTTGCTCACGGCAACTTCCCGGACTACCGTCTGTTCTCATCCAACCTTCTCTGCCAGGCAAAGGTGGTCAACGGTCCCGATGACCTAGGAGATGGAACGACACAGCAGAACGAATCCCAGCGCTTACCTTCCCGGGGAAAGCAAGTTCTCTGTGAAAGCAACGACGAAGATGATGAAACCATTCTCTTCCAAGCCGGGCATGAAGTCAACAAAACCGGACTCCCAAGGGTCCTGGGAGGATGGGAACGGATCATTTCCGCACTCAAATTGAAAGGCCAACTCAGGGAGGAAGGTCTATTTAAAAACAAGAGGAAGATGGAAATTCGTCTCGAGCAACTACTCAGGGAGATTCCACAGTGTACGGCATTCGTTTACAGAAACGATCAACTGGGACAGCAACCAGTTACATGGGCAGATGTTCGGGAAGCCGTGTACTCACCTTCTGACATACCCGCCACTCAGATAAAGCAGAGGAGAAAACTCTCCCCGATGGAGTTTTACCTAGACTGCCGCACGCAGTTCAAAGAAGCACTGGCTATTCTCACATGGGAAGAAACGCAGGTGTAAGTACCCAAATCTGGCTCATGCCTTCCGGTTAAATTTCCCGGCAATTTCGGTAAGTTTCCCGGTAATTCCCCGGACCTTCCTAGTGTTCCGGAAATGTTCTGGAACAGTCCCAAATTAAATTAAGGGCTGAAGGGAGCCTTCCTAATTAAGAAACACGTTTTTCTTAATTAGGAAGAAGGTTCTAGAATAATGCCACCTTGCATGGTTCTAGAATGCTGAGTCACAATGGATAAGCCCGCACGGCTGCATTAGCCCAAGGTCTCTGGCCGCACGGCTTCATTAGCCTTATCCGGGCGCCTATAAATAGAGCCCTCCTCTACCCATTTCAACACACAACAACAATACACACAATCCATAGCAATACACTCAGTCACTCCCAAGACGTGAAGAATATTGGTGAAGGCTCAAGAAGGTGAAGAAGAAGGCCAAGAAGCTCCCTCCCTCCTCCTTGAAGATCCAAGACCAATCTCTCCTCCTAGCTCCAACCAAAGAAGCAAAGGAAGCAATTGGTAACCTCGCACGCCCTAACCTTGCTTTTAATTGATATACTTGCTCATTGCATTCATATATCTTGCTTGGGACTTGGCATTCATAGTTAAAGATCACATCTTTATCACCCCTTTCCCTTTTGCATGCATTAAGACCTCATTTGTCATAAAAATGTAGTCTTTTTTCATAAAGGTGTATCCTTTGCACCTAAAACTCCCATTTTCTAATAAAAATGTCATTTTTATGCATCATTTGCACATAAAAATCCAATCTTTTCAATAAAAATGCATCCTTTGCATTCAAAACCCCTTGTTCAAGCATCATTTGCTTTAAAGACCATGTCTTTACCATAAACTAGAATCATATGCTTTTCAAAATGCAATCTTTATGCATCATTTGCATAATGAATGTCAATTTCTTCAACAAAAATGCATCATTTGCATAAAAAATCAAATCTTTATGCATCATTTGCAATAAAGATTATTTCTTTAAACTAAGTGCATCATTTGCAACCCAAAAATGTCATCTTTTCATTAAAGTGTCATTTTTCATCATGCATTTCCCCTTTCCCCCAACCTTGGAACGGACCGGTGTAAAAGATCCTATCTTTACATCGTTCCTTCCATTAAAGGTTCACGATTTCTTTAGAAAGGGATACCTTGAACCCTATATCTCCGATTATCGCTTAAGAAAGAGTATGAAGCCTCTATACGAGCTCGACCGTCTTAAAGCGTAGGATTGATGGGCTAAGGACCCTCCTTTCCTAAAGAACCTCATCTTTGACCAAAAGAGAGTCATTCTCTCGATCACGCAAGTCCCGAGGGTCCCGAGGTTTAAAATGCGATGATCACAAGTCATAAGATGAGGACGGGATCATAATCCCAAATACATAAAATTCCAAGGAATCCCGAGCGACAACCAACAAATGGTTTGTACGTCCGGAAGACAACTTGGGACATTTTCCCCCTTTATTTTCAAACACATGCACACAAGAAAGCACGCAAGCAAGCACGATTATTGAAATCTTGGGAGACTTGCTCCGGCAAGGCACTTTGGGTGAACGCCAAACGTTCTTCCCAAGGGGTAACTTAACCTCCGAACCCAAGTAAAACCTTTTTTTCAAAGTTTTGAGGTAATCAAAATGGCGTGGCGACTCCGTTTTTCAAATAACTCGGATGTCTTCAAACTCGCGTGAATCCAACACAAAATTTGGGCACCACATTCACAGTTTGGCGACTCTGCTGGGGATATCCCAAAGGAGAAAAGCTTTTATTTTCAAAACAAAAAAATCGATACTTGGTATATAGGTGGAAACCACTTACCCTTCCTGTACACTCCCTGACGTGGGAGTTGGGATAACCGGTGGTTTAACAATCCACGTACCAGATCTATCCTTTTAAAAAAAAATAATTTTGAAAAAAATAGAAGAAAGCTTTTTCCCTTTGAGCGGGTTAGACTCCCATCGCCGATTTCATTAATCATGCTTGCTTTCTTTACCATGCATTGCATCATTTGCATCTTGGGATGTGCATACTTTGAAACGGGAAACAACCCGAAAAATAGCAAAAGGAGTGGAACTGGAAAATTGATCCATGCGGTCGTACGGCTCAATCCTCATTGGATTTCGGCCGGGCGACCTCGGTGGCAATTCCACCGGGAAAAATCATGGTTAATCTGGCCCGATCCCTAGCGGCTTGGGGCTATTCGGCTCCATGGCCCATTTGGGGCTCCCAGAAAAATTTACGTGCTTATGTGTTGCATTTTCCCCCGTCCCGAAAATCATTCCTTTAAAACACATTTCTGAAAATCTCTGTTTTAACTCAAAAAGGAACATTTTTAGGAGACCGCACACTACGCGCACCTGATATATCCTGTACACTTTTGCACGCACGTCCTTCAAACCCGAGGGTGGTTCAGTTTACAGTCACGGACAGCCTTACGATGCTCCTCGCGCACGGAATTATCCCAACCTCCCATTGGCGGCGACGGTGTCGACCAATGCACGGTCAGGTGTCACACGTTTCAAAAACCGTGACTTTTGGTTGATTTTTGGTCTAGTCCGTGTCATATAGCCCAGTTGCATACCCACGTAAAGGTCAAGCCTTAGCTCATAACGGAAGCCAAGATTTTCGCTCAAGCGAAATTACGCGAAAATTCCGACAAGGAAAAATCGGTGGGATCTTGACTCCAGCATTGACTATTGACCTTGACCCGCACGAAATGCGTAAGAGTCAAGACCGAGTCTTTGCCAAAAAATCAAAAGATCTTTCGCTCAAGCGAAGCTCTGCCAAAATTCCGACAAGGAAAAATTGGCAAGATCTTGACCGGCATTGACTTCGATTCCAACTCACGCACTGCGTATGCAACGAAGTTCAATGTGACACTGTGTCATCCGGCTATTTACCGCCCGACCCATGCCTATTATTCTCTCGGACATTACCGAAAGTCAAAAACCGTCATTCGCTCAAGCGAAACTCTGTCAAAGATCCGTCAAGGCAGAGAGACGAGACTTTCCCGGTATTACCTTGACTATAATCCGCATCGCTCGTGCGTTGAAAAGTCCTATGACCCGCTAGACCCGATAGGAGCGTTCTTTACTCTCGGTTGGTGGGATCCGCGTGCCCTATAGGACCCTCGCCGGGCCGGTCCACCTGGGAGGTCGAAATACAGGTGGAATACGAGGGCTTATAGACGTAGTGACGGAACCCACGATCCGGGATCTAGAGTAGTTGTGAAAAAAGAAGGGCGAATCCCTTTTCCAACCAAATAGATATTAATAAAAGACAACTGTTTTAAGTAAACTTGAAGATTCTAATTTGCATATTGCACAGGCCTTCGGCCTAAACACCTACCCCGAGTCTAAACCTTTCCTGTCCCTTTTCCGCAGCGAGAAAGAAGTGGGTGAGAACACGGGTCGGCGACTTGTTAGCGCGAGAATCCTCGAAGCGGTTCGCGAGAATCCTCGGTTTCGAGAGTCGAGAATGGCCGATTTGACGGAAGCGATCTTTGGTTTGGGTAACCGAGATAACTAGGGAAGAAGAGCTAACCTTAGCCCTGGAAAACGGTCGTAAGGCCCATGAGGAAGCAGCAAGCCACGCTCATTGAAGCGCTTCGTCGTCATGGAGTTCAAATAGTGGTTGAGCCCAACGGTTCCTTGGTGATGATAGAAGATGAGCCTCCGAAGCGGCCATCTCGGCTCCATCAACCTATAACCAATGCCCTCCTCCATCCTCATACGATCCCTTATCCGGGATTACCCCTCTTCGATCCTTTCCAACATCTCGAAGCCATCGGGGTCCCGACACCCTCACCTCCTCAAATGAGACCCTGACTTTGTTCCCTATCAACGAGAAAAGCCAACGCCTCGGCTATCCAGGTTACGCATCCTGCATTACCCCATAGGATTCACTCCCTCTCCTCGGTATGGGCCATCCCGAGGCATTCCCTAGGCCTCAAAATCAGCTCAATGATCCTTATAATTCATGTCCCGCCACGAGATCTTCCACCTCCAACTTTGCCAACGGGACCCCGGGAGGTTAGTATCCTTTCCTACTTCGGAAATTATGAGCCTAATTCCTATGCCTCACGGCCAGATCTCACGGGAACACGGGACTGGTCAAGTTTACACTTACTTCCCCTCCAAAGATCCCCAAGCCTTGGTCCCGGCTACCCAGCTGTGCCACCTCTTGTCCTTCCACTCCAAATCCCGGATAAGCCTTCTCAGGAATCGAGCAATCCTAAACCATCCCCAGACTCCAGACATGGCTTGGCTAATGGAACAAGTTAGGTCCATGCGAGAAGTTTGGGGAAATAGACACCAAGAGGACGGCATACCCCGGATCGCTTTGATCAGCCAAAGTTGTCCCTCTCCCTCCAAAATTCCGAATGCGAGAAATTGAAAAGATCAACGGCACCGATTGTCCCCGGACTCACATTGAAAGCTACATTCTTGCCATGAGAGCCAAAGATTGTACACAACAACAAATGGCCGATCATTTTCGGTTATCATTAAAAGGTTCGGCTCTTAGGTGGTTCTGCATGTGAAACCGAAGCGAGCTACTTGGGACCGAGATCAAGGAAGCGTTCCTAGAAAAGTATAAGGCCAATTTGAATTGGGAAACCAGCCGGAATGACCTACGGGGTACCCTACAACGTTCGAGATGAGCCGGTAAGTGAATTCTACAAGAGATGGAATTGGAAGCTCGGTGAAATGATGACCCCGCTCCAATGAAGAGGAACAAATGGAGATCTTCCAATCTTGCTTGAAACCTCAACTAAGAGTCCAAATTGGCAATTACTACTATCGACCTTCGGGCAATGGTAAATGCCGGCACCAAGTTTGAGAATGCCTTCAATATGGCCCCGGCCCACGAGGCGGCCGATTCTTACCGCTACAAAGCACCGGTGTCAAATGCCCCGGTGTCACCGTGAAAGGAAAAAGAAGTGATTGGCGTTTGTTAATTACATTCGAGAATGAGAAAGCGGGACGGGAATGCGGGCCAAGCTGCTGCAAAGCCAAAGCTCCCTTTCTATCTGTGAAGATTTCGGAATGCCACTAGAAAAGGTCTTCGACGGTTTGGTAGCCCGAGGACTCATCGAGACCTTTGGAAAGCTGGAAGCCCAGGAACCGGATATCGAGAATGGACGAGACCCAAACAACTGTCGCTTTCACAATTATCATGGCCATAACACTAATGATTGCACCTACACGAAGCTCCCTGATCTCTCGCCTAGTTGAAGAAGGCAAGTTAGAACCACCTCGGGGTCCCAATGTGGTCAAGAATCCTCTTCTGCTAACAATCGAGTCAACATGATCGAGTTCGGAGGAACGAATGGAAACGGTTTTGGAAATCCGAGAGGTCATAGATATCCTGAAATTCAATATTCCTTATCTTTGAATTACGGGAAATGGAAAAGATACGATTAATGCCGCCGCCATGGAGAGACGGGTTTGGACCCATGAGTCGGGTGATTTCATTAATGTTGTCAGAGCTCGACCTCTTTTCTATGATATCGAACCAGTAACCATGGTCAAGATTACAGAAGAAAGGCTCACTTATGAAGATTGCGAGTTCGAAGTAAAACAAGCCATGTTAATGAAAGTCTCTCCGGAACCCTTCATTACCCATGATGAGCATAATGTGTTTGTAATGGCTCTTACTACTCCTGAGGATCAATCCCAACCCCCAGTTTGGGAAAAGGTAGAAAGAAGAGTGAACAAGCCAAAAGACTTTTGGGATGAAGAAAGCTGTATCTCGAATCTTTGAAAGCACAACCGGTCCTCTTGCCCCAGAGGTACAAATGGATGAAGTTAAGTTGAAAGGAGATTCCGCGGATCAGTAGAGTACTTCCTATGGAATTGGTGTCGAAAAAGGCAATAATGATCCGCGAGTGCACAATCAAATGACAACGGCTGGCAAGGCTGCTACTCCCGGGGCAACGACAAGAAGGAGTGAGATCCCGGTCTAACCCTTGTCAAGTCCCCCTCGAGTCAATAAGTAGCGTAGGGGTCCGAGTCTGTTGTCTATTCGGTCAGTCGGGAATCTTTGAATTCCAGTCCTCGAGAGTCATCCAAGGCCTCACGCTGAGGATTATGAAAATGTAATCGATGTCATCTTTCCCCTTATTTTGAATGAAATGACAAATCTTTACGATTATCCTCTTATTGCCAACTTAACAAATGATAAATTAACTCAAAAACTTAACAATGTTAATAATGAATCATTTGAACAAGATGCAAACACACTAACGAACAATACATTAAAGAAATCTTTAAGCGGAGTTTCGAGGAAAAAGGAAAACCGGGCCCAAGCTGCCGAGGAGGTTTTGATAAGTGTGAACTTAGGTACTATTGAGGAACCTAAAGAGACACAGATTGGAAGCTTCTTCCAGGGGGTTGAAAGGGACAGATTGATCGAGCTGCTCGAGAGAATACGTCGACGTGTTTGCATGGTCATACAAGGATATGCCGGGGCTAGACGGGTTCGATAGTAGAGAACACGAATCCCTCTAGCACCGGATGCTAAGCCCGATAAGCGGCGAGAAAGATTAAGCCGGAATGGTCTCTACAGGTCAAAGAAGAAATTGAGAAGCTACTGCGGGTAGGGTTCATCGAGTTATTGAATACCCGACATGGTTGTCCAACATCGTGACCGTAACCAAGGCCAATGGGAAGGTGCGGCTTTGTGTGGATTTCCGAGATGCGAACAAGGCCGGCCCAAAGACGACTACCCTACGCCCAAAGCATAGACATCTGGTGGACTCCAGCTGCCAACTACGAAGTCAAATCCTTCGTTGATGGTTTTGCGAGGCTACAACCAGATCAAGATGGCCGAGGAAGACCAAGAAAAGACAGCCTTCGCACCACACCATGGGGAACCTCTTGTTATACGGTAATGCCATTCGGGCTCAAGAATGCCAGGGGCTACTTACGAAGAGCGGCGGCAGCTCTTTTCATGACATGATCCACAAGGAGATTGAGGTCTACGTAGATGATATGATAATCCACTCCAAGAAAAGGGTGGGCGGCACTTTGTTGACCTACGAAAATTCTTTGAGAGGTTGAGACTGACATTCCATGAGACTAAACCACACTTGAATGCACCTTCGGAGTGACAAGGGAAAAGTGCTTGGGTATATGGTCACGGAGCGAGGTATAGAAGTTGACCCCAGAAAGATCAAAGCCATCATGGATATGAGGCCACCTCAAACCCAGACGAAGTCAAGAGCTTCATGGGTAAATTGCGATACATCGGCCGTTTCGTCAATCGAGTTGACCGCTATGTGCGAGCCCATCTTCAAGCTCATGAAGAAGAATGTGGACCTGAGAATGGACCGAAGAATGCCAAGATGCCTTTGACCGAGGATCAAGGCATACTTAGTACATCCCCACATGCTATGCCCCCACATAGACGAAGCCTCTTACGCCTATCTCCTTTATCGCGAACACGACGGTTGGGGCTATGCTTGCTCGGGGAAAGAAAGACTCTCGGGTAGAAAATGCCATTTACTTTGTCATTAGGAAGCTACGAGGGAGTGAGCTCAATTACTCGGCATGTGAAAAAGACTGTGCGGGGGCCAGTGCAGGTAGTCGGCAAATTGAAGCATTATATGCGAAGCCCACCCCGTGAATTTGGTCTCGAAAATGGACCCCATCAAAGTACATCTTTGACAAGCCTTCCCTCTCGATGCGTTTAGCGAAGTGGTCCTTCTTCTTGGCGGAATACGACATCAACTATGTGACCGAAAGGCCATCAAGGGTCAAGCATTGTCGGATCACTGGCGAACTTCCCGATGTGAAGACGAGAGGGCACAGAACCCCAATTCCCGAGATGAAGGGATCTTTGCGGTTGAGCACGAGAATAGATGGCAATTGTTCTTTGACGGAGCCGCTAACAAAAGAGGAAATGGTGTAGGAATGCTATTGGTCGATCCGAAAGATGAGCATACCCCCATAGCCCTCAAGTTGAACTTTCTGCCACGAACAATGTCGGCGAGTATGAAACTTTCGCATTCTTTGGTTTGGAGAGGCTGCCTTAGAAAGAAATGTCAAGGAGCTCGAAGTTTACGGAGACTCGGCCACGATCATCAACCAAGTCTCCAACAAGTGGAAGGCTTGTGGACCCTAATGCACAACGGTATCATGCCCATATGGAGGAGTTATTTGGGACGGTTCGGATAAGTGACTTTCCACTACTTGCCGAGGGAAAAGAAGCAGTTCGCGAGATGCCTAGCTACTCTAGCCTCATTGGTAGAGATCCCCAGGAAAAGCTATAAAGCCCTTGAGTGGGTAGAAGAGAAGCCCCGGCCCTTACGGTTATGAAGTGGACACAGGACCAGAGCCCATAAAGGAACCTTGGTACAATCAGTTACCAATTCCTCCGAGACGGAGAATCGGCTTTCGAGACGAATAAGGTAGACCAAAAGAAGGTGTCGAGCCAAAAGCTTGCGAGCCACGAAAAGGTTGGCCTCCCATTATGTCATCCTAGGAGGCAACACAGTACAAGAAACGCTATCAAGGACCGCTCCTCTTATGTGTCACTCAAGAAAGAGCCGGAGAGTTGATGGCCAAAGTCCACAATGGTCCTTGCGGTCCTCACATGAATGCGAGCCACGATGCAAGTGATCCTCGAGAATGGGTTACTCTTTTGGATCTCCATGGAGACGGTGCGTCCGGCACGTCGAACTGCGACAAGTGCCGGCGGTTTGCCAACCTCAACCATCTCCCACCTCATGACACATGCTTGCATGACGACTCCTTGGCCGTTTGCAGCAGGGCATTGACGTGATAGGGAAAATAACCAGGCCAGGAAGCAATGGGCACGAGTTCGTGTTGGTAGCCATCGACTACTTCACCAAGTGGGTAGAGGCCAAGTCCTGAGGTCCTCACTTCCGAGAAAAGTGGCCCGGTTCATCAAAGAAAACATAATGTGCGAGATATGGGGTGCCCAGCGAGATCATTTACGATAATGGGTCACACTTCGAAGGAGGCTGCGATAGGCTGGCACTGTGCCGAGAATTGAGTTACTACGCCACAAGTCGTCCCCGTACGGACCTCGGACCAATGGAGCTGTGGAAGGCTGCTAATAAGACACTCGGCGGATCATCAGGAAGATGGCCACCGTGGTCGTGATTGGCCCGAAAAGCTGCACCTAGCACTCTGGGGCTCTGAACATCTGTCGGAAACGGCCACGGGAGAAACTCCTTTTGCCCTAACTTACGGGATGGAAGCAGTGTTACCGGTGGAGTTGGAAATCCCGTCATTAAGGGTCCTCTGGAAAACGGTGTCAATGAAGTAGAATGGTTGCGCGGCCGGCATGATGAGTTAGCCACCTTGACGAGAGAAGGCTAAAAGCCATGGAACACACCGAGCCTACCGAGGCGAATGGCGGGCGTTTGATAAAAGGTCGAGGCCGGAGACATCAAAGAAAGGTGACTTAGTGCTTTGAAAGTAAAGCCCCCTACCGAGAGACAACCCCACAGGAAAATGGGAACCCGTCTGGATCGGCCCTTATGTGGTGCGAAGATATTATCGGGAGGAGCCATGAAGCTTGCGGACTTGGATGGCAATCCCTTTGTCCACCCAGTCAACGGTGATAAACTCAGAAGATACTATGTCTAATTAAAAAAAAAAAGAAAAAAATAATAAAAAAAAAAAAAAAAAAAAAAAAAAAAGTGCAAAAAGAGTAATACCCGGCTAAGTGAAAACCCCAAAAAGGGCGGTCTAGGCAAAGACGGGGTTGCACATATAAAAAAAAAAAAAGAAAAAAAAATCTTAGTGCAAAAAGAGTAATGCCCGGCTAAATTTGAAAACCCCAAAAAAGGGTGGTCTAGGCAAAAAGCAGTGCACACGAAAAAAATTAGTTCACAGGAATGAACTACGTAGACTGAGCCCCTTAGCCTTTCTTGTAAAAGGGAACGTGGCGGCCATATATGGTTCGGTCTAAACAATAAAAAGGACGATTAAGTTTCCATGAAATATGTCACGATCAATAATAAAAAAAAAAGACATTTGAATTTCCATGAAATGTGTCTTGACTAATTTCTAAAATAATTTTCTTGTTCATTACAAGTTAAAAACTTCTTGATGAGTTCAAGCACGGTCTACCTCTTGACTCTGCTAACTTGCTACAAAGATCTAAAATACAATAAAATGCCTAAATAAACTAATGTGTTTGCAAAATGGCAATAAGGGAATCCTAAGAAAAGACTTGTCGGTCGTCATTATTTGAGTCTTCTTTGGTCTTCTTCCCTTTTCCTCGGCCCCGTCGAGTCTTCTTCCTCTTTTTGTCTATGATGTCGGTATCCCTCATTCCGACCTGCGGTATCCTCATTGGAGCCTCCACCAACCCCGTGTCAATGAGCGCTCTCTCTGTCAGAGCACGAGTCCGCACCTCCTCCCTCGAGCCTCGGTCGAAAGGAGCGACCTCGGACAACCTCTTGTCTGAGCCTCCATATCTCGACCAAGTCACACACATTGGTTATGGCAACTCGCCTTAGCCTCGGTCTCCCTCGAGTCCTTCTCGAGTCGCGGATCGGCTCCCAATAAAGCTCGACGTCTATCCTCCAAGATAACACAGTCGCTCCCATCTCCCTCTCGTACCGGTCAAGTAGACGGTGGTCAAGATGGTGCTCTTCCTGCTCCTGAAGATAGCCACTGGGTGGGAAGCGGCATGTGTCCAAGCCCTCGAGAAAAAGAGAAGGCTGGCTGGATCCCTCATGTCAGATGACACCACCTCCATGGTCAGGATGTCCTCCCGAGTCACTCGATGGCTCCTGTAAAGCCCCAAAGCTGCACGGATACCAAGCGGGGTATATAAAAGGATGACCGGCGAGAATCCACGGAACCCTCACAACATAAGACTCTGAAATATCCTCTGATGCGCAGCCTCCAATGTGGTATCCACCAACGGATGTCCGAAGTGGATAGCCTAGCCATCATCGGCTCCCGGCTACCACACCCTGTTCTGTTGCCTAGGCGCACCTCTCGAGAAATCACCCAGGGCCTTGAGTCGGCAAAGCCCCCCGAGGCAAAGCCCGAGCCTCTCCTGCAGCCACAAAGTCAACATAGTCGGACTCCGGACCTCATGAAATGGTCTCCCAGAGCCATCCTGTCGATCCCATGAAATGTCTCTCCCAAAACCGGCGGGACAATATCCTTCCCGGCCACTGCGGTCTCGACCATGTCCAAGAGGCCACTATGGCAGAGTCCCCACGGACTCGGCGGTGAACAAGACGAGAGAATACGCGAGAGAATGAAAGCATCCATAGCCACCGTGGTCGCGGCCATATCTGGAGACCCAGGCACACGGGATATCGAAAGGTCAATCCTATCAGGGGCTACCATCATCCTCTCGGCCTCTCCCAAAGGAATCTGCGAGAAAAGATGCAAGCTTTACCACCACCGGCACGTCTCCGATCAGCGGAATAGATATAGCCTCGAGTCTCGGGACCCCCAATCAAGGCTCTGAAGTCTTCGTGCGTTGGGACAATTTCGTTGTAAGAGAAGCGATAAACATGTCTCCGGACGTCCCAGCGAACTTTCTTTGCGGCTCTCAACGAGTCCCAATCGGGCGGGAGATCCCTCAAATGCCATAAAGACTTGATCTTGAAGGAAGAATCAAGCGAGTCCCTTGTGATTTTGAAAGTTATGTCTCGCCCAAGATTGAAGACCGGATAGAAAATGGTCTCGCTTCCCCCTTTGCAATCGACGGGCTTCTCCATCGCAAAGTGTTCAAAGATGGTGCTTTTAGGTCCAAAATATGCTGCAGGAACAATTGGGACAAGTCTAGAGTGAAAATGAAATGAAATGGCCAAGCCTTGCTTTTATTCGAGAAAATAACCGGCTCGAGACAGGCGCAAGCCGCACGGCTTCATTTTCCCTCGAGGCCATGCCGCACGGCTACATTAGCCCTCTGCGGAAAAAAATTCTGCGGCAACCAAAGTTGCTGCCCAAGGGAGTTTTCACCCCACTTTTTCAACCAAACACATGTACAAAAACATATCCGAAGCCATTCAAGCATTTATATACCATTATAAATCATTTTGGCCCGGTTTGACCAATTCCAAGCAAAAAAGTCGCCCCAAGGCTCAGATAATATGCAAATTGAGAAATCATAAATTAGAAAAGTAAATAAAATGTAAATACAATGTTTTCGCCCCATCGGTGCCCAAATAAAGCAAAAAATAAACAAGTTGTGCATAAAAATTGTTCATTGTTTGTTTTTGTTCCAAATCTATCCTAGAGACCTCCTAGGCCTCAGTTTCTTCTTCTTCCTCATCATTTGCTTTCGGCTTCATGTAGATGCTAGCCTCCCTCATCAAGTCCTCACAGTCGCTCACGTCGAGACAAATGGACATTATCGTGCCCGTACTCGGCCCAGTTTGCTCCCGAGAATGTCGGCGTTGGGTCCCCGCCCAGAGGCATGGCATTGGAAGAAGTACTCAGGCCGATGAGGTAGGCCATTTGTGCCCCAGACGTGCCGTCTCTTGCGCCCCGAGCTCCTGTGCATCCGCTGCCGCCTTCGAAGCGCGAGCCGGCTTCCTCGAAGAAGGCAGAGCCACATGTCCTTCCCGGCCCTATTACGCACTTTGACCGGCCTATCGTAAGTGCGAGTGGAACACGAGAAAAGAAGAAAATCTCGAGAAAAATCTCGAGAAAAATCTCGAGAAAATTGCAAAAAGCGAAAATGCGAAAGCTAAAAAGGGAATAAGACCCTAAAAGTATACTCACAGTGCTATCGGGCGGCAAGGTGTGCTTGGGGCTCCCTAGCATCGGGGACAGGTATCCTCATCCTCCTCGGCACTCCATGGACCACGTAGGACGGATGCGCGGGAGGGATCGGCGGGTCGGTAGGCTCATCCTCCCCGTATCCACAGTGACCGCCGGCTTCACTAGCTTACGTGGCGTCCTCGAGCGGCGCTGCTCCACAAACACGGCGTAGGGGGTGTCCATGTCAAAGTACTCCTCTGCGGCCACGCTGCACGATACCTCGCTATCTCATCCTGCGGCCAATCCACAGGCATAGCATCCGTCTTTGGAGGATCTGAGGAGTAATGGCGTCAATGGAGGGGCATGGCCATCTTTGCCTCGGCGGTCCCCAGGTAAATGACATCGCATGTCGGCCCAGTGAGCCACCTCCTCTGCCTCGTCACATCAATGGCATCTCCCGGCCAAAATCTCCGGATACACCCCAAGGGTAGAAGTCCACTCCGTCATGCCCGTCCCTGTTGATGGTGGCCTCACCATTTTGTAGTCGAAAGTGATCCGGGTCTTCCCAGTGAATTTATCCCTCGCATCTCCCCTCCGGCGAACCATAGCGGGGAAGATGGTGACATCCTCTCTTTGGTTCCAAGGGAAGAACCCGATCACCTCACAAAACCAGGCCTGCATGTTCAAAACATCAAAAGGTCATTCTCTCTCTCATAAAAGTCTCGAGACGAGGAAAAGAGAAAAGAAAAAAAAAGAAAGGAGACTACCTCGAGGGCAAATGAGAAGCGATCCATGGAAGCGGCTTTGTTCATTTGTACATGTCCAATGAGAAGTACAACTCCGCCAATCCGGCCTCTCCCTAAGAGACCGTCCCTATCCCATCCACATCCTCCAAAGAGTCGAGGAGGCAAGTCATGGCCGGCGTCCCGAGAATTTGCGAAGATAGTGGTGATAGCATCAACCATATGAATGCTCTAGCCGATTCTTTGGGCGGTCACATCATTAGCGGCAAAGCTCTGCATGCAAGTACGGGCTGCCACCTCGACATTCCTCGTCTCCATCCCGGCCCCTTGGGAATCGGCTCAAACCCGGCCAAAGCACGGAACTCCTCAGGCGTAATGTGGTCTCTCCAAGTCACGGGCCTCCCGGTGAGCGTAGGCAGTAATAGGCTGTGAAATCGGCGAGGAGTCTCTGTCGGCTCTCCCCGGCTCGGGTGAAAGCTATGGGTACTATCCCACGGAACTCGAGAAGGGCCTGGACCAAGCCACTTGCTCTTAGAGGTGATGTGAACACCCCTGCCGATGGCCTCTACAAACGCATCCGGGCAGGTAGCCCTCACCCAGAAATTCTTGGGGTTCACCCCATTCTTCTCAAAATCCGGCATCCTGCCGCAGCTTAGCTGCTATCTCCGATGGTCCTCTAGACTTGTTCTCCTGTAGACAAGCACAAAAAAAAAAGAAGTGTCAGTCCTTCATCATTTTCAAAAGCATGCATATATTCACAAAAGCGCACCTATTTTCAAAAGAAAAGCATTCACAAAAGTTTTTCTAGCATTATTTGCATCAAAAAAAAAAGAAGCGTCTTTCATCATTTGAAACGCGTCATTGCTTTCCTAAAACACAAAATCACAATTTTCACAATTCTTTGCACATAAGCATTATTCTTTCAGAAATGGCATGCATGAATCATTTTCATCTTCCAAAATCATGTTTTCTCATTGAAAATCAGAATTTTGACCTAGTTCTAGCACAAGGCAAGAACTCCGTCTCATATTTTGAAAATTCTCATTCTTACTTCATTTTGCGAGAAAAAAGTGAGTCATTCTCATAATTTTCATCAAATAAGTTGCACATTGCATATTCTTAGCCTCATAGGTTGTTCATGCATCTCAAAATCATTCAAAAAATCATTCAAAAATCCTAGAATTTAGGTCAAGCCCTAAATCATTCAAAATTCAAGCAAAATCATCGGAATTGAGCAAATTAAGAATGCTTACCCCAACCGATCGCGGGTTCGTTGATTTATGCTCCCTTCTCCCCGGGTAAAGCTCCGATGGAGGCGTAAGAAAGTCATACTTCCTCTCCGTCCGAGCAGGCTCCTTTCTCCTCCCTTCTCGCGGCCGCGGAGATGTTCCTTCTTGCTTGCCTCGGTATGGGATTGCCCTCCGGATCCATTCCAATCGATAGAAGCAAAGGGAATTGAAGAATTTTTGAAGAAATTCTCTCCTTTCTCTCTCTCTTCCTCGGCAGTTCTTGGGCGGCAATAATGCCCAATGCCCGTTCAAACCTGTTTTAAATAATCTGGAAAAAACAGGTCTCTAGCCGTACGGCTCCTTTTCTCCATCTCATGCGGGCGGCTTCATTCGCTACGGCGAAATTACAATCCACCTTTGGACCTTCCACTTGGGCCTGCAATTTCCGTTATCTTTTAACCAGGATAACATCTTTTTCAGAAAATATCCCTTATTTCTTTAGCAATCAAGCTCTATTCACAGTCGCCTCCGTTAATTCCGTTATAACGGGATAATGCTAGGTGACAACCTCCGAATTGTCAAAACTCTAAACTGAGCCTACCTCTATCCCGAATAGTGACGTACGCTTAAGTTTCTCTCAACTTAAGCTACCTCTATCCCGAATAGTGACGTATGCTAAGTTTCTATCAACTTAAGCTACCTCTATCCAGAATAGTGACGTATGCTAAGTTTCTATCAACTTAAGCTACCTCTATCCCGAATAGTGACGTACGCTCAAGTTTCTATCAACTTAAGCTACCTCTATCCAGAATAGTGACGTATGCTAAGTTTCTATCAACTTAAGCTACCTCTATCCCGAATAGTGACGTACGCTCAAGTTTCTCTCAACTTAAGCTACCTCTATCCCGAATAGTGACGTATGCTCAAATCATTCTAGCTTTGGCAACCCATATCTCTGATTCGAAAGAGATTGAGACGTATGCTTAAATCATTCTAGCTTTGGCAACCCATATCTCTGATTCGAAAGAGATTGAGACGTATGCTCAAGTTCACCAAACTCTAGCTACCTCTATCCACTTGATAGTGACGTAAGCTCTAGTTTCAATCGGTGTGACCTCCATTAATTGTCAAAATCTCAAGAATCCTAGACATCGTTCCTAACTATCTAGTGATGCTTGAACTACGATCAAGGCTTGATTCCTCCGGGATACGTAGGTAGCCTTTTATAAAAGGTCCAGCCATTCGACCACTTTGGTCACCCTGTTTCTTTGTCACTCCTCAGTGATAAAGCAGCCCCTCATAGAAGTTCAGATATCCGACCACCTTGGTCACTCCTAGCATATCCCCAGTAGGATCAATTGCTTGACCTCCTAGGTCATTTTCTCTTCTTTTTCCCCGACAAGAGACTAGTTTCTCTTCTTCCTCCCAGCGGATCCAAAGTTCCGAACTACGGCCTGGCTTGATTCCTCCGGGATACGTAGGTAGCCTTCCAAAAGGTTCAGCCACTCGACCACCTTGGTCACCCAATCCGTCTCGGCATTCGCCAGATCGGATCCTTTTCTATCGACAACCCCACTCGCCTTGCAAGTGACGTTGCCGAGGGGCTTCTGTAAGTACCCAAATCTGGCTCATGCCTTAGGTTAAATTTCGGCAATTTCGGTAAGTTTCCGGTAATTCCCGGACCTTCCTAGTGTTAGGAAATGTTCTGGAACAGTCCCAAATTAAATTAAGGGCTGAAGGGAGCCTTCCTAATTAAGAAACACGTTTTTCTTAATTAGGAAGAAGGTTCTAGAATAATGCCACCTTGCATGGTTCTAGAATGCTGAGTCACAATGGATAAGCCCGCACGGCTGCATTAGCCCAAGGTCTCTAGCCGCACGGCTTCATTAGCCTTATCCAGACTGCCTATAAATAGAGCCCTCCTCTACCCATTTCAACACACAACAACAATACACACAATCCATAGCAATACACTCAGTCACTCCCAAGACGTGAAGAATATTGGTGAAGGCTCAAGAAGGTGAAGAAGAAGGCCAAGAAGCTCCCTCCCTCCTCCTTGAAGATCCAAGACCAATCTCTCCTCCTAGCTCCAACCAAAGAAGCAAAGGAAGCAATTGGTAACCTCGCACGCCCTAACCTTGCTTTTAATTGATATACTTGCTCATTGCATTCATATATCTTGCTTGGGACTTGACATTCATAGTTAAAGATCACATCTTTATCACCCCCTTTCCCATTTGCATGCATTAAGACCTCATTTGTCATAAAAATGTAGTCTTTTTTCATAAAGGTGTATCCTTTGCACCTAAAACTCCCATTTTCTAATAAAAATGTCATTTTTATGCATCATTTGCACATAAAAATCCAATCTTTTCAATAAAAATGCATCCTTTGCATTCAAAACCCCTTGTTCAAGCATCATTTGCTTTAAAGACCATGTCTTTACCATAAACTAGCATCATATGCTTTTCAAAATGCAATCTTTATGCATCATTTGCATAATGAATGCCAATTTCTTCAACAAAAATGCATCATTTGCATAAAAAATCAAATCTTTATGCATCATTTGCAATAAAGATTATTTCTTTAAACTAAGTGCATCATTTGCAACCCAAAAATGTCATCTTTTCATTAAAGTGTCATTTTTCATCATGCATTTCCCCCTTTCCCCCAACCTTGGAACGGACCGGTGTAAAAAATCCTATCTTTACATCGTTCCTTCCATTAAAGGTTCACGATTTCTTTAGAAAGGGATACCTTGAACCCTATATCTCCGATTATCGCTTAAGAAAGAGTATGAAGCCTCTATACGAGCTCGACCGTCTTAAAGCGTAGGATTGATGGGCTAAGGACCCTCCTTTCCTAAAGAACCTCATCTTTGACCAAAAGAGAGTCATTCTCTCGATCACGCAAGTCCCGAGGGTCCCGAGGTTTAAAATGCGATGATCACAAGTCATAAGATGAGGACGGGATCATAATCCCAAATACATAAAATTCCAAGGAATCCCGAGCGACAACCAACAAATGGTTTTGTAGTCCCGGAAGACAACTTGGGACATTCCCCCCTTTATTTTCAAACACATGCACACAAGAAAGCACGCAAGCAAGCACGATTACGAAATCTTGGGAGACTTGCTCAGGAAAGGCACTTTGGGTGAACGCCAAACGTTCTTCCCAGGGGTAACTTAACCTCAGAACCCAAGTAAAACCTTTTTTCAAAGTTTTGAGGTAATCAAAATGGCGTGGCGACTCCGTTTTTCAAATAACTCGGATGTCTACAAACTCGCGTGAATCCAACACAAAATTTGGGCACCACATTCACGGCGAGGCACTAACTCTCGACGCAGCTCCGCCGCAAGAAGGTTGATCTGGGCCCGAGCGGAGGAAAACTAGCAAACCATGAGTATCGCGGACCAACTCCAGTAATGCCCCAGTATGCTTAGCAAGAAGGAAAGGAACGCGATATACCGTGAAGAGATCAAGGAGACCGTTCGCTTAATCCGAGAACTCTCCAACCTCCCTCGGAGGGTTAGCAACGCCTTGCAGTTCGGATTCGAGCAACCAGTTGTGCAGCGACGTTCGAGCAGCTGCGGCGGTCAGTAAACTACCTCCGCGCAGAGGCACCTAAGCCGGTATCCTGGGCAGAATCCGTCAAGTGCCGAAGCTCCCGGGAATTCATCCACATCAATGAGTTGAGGAAGACATATGGCCCTATGCTACGAGGAATCCTCCTCTAACTATGGCTCAACTCGGGCGGCTGTTCGAAGGGACCAAACCTGATGTCGGCGTCCTAACCCGATCGGGTCAAATCCATGCATTACCATCTAAGGCCACCAAAAGCCGACGGAGCCGAGTGCAATCAGGCCGGCCCGAAGACGCAAATTCCTTTGAAGAGGACCCGATCCTCACTCGGCTCAAGCGGACTCGGGCGAGCATTTCCCTTTGGTCCCTGCTCACATCTTCTTATCCTCACAAGCTCAAGATAGAAAAGCCTGGCCCGTACCATGGTCCCCGTGGGCCAACCCCGGAGGAAGTCATTCAAATGATCGGCAACATCCACTATGGCAACATTATCACCTTCACAGATTTGGACCTTCCAAAATTTGGGGCTGATCACAATGAGCCGCTCTACATCACAGTCTAGCTGGACGAGCGTCGCCTTCCCCGCGTGTTGGTAGACGGAGGTTCCGTACAGTTCTCGGGGTTGCTACTCTTAACATCTGGTTCGGCAAGCGGGTGATCCCCACCGAATCCAAGTATTGGACATTCCAATCACTTTCACAGCCATCCTGGGGCGTCCCTGGCTGCATCAAATCAATGGCGTGGCATCCACCCTTCACCAGTGCCTTAAGTTCATGCAAGGCAACGAGCTAACCACGCCTACGGCGGACGGCGTCACCACCGAGGGGACCGGCACCAACGACATTCCGATATTAGAAATCAAGCATAATGACGACATGGCATTAACTTGGATTCACTCACGGAGACCTCCGAGATCCAAATATGCAACGTGGACCTTCCACTATCTCACGACCCGATTCCTCTGCCATGAGGATGATGAAACTCATAAACTTCATCCCGGAGACTGGGACTTGGCAAAAGGCTGCAAGGCCAACACCAAGTCATTGAAGTCAAGGACCACACCACGGTCCAGGGCTTGGCTACGTGCCAACACCGACCGACATAAGGGAGAACAAAGGCTCGCCCGCACCAAGGCAAGCCCACAAAAGGGGAACCTCCGACGGCACACCCAATCTCCGACCTTACGGCTTTGACCTCGCTCATTATTTCACCAAGGGAACCGAGCGCGAACCGCGGGGACCGACGAGGGAACCGACAGCGAAGCGAATGAGGACTAAGGGCCGAGCCGACAAGCGGGGCGAGGGACCGACGGTGGGCTGATGAAGATGAGAAAGAAGTCGGGATAGTCGGCACTAAGACTACGGGAAGAATGGAACAGCTAGCACGGGACCTCAATCGTTTCGAGAGGACTCAAAGCTAATCCGATAAGGGAGCATTCCTCGACATCACGGCTCTACTGGATCAGCTGCCACCGTCCGGCCACGAGTACACATTCAAGGGAATCCCGGACTTGGAGGAGCAACTTCAGTACTCTCCATGGGAAACATTGTTCGGATCAGCCACCGAGGCCACGTTCGAGACAGTAACTCCAAAGCGAAGGAACCGGAATTCATAGAAGACGCTCTCGGTGGACCACTCTCTGAGTCTTTTTGAAGAAGTCATGGAGGTGCCAAACCCGATTGACACAGGCTCCGACAACAAGCATGATCGCCATGATTGGGACAGCGAAGCCAAGCCTCTCGATCCCCGAACCCTCATCAAGCATCCAGTAATGCCACGAAGAATTGGGTAACTTTCACCTGGACCAAGGCAAGCCGAGCGAAGCGGAAGACAAGCTGGGCCCGCACCCACATCTCCCTAAACCCGGTCTCAAACCCTCGAGTCGGTCCTTGTCGAGTCCAGTCCTCTGAGTCATCCAACGGCCTTACGCCGGAGGACTATAATAATGTAGCCAATCATGTATTCCCGTTCTTGTTTAATGAAAAGTCGACCTTTCGGAGTATCCTCTCATTGCCACTTTAACAACTGATAAGTTAACAAACAACTTAAAAGACGTTAATAATTCAATTGATAAAGAAGCAGACACATTAAACGAACAATACATTAAGGAAGTTCTCGAGCGTGTAGTTGACCAAGAGGACAACCGGGCCCAAGCTGCCGAAGAGGTTATGGCCAAAGTGAACCTGGGGTCAGTGCAAGAGCCTAAAGAGACACAAGTGGGCAGTTTCTTCGCCGATGCAGAAAAAGAAGCCCTAATAAGCCTCCTCCGGGAGTATGTTGACATGTTCGCCTGGTCATATCAGGACATGCCAGGACTCGATCCCTCAATCGTGGAGCACAGAATTCCCCTGGATCCCGAATCCAAGCCTGTCAAACAGAAACTGCACAAGATCAAGCCAGAGTGGTCCTTGCAAGATAAAGAAGAAATTGAGAAACGCTCCGAGTTGGTTTCATCAGAGTGATTGAGTACTCGACTTGGCTCTCCAACATCGTGACGGTCACCAAGGCCAACGGAAAGGTCAGATGCTGTGTGGATTTCCGGGATCTCAACAAGGCCAGCCCTAAAGATGATTTCCCACTGCCTAACATCGACATGCTGGTCGACACCACGGCAAATTTCGAAGTAAAGTCCTTCATGGACGGGTTCGCTAGATACAACCAGATCAAAATGTCCGAGGAGGATCAAGCCAAGACTGCCTTCACCACTCCATGGGGGACATGCATTACACGGTCATGCCGTTCGGTCTCAAGAACGCTGGGGCTACTTACCGGCGGGCCGCACGCAGCCCTCTTCCATGACATGATTCACAAAGAAATCGAAGTATATGTCGACGACATGATCATCCACTCCAGGGAATCAGACATGCAGCACATGACAGATCTGAGAAAGTTCTTCAACAGACTCAGAAAGTACTCCATGAGGCTAAACCCGACAAAGTGCACCTTCGGCATCAAGCGTGGTAAGGTACTGGGGTACATGGTTACAGAAAGAGGTATCGAAGCCGATCCCAAGAAAATCAAGGCCATCATCGACATGAAGCCGCCTCAAACCCTGACAGAAGTGAAGAGCTTCATGGGAAGACTTCAGTACATCGATCGCTTCATCAACCGAGTTGACATCTCTCTGCGAGCCCATGTTCAAACCGATGAAAAAGAATGCCGACATCAAATGGGACTCAGAGTGCCAAACGGCTTTTGAGAAGATCAAGACCTACTTGGTGAATCCCCCAGTGCATTGCCCGCCACATGAAGACAAGCCACTACTCCTGTATCGACGGTAATAGACACGTCAATCGGAGCAATGCGGCACAAGAACGTAAAGATTCCAAGGTTGAGCATGCAATCTACTTCGTAGCCGGAAGCTTCAAGGAAGTGAACTCGGCTACTCGGCATCGAGAGAAAACTTGTACCGCCTTGGTATGGGTAGTCGGGAAAGCTGAAACACTACATGCGGTCGCATTCGGTGCTCCTGGTCTCCAAAGTGGACCCCGTCCGATATCTCTTTGACAAGCCATCCTGTCAATGCGGCTAGCCAAGTGGTCATTCTTCCTGGTGAGTTCGACATCAAGTACATGGTCGAAAATCAACAAAGGGTGAGTCATGGCGAGACCGGTGGCCGACTTCCCGAGCAGTGAGCCTAAGGGTCCTGATCCGCAATTCTCGGACGATGAAATCTTCTCACTCGACAGCACAAACCGCTGGCAACTCTTCTTTGATGGGGCAGCCAACAAGAAGGGGAATGGCATAGGAATTCTCCTTGTCGATCCCAAGGACGAGCATACTCCCATAGCCATCAAGCTGAATTTCGAAGCAACCAACAATTCGGCGAGAATACGAAGCTTGTGCAGCAGGTTTGGAAGCCGCCCTCGAGCGCAACATCTCGGAAGCTGGATGTATATGGAGACTCGGCATTGATCATCAATCAAGTGTCCAACAAATGGAAGACGGTAGATTCGGCCTTCGAAGTACCATACGTACATGGAGGAGCTCATTGCTCGGTTCAAGGACATCTCTTTTCACTACTTGCCAAGAGACAGGGAACCGCTTCGCGAGATGCCCAGCAACCCTCGCCTCTCTTGTCGAAATTCCCGATGGGAAAGCGGTAAAACCCCTCAGAATAGGCAGACGGGAAACACCTGCCTATTGCTGTGAGATCGAAACAGAAAAAGAAACGATCGACGAACCCTGGTACAATCAGATTTACCAGTACCTCCAAAGCTGAGAAGCATCCTTCACAAATGAAGATGGAAAATACAAAGAAGGGATCAAAGCCAAAAACATGATGGCATTAAAACGCCTGGCATCCCACTTCGTCATTCTGGGGGGTATGTTGTACAAGAAGCGCCACCAAGGGCCACTCCTTCGGTGTGTAAATAAAGAAAAAGCCAGCGAGCTAATGAACGAAGTTCACAACGGAACCTGCGGTCCACACATGAACGCCCGAGCATTGACACAGATCATTCTCCGTATGGGATACTATTGGATATCAATGGAAACAGACTGCATCCAGTTCGTCCGAAGCTGCGACAAATGTCAACGATTCTCCAACCTCAATCACATTCCTCCACATGAACTCTATTGCATGACTACGCCCTGGCCTTTGAAGCCAGATCACTCCTCCGGGAAGCAATGGTCACGAGTTCATCTTAGTCGCAGTCGACTACTTCACCAAATGGGTAGAAGCCAGATCGTATAAGGTACTGAATTCTAAGAAGGTGGCCGAGTTCATCCGAGAGAACATCATGTGCCGATACGGAGTGCCCAACGAGATCATATCCGACAATGGGACTCACTTCGAAGGAGATTGTGACCAACTGCGACCGAATTCAGAGTCACACGTCACAAATCTTCTCCTTACAGACCACAAACCAATGGTGCAGTAGAGGCAGCCAACAAGACTCTCGCCATGATAATCAGAAAGATGACCACCAGAGGTCGGGACTGGCCCGAAAAGCTACATTTAGCCCTCTGGGGATACCGAACATCAGTCAGAACCGCCACAGGGGAGACTCCGTTCGCGCTTACCTACGGAATGGAAGCGATGTTGCCAGTGGAATTGGAAATTCCATCCCTCCGAGTACTCTTGGAGAACGGGATCAATGAAGTCGAATGGCTACAGAGCCGTCACGACGAACTTGCTCTACTCGACGAGCGCAGATTGAAAGCCATGGAACACACTCGAGCCTACCAGAGCAGAATGGCCCGAGCATTCGACAAGAAAGTCAAGATCCGAGACATCAGAGAAGGCGACTTGGTGCTAAAGGAAAAGCCTCCTACGCAGACCAATCCCCTCGGAAAGTGGGAGCCTACCTGGATAGGACCGTTCGTGGTACAAAGAATCTTCTCCGGAGGAGCCATGAAGCTAGCAGACTTGGACGGAAACCCTTTCGTTAACCCCGTGAACGGAAGCAAGCTCCGCAGATACTTCGTTTGAGGAAGAGCACGAGTCAACTCACCTTCCCCATACACCGTCCTCTCAGTAAAATTAAAGTGCTAAAAGAGTAATACCCAACTGGATACATTCCCGCTAATGATCCAGGTAAAAAACAGGGTCACACTTCTTTTGTCTTTGTTTTTCTCAAATTCACCTAAAGTGTCGAACTACGGTGACCTGAGCCCCTTAGTCCAATTGTAAAAGGGGAACGTAGGCAGCCATCATTGGTTCGGTCTAAAAAACAAAAAAATACAATAAGCATCAATTGCTTGTGTTTCGAAAAACTCTTTCCATTTAACCTACAAATTCATAACGGTTAAAACATTCTTTGATGAGTTCAAGCACGATCAACTCTTGACTCGCTACACGCTAGCAAAACTACAATAAAACATTAATCAATTAATGTGTCTGCAATGACAATGGGTGGATACTCTGGACAGCAAGGTCAACCTAGTTTCCCATACTAGGTCCTTCATCCTTCTTCCCCTTCCCTTTTCCCCGTGAGTGTTCTTCACCTTCGCGGGAAATATTCGGTAGGCCTTCTACAGCTCGGGGACTCTTCCCGACGCCTCCGTCAATCCTGTGGCTATCAACGCGGCCCTTTCTCTAGCTCTGTCTCGAGCCGCCTCGCTTCGAGCCATCATCACAGGTGCTTTGATTGGCCTCCCGATCGGCACTTGTCTCATAATCGGCCATGGCATCGCCCGATACGATTCCCGGGGTTAGCCCTTGCTTCGGCCCTCCTCAAGGTCGAGCCTGTCCAGTGATCCGGCACCCAACGGATCACTCCGTCTCCACAAGATAGCCATCTCGTGTCTCCCTTACACTCTTCGTACCGGTTCGGAATCTTGCGTCGACGAAGCAGTACCCTCTCTCCGGTGAAAGAGAACCCCGGCGGGAAAGGACGTGTATTGCCACCATCGTGTGAGCAGCAATAGCGTCGAAGGATCCTCCATCCGCAAAGATCCCACCTCAAAGGTAGCGGCATAACTCGGATCGGTCGGTGGCACTGCTCTAGCCCGTCTTGTCGCAGTAACCAATGATGGAATATAGAAAGACGTCCGAGACGGCCCCGGCACTCTCGACAACCAACAGACCCTCTGAGCGGTCCTACAAGTCTCAGTAACTTCCAATGGGGAACCCACCATCGCAAGTGATGCGTGCAAAGTCGGCCATCCGTAGCTCCGGCTCGGCTGATCGCCCCCTATCACCGGAAGGACGTCGAGAGAAAGACCAAGCGTCACAAGACATTGGCACCTCGGGCATCATCTGCGGTCTCTCCCTTAACCACATGGTAAGCATAGCGGGACTCCTCCCCACATGTATCGGCTACCGGTCGCCATCCGACCTATGCCCGGGAATGTCTCGCCCAAGACCGCGGCACGATGTCTCCCCCACTGCAGCCGCCTCACCAGTCCGGTACCACCGTGATGGCACACACCCGAGACGTGAATGTGAACAGAGTAGCAATCGCGCACAGAGCAAACACATCCCACGAAAAGATGCTCCCCTCAGCTCCGGCAAATCTTTCGGGCAGTCCCGAAATGTCAACATAATCAGTATCCTGTATCAGCATCCCGTATGCTTCTCCAGCCGAGATACCAAATAAAGACACTAGCTTCTCAACAGTGGCCATGCCACCAGCATACGAAAGAACTAGCTGTTCCATCTCAGGTCCTCCCAGAATGGCCCGAAAATCTTCAAACGTAGGAGTGACTTCGTTGTACGAAAAGCTGTACACGTTCCTCCGTATGTCCCAGAACCGAGACGCTGCTCTCAAAAGATCCCAATCTGGCATGAGCTCCTTCAAAGCCCAAACAGATTTAATCCCGTAACAGCCTTCGAAAAACCCTTTGTTCTGCCTCGTGTGGTTCCGTACCCACGACTGAAAGTTGTCCAAATATCGCTCTTGCATCCGGGACGATAACTTGGGAAAAGGAGCCATGAAAAATGAAGGGAACCTTGGAAGTTTGAGAGAATTCAGCCAGAATGATTAAAACTATGCGCAGTTTCTTAACCAATTGCAAAGCTGAAACTGCAATTTAAAGAATCTGGAAATTCATTCCAAGTCCAGCCGGACTCCCTCTGCAGTTGACTTGGTCAACTCTGCAGCCAGCTGCCCCTAAATTGGAAACATTTCCAAACAACTCCCTGTTCATCCTTATGAAACCTACGTGCTGCCCCTGGTTTCATTCAACAAATATCAATATCCCTTCCGCCCCGGGCTCGTGCAACAGTGCAATTAATTAATAATTAGTGCATTTCTACAGTTTGGCAAAGATAGTCCCCATGTCTACAGACACCAAGCTATAGACATGGGGACAATCGCGACCTTTCACGGTCCGATTCAAATCCTTAATCGCGACCTTTCACGGTCCGATTTCAATCCTTAATCGCGACCTTTCACGGTCCGATTCCAATCCTCAATCGCGACCTTTCACGGTCCAATCTCAATCCTCAATCGCGACCTTTCACGGTCCGATTCAAATCCTTAATCGCGACCTTTCACGGTCCGATTTCAAATCCTTAATCGCGACCTTTCACGGTCCGATTCCAATCCTTAATCGCGACCTTTCACGGTCCGATTTCAATCCTCAATCGCGACCTTTCACGGTCCGATCTCAATCCTTAATCGCGACCTTTCACGGTCCGATCTCAATCCTCAATCGCGACCTTTCACGGTCCGATCTCCAATCCTTAATCGCGACCTTTCACGGTCCGATTTCAATCCTTAATCGCGACCTTTCACGGTCCGATTTCAATCCTTAATCGCGACCTTTCACGGTCCGATCTCAATCCTCAATCGCGACCTTTCACGGTCCGATCTCAATCCTCAATCGCGACCTTTCACGGTCTGATCTCCAATCCTTAATCGCGACCTTTCACGGTCCGATTTCAATCCTTAATCGCGACCTTTCACGGTCCGATTCCAATCCTTAATCGCGACCTTTCACGGTCCGATTCCAATCCTTAATCGCGACCTTTCACGGTCCGATTTCAATCCTTAATCGCGACCTTTCACGGTCCGATTTCAATCCTCAATCGCGACCTTTCACGGTCCGATTTCAATCCTTAATCGCGACCTTTCACGGTCCGATTCCAATCCTCAATCGCGACCTTTCACGGTCCGATCTTAATCCTTAATCGCGACCTTTCACGGTCCGATTTCAATCCTTAATCGCGACCTTTCACGGTCCGATCTCCAATCCTCAATCGCAACCTTTCACGATCCGATTTCCAATCCTCAATCGCGACCTTTCACGGTCCGATCTCAAATCCTCAATCGCGACCTTTCACGGTCCGATCTCAAATCCTCAATCGCGACCTTTCACGGTCCGATTTCAATCTCTATCGAGACCTTCACGGTCCGATTTCAATCCTCAATCGCACCTTTCGGTCCGCAACGCGCACGGTCCGCAATCGCGCAGCACGAAGAGAGAAACAGGCACGAACGCCTTGCAACAATCCCTCTTCGGCCATCCTCGTAAGCCCGAACATCTTTTCACTTCAGCAAGTGAACATTCGTCTTCCCGGCAGCAGCAATAAGCCCGAACCCCAAGGCACGAACGCCTTGCAACAATCCCTCTTCGGCCATCCTCATAAGCCCGAACACCTTTTCACTTCAGCAATTGAACATTCGTCTTCCCGGCCGCCAGTCGTAAGCCCGATCGTTCCACCTCAGCGGCAGCAGCAATAAGCCCAAAACCCAAGGCACGAACGCTTCACAACAATTCCTCTTCGGCCATCAAGGTAAGCCCGAATGCTCATCCCCAGCAGGATTCTAAAGAAGAAATGTCGATCCCTCCGTGTTGTTAATAACGCCAGTTTAACACAACCGTTTTCCTCATTGTTACCTCATCCCCAGCAGGATAAACCTGGCAACAGCAATAAGCCCAGCACCCAAGGCACGAACGCCTTCGTCACAGGATAAATGTATCCTCGCAACTCCGGTTTGAGGCGCCACACGCCCTCGTATGATTCAGCAACTCTGGTTTGAGGCGCCACACGCCCTCGTCAGCATCGCAACTCCGGTTTGAGGCACCACACGCCCTCGTATGATTCAGCAACTCCGGTTTGAGGCGCCACACGCCCTCGTATGGTTCAGCAACTCCGGTTTGAGGCGCCACACGCCCTCGAAGGTTTCAGAAGTCCCAGGTTCAGACGCCTCCCAACAGTCTCCGTTCGAGTACGGTACCTCGCGAATGGTCTCATTCAGGTTTAGACGCCTCCTAACATGTCTCGCTCAGGTCAAGGTCCCCATGCGCGGCCCTTGCCCCCTTTCGAACTACGATCGGCTTGATTCCCGCTCGGGATACGTAGGAATCCTTTTCGCTAAGGGTCCAGCCAGCTGACCGCCCAGGTCTCTTTCAAAGTAAGGCATCCCGATTTGGATCCTTATCTTTTTCAACGACCCCACCTCCTTCGGAAGTGACGTCGCTGAGGGGCTAACTGTAAGTACCCAAATCCGGATCGTCCAAATCCGTCAGAAAGTTAACCGAAATCCATTAAGCGGCCCGCTCCCGGGTTAACCGAACTCGTTAAACTCCCGTTGTCGTGCCAACGAGACGTCCCGGGACTGCCCCGTGCATCCCGACATCGAACCGTACTTAACACGTGTCATCACACGTAAAAGTACGTCTTTCCCGGAAAAATGCACTTTTTGGCACTTTTCGGGGGCATTTCGGACATTTTCCGGACTGTTATTTTAAAAAACGGACAAAACCGGGACCGGGGAACGAACTCCCACATGGCTGGTGACTCATAGGGCACGTGGCAGCCATGCCACCTCCCTCTAGTCACTCTTCAATCACAAATCAAGGCCAAAAGACCAAAATACCCCTGATTTGCAAGCCAAGTCCGGCCGGACTCCCTGTGCACATTTTCTGAAATTGCCAGCAAGTCCTTCAAATTCTCAAAATACCACAAAACCCCCTGGATTCAGGCCAAGTCCGTCCGGACTCCTACTGCATTTTTCACCTATAAATAGAAATGGCTGTCAAAGCCAAAAGGAGGAACTTTTTACACCCAAAAATCACTCTACCCCACGGCCAAACGTATTTTCACCCCTTCCGAGCTCCCGTTTTGTCTCGATTCGCATGAAACCTTCGTATTTCGATCAAATACGCCCCTTACCACTTCGAAACAACCTTTTAAACTACTTTCCGTGTCCCGTACACACCTTCCGAGCCAAAGGAGTTGACCCTAGCCATAGGTGTAACTCCCTCTCTCTAAATCTCTCATTTCGTCTCGGTTTATGCGCCAGTCGCTACAACCGTTTCGAACAACGTTATCAAAATGTAGACGCCTCCGTCTAACGGGGTCCGATACGTTTTAGCCCCTCGATCCTCTTCTCTTTTCGTAAGAGAAGTAATCACGGGTTAAAACGGCGTTCCGACCCCGTTCCCTTTACTTTCTGTCATTTACCAATTCCGGATCGATCGATCCGTTGATCGTCATTTAACTTCTGTCATTTACAATTCCGAGTCGTTTGACTCGTCGATCGTCATTTACAATTCCGAGCCGATTGGCCTCGTTGATCGTCATTTACGATTCCGGATCATTTGATTCCGTTGACACTGCTTTAAATACTATCATTTACAAGTCCGACCCGTTTGGATCGTGATAGTATTTACTTTTCAAAGTCCGAGTCGCAACCCGATTCGTTGATCGCATATCATTTAATACGCATTTTTCCCGTAAAAATCGTTAACAATGTAATGCCCGGTTCAAAACCGGAGTTCGTCCTTCGAACTCTCTTTCAAAACGCGCGAAATGACGTTTGGCCTCCAAACGCTCATCTTCAAACTAAAAGCCGCCATTTGACACTTAAAATCATTTAATACGCATTTTTCCCGTAAAAATCATTAACAATGACACGCCCGGTTCAAAAAACCGAAGTTCGACCTTCGAACTCCTTTTCAACTCAAAGTCGACGTTTGCCACGCAAACGCTCATTTCAAACTCAAAGTCGACGTTTGCCACGCAAACACTCATTTCAAACTCAAAGTCGACGTTTGCCACGCAAACGCTCATTTCAAACTCAAAGTTGACGTTTGCCACGCAAACGCTCATTTCAAGCTCAAAATCGACGTTTGCCACGCAAACGCTCTTTTCAAACTCAAAACCGACGTTTGTCATTCAAACGCTCGTCTTTTCAAACAAAGTCACCTAATCAACGTTTGACATTCAAACCAAGATTAAGCTTGTCATTCAAGCCCCCATTTCAAAAGACACACACACACACACACGTTTTCGAGAAAGGTAGAAAGACTCGTCATGCGAGGCATTTCGGGCGATCTCGTAATACTCTACCCGAAACGTAACGTGACCTCCGAACCTAACAATCTCTAGTACTAAAAAGCTTTTTACTCATTTTTGCTGCCAATAAAAATGATCCCCATTTTCAAAGCCTTTTCCTATGTTTTTGCTACCAATAAAAACGACACCATTTTCTAAAAGCCGTTTCTCAACGTTTGGGCTCAAAATACAAAAACCGCGTGGCGACTCCTCATTTTTTCCTTCCCATGAAGCGAGGTCTCAGACACCAACCCCCTGCGAAAGACAACCGCGTTTCGCGTCCGCGCGAAATCCCGGGTAATTTCACCCGTCATAGCATACATCAAACTGCCTATGGCTTTTGAGTATTCGAGCTATGACACAGGTTTACCAGTGTTTGATACAAGTTTCTCAGTAGGATCCATGGGAGTACTAACTTTAGAACAATTATCACAATTAAACCTCTTGAGAATTTTTTCAATATAATGATATTGTGAAATTGCAATTCCCTTGTTCATCCGTTTAATCTTTATACCAAGAATTACGTCGGCTTCTCTCATGTCCTTCATAGAAAACTTTGATGACAAAAACTTCTTAGTTTCATCAACTACATTTTGGTCTGTGCCAAAGATCAACATGTCATCAACATATAGGCAGATGATTACACCTTTACCGGATTCATCAAATCTGCTATATACACATTTGTCGGACTGATTTAATACAAAACCATTCGACAAAACAACCTCATCAAACTTTTGATGCCACTGCTTAGGTGCTTGCTTCAGCCCATACAATGACTTAATTAACTTACATACCTTATGCTCATTACCTGGCATAACAAATCCTTCTGGTTGTTTCATATACACTTCTTCTTCCAAATCACCATTTAAAAATGTTGTTTTAACATCCATTTGATGGATCAATAGATTCTGAATAGCTGCCAAAGCTATCAGTAATCTAATGGTAGTGATACGAGCAACCGGTGCATAGGTATCGAAGTAATCGATCCCTTCCTTTTGTCTAAAGCCTTGGATTACCAATCGAGCTTTAAACTTGTCAATTGTTCCATCGACTTTCATCTTCTTTTTGAAGATCCATTTACACCCTAAAGGTTTACAGCCTGGTGGTAAATCAGACAAGACCCATGTATTATTTTCCACAATAGAACCAATCTCATCATCGATGGCTTCTTTCTAAAAACCAGCGTCTCGAGATTTTATTGTTTCATCATAGGTTCTTGGATCCTCCTCTATACTATAACAGTAAGAGTATTGAGATTCAATTTGATCTCTTGATCCCATAACTAAATATAGTTGAAAATCAGAACCATATGATTTAGCTTTCCTTACTCTTTTGCATTTACGAGGTTCAGGTATCTCATTTGGTGTCTCAACTGAATGATCATCCATTTGAGATTCAGCCGACATTGGTATAACATCCTTGGGTCTAGGTATTGAAGAGAAACGATTCTCATCAAAGATTGCATCTCTCGATTCTATAATTGTGTTAATAGAAATGAATTCATTAGGTTCTATAACATAAAACCTATATGCCTTGGAATGCTCAGCATATCCAACAAAGATGCAATCAATACCTTTTTCTCCCAACTTTTTCCTTTTAGGGTTCGGAAGTCTAACTACGACCCTACATCCCCAAACTCGCAAAAATGTCAAGTTTGGTCATTTCTTATATCAAAGTTCATATGGGGTAATCTTGTTCCTTTTATTAGGAACTCTATTCAATAAATGACAAGCCGTTAACATGGCTTCTCCCCAAAACCCGTCACTTAAGCCCGAGTAAGACAACATGGCATTAACCATTTCTTCAAGAGTTCTATTCTTCCTTTCAGCAACACCATTTTGTTGTGGTACATAAGGAGCCGTAGTCTCATGAATTATCCCTACGGATTGGAAATATTTAGGATCATAATATTCACCACCTCTATCCGTACATAAGATTTTAATCAAGCCATTTAGTTGAAGTTCAACTTCAGTTTTATAAATTTTAAATTTATCTAGGGCTTCATCTTTTGCATGCAGCAAGTAAATATAGCAAAACCTAGAAGCATCATCTATAAAAGTGACAATATACTTTTTATTGCCTAAAGATAGAGTTGCATGAAAATCACATAAATCACTATGAATCAATTCAAGTATTACAGAATTCCTTGTAACACTTTTAAAAGGTTTTCTAGTTATTTTTGTCAACATGCAAGTATTACACTTTTCCGTATTATTATCTATAACAGGAATCAAACCATCTTTGGACATTTCAAGCATTCTTTTATAGTGCACATGTCCTAAACGAGCATGCCATAATGAGGAATTGATAACAACAGAGGAAGTCATAAAAACAGAACTAGAGTTAACAGGAATTTTATTTAAATTCAACATGAACATTCCATTATTATAATAACCAAATCCTACAAATACACCCGACTTTGATAAGATATACTTATCGGATTCATAAACTTGTTTATAACCACACTTGTTCAAGACAGGACCAGAAATTAAATTCTTACGAAGTTTAGGTACATATAAAACATTAAACGAAGAAATAGTTTTTCCTGAACTGAATTCCAACACCACGCTTCCTCTTCCTTGAATAGGAGCGGAATGGTCATCACCCATGTAAAGGACAGATCCGTCTTCCATTGGTTCATATGTCTTAAACCAACAACGATCCTTACAAACATGAGTTGTGGCACCGGAATCAATCCACCATGAAATAGCATCATCCTGCACATAAAATGCCTCAGAAATTAGTGAAACAGAATTTTTAATAAATCTGTTCCAACTATGTATTAAAATCTGACCTTGGTTTTGAGAATGGTCCTTAGACCCCTTTCCCGAACCACTTGTGCTTGCATCTTTCTTGTTGTTTCCAACACGACAATCCTTCTTAAAGTGACCAGATTTGCCACACTTCCAACATGCCAATTTAGGCTTCTTGTTGGAACCTGAACCATTGTCATTGAAACTACGTTTCTTTCCTTTGTTTTTATTGTTTCCACCCTCATCAATCATATTGACCGAGGGTCCAGCAACTTCCTTTCCTTTACCTTTGTCATCCTCTTGCGCCCTAAGAGATTCCTCTATGCGCAAGTGACTACCAAGTTGAACCAAAGACAGATCGTCTTTACCATGTTTCAAAGTGTGTTTGAAATCCTTGCAGGAGGGAGGCAACTTATCAATCACACTTGAAACCGATATTGACTCATCCATCTTCAACCCATGTTGCGTATATTGTCCAAGGATTCTAAGGAGTTCATTGAATTGTTCCATGACAGGTCTTGAATCGACCATCTTGTAATTATTAAAATTACTCACAAGGAACTTCTTACTAGAAGCATCCTCTGCCATGTACTTAGATTCAAGAGAATCCCATAACTCTTTAGCAGATTCCTCATTTTGATAGATGTCAAATAGAGAATCAGACATACCGTTTAAAATGTGTCCTCTGCAGATGTAGTCATCGTTCTCCCACTTTGATCTACGTCTGATTGCTTCCAAGTTGTCATCTTCAAGCAATTCCGGAATAGGGGTAGATAGAACATACACCACTTTTAACGTTGTTAAAAGGAAGTGCATCTTCTTCTGCCAACGCCTGAAGTCTTGTCCTTCAAAGTACTTCCACCAGCCATGAGTATCACCAAATACTTTATTCATTTGTAGGGAAAATAGGGTCTTGATCTTGATACTGAGGCCGGATATGTGATTGAATCTTGTATAATCCACTTTCCGAATAAAGTATTTCGACCCTTATTGCCTGGGTTACACGAAATCCTTATTGGGATAAGACAATCACTCAATTTGTTTCTAGGCAAAGAGAACAAATCTAAACTTGAGAATTATTTGTGCTTTCGTTATTATTGTATCACTCTTGTATGTTATTCATATATGTACAACTGAGATCAATCTCTGTATATATACAGATGGAGAGGTATCAGATAAAGGGTACAATCAAAAGACATGACTTTAGCCAAGCAATGTGTCTTTTCACTTTGAAAAGGCACCTGTTCAGGAACTGCTCGGCCGAGTCAAGGGACCCGCTCGGCTGAGCACATATGTCTAGTGAAATTCTTCCAAGCTGCATGGCCGTGTCTTTTGAACTGCACGGCCGTGTTGTTCATACTGCTCTGCCGAGCAAGGCACATGCCTCGGCCGAGCAAGACACTCCAGAAACTTGGCCAATCTGCTAAGCTCTGCTCGGCCGAGTCAAGGCCTCTGCTCGGCCGAGCACATCAGCAAAATGTGCTACCCTTTAACTTTTACTTCTTTATCGAGGTTGACTTCGTTTTAGCTCAAACGAGTGTGTACTCCACACTTTCCCTTACTCATATCCGAGTATAATACGAATCACATTGATCTCTTAGTAAATCACCATTACAATAAAATAAGTTGATGATACTAAAATCACCAACATATAGCATATATAGAAATTGATCAAGCAAAGCATGCTAGAAGGATGAATCTTAGATCATAAACTTGGTGAAATAGAAGCTTTACTCTTTAGAGTGATTTTAGAGAAAATGAATTTATTGCTTAAAAAATGTACAAATAAAAGCATGAACACTTATTTACAAACTAGAAGCTTTCATAGATTTGAATTGCATTTTTGAATCGCAATGGTGAAAAATGGATGATGATAGTGGAAAATTTTATCAAGGCTTTAAACAATTTTATCTTACTTTTGTACGTGTTAAATTTTTGCAAAAGACCTTAAGTAATTTTCGATCCTTTCAAGTAGGAGACATTGTGGCTGCGAACCCCATGTTCCTAATACTTAGATCAAGAATACTTTGGATATTACTTCTATTTGGCAAGGAAGCATCGTCGCAGCGAACGCCATGCCCCGAGTTACTTAGGAAGTAATAAATTTCTTTTTGCTTTTTAAGAATTTGGTGACTAATTCACTCTTTTAGCAATAAGATAAAATGCCTAACCTTGATTCGATTAGTGGAAAAGGAAAGATGGAATCTTTAACGAAGGGGTGTGATTCAATGGATGCAAAACAAAATGAATGTTTCTAATAAGGGAATAAGCATTAATTAAATTTGAAATTTACATTTAAAGAAAAATTTCAAAATTTTTCATAAAAACAACCAAGTACTTAAAAGATGATCAATAAGGATTCAATCTAATCAAATGCTTTTCTTGACAAAACCCTCTATATTGCTATATTAACTTATGAGGCTCTAATTTATTTCCTAAAAATATCCCTATATTTTTCTTCTTATTAATTTCTAAGTTTATAGAAAATATGTGAGGAAAATTAAAGGCATTATTCTAGAGCAAATATTAAGCATAAAGATTAATAATATGGATCATCATAGGGATTATTATTTTTTTAATTTTTTTTTAAATACTAGACATGCATACATAAAAAGAAAAGAAAATGCAACTAAGTTAAAAAGAAAATTTTTAACTAGAAAGCATGTAAATCTATACTAAAAAGCATGTAAAGTTTAAACTAGAAAACAAGTAAAATAAAGATAGATATACCCCCCCCCCACACTTGAAATGAACATTGTCCTCAATGTTTCAAGGAACAACGTCAAATCCGGGAGGGTAAAGAGAAACTCACGGAAATGGTGGTGGTGGTGGAAAGTTGTCCCAATGTCTTGTCCCATAGTTGTAAACGTCATCAATTCTTCCTTGAACATGTTGCATACGACCATCCATTTGGTCGAGATGTTGAAGAATTTGGGCTTGTTGGATGGACAGTTGGTCGAACATTTGGTAGAAGTCGGGTGGCATTTGGTTGAGGTTTGGTGGGGCTTGCTCATCTTCTCCTTCTTCTTGGCCCTCTTCTTGAATCATAGCATTTGGAAAAGTCTAAGTCTCGGGTTGTCTGATTTGGACGGAGGGTAGATTATTGCTTGGGAGTACAATATAGGGCATTTTTCCTGCCCCTACTAACCAATTGTACTCTCTATTCCCCCTCTCTGAAATAAGCTGCAAAGTCTGAAGAGTTGGAATGTCTAATTTCGTTGATCCCCTAACCTCAACCCAATCATCGGGTACCACAAATTCAAAATGCTTGGCAAACAATGTCACAATTCCCCCCATATGAATCTCACCATTGTAGGTCGGGGAAATAATATCACCAATCAATTCGAAGAGGAAAATGCAAATGTTTATCCTCCTCGCCCCCAAACAAAACACCATAATAAAAATAGCTCATTTCTATTAAATGTTCCCTTATCTTCCCTAGCAAAGATGGTACAAGCGTAGATTCTATGCAAGAGGCGAAGGGATGGGTGAATAATGGAGGAGGCTTTGGCGTTTCGGGATTTGAAGGATGGAAGGCTGGTTATTTGGTTCCAAAATACATCCTCCCTGAATTCAACGGGCATATCGGGATAAGTTTCGGTATGAAAGGACAATCCCAAAATTCTGCTAATATCAACTCCGCTAAGATGAAGCTCTCTTCCACAAAGGCGAAAGTTGATATGGAACTGATTGTAAGTCCTTCCGGTTTGCCTACAAGTTTCCTCTATAATCCTGCTCTTCACAGTACTCAAAAATTCTAGGGTAAGATTTTCATAGGTCTTTTCATGCAGTTGGAGAATTCCCTCGGATCCTAACCCCATATACAAAGTTAAAACATCCCCATAAATTCCCAATGATCTAAGGGTAGGTCTATCAGAAAATTGGGTTGGTCTTATTATTTTGGAACTAAGGGCGATGAAACGTGCCGTTTTTGAGGCACTCCTAAATTCAATCCCCAAGGTATCGAGGGTTGGGTTTAAGTTAGAGGTAGAGGGTTGCTCCTTCCAAGACTTTTTAGAGACCCTTTCTACTGCCTTTCCTTTCCCTTTTGAAGTCATTTTGTCAAGACCCAAGAAAATTGAAAAACAAGAAAAATGAGAAAATTTTACTCGAAGAAATCGACGATCAAGACCTTGAAATCCTTGTTGCACAGCGACCTTTCTGCTCTCGAGGATGACCTATGTTAATCCCTATCAGCTGCGAGCCTCCTCCTCTGAGCTGAGTCAGCCTCCTGCTCCCTCTGATGATTTAACCTATCTCTCAGGTCACATGTGGGGTCAATGAAAATATGGGAGGGAGCAGGCATCTCGATCCTTGGTTGCTCAGCAGACGGTCTGGGACCTCTATTAGTTCGTCTGTGGGAAGTGATAGAAGGAGCTGCTCTCTGCGATCTCCTATCATCTTTGTTTGGAGACTCAGGCATTTCCAGCAACTCGTCTTGCACCTCGAGCATGCTTTGCAGTATTCTAACTCGTTCCAGCAGAATTTCCTTTCTACTAGGGTGATTGGTTGAGGGACCTGGAAAGTCGCCTGCAATCGTTCGACCCACCAGGATCCTCTTAACTGGATGGTTCGTCCCCTGATCAGGCATAATCCTTTTCTGCCTTCGACCATCTTGTAAGCCTTCACCGTCAGCTACACTATTTGAACGAGTGGCCCTCCTTGGGGGATTGCCCGGTGGGGTAGGAGGCAAATTTGCAGTCCTATTACCAGTGCATGCTTCAATATTCCTTACTGTCCTACTGAGTATTGGATCACCGGAGGGAGATGTTGTGTGTCCGTTAGAAACCATGTTGAAGGTTTGATTATAGTTTCGAGATCTAGCGTATTTCGTTCCCGGCAATGGAACCAAACTGATGCTGCAAGGAACGTGTTGATCAGCCTTAGTCCAGCAATTAGGTTAGACTTGCCCAACCGGTTCAGACCGGCGGTTTCGGTTCTGAACCGGCGGTTCACTAAACCGCCCAAGCTTGAACCGTAACCGGAACTGCACGGTTCCGGTTCCCGGTTTGGACCGTCCGTACCGGTTTCGGTTCCGGTTTTGAACCGTCATTTTCAAAAAAAATAAAAAAATTAGGGCAGCCGCCCAAGAAGGCCGAATGATTTGTGCGGTCGCCCAAGTGGGCCATGCCAGTTATGAAAAAAATTAATTTCTAACAGTTTTTGAATAAAAAAGTTAAATTTTTAACAGTTTTTTCAAAAAACAGTTAACTTTTTAACAGTTGTTGTTAAGTTCTATAAAAAAGTTAACTTTTTTTTAAAAAAAAAGGATAAAAAAGACTATTTTAGACTTTTTTTTACTGCATACATTTTTTGCAATAAGTTATATAAAAAAGTTATGAATTTTGAAAGAAATAAAACTTAACTTTTTTTAAAATAAACGAAAGTATATATGAAAAAAAGGGACGGTACCCTTAAATTTTATTAATTAAAATAAAATTACAAAGAGGGGGACAACCAACCTTACCCTTTTATAAATAAGGGGGGACATTTAGGAGCATTTACCTCAACCTAACTATTACAATTAAATAAAAATAAACCTAATCTAAAGTCTAATCTATAAATTACAATTAACCTAATCTAAAGTCTAAAGAGCGGCGTAGTTCATTCGGCTTCGCTTCCCGATGTATCTTCATCAAAGGCCTCCTCCTCCTCGGAACTACTTCTTTTATCTTGAATTCGTAGTTCGGCTTTTTGCCAATCGCCGAGCACCATTTGATATTCTAAATTATATGGAGACAACCTTGACCTTCGATCGGACAAGACACACCATCCTACACTAAATACTTCTTCTACTGCGACGGTTGAGGCGGGAGCGGCTAGGATCTCCTTTGCTATCAAGGATAGAATAGGATTGTTGTTTGCCCTTCGTGCCCACCACTTTACAATATCAAATTCTTCTATAGGCTCAAAAGAAGTTGTTAAATAATTTTCAAGTTCAACATAAGTGGAGCCACCTCGTTGACGTTTTTGACTTCTAGAACTAATTAAATTATCTATAAAGTTAAAGGGATCGCTATCATCGTGAGAACTACTACCACCTACATTTTCACTACTAGGATAAACTATACTACCGAAAAGATCATGATATTCTCTATAAAGTACATATACAATATTTTTAGTCTCAGTTACAACGTCTTTTGCCTTTGGGATAGGTCTATCCAAAAACAAATCAAAGCCGGTGGGAAATAGATTCTTATAATAATAATCAAGAATTTGTTCTAAACCATCTTCTCTTATCCTAGGATCTAATTGTTTAGCTACTAAAAACAATGGGGGAATGTTCAAAAAATATGTAAGCCATTTTGTTCTCATCATACTAATACATTGACCTAAAATTGGACAATCTTTAAAATGCTTAAATATATCACTAATTTTAGCGGCGTGTTCTAAAACTATCAGTGAAGTGGGATAGTAAGAACCGGATAATTGTACGGTAGCCTCTTTAAAAACTTTCAAAATTTTCTTTAAATTATGACAAACATCCCATTGATGGGGCAATATTATAGTAGAATACTGTATTTGTTGAATAAACTGACACAATAGTTCACGAAAATCATAAGAGTCGGATAACATTTTATAAGTGGAATTTCATCGGGTTGAAACATCTAGGGAAAATATTTTAGGTGGGATATTATTTGTTTTACAAAATCTAATCCACAATTTTGTTATACTGTGATTTCTCATTATATAAGCAAGAACTTCCTTAATTGGGGCTATATATTCCTATAAAGTTGATAAACCATCTTGCACACACAAATTTAAAATATGACTGTTGTATATGACTCAATTGTGGGTAGGGAATCAGTAGGTTAGGCACACCAAAAGATGTTATCTTTAAGGTATTTAATTCGTCCCACTATGGTGTAATGGTCTCAACGAATTTCACCTCCAGGATACAAAACCTACACACTCTTATTCAAAGTTACACTCCTTTGAATAACTCGGGAACAATAATCGAAGCTTTAACTGTTTGACTCGAAGAGTAGATTTGTTTAAGAAGAAAGACTCGGGAAGTAATTAACTCAGTGATTTCTCTATATGATTAGTTCCAAGGAGACCAGCCCTATTTATAGAGTTGGTGTTGTCGTCTTGAAAAGACACAACTTTTCCGAACTGGTGCCTCAGCTGCACGGCCGAGTCAACAATGTTGCACGGCCGCTCCATGCTTTTGCACGGGCGTGTCACCAAAATTGGCACGGCCGCTCCGTACTTGCACGGGCTTGCTCTTTGCCTTGCACGGCCGATCCGAGCGTGCCCCTCCGAACAGTCATACTCTTTTGTAAATGACCATTCAAAGAGTTACAACCCTAAACATTTAAACTGATATACTTCCTCCCTCCTTAATACCATAACCGATATTTAAGATTTAATTAATATTTAAATTAATTAATTTATTTCTTTCTTTCTTTCTTATATATATTATATATATATATATATAATAATATAATACTCAAAACTTTAAGCCATACTTGATATTTTCCCATAATAGAGGGAAGCTCAAGCAAGCTTATAGGAACTCTTCAAACTTAGCTATTATATAACAAGTTTAGCTCCACAAGTTTTAGTAGTAATCCCATGTGGGATAAAGAAGACACAAGAAAACAAGAAATGAAGAAAAAGACTTTATACCATGAATGAAAGGTTGGTTTACAAACTCAATATGGGAGATGACCAAGTATTATATGTGAATACTACTACATATAACAATCCCCCACTTATTTACATATAATGACACTAAACAATTTCAGCTTCTTTACATAACGAATACCCATTAAGTGGACGAGCCTTAAACTTTATGGTTGAATGTGAAACCTCTTAGGGAGACATATCCTCGTCATGTATGATTTCATGTTCCTTTTGATCTTGGCAGCACCTTGTAGTTGGGCCTTGTGCTTAATCCTGGTTTTCACAAGTACTCTAGGAATTTTACCGGAGTAATCCATAAGAAGCGGCCTCTCACTTCTTTACTTGTATAGGTAGACTTATCGAGAATGTCCACAACGCATTCTACGAAAGCTATAAGTCTATTAAGGATTTTGAATCCATCCTAATCTTGTTGTGGTAATGAAAGTGCATAGGTCGATATGAAACTTTCAAATAGTGACACCCCACTATTTTTAAGTTATGCACTCGAAATGTATCAAAGTTTCCATTTCACCAATGTCTAATATTGAATTTCCTTTTAACTTTAAACATAAGGTGACAAATCTATGACTTATACCTTAAGATAAAGTTGGTTTCAATTAAGACATTGTTTAGACCGGATAATAGTCCCATATCTCTCATGACCTTTGTAATTTTATCCCCGATAAAGATTTTGTTAGTGGATCAGCTAACATCTCGATTTGTAGGAAGATACTCAAGTGCTATCTTTCCCTTTTTAACCATATCTCTAATATGATTATATCTCATAGCAATGTGTTTGCTATGATTTGATATTCTCTCATTCTTTGTATTGAATATGGCAAACTTGATTATCACAATACAAAGTTGTGGCTCCTTTCTTAGAATCAATAAATGGTATGGTTCTTAGAAATCTTCTAAACCATATTAAATCTTTACTAGCCATTGACATGGCTATGTACTCAGATTCCATAGAATACAAAGCGACACATGTTTGTCTTTTTGAAGACCAAGCAACTATGGCTCCTCCAATGGTAAATAACCAACCACTCGTTGATTTGGAGTTGGTTACATCGGATGCCCAATTTGCATCACTATAACATTCAAGTATAGGTGAATTACACTTGTAATGTAAGCCATAGTTTATTGTGAATTTTAAGTACCTTAGTACTCTTTTTAGTTCCGTCCAATGTTCTTCACTTGGATTACTTGTAAATCTACTAAGTATGCCAATTGCACATGCAAGATCAGGTCTTGTATGATTAACCACATACATTATGCTACCAATTATCTTGGCATATTCTCCTTGATTTACGGCCTCGCCTTTATTTGGAACTAACTTCATATGAGGGTCAATAGGACTTTTACTTATTTTGCAATCAAAATAATTAAACTTCTTTAATATTTCCTCAATGTAATGTGATTGAGTTAATATGTAAGTTTTGTCCTTTTTGATCACTTTAACCCCCAAAATGACATCTACTGGACCTAAGTCCTTCATGTCAAACACTTGCTTTAAATAGTTCTTTGTTTCATTAATACAATTAATATCGTAACCAAATATTAGCAAGTCATCAACATATAAAGTTATAACAACTTTATAATTAAGAGTAACTTTAGTAAAAACACAACTTTCTACTTTACTACTCTTAAAACCAAACTTTCGAATTTCTTGCTTAAACGTATTGTACCATTGAATTGGTGCTTGTTTAAGTCCATATAGAGATTTCTTTAATTTACATACTTTATGTTCTTCTCCTTTAGAGACATAACCCTCGGGTTGTTGTATGTAAATCTCTTCATCTAAATCTCCATTTAAGAATGCTGTTTTAACATCCATTTGATGAACCTCTAGTCCATAGGCGGATGCTATAGCAAACATAGTTCTAATTGATGTAAATTTAGTGACCGGTGAAAATGTTTCGAAATAGTCAATTTCTTCTTTTTGACTATAACCTTTGGCTACTAATCTTGCCTTGTACTTATCAATAGTACCATCAGCTTTGAGTTTCTTTTTCAAAACCCACTTGCAGCCCATAGGTTTAGTATTAGGAGGAGGATTGACTAGAGTCCATGTTTCATTATCAAGTATAGATTTGATCTCATCATCCATGGCTCTTTTCCACAAGTTCGAATCGACAAAGACATAGCTTCTTGAAAAGTTTTAGGATCCTCTTCTAACATATATGTAAACATGCCAGGACCAAGGTTCTTTTCAATTCTTTGTCTTTTGCTTCTCCTTAACTCAACTATTTCATCATTTTCATTGTTGTCTAAATTTTCATCATTAGCAATGGCATCACCATTATCATGTGAACTTGATGCATTTTCTACTTCAAGTTCTTTTGACAATTCATGGTTTATATCTACCTTGTCTACACTTTTTATGTTCAAATGTTCATAAAAAATAGCACGCGTAGCTTCAAACACACGATTGTCATTAATTCTCATAAATCTATATGCTTTGCTTATTGAAGAATAACCAATAAATATAGATTTCACAGCTTTGCTTCCAAGTTTATTTCTTTTCAAAGTTGCATCTAAAACATATGCAACACAACCCCATACTTTTAAATGTGAAATATTAGGCTTACGCCCATTAAATAATTCGTATGGAGTTTTCATATGTTTATTCACAATTCTGTTACAAATGTAAATGTAACTTAATAGTGCCTCTCCCCAATAGCTCATTGGTAATTTTGAATTTATAATCATGGCACTAACCATCTCCATTAAGGATCGATTTTTCCTCTCGGCTACTCCATTTTGTGGTGGAGTATTAGGTGCCGAAGATTCCTAACAATTCCATTTTGTTGACAAAATGAAATCATCTCGTTTGGGAAATATTCACCACCTCTATCCGATCTTAATCGTTTTATCCTTAGATTGGTTTGATTTTCAACTTCGGCTTTGAAAATTTTAAACTTGTCAAAAGCTTCATCTTTTGTTCTAAGTAAATACACATATGCAAACTTAGAAAAATCATCAATGAACGTAATAAAATAACGTTTTCCACCTCTTGTCAAAATATCTTTGTTGTCACAAATATCGGTATGAATTAACTCAAGTAACCTAGTTGATCTTACTACACTTTTAAAAGATGTTTTAGTCAACTTAGATTGAGCACAACATTCACAATTATTCATAGAATAAATAGTCGAAGATTTAGGAATATACTCATATTTAATCATACGACTCATTGCATTTATACCAATATGTCCTAATCTAGAATGCCAAAAATCATGCTTTTCAACATTAAAATTAGAATCAACAAAGTAAGAAGAACTGGTAATTTTATTATCAATGCTCAATAAATACATTTGGTCTTTAATGTAGCCCTTTCCAACAAACGTCCCATTTTTAGTGATATTCACTTGTTGGGCGCGAAAGGTTACTTTAAAGCCATTTTCGTCCAATTTAGGAACGGATACAAGATTCTTCCTCATAGAGGGAATATGGTACACATTTTTCAAAGTAAGAGTCTTTCCCGAAGTGAGGGGGAGAATAATGGTCCCTATGCCCAAGACCTCGCTTGTAGAAGCATTTCCCATATAAACTGCTTTTGGCTCTTTCACTTCTTCATAAGTTTTGAACAAGCTTTGATTTGGAGTTACATGACATGTAGCCCCCTGAATCAATCCACCAACTCGAGTCGACATTGTTGACTAGACAGATTTCGGAAAGCATGCTAATGAAGTTGCTCTCAACTACATTTGCTTGTTCATCTTTCGTTGTCCTTTGCGGTAATAGCAGCTTCTTAGCCAAATGATTTGTTTTTCCACAAACATAGCAAGAACTCTTCTTCTTTTTCTTAGCTTTACCATTTCCTTCATTTTTAAAGTTGTTTTTCCGTTTGAACTTTCCTTGGTTTCCCTTGGAAGTTCCGGCAACATTTTTATTTTCCACATAGTTTACACCATCAATCTTCTCAGAAATTGAGCCATCACGTTTGAGACTTTCGGCCTCAATTTGGATGCCTTCAAGAAGTTCATCTAATGTGATGGCCTTCTTCTTATGCTTCAATTTCTTTTGGTAATCTTTCCAAGAAGGTGGAAGTTTACCAATGATGGTTGAAACTTGGAATGTCTCAGAAATGGGTTCACCCGCATCGGCACATTCGATGGCTATGTCATTGAGTTCATTAACTTGATCAATGACAGCCTCGAGTCTACCATCTTGTATTCAACAAATTTATTAACCAAAAAGATTTATTACCAAAGATCTTCATTGACATACCTTCGTTTGATTGCAAACCAAACTTCAGCGGCGGTTTTGTGTATTTGGAACACGTTGAACAACGTGTTGTTCAATGCTTGCAGAATGGTGAATCGGCAAATGAAGTCATCCGATTTCCATTTCTTCACTTTTTCAGTAGCCTCGGTTTTCTGTGCCTCGGTTGCTTTATCATTTTCATTCTCCTTTGGACAAGGATCACATAGTACGTAGAATACCTTTGCAATGGTGAGAAGGTATTCCATCTTCAAGCTCCAACGCTTGTAGTTCAGCCCATTTAGCCTCTCTAACTTATCTGCTTCGGGTAATTGTCCCTTCATTAAAACTGACTCCATCTATACGAAATTTAAATACCTTAAAACTGTTGTATATGACTCAATTGTGGGTAGGGAATCAGTAGGTTAGGCACACCAAAAGATGTTATCTTTAAGGTATTTAATTCGTCCCACTATGGTGTAATGGTCTCAACGAATTTCACCTCCAGGATACAAAACCTACACACTCTTATTCAAAGTTACACTCCTTTGAATAACTCGGGAACAATAATCGAAGCTTTAACTGTTTGACTCGAAGAGTAGATTTGTTTAAGAAGAAAGACTCGGGAAGTAATTAACTCAGTGATTTCTCTATATGATTAGTTCCAAGGAGACCAGCCCTATTTATAGAGTTGGTGTTGTCGTCTTGAAAAGACACAACTTTTCCGAACTGGTGCCTCAGCTGCACGGCCGAGTCAACAAAGTTGCACGGCCGCTCCATGCTTTTGCACGGGCGTGTCACCAAAATTGGCACGGCCGCTCCGTACTTGCACGGGCGTGCTCTTTGCCTTGCACGGCCGATCCGAGCGTGCCCCTCCGAACAGTCATACTCTTTTGTAAATGACCATTCAAAGAGTTACAACCCTAAACATTTAAACTGATATACTTCCTCCCTCCTTAATACCATAACCGGTATTTAAGATTTAATTAATATTTAAATTAATTAATTTATTTCTTTCTTTCTTTCTTATATATATTATATATATATAATAATATAATACTCAAAACTTTAAGCCATACTTGATATTTTCCCATAATAGAGGGAAGCTCAAGCAAGCTTATAGGAACTCTTCAAACTTAGCTATTATATAACAAGTTTAGCTCCACAAGTTTTAGTAGTAATCCCATGTGGGATAAAGAAGACACAAGAAAACAAGAAATGAAGAAAAAGACTTTATACCATGAATGAAAGGTTGGTTTACAAACTCAATATGGGAGATGACCAAGTATTATATGTGAATACTACTACATATAACAATGACATATGCACCTAATAGGAAAAAATTTACCACCAATGGATGGTTGACAAAATTCAATGAGTGATGGTAAACTAGCAGTATTATTAGCAGCATTATCAAATCCAATTGAAAAAAATTTGTGAACTAATCCATATTCTTGTAAAACTTTAGCAATTTTGTTACAAATATTTTGAGCGTTATGAACAGTATCAAAAGATTTATATGCAATTAATCATTTTTGTAATTTTCAACTACTATCAATCCAATGACATGTAATTCCTAAAGAGTTATGAGTTTGTCAATGATCACTCCATATATCGGCACATATTGACAATTTTTGGGGTAAATCTTTAAACGTATTAATTAAAGTTAATTTCCCTTGTAGATATTGGGCTTTAGTATCACGAGTACCTTGTGAGGATCCCGTAAATCCTTGTAGTTGTGTTTGATTTTGGGCATCTCCAACTTGATCGGGGTGCTTTGACTCCAAGTGTCTTTTAAATGACCCATAACCACCTCCATGGGTAAAGGAAAATGTGGAAGTGCAATAGTTGCAATAAATCGTGTATTTGTTGGTACCTTCAATTGACACTTTTGTAAAGTGCACGGTCATGATGTCGGACCTCCCCGTGGTTCGACCTCCTCGACCTCGACCTCGGATTTGACCCCCACCTCGCGCTTCACTTTGGGTTTGAGTGGTTTGAGTGTTACTCCCTTGGGTATGACCACGACCACCCATTGGAAATGTTGTATCAACTTCGTCGTCGCTCAATTCGAGCGTTTCATTTTGTTGTATATTAATATTATCCCAAATGAAATCATCGGCGGGGAAATATGGATGTGGATTGCTAGTAGTTGCCTTCTTCTTTTCCCTATCGCCACAACAATTCGATTATTATTATACTCGAAACAACAATTCGATTATTATTTCTGATGAGCCCGTACCTGCTGAATCGGGCCCACGCTCGGTCTGGTCCAAGGAACCGGTGACGTGGAATTCCCTAGACCGCTGAGGTGAAGACCGCGGACAAATAGACCCCTGAGGTCAAGACCGCATTCCTCCCCGCATCATCCTTCTCAAAGACCGAAGGGATCCTGACCGCTGTATTGGTGCCCGCAGGAGGTATGACCGTTCCATCCGTGCCCGCGTCAAATACCTTTGACCGCGCCCAAGATGTTGACCGCGGGCTCATACCTGCCTCCCGGTTAACTCTCCTGCCTCCCGATTAATGTCAAGCCTTACTGAGCAAGTTAGCTTACTGGCTCTGACATGCAAGTTGCCGGCTCCCCCATCACGCATTCAATGTGGCTCAGACAGGCGCCTACTATTTCATTTAATGCGCCAAGCCATATACACGACTCATGTCCCTTTCAGTCATGTCCCCTCTACAGTCAATGTTCCCTCCCTGACAGGGCCAATTAGCTGTGGACACGTGTAGGCGGTCAAATACCAAAGTACCCTCTAGGGCTGATCTCATTGCTTACATCAACAAACACTTCTCCATTGCCTATAAATAGAAGACCTTTGTCCCCTTGGGCAAGGTAAGTTCCAAATATATTGAGTAAGCCATATTATTCTCAAACCCTAAACACTTACACACACTTAAGGTATTCAAAGCCTTATTTACTCAGTATTCTTACTCTCACACCCGAGGACCTGAGTTGGATTAACATCCAACTTTGACCTTAACGGTGCTTCATTTGTGTTGTGTTCTAGGTACCTCAAACCACCAAATATATCCTGCCAGATATCCTTGAACCGCTTCTGACCCTAAAAAGCTTGGCGTCATCAGTGGTTCCATTGCCGGGAACCGTCATTTGTTTCTCATAAAAATCTTTGTTTTCAGATACACCTTGTATTCTAAACAGCTGACTGTCTAAAAGCTCTTCTTTTCAGTCATTTCCTTCTTTTCCAAGCATGTCTAAAACCTTGGAAAATGCTGGTCACTTGACCATTGGGCCAAATGACCAGGCCTCACCTTCCAACGCCAATAAGGATAAGTAAACCAACTCTGTCTTTAACCGAATGGGGGCTCGTTCTCAGCCACAAAAAAGCCTTTCCCCAGCTCAACGAGCTATACACCGGCTAACCGATGAGGCACGAGCTGAGAAAGCCCAAGCCCTCCAAAATAATAGCCCAAAAACTCCCCAAGCTCCTATAAAAAGCACCGCCTTAAATACTCCACTCTCCCCAGAGCAAATCCTGAGGAGGCAAGAGATTCTGGCCTCCAAATCCAAGCTGGTCGCTGAGGCCCTGGCCATCGCCGACGCTCAAATGGAGATGTTTGAGATAGAGGCAAACGGCGGGCTACAGTTCCCCCAAGGGTCACAAAGGTTCTCCCAACGAGCCCCCACTAACTCGCTTGCTAGTCAAGCTAGGGGGGCAAACCGGGTTGAACCAACCCTTGACCGCGAACATCTAGCCAAGCGCAGTGTGGTGCATGTGGATGATAGCGAGGAGGCCGGGGAAGAAGCACAATCAAATCATCGTGCGAAATCCCACGCCAGACCCTTGGCTCCGGCCAAGGAGAAGGCTGTGATTCTACGTGCTAAAAAACAGAAGGTTGATAATCAGAGCCCTGAATTTGTTGAATTTATGCAAAAGATGTGGGAGACCCATCAAAAGGCAGCCCAGAAGTGTGGCCGCACCATGGACGCCTTCAGCAAAAAGATCGCGCGAGCACCTATTCAGAGGGGCAAGCCCCCCAGATGGACACATATGATGGCTCCAAAAACGCCAAGAGCCATATGGGACGATTTGAGGGACAAATGGCTCTGTTCTCCTCGGACGAGTCTGTGATGTAAAAAGCCTTAGCTGCAACTTTCACGGGCAAGGCCCTATCTTGGATGTTGGCTCTCAAACCCCGGTCCATCCAATATTTAAGTCAATTCAGAAACCTCTTTCTTAATGCCTTTGCTGGGGCCGGTGAGCCCGGTCGACCAAAGACTGATCTTGTCCGCGTCAAGCAGGCCCCAAACGAGGCCACAAAAGATTACATATCTCGGTTCAGGAAGGTGAGCGAGGAGATTGTGGATTTAGAGGAAGGAGACATCCGACGCTGTTTTGAGGGCGGCCTCAGCTCCTCTTTCCTCAAGATGAATTTTGCCTCCAGCCGGCCAAAAACCGTAGAGGAGATGTATGAAAGGGCCTCTTCCATTGCATCCGCTGAAGAGCCCAATGTGCCCGCTCCCCGAGCTTCAGCAAAAGAAAGGATAAGCCAAGTTCAGGAGACTACCTCAGAGCCTGCCCGCACCAACAACCAGGGCAAAAACCGAGGCCGTGGGTCGGATAAACTCCGGAAAACGGTGGATGAAACAGTTTATACCCCACTCACTGACCCACGGGTGGTAATCATGAGAGCCTCAGACTTTCCTCCTCCTCTCCCAATGCTCCGGAAACCAAATGAGAGAAGTAGGGCCAAGTTCTGCGAGTATCACAACGACCACGAACATGGCACAGAGGACTGCTTCCAGTTGAAGCGAATTATTCAGCAGATAATCAACGATGGGGAGCTAACCAAATGGGTTAAAGGCAATAACAACGCCCCCAATAACAATAATCAACAGCGGGCACGAGGTACGCGTGGCCCGGAGAGGAATGAGAGAGACAATTACGATGACGATTTGGGGGACTATAACATTAATTTCATTAGCGAGGAGCCTCCATCCAACAAACAGCTCTCCATTCAGATTCAAACATTGGAGAAGGTTTTCCTAATCCCCCCAATGGCTCCTGAGGAAGAGCAAGAAATAGGGTTCAAAAAGAGTGAACTTGCCTCCTCCCTATTTCACTCTACTCAGCCCATAACTCTCCACATGAAAATTAACCGAGCTAACATACACCGAGTTTTAATTGATACGGACGCGGCTAGGGATATCCTCTACTACCACACGTTGGTAGGTATGAGAATGACCGAGGCTAACATGACTCCTTATGCGGGCATGCTCGAGGGGTTCACCAACCACGCCGTGGGGTTAAAGGGGACGATTGTGTTTGAAGTAACTATTGGGGAAAAACCCATGCAGAAGACGGCCAAAATTACTTTCATGGTGGTTGATCTTCCTTCCCAATACAATGCCATTCTCGGCGTAACTGCTCAGGCCGAATTGGGAATAGTTGCTTCCGTTCCCCACCAAAGGGTGAAATTTAACACCCCGGGCGGGGTTGCTACCATCAAGAACCAGCCCGGGAGGTTCCTCCGAGCACTTGAGGAGAAGAGAAAAGCTGATAAAGGCCAGACCTCCTGCCCACAGAAAGAGGGCGAGGAGAAATCAAAGAAAGGAAAGGCCCTTGCACTTGTGCCGGCACCCATTCCAATTGGCATGCTTTCTTTCCATACCACAAAGGTGGTGCTCAAGACGAGCAGAAAAACCAAACAGTTGGCCCCTATTGAGGGAGGTTACATTGATAGGGGAATTGAGGGAAAAATTGACCGCAAGGTCATATATTCCATGGCAGCGCTGACCGGAGCCCAGGTCAACCCCCCAACTATTGTCATTGACTCCTTGCATAATCGTGAGATCAGCGACCTTCGACCTAACGACGAGCTCGAGGAGGTGGTCATCAACTCCCACTTCCCCGAGCAAACAGTTAAGGTCAGGCTGGAAATTCACGCCGAGGAGAGAAGGATCCTTATTGAGTTCCTTCGAGCAAATTGTGATGTGTTCGCATGGAGGGTGGAGGATATGCAGGGAATCAGCGAGGACGTGATCCTCCATAAAATCAATGATGACCCATCCTTCAAGAACATTCATCAAAAATCGAGGTACTTCTCCCCGGAGAAGGAGATTGCAATCAAGGAAGAGGTAGAGAAATTGCTCAAAGCAGGGATAATAAAGGAGATTTCCTACCCCAAATGGCTAGCAAACGTAGTAATGGTCAAAAAGTCCAACGGCAAGTGGAGAATGTGTGTTGATTTCACCGATCTCAATAAGGCATGCCCCAAAGACTGCTTCCCTCTTCCTCGCATAGACAGATTGGTGGATTCAATAGCCGGTCACAGAGTATTGAGCTTCATTGATGCATACTCCGGCTACCATCAGATCCAGATGGCTCCTGAAGATGTCCGCTCCGTAGCTTTCATCGCTGCGGGCAAGACTTACTGTTACACTATGATGCCCTTCGGGCTAAAAAATGCAGGAGCCACCTATCAACGAATGGTCAATCTTGTCTTCAAAAACCAACTGGGCAGAAACCTTGAGGCCTACATTGATGACATGGTTATAAAAACAAAGGAAAACTCCCATGAGCTCGACGTGGAGGAAACCTTCCAAAACTTGCGCCGCAATAACATGAAACTAAATCCCCTAAAATGTGCCTTTGGGGTAAAGGCGGGCAAGTTCCTTGGATTCATGGTCAACCAGCGAGGAATAGAGGCTAATCCCGAAAAAATCCAAGCGCTGTTGGACATGAAACCTCCTGCTTGCGTGAAGGATGTACAGAAACTCAATGGTCGCATCACCGCACTTGGCCGCTTCATCTCGCGGTCAGCAGAGAGATGCCTCCCCTTCTTCAAAACTCTAAAAGGGGGGAAGAGAGCTGACGAATTTGCATGGAGTCATGAATGCCATCAAGCTTTTGAAGAAGTCAAGACATACCTCGGGCAGCCACCTCTACTCAGCAGCCCGGTGTCCGGGGAAGAACTTTTTCTGTTTTTAGCAGTTACTGATCTGGCAGTAGCTGCTGTTCTTGTAAGGGAGGATAATAACTCCCAAAAACCAGTTTATTATGTATCTAAGGCTTTGTCCGCCGTAGAGGGGCGTTATTTAAATATAGAGAAGTTAGCTTACGCCTTGCTTGTATCTGCTCAAAAATTAAGAGCCTACTTTTCTGCACACCCTATTATTGTACTCACTGAGGCCCCGCTTAGAAAGGTTTTACACAAATCAGAGTCCTCGGGGAGAATGCTAGCTTGGTCTATCGAACTCACTGAGTTCCAGATCACCTACTCCCCGAGAAAGATAATCAAAGCGCAGGCCTTAGTTGACTTTGTGGTAGAATCATCATTTAAATTGGCAGACAGCGACCTTGGAAAAAGAAAGCGGGCAGATTCAGAGGAAGCCCCAGATAGCCTGAGCCCCGAGATTATATAACCAAAGGAGCATCTAGAAGAAGTGTGGACCTTATTCATGGACGGCTCTGCGAGCAAATTGATTAGTGGAACGGGCATACTCCTGATCGCACCCTGCGGGGAGAAATTCAAAAGAGCCTTAAGATTCAAGTTCGAGGCGTCAAACAATCAAGCTGAGTATGAGGCGATTATAGCGGGCATGGAATTGGCAAGAGACTTGGGAGTTCAGAATATTGAGATCAACAGTGACTCTCAGCTCATAGTAAATCAAATTAGGGGGGAGTATGATACAATCAACCCAGTGCTAACTCAGTACTGCGGCCTTGCAAAAACCCTCATCAAAAATTTCACCTACTATGAGCTGAACCAAGTCATGAGAGAGGATAACACGAAGGCTGACCTCCTCTCCAGAATAACCGATCAAGAAATCATAGACTTAGAGACAGATTGCCAAATAGAATTCACAGAAAGACCTGCTATAGATCGAATTCAGATAACCAATATTGAGGATCAAGTAAGGGACTGGGTAGATGAGATCAAGGATTACATCGAGAAGCAAACCCTCCCTGAAGATCCAGCAAGGGCTAGAACCATTAGAACGGTGTCCGCGAAATACCTCGTCCTCGATGGGGTGCTTTTTCGACGATCATTCACCAAGACTTTGCTAAGATGTGTCAGAACTCACATGGTCACCAACTTACTCTATGAGGTTCATGAAGGAGTTTGTGGCAGACATCCAGGTGCTCGCACTCTCTCAGACAAGATCAAATTCCAAGGATTCTTTTGGCCTACAATGAGAAGAGATGCGCAGGAGTATGTGAGAAAGTGTGATAAGTGCCAGAGATTCGCGGACATCCCTAGACTACCATCAATAGAGAAAACATTGGTTGTACCATCGTGGCCGTTTGATACATGGGGGATTGATCTCATTGGACCATTCCTAACTGCTCGAGGAAGCATTAAGTACGCCGTTGTGGCCGTGGATTATTTTACCAAGTGGACGGAAGCCAAGGGCTTAGCCACTATCTCCGAGGAGAATACGATCAATTTTGTCCACGATCACATCTATTGTCGATTTGGGGTTCCACGAGCAATAATTTCGGACAATGGCACCCAATTCTCTGCAAAATTCACTGCTGAATGTGTGAGAATGAAGGTGCAACACCGTTAGTCCACAGTTTCTTATCCTTAGGGAAATGGCCAAGCTGAGGCCGCGAACAAGCTAGTCCTGACCGCCCTAAAGAAAAACTTGGAGGGACGAGGAGGATGATGGTTGGATGAGCTCCAGACCGCATTGTGGGTTGTCCGCACCACAATAAGAAATTCTACAGGAGAAACTCCTTTCTCGTTCACGTATGGGTCAGAGGCAATGGCTCCAGTTGAGGTAGCCTTACCCTCGTACAAAGTCACGTACTTCTATGAGTCTCAAAATGAGGCAAACAGAAGGTGTGATCTGGACGATCTCGAAGGAAAGAGAATGCGGGCAAATGAAAAAATGGTGAACTACAAACAGAAGGCGAATAAGCACCACGATAAAAGAGTAAATAGGAGGAGTTTTTCAGTTGGAGATTGGGTACTCAGAAATGTGGAGGTCCAAAGGACCTAACCTGGTTTCAATAAGCTCTCCCCGAAATGGGAGGGTCTATATGAGGTCACCAAAATAATCAAAAAGTGCACCTACATATTGCGAACAAAGGAAGGAAAAGAGCTCAAGCACACTTGGAATAGCGATCACCTTAGAAAGTACTTCTTTTGAAATCTTTGTAATTTTTTGAGGGAGTATAGACCCCTATATATTAGTATGAAGTTGCCATCAAATTTTTGTGCAAAGCGGTTGTAACTTTATTCCCACCAGCCTCAAAAGCTAGAGTGGATGCTCGCAAGCGGATGCCAGTAGGTTCAAGGGCCAACATATGAGCTCTTACCTACTGATGCGCAAAGATCCATTGAGATCCGCAAGCCTATATGTGTACAAAGGCCATTACGCCCGTACTCGATCGCGTGGAGGATACTTTGTCCTGCCCGCGTGACACCACCAAGAAAAAGTGGATATAGATGCAAGTGGGGACAAAGGCCAAAGCCCGGACCCACTAAGTGTGCGAAGGCCCTCGTTAGGGCCGTTACTCGCATGCCTGTATGTAACAAAGGCCTACATATAAGCCCGCTTACATGATCACCACAAGACCCTCACAAAAAACTCTAAGGAGTTTTGAATAAAGGGTCAAAAAGCGTGAACCACCAATAAGTGGATACAGATGTCGGTAGGTTAAAGGGCTAATATGCTAAATATGCTCCTACCTACTATTGCGTAGACTATAGCCTCACGGCCACACTCTACATGCCCTATGAAAGTAGCTTGCCTTGGCTGCTTTTGACTTACACCACAGCTCGCAAGGCTGGGAATAAGTGTAAATGGATGGGAGTGATCAAAAAAGTTTAACAAAGCCAAACAGACAGACGGGGTTAAGGCCTCAAAGTTTGCCACAAGGCCAAACAAACACGGTCACAGAGAAATGGGGCTGACTCTCACAAAAAAACCCAAGAGGTTTTGAATAAAGAGTTAGAAAAACTCAAAAAACGCGGGCACAAGACCTACTAAGCCTCTAACCGCGGAAGGATAGTATAAAATTTAATTGTTAGTCAAAAACGCTGGAAAAAGTAAAAGCAAGAATGCAAGTACTAAGGTACTCAAATATTGCCAACACTCAAAACAGCCTACAAGGACAAATCAATTAAGACAATAGTTAATAAGACAATAGTTAAGAAAAATGTTTCCATTAAATAGAAAAAATTTACAAGGTCCTATCAATCTATTACAAACAAAAAGGAAATAAAATCCTAGGCTAAAGGAGCTTGGTCCTGGGGGGCATCGGTGACCATATCTGTGGCCGCACCCCTTGTACCCGCTTCTGAGGCCGGGGTAGGAGAAGGAAGGCTGGTCACGAGCAGCTCATGAATAGGATCAAAAGAGGGCTCAGTGGAGACCGAAGTAGGGGCTGCCCGCTGAGGAAAAATATCACCAATGGCCGGTCCGTTGGGAAGGACGCGAGCAATGGAATCCTCGTAGGACATCTCCTCGTCCCCAAATCTGAGGCCATCCGCTTCACCAATCAGGTCTGTGGCCGTGACTTCAGCCACAGGGGGCAAGGAAGCTGCTGCGGCCAGCTCCAACCCCTTGACCTCCTCCTTGGACAAGGGAACTAGTGCGTGCTCGGGAAGACACACAGCATCAGTAGCCACTAATGAGCCAATAATGGCTAACTACTGAGCTGAATATCTGTCCGTGGTAGCAAAGTCACGAATTTGTGTCTGGCAAGCAGCCTCATACTGAGCACCTCCTTCGGCGGCCAGAAGGTTCTTAAACTCCTCGGAGTTCTTGAACTCCTCCACCGCCTCCCTGCGGGCAACCTGCAGCGCGGACTCCCCCTCCACCTCAAGCCTCTTATAAGGGAGCAGTTGCTCTGACAGCTCATCCACCTTGGCCTCTAGCACCAAGACCTGCTTCTTATTGGCCTCCAACTTGGCCGTGAGCTCAGTGTTCTGGGGCTCCCACTCGGCCCTTTTCCTACGGAGCTCATTCCGCTCCCCCTTGGCCTTTTCAAGGTCCTTCTCCACCACCGCCAGCCGGTCGGAGAAGTCCTTCAAATCAGCCGCCTTCTGAGAGAAGGCCTTGTCCTTGGCATCAAGAGAAGAACTCAAGATCTGGACCTTCTCCTGAGTCTGCTCCAGCTTGCAGAGCTTGTCCGCCAGAATTTTTGGTTTTTTCCTCAAGATCGGTGGACAGGCCATCACAGCACTCCCGCAGCCCCAACACTTTATTGCCCGCCTGCGAGGAGAGAAACCGAGAGTTAGAAAAGGATCACAAAAGAGAAGTGCGAAAGTATAAAGGCGGACAAATCCATACCTCAGTAAGGGCCAGGCCTATATCCCCCACCAGGGCAGAGGGATTCTCCTTGGCAACTACATTTCTGTAGAAGTCCGGGGAGTATAGATGGTTGACAAGGCCAATCCCCACGGAGGAATTGTTGGCATTCCATGTATAGAAATCAAACCCCGTGATAGAGGGCACCTCTGACAACCTCTTCCTGACGGCCAGCGTCTCCTCGCGAGTATTGAGGGGGGCCACAGGGTAAGGAATGGAGCAGATGGTGGCCCCTATAAGGGGAGCAGTGGCAGAGCCCGCAGCAGAGGTAGTGGCGGTCTGGAGGGGTGCATCCCCAACTTTCTGGAGCTTGGAGGCCCTGTGCCCCAAATCTCCTTCTCTCTCAATCCTCTTCCTGGGCTCCTGGTTATGCTCGGAGGAGATGGTGCGGCCAGGGGAGTTGGAGCGGATAGCATTGGCAGGGGGAGGACCCTTTGGGGGTGGAGGCAGGTCCTTAGTGAGGACCACTCTGGACCCGGCAAAAGTATTACCATCTTTCTTGTTGGCCACAGGCAAACTAGCTTCCTTGCCCGGGGCTGCTCCCAGGGCAGTCTGCCTCTTCGTGGCAGCTTCTTTCTGTGCCCGCATGTTCCGGGCCTTCAGTTCTTTGGCGCTCAGTGGAGGGGCCAACAAAAGTTATATTCTTCGGGGTCTATTCTGCAAGAGAAGAGAATTGGTTAAGGACAGTTCAAAAAAATGAAAAAAGAAAAGTATACAGCACTTCTCAAAAAGAATAGAGACCAATTATTTCTGGAGGCACGCATTCAGCACCCAACATGCAAGTTTGGCACTCAGCCTCAAATTGATAGAACTCATGCACCCTCCAATGAGGGTCACGAGGCTGGGGCTCTATCTCTACTCTAGGGGCATAAGGGGCTCCCTCTATTCGAGGAGCCACCCCTGAGTAGATTAGTAGGAGCTCGCACTCTACTATGGCTCCCACGTCATATACGGGCTCCACCCCATCACTGTTGTACTTGGCCAGATAGGTCTCCAGGGCAACTCGCAGAGCCTCGGACAGAGATGGATCAGGATAGTTTCTGATGGACACCTTCATCGGGACTGGAATGGAAGGTTTAGGGAAGGGCCAGCCAAACCTAGACTCTATGACCAAGATATCCCTCTGGTTCCATTGGTCAAATTTATTGGAGGGAGGAGAGAAGGTCCGGGCAGAGTAGTTCTTAGCCTTCAGGCTCAGGTTGCCATGGCTGATCTGGTTCTGATAATAGGCATAAAGCCCAGAAAGGGTGGGTTCGTAGCCCAGGACCCTACAAACGGTTATAAAGGAGACCAAGGCCCTAACGGCATTTGGAGTCAGATGCATAGGAAGGCAGTTGTTGAAGCGAAGGAAGAAGTAAATAAAGGGGTCCAGGGGAAGTCTCAGGCCATTCTCAAATTGAGCTCCATAGAAAACACAGGCCCTGTTGTCCTCGCGGACATCTGCTATAGTTTCTGGCCGCAGTTTCTCCTTATCTTTTATCTGAACGTGCCCAAGGGTGCGGACACGGAAGGCATTGGGATCAACATTATAGTGGGTATAAATCTCCTCCTCCCAATCTATGGCAGCCACTTCCTTGGCTTTTCTCTTGTGGCCACGGCCAGGATTTGCCTCAAGAGCTGGTCGCTTTCCCCTACCTCGGGCAGGGGCCACCTCCCCGGAATCCTCCTCGAAGGCATCAACAATTTCTGTTGCCTTCTGGGCGGTGCCCGCAGCCATTCGATCTGCCTGCTCGCGGTCATCCTCCTCGGTCTCCGAGCTCACGGAGCCAAAGAGACCAGTGGAGGAACCCCTTGAGTGGGCCACCTCAGGTTCATTCTCCCCGCCTCCGGTCACCTCAAAGTTAAGAGGCTCAAGCTCCTCACTGCTACTCACATCGACCACGGGCACACTAGGGGCCCCGGGCACAACATCAGGAAAAATTGTCCTCAAGGGGAGAACATCCAAGGCATCAGACAGATCCTCAGAGTTCTGTGCCCGCATTTCATTAACTTGATTAGGGTCCATCAGTTTACACTTCTCCCAGTCAACTATCTCGTCGGGGACACGAATCGCTCTCCTCACTAGTTCAACGGCGTTCAAAGCCTGATCTCTCTCGCGGGGAAACCTGCACAAAAGCCCCATCACAAAATTTCTTAGCCTACTTGTATTCCCCAACACCAAAACTTCACCGTTCCTTTTAATCATTTTTTCCTTGGCCTCCCACAATCGGGGTGGGACAAAAGGCCCCCATTGGGATTTCTCACAAAAATATTGGAAGCACTCCAGGGATAACCTAAGCCAACCATGGCCTACCTTCCTAATTATCCCCCCTATCCGTTTACAGACGGCAAAAGTATTTGGAGTGCTCCCATCTCCTAACTCTAAGGGATGGCGGGGTCCAAATTCACGAGTAGTCATTTTCGAAACCTAGAAAAATAGAAAGAGATGAAGAAGAAGAAGAAGAAAAACCAAAATTACTTACGAAAGAAAGGATCGAAGGTGGATTCGAAGCAAGGAAACGCAAGTACGCAGCAGAAATTTCTCTCTCTCTAATACAGTTCGAATGCTTGAAGGTGGTAAAAGGGTTTGAGGAAGAAGGGTTTGGTATTTATAAGGCCTACCAATACGGGTTAAACCCATTTGACCCGTATTAATTAGCCCACAAACCGCTCCTCGAATCGTGAACTGTCTCCAAACGTTTGAAATTTCAAAAATTCTGCCGGTTAGCATTTATTACCCCTCTTAGATGGCTGACATGTACCCCTCTTACGTACCACGCCCCGTCTTTTCATATGCCAAGGGGCCCACTTGCTAACCAGGAGGCATAGCATGCAAGGGGCCACGTGTCTCCCATCCGTGCCTCCCGAACGTGCTTATAAGCATAGGAGGCAAAGCAACAACCAACGAAAAACGCCAACACTAGTGCTCGCTAAAGTGGCGGTTTGATCCAACCGAGCTTAACTAGTAGCTCCTCGCTAAGACCATAAATAATCACACTTGGATCTAGGGGCCATTGATGAGCCTGTACCGCTGAACCGGGCCCACGCTCGATCTGGTCCAAGGAACCTGTGACGTGGCATTCCCTAGACCGCTGAGGTGAAGACCGCGGACAAATAGACCCCTGAGGTCAAGACCGCGTTCCTCCTCGCATCATCCTTCTCAAAGACCGGAGGGATCCTGACCGCTGTATTGGTGCCCGCAGGAGGTATGACCGCTCTATCCGTGTGTAAGTATGCCAATCCAATTCGCAACCCTTTTAGGTGCATTTTAATGTAATAAAATTGCATTAAGGGGCATTTTGGTAAATTCCCGGCCTATCCCAAGACTTCCGGAAACATTTCATAAGTTTTCCACGAAGGAAGTACCTTTTGGTACCTTGCTCATGCCAAAGGACCTCTTGGGAATAAAACCTTTTTGGACTTTTTGGGTATTTTCCCTGAAGGTTCCAGAAACTGGTTTTGGCGCCAAAAACGGTTGTGCCACCTTGTGTCACGTGACAAGTCGAGGCCTGGAAAGTGGCTACGTAAGGTCGTGCGACACATTGAGGCCACTAACTGCAGCCTATAAATAAGACCCTCCCCTTCTCAGAAATGGATCCAGAACCTGACCTACTGTTACTCTGCAGAAATTGCGTCATAACAAAGCACCCCAAACACAATCCTCTCTCTCTCCTACCTTCAACCTACCCCAATTCCCTCCAATTCAACTCACCCTCTCAACCTAACCTTGGATATACCTTGCACCAATCCTCTCAAGCCTTGCAAGACCAGAAGCTGCAGTTGAAGGATTCTGTATCTAACTTGATACAGAATTCGTGGAAGCAACAAGGGTAACAATTCTCAAACCCCTCTTCTCTCTCTCTTCTATCTAATTCCTTCATAATTCTATTGTTTACTTCTCTTGGATTCAGTAATCAGACTCTATCCGTCTAGATTACTGAATCCCAATCGCAATCTCTCTGTTTAATTTGATTAATCTGAGTAATTGAGCTTTCATTGTTGGATATTGTTTGAATTTGGTGTTTAGACCCCAAAGGGAGTGTGGATCTATCCATATCCACACTCCCGGGGTCGAATTGTTGTTAATTCTACTTTCGAAGCTAATTTGTTCAATTAATTAGATCTGTGTCGGCTATTATTGATCTGGTGTTCAATTTTGTAAGTTCCTACAGATGGTCATTATGTGTCACGCGACACATTGTGCATGGGTGATCCTGTGTCACGCGACACATCTGGTCACCTGTGTCATGTGTCATGCGACACATCATGCCTGTTTGCAGGAACCTTTTCCTTTTGTAATATGTTCTCAATTGTTGTAGTAGGGATGTGGCCTCCCTAAATAATTGGCTCACAAGTTGTAAGTTTCAATTCATATTAATAAAATGCATGTTTACCACACTTGTTCATTATCAATATTTGCACACACTCATGAATTGCTTGGATGTTTAATTGGAAAGACTCGTCTACGGACGAGGCATGTTGGGTGAACTCTCGGTTCTTCCCAACACGTAACCTGACCCCGAACCCGTTCTCTTTCATAGGTTTTTCAAAGTGCACCTCTTAAGCATGGGGTGGCGACTCCTTTTTTTACTCTTTCACCGTGAAACCAAAATTTCACGAGGGCGAGCGCACATTCAGTGGCGACTCTACTGGGGATATACACTTTGAAAACCTGTTTTTCAAAAGTTAAGTGGGTCAAGCTTTCATTAGATTGAACATCCAATACATACATCTTTGTGTGCATCTTTGATAATCATTTGTGGTTCATGCATTTTGTTGATGTTGAGACTTGTGATCCTTGTGTGCTTTGTGCTCATTTTGTTGTGCTATTAGATATTCTTGCTTTGTCCCTTGCCATGTAGAGGCAGGGGCTGATTTGATTGCTTGCAGGGAGTCCTGGTTCAGTGACTACCCTGGTAGTGCGACATCTCTGTCCTCTGATGTCCTGTGTCACGCGACAGGAGTAGCCACTGAACAGGTTTTCAGAAAGGTGGTTTGAGGGCAATCCCTTGAATCGAATTTGGCTCAGTTGATTATTGTTCCTTTTTTTTTCTTTCCTGTGAGAGTGTGTGTGTGTGTTTTCTCTCTTCTTTTCAAAGTAAAAAATAAATAAATAATAAAATTTTGTTTTTCATAAATAAAAGAATTAGTCATCCGCACACTACATCACTTAGATTTAGAACCCTCGAGTGCGATTGACGGCATCGCGGATGGTGATGTCGCCTACGCTTGAGCGCCTAATATCAAACCTACCCCCTTAGTGCGTTATAGGTGGCGCCACACTTAAACCTTACCCAAGGTTGGTTTTTTTGATACAACATTTTTATTACACCAAAATGAATTGTTTTTGAAAATTATCATAGGTCCTTATACCTTCCTCAAAACCTCGCATCTTGTGGGCATGTTGCCAACGCAACATGATTTCACGTGGGGACATGTCACTCCCGTGGCGTGTTCTAACGAGAGATCATGCCGCATTGTCAACGTGCACCGACGAGAGGTCATGCCGGATTTTTCTTTGAAATTCTTCAAGAATACCCGTTATGCTGCCCAAATTTCCCCAGAAATTTGGACAACCTCTCCGTTCCATATGTGTGATGATGCCCGATTTTTTTTGTGAATCAAAACGGAGTCGCCACGCCATTTTTGTTTTAAGGAGCCAAAACTTTGAAAAAAGCCCGAGATCAGAGATTTAGGTTCGGAGGTCATGTTACGCGTCGGGAAGGACGTTAGTGTGCACCCGGAGCGCCTCGTAAAACGAGCTAGTCTTCCAAACATTTGAAATCCTTTTTTGTGTGTGTGTGTGTGTGTGTGTTTTGACCAAAATGAGTTGAAACTGAGAAAAACAAAAATGGGGAACTCTTTATAAGACTTTGAACAATCCCCAAGATTTTTGGTATGATTTTTGGGTTGAGTCTTGGCACTCAAAAGATTTTTGGGAGTTGAAAAGCAATTCTGCCAGAATGAAAAAGGCAGTTGACCCTTGACTTTGAAATGGACTTAAAGGCTTCAAAACCTCAGAATCTGGGGAAAGTCCAAGAATGAAAGTTGCTTAAAACACCCTAAATAGGGTTTCTGCAAAGGAACTTTCCATTTTGGAAGTAATTTAAGGGGTCAAAACCTTCTGGAAATCTCAGATGTGAAATCTGGATTTCCAGAAGCTAATGAACTGGCCTCTAATAGAAAAATTGAAATATTGGGTTTTACTCACGCAAAAAATAAAGTAAAAATATGTATGGAAAGATCTGGATGTTTGCTACAAAAAGTATTTTGTAGTCAACACCAAATTCCAAGTTTATCTATGTCCAAAAAATTAGACCATGGACTGAGGTCTGAGAAAATTGCTACTGGACAGCAACTTCCCATGAAAGAAAATATGATTTTAAAGGGGGTTTTGCATCCATGCTTGTCCCCATTTCCCTAGGTTTTGGTTAGTGATCACTTGACATTTTAGTGGTGAATCAACTATACCAAACCATCCTTGGGGTACATTAGGACTAAGCACTTCATTTGCTTGGGAAGGGAATTTTTATCCTTTGAAAATGAGATTTGATGCTTGAAAATGGTTTTTAGGGTTTTGAAAATGAGTTTTCTTTGCAAGAAAGTAAGAACACATTAAAGAAAATGTTGATCCTTGTAGAAGATCATCCATGGAGATGGACTTCCATGGTGATCTTCTTGGATCTTAAGACAAGAAGAAGAATGAACTACATTTTGTAGTTTGAAGATGCATGCATGGATGAGAGATTTAGGGTAAGAAGAGGGAGGTTATACCTATCTTCTTTGTATTTTGAGGCTTTGGCTTGAATATATGAGTGTTTGAGGCTTGAATGTGTTTAGGGTTGATGATTTGAGTTGGTTAAAGAGAAAACAAGTAGATAACAATGAAGTCCTCTATGTTTTCTCTCTATTCTTCCTCCTAAAGGGTGATTTGAGCTTGAGTTAGTGTATGTATAAGAGTATGTATGAGAGTGATTTGAAGTGTTTGTGAGTGAGTGAGATTTGGGAAAGATTGAAGAGAAAATGGTGGCAATTCAAGTGAATTCCCACTGTTTTCTCCCTATATTTCGCCAGAGTTTCGTTGCTGTGATCAAATTGTGTTTTTGTAAACTGAGAGAGGAGGGTTCAATTTATAGGCCCTCTGAAATGACAAAGACATCCGCGCGGAGGGGGTTGTAGGCGTGCACTGTTCATCTGCTACAGTGCTGGCTTTTGGACAGGAAGAATATTTTTTTGAAAATTCAAACTGGTTGTGTTTTTCAACTTGCCCAATTCGGATTTTTCTTATTTCTTTTGCTTTTTGAGATTCTTTTCTAGGTTTAACCTTAAATGGCAATGCCCACTTTACCCTTACTTTGTTAGAAAAGTTAGGATTGTTAGGAAATGTTAGGAATGTTAAAACTTTCGTTAATTTTCTAACGAAAAAGCTACCAACTCAAATTGGAGCACTTACAGTAGCCCCTCGGCGACGGCGCTTTCGAAGGAAGCGGGGTCGTCGAAAAAAGTAAGGCTCCATATTTGACAGGATGATCAAGTGATCGAGTGGCTGAACCTATTTAATAGGCTACCTACATATCCCGAGTGGGAATCAAGTCGGCCGTAGTTCGGGTCCTTTGACTATCTTTAGTCGTCGACCCTACTGTTTTAGGAAAGTCATCCTAAGATTTGACTATTTTTGGGAAGTCACCCTATGGTCTAACTATTTTTGGGAAGTCGCCCTATGATCTGACTGTTTTTTGGGAAGTCACCCTAAGATCTGACTATTTTTGGGAAGTCACCCTAAGGTTTTGACTATTTTTGGGAAGTCGCCCTATTACTTGACTATTTTTGGGAATTCGCCCTACGGTTTTGACTATTTTTGGGAAGTCGCCCTATGGTTTGACTATTTTTTGGAAATCGCCCTATTACTTGACCATTTTGGGGAAGTCGCCCTACGGTTTTGACTATTTTTGAGAAGTCGCCCTACGGTTTGACTATTTTTGGGAAGTCGCCCTACGGTTTTAACTATTTTTGGGAAGTCGCCCTATTACTTGACTATTTTTGGGAAGTCGCCCTACGGTTTTGACTATTTTTGGGAAGTCGCCCTATGGTTTGACTATTTTTGGGAAGTCGCCCTATTACTTGACCATTTTGGGGAAGCCGCCCTACGGTTTTGACTATTTTTGGGAAGTCGCCCTACGGTTTGACATTTTTGGGAAGTCGCCCTACGGTTTTGACTATTTTTGGGAAGTCGCCCTATTACTTGACTATTTTTGGGAAGTCGCCCTACGGTTTTGACTATTTTTGGGAAGTTGCCCTATGACTTGACTATTTTGGGGAAGTCGCCCTATGACTTGACTATTTTGGGGAAGTCGCCCTATGACTTGACTATTTTGGGGAAGTCGCCCTACGGTTTGACTATTTTTGGGAAGTCGCCCTATTACTTGACCATTTTGGGGAAGTCGCCCTACGGTTTTGACTATTTTTGGGAAGTCGCCCTACGGTTTGACTATTTTGGGGAAGTCGCCCTATTACTTGACTATTTTTGGGAAGTCGCCCTATGGTTTGACTATTTTTGGGAAGTCGCCCTATTACTTGACTATTTTTGGGAAGTCGCCCTACGGTTTTGACTATTTTTGGGAAGTCGCCCTATGGTTTGACTATTTTTTGGGAAGTCACCCTATGATTTGACTATTTTGGGGAAGTCGCCCTATTACTTGACTATTTTTGGGAAGTCGCCCTACGACTATTTTTGGGAAGTCACCCTATAATCTGACTGTTTTTGGGAAGTCACCCTAAGGTTTTGACTGTTTTGGGGAAGTCACCCTAAGATTTGACTATTTTTGGAAAGTCGCCCTAAGGTTTTAACTGTTTTGGGGAAGTCACCCTATGGTTTGACTATTTTTGGGAAGTCACCCTAAGGGATGATTGCGATTTATCGCTTTCCTCGTGTTGTGTGTGATAGCGTTTTAGGTGCCTCAAACCTTGATGATGGCGTCTTAGGTGCCTCGAACCTCGGTGATGGCGTCTCAGGTGCCTCGAACCTTGATGATGGCGTCTTAGGTGCCTCGAACCTTGATGATGGCGTCTTAGGTGCCTCGAACCTTGATGATGGCGTCTTAGGTGCCTCGAACCTTGATGATGGCGTCTTAGGTGCCTCGAACCTTGATGATGGCGTCTTAGGTGCCTCGAACCTTGATGATGGCATTTTAGTTGCCTCGAACCTTGATTTGAAATGATTTCCTTTGATGGTTTAGGATAGATGGTCCTCTAGTGGACTTTATTTGAAGGGATCGGTTTTACGTCTGCTGTCGAAGGAAAGGATGACCGTGCTGGTCGAGCGTGGTGGACCTAATGATAGGCTACCTACGTATCCTTAAGAGGGAATCAAGTTGGCCGTAGTTCGAAATCCACTGGACAGTTAGGAATAGGTCTAGGATCCTGGGCCTTTTGATAATTTGGAGGCTGTCACCTTAAGGAACTAAAGCTTTCGTCGCTATTTGCGGAGATAGAGATAGCTTAAAGCTAAGGGTAATCATGCAACATTTGAGATATGTTGAGGGACTAACGTACCTTTGTTGTGCTTACCTGCAAGAGAGCAAGTCGCGGGGGCTGTGTAGTAGTTGATAGTGTTGAGAGTCTCGATGTATCTGATTGAGAACTTGGCGTCTCTGTCCGGACTGTATTTGAGAACTTGGCGTCCCTGACCCACTTGCCTTTGAGAACTTGGCGTCTCTGACCGAACTGTATTTGAGAACTTGGCATCCCTGACCAATTTGTAATTGAGAACTTGGCATCCCTGACCGACTTGTATTGGAGAGTTTGGCGTCCCTGACCGATTTGTATTTGAGAACTTGGCGTCTTCGACCGATTGGAATGGGAGAGTTTGGCGTCTCTGACCGATTTGTATTTTGAGAACTTGGCGTCTCTGACCGATTTGCATTTGAGAACTTGGCGTCTCTGACCGATTTGCACTTGAGAACTTGGCGTCTCTGACCGATTTGTATTTTGAGAACTTGGCGTCTCTGACCGATTTGCATTTGAGAACTTGGCGTCTCTGACCGATTTGTATTTCGAGAACTTGGCGTCTCTGACCGAATTGTATTTGAGAACTTGGCGTCTCTGACCGAACGGTAGACACTGGAGGTGGTCTTCATTGGGGCTGTTTTCATCCATTTGTGGACATTGGAGGTCGTCTTTGGTGAAGATCATCCTTGCCGAAAAGGGGGATTTGATTTCACGTTTGAATTCCTGCGTTCGTTAGTGAAGAGGAAGATGCATATATGATATTTATGGTGACAGATGCATGCATAGAGCCAAAAATGATTGTGAGAGTATCACTGCATAAGTTTGCGAGATGATGCATTTACTTGCTTTCGAAGATGCACTTAGCCTAAGCTTTTGGCGGGGAATTTAAGATCTTCAATCACTTAGGATTGTTCCTATTGATTCAAGTTTTGTGCATGCTACATGAGCCCTGGGAGATTTTTGTGGGGATGCATGGTGATGAGAGGGGATGTATGTGTTGTTGACTGTTTGGGACAAACTTTGAGCTGGTGGGGTGATATCCTTTGGTCGCGGACTGAATTGCATGTTATTGATGAGGTCAATTTTGATCTTGGGATGAAGTTGGATTTGAACCCCGGGTCTCGATTTGAAATTTCTTTTCGTCTCGGACATTTGATGCCGACGCCGATGTGCTCTAGAATGTTGACATGAATGAACCCTCTTTCGCTTGGGTTAGTTGTGATTTGACGAAATGCTGATATGAGGAGATTCCCAATTCTCAACTTTTGATGATGCAGGGAGTTGCCATATGCCAAGTTCTAAAGCTGAAACTCCAAGATAGTTGTTGAGGTGACTAGGCCTTTCTTCTGAAGATAGGTGTGACTTGATAAAGCCCCATTCCATGGAAAAGACATGGCGAAAACCACGGAATCTTTCTTTGAATGATTTGATGAAGCCCCGGAGTTTGACAAAGCGTCACTACAGAGGTCCACCTAAAGGTTTGGTGACATACGATGAAGTATCGAGCCAATCGATCAACGTGAGAGCCTTCAAGGTGAAGTTGTCATGAAGGGAGAAACCCATCTTTGATACCGACTATGAAACTAGAATCCTCTCTTCGAAGAGTGTCTTCCATATGGGAACTGTTAGCCATAGTGGCACTTGGCTTGTTCGTGGCTTCAATCATATTCACACTACTTTTTTTTTTAGGGAATGGATTGTTGATCGCATTGGGTCCTTGGGGTCCCCTTTTCGATCAGGTTCTCACCGCCCTTTTCAAGAGTCGTGTTGGAGGTGGAAGAAACCCGGTATCCGTAGCGGGTGCGACAACTCGGCTGGCGATTGTAAGACCTCTCAAATTTAGCCCCGGATTTGATCATTGCCCGTAGATCCGGATAGGGAAATTGCTAAGTGAGATCTTCGAGATGTGGTTTCGTGCGTGACTCGAAAGATGTCTAGTTGTTCCTCTTCAAAAGGAGGAGTTGCCATCTTGCTTGTAAAAGTCCCCGATGTTCTCGTCGGGGCCGCATTGTTGTCTGAGTCAAATCTATTTGCTTCCCACTCCAAGTTGGCTAGTAGTCTGGTCCCATGTAGCCCCGGCCTCTAAGAACCATTTTAGAGCACCGGACTTCAAAGAGAGATCGAAATAGTCGCCCAACTGATTGGCGCCCCTTTTGACCTTTATTGCCAAGGTATACGTGTCCGAGATGGGTTTTCGGGCATGCAAAGTGCCATCAAAGAGATCCAAATTAGGCATCACGAATTTGTGGGGGAACAAAGGAGTCGGGTTCGTTGGCCGAAAAGCGTACTTCTTAGCGGTCAATTCGGCAATGTGCTTTCATTTCCTTGTGTCGTTCCACGAATCAAGCCAAATGAGGGTCTTGTGGTGGAACCATGGCATTCAAACCAAATGACCGAGCTAGAGAGAGGAGCTACCACGGCGGCATACGAGGTGGAGGGAACGGCCGATCTGGGGACATAGGTGAAATCCCGTCCTTGGCCCGAATCACCCAGGGAGCTTGAGTAGGACCCCTGGGCAAAGGGATAGAACCTTGCGGCTTGTTGTTGATTTTCTACCGGCAAAGAGGGCAAAGGCGGTCTCGATGTAGGTGGGTAACTCGAATTTCCGGAGTGAGGCCCATAAGTAGGCTTAAGTGCGAGAGCTGCTTTGTCCTTGATTGTTGAATTGCATAGCCGAAGGTGCATGACCAGGGGAATGCTGCGGTCTGGTGATTCGACGAAACCAGGATGGAGGCTTGGTAACCCATCGAAGCCCGAGTGAGGAATGGATTTGTGAAAAGTTGTGTGAGGAGCGGGCTGAGCTAGCATCATTACGAGGAAGGGCTTCGACCGTTGCCCTGGACCGCATCATGGAAGCATTCCAAACTTTGCGAAGGCCCCGATAGATTGGTTCCAAACCGAGGTGGGATTCCAATGCTTTGTGGCATTCCGAGGTATCCCCAACCATGAGGAGACATTCCGTACCGATTTTGCCCCCGCCGATCGGTTACGTTAGGCTGCGTACGGGTCCAGTAGTACGTATTTGGGGTTTGCCGTCCCGTTGAGACTCGGGCCATGAAGGAATCTTGTGAGGCTTGTGCGGTGCGGGATTGGACATCTTGAAGCTGGGTTCTTTGTCAAGGCATTTCAAACCGATGTAACCGAGAAGCTCCTGATCGATCCGTACCGAACCGCAGAGGCAACCAAACCTATTTGCCGTGGACATACCGAGCCGACCCCGACCGCTTTGAGGCATACCATCTTGGCCCAAATCGGATGAAGTCAATTTGTTTCCCCAAACGAGTGTCCTGCATCGCTGTGGAATGTATATCGACCGAGGCCGAAAGGATGGCCGATTCGCAAGTTGAGAAGAGTGTGAGGAAGGTGGTGGTAGTACTGTCTCGGCCAAGATAGGGATGGGGATCTTTTCCTCTTCTACCGTGAAAGTTCCATCGGGGTTGAGGGCAATCGTCAAACCAAAATTCCTGACATCTTCCAAGGACGAACATCGAAACCTCATTCTGATTGGCACAAGGAGTTTTATGGATTCGGGTTCCAATATTAGCCATAGAAATATGATGAATTTCTGGTCTTGGTTAAAATTCCATCCTCGTCTTTGGACATCAAAGAAGCGCACTTGACTAGCCCATGACCAACATGGCGATCAAATCTCATCTTGCTTGGTGGAACCTTGGTCCGAAGAGATGTATTTGCGAAATCTTGATTTGGAAGAAGTAACTTGGCAAAGCCTCGGTCTCATGACTGTGAATCTCGACACAATTAGAGAGGCTTCAACCCTGGTAGGCACCTAGACCTGACATCGAACAAAGACCTAACCCATCTTGTAGCAGAGTGAAGAACCAACGTTCTTGAATTATCATGTAGCAAAAGAGGCAACCCATCCTTCCATATTTACTTTATTATTTTCTTTATTCAATTAGTCAACCGGAAGAAAATGTAAAAGCAAGACAATTTTAGGAATGTATACCTGCAGGGGCATATATATATTTTTCGAAAAGTGGGGATGAATCCCCGATTTGTATTATTTGATGGCCTCATTTGACGAAGGCACAAAAGAACTCGCTTTGGGTTTGACTCTTTTGAAAGAGCATAAGTTTAGAAAGGTTTGTAAAAGTGTATGGAAGCCCCTGCTGACAGAAAATTAGTGTTTAGCTCTATTTTTCCTATAATGTAGAAAAAGAAGACTTGTCGAGACATCTGAAAATATGTTTTATTCAAAATGATCACAAGATTGCTTAAAACCCTTTATTAATGTTCGGGTTATTCAACCCCTAATCTCGATATGAACAAACATTTTGATTAATCATGAGGAGAAAGTCAACTGATACCAAGAGTCGAAGTTGGCGAATGGTGAAGAGGGATCGTGTATAGGAGAGGCTATTGGTGAGGCCGGATTTTCTGGGATTTGAATGTGTCTATGACCGGACCATTTCTGGTTGCCTACGTTCCCCTCATTGTGAGGAGCTCAGGTCGCCGTAGTTCGGGTCTGAACTGTGTTTGGCTCTACAAAAGGGGTATGAACATTTGTGGTACTTTTGGTGAAAAGGCTCGGATAGGAAGTTTGGATGATAAGGTACGGGCCTTGAGGTGATTCCTTGACAAGTCATTTTGAGCGATTCCGTTGCTTCTTGATCGTCGTCCTTCATCGGGGAGAAAGATTTTGGATGCGGCTTAAGGGCTTATGATATGTTTTGCCGTTGCTTTAACTTGCTCCCTTGTTGTCGACAACTTCCGTTCTTCGGGCTTTAATTTTGCCCATATGTCAAACCTTCGATCGGCGGTGCTAGGTCCTTGGCCTCATTTTTTTTTTGAAGCTTTTTTTTTGAAGCTGTTGTTTTTTTTTTGAAGCTTTTGTTTTTTTTTTTTGAAGCTTTGTTTTTTTTTGAAGCTTTGTTTTTTTTTTTTTGAAGCTTTTGTTTTTTTTTTTTTTTTTTTTTTTTTGTTTTTTTGTTTTTTTTTGTTTTTTTTTTTTTTTGAAGCTTTTGTTTTTTTTTTGAAGCTTTTGTTTTTTTTTTTTTTTTGAGCACTTGAGGACGAAGGCAAGCTTCTACTTGAACTTTCTTGATGCATGGGGGGCGGAGGCAAGCCCCTGTCTTTTTCGATATGGGGTCGATCTCCCGATGCTGAGTGACCTTTTGTTGTCCCTTGATGTTGCCGCCTTCGTTGACTTGATCAAGGTGATGATGGGGATATGTTTTGGAAAGTGTATGGCTTGATGGAGGCCTTTGTGAGGTGAGGAAAGTGTATAGGGAGGGCATTAGTTGACTTTCTCGCACCAATTAATTAAAATCTTAATCATTTCCAGAGATTATTTGTTGAGCAATGCGAGTGATCATTTAAAATAAAACCATTTCATTAAATGTAATGTGGGTGTGCAAATAATGTCTCAAGTCTAGCGATAAAAGAAAAAGACTCTTTTATAGAAAATTTAAGATTAACTACAGTGTCCAAGGAGGACTTGATTGAACGAAGAAAGTACTAGAACCTACGAAGGTTGACTAAAAGACTGTTTTAATATTAAAGGATGGGTAGCCCCTGGTCTAGCTACTCTTTGTTGTTGGTGCCAAGACGCTTGAGCTTTCCATCTTTCGTTAACTTCGATTCCATTACCGTAGACCGAGGCAAAGCGATCGCCACGTGCCCATGATCTTGGTGGAAGTGGAGGAATTTGAGGCCATGGAGCAAACTGGTCAAGCACAAGTTGTCCAAAGAAACGGGTCGGAAAAGTCACGGGGACGAACTTTGTCGATCGAGCATATTGATGGAAGGAAGTGAACCCGAGAGGACCTCGAGGGGTATTGGGCTCTGTTTGGGAGGATTCGGTGATGCGCTGGTTGTTTTGAGTGAAAGGGGTGATACTAGCTGATTGTGTCGTCGGGCCTTTCTCAAGCTTGGAACTGGCATTAGACAAGTGTGCTGCTGGGCGAGGTTTTCCTATCGGATTCTCTCACTTCGGGCACTTGAATTTTGCGCGACAGAATCATTTCTTTGCCACAGTTCGACATCTTGGGTCAAAGGAGTGCTAGTACTTATCATAAGATCAAGCTTCTCCTGCATTTGTTTCACTTGCTCTATCAATATTGCCACAAGGGGATCAACGGGAACATTCGAGTTACTTGGAACTCGCAACAAGACTCTTATCGACAGAGGGAAACACAAACGCAGACCGGTGAAACTGACGGTGAATTCACTAAGTCCGGTAGACGACAACGGAAAACTTGTGGCATCCGGATTTTCTTTTAGCAACTCATGATCGCATTTAGGTGGGTGTAGAGGCTTGAGAACGTAGCCACATAGCTCAAACCGATTATGTGAAGGCTGGAGCATAAACCGCAGTATTCTTTGAAATTGAGGAACAGTGTGATGGAGCCCAACTCGTTACGAGGAGGCGAGGCGATGGAGCCCCTAATGGCCCGAGGTCTTTGGAAAGGGCTGAAGAGGAATTGTCCTTGGCAAGGGATCATATGTGGATGGAGGGAGGTGTTGGCCGTGGGATGGAGAGTTATAGGATGAAGGGACTGAAATTATCAAGCTTCAAGTCTCATCTTTGACCATGACCAGGAACCATTCGCCTCAAGCATTACTAAACTCCATGGCGGCGGAGAGCATTGATGAGCGGGGTCACTGCTCTTCATGAATCTTATGGGCGTTTTCCAAAGCCAGACTAACTCTTCCTTCCTAATCATCGTATTTCTTGTATCCTTACTGCTTTCGCCAAATCTGCGCCATCGATCATTATCATCCCATTTAACCTTGGCGTCGCCGTGAACTTATCGGAGGGCGAGAGTTCAAAGCATTTCACCAAATCCCGGCTTTGCCATGGCCACTGCTTGTTGCGGTCAAACCATCCATTCTCAACATTTGTTGCGACTAAATCATCTCGGCTTGTCGAGTACATTGAATTCACGTAGTTTGAATCATAAAATTCAATCATGTTTACATTCGCGTTGTTTGGGAAATGATCATTGGCGGGGTTGAGATCACCGAGGCGCTCGAGTTTGCCCTTCTTAATTAATCCCCGAATCGCCTTTCTCAAAGTTGTACGGTTGTCGGTCGTATGACCGTGATGCTGATGGAAAGCACAATGCTTAGTGGTGTCAAAAGGGATTTTGGGATCCTTGGGCCGATAGTTTCTCATGGGTTCGAGGAGACCCCGCTCTAGCAAGCTATTTAAAACTTTGCTTAAGGGAACACCCAAATCCTCGGGATTCGAGATTTGGTCATTGACTTGGTCACCATTACGAACAGGGTTTGCCGGTTTTGGTCCATTGGGGCGCTCAAGCTTGCCCGTTTCGATTAACCTTTGAACCGCTCTCTTCAAGACCATGCAGTTGTCGGTCGTGTGGCCATAATGATCATGGAAGGCGCAGTGCTTACTCATGTCGAGAGGTGCATTTGAGCTCCTTGGATGGTAGTCCTTGAGAGGCTCCAAAAGGCCTACCCTTACTAAGCCCTTGAAAATTAAGCCCATGGGCATCCCAAGATCATCAAAACGTTCTCGTTGCCTTAAAGGACCACCATTTCTTGGTTGCTTTTGGGGGCCGTCAATTGTACACAATGCCTTCTTTCCTTTACCGGATGTCGGAGCCGTGTTGGAAGGGTAAGGTTTATAGCGACGAGACATGTTCAGACTCGTAGTCTTTTCCCGTGCACGAACCCTTTTGATGTAATCATCAATGTAATCGTCGAGATTCAACCTTTTGTAAACTTCATTCGTGTCAGATACACAAGATTGATATGGTGAGATGGCCCGAGTCGAGCGATCGTCGATACTCTCGTTGCTAGGCTTTTCTTGTACCTTCTTAATTGGTTCTACCAATAATCCATTGGACGAGTCAATAGGAACATTAGGATTGCATGACCCCGCCACAAGATTGGCATTAGCAAACGAAACCACAATAGGAAGTACTCTGGTGGGAGGAATGACAGTCTGAGCATTAAAAGCATGACCGTAATCTTCCTCATAAGGCCTGGCAGTTGCCGAAGATGAAGATATATGGCTCGTAATGGGTGGATACCGGGGAGCGGTGAGTGCGGATCCGAGTAAGGCCGCCGAAAACATGAGGTTTGAGGCATCGTAACGTGAGGGATTGAATGTGTCTTGACCGCACCGAGGAACATGACCGCAAGGGAAATGTGTATATTGTACTTGATGAGCGAGGAGCGGCTTGCGTAACGGCCGGGTGGAGAATTTGATGAGGAGCATTTGACCTTGTCGGACTTCCCAACCTAGAGGGGCGGGGTGTGAGCCTCGATGAAGTGGTGATAAAGCCTGGTGGCCCACGTGATCTTGCGTATCATAGGGGCCAGTGTGCTTTGAGAATTGGAGGAAGCAAGCCGGCCCCCTCTCGAACCATGGAGCTCGAGAAACGAACCTGTCCCATTCCAAGATGGTGACCCGAGCCGACCGATGCGGTGAAGTAGTAACCGACCCTTCCAAGCCGATGACCCGAACTGCATCGATGTTGTGAAGTAGTAAACCGACCCCTTCCAAGCTGCGGGTGTAAGTACCCAAATCGGCTCATGCCTTCCGGTTAAATTTCCCGGCAATTTCGGTAAGTTTCCTGTAATTCCCTGATCTTCCTAGTGTTCCTGAAATGTTCTGAACAAATTCCAAATCAAATTAAGGGCTGAAGGGAGCCTTCCTAATTAAGAAAACACGTTTTTCTTAATTAGGAGGGAAGGTTCTAGAATTTGCCACCTTGCATGGTTCTAGAATGCTGAGTCACAATGGATAAGCCCGCACGGCTGCATTAGCTCGCTGCTCTTAGCCGCACGGCTTCATTAGCCTTATCCAGACTGCCTATAAATAGAGCCCTCCTCTACCCATTTAATCATGAACAATACACACAATCCATAGCAATACACTCACAATCGGGCCACTCCCAAGACGTGAAGAATATTGGTGAAGGCTCAAGAAGGTGAAGAAGAAGCTAAAGAAGCTCCCTCCCTCCTCCTTGAAGATCCAAGACCAACCTCTCCTCCTAGCTCCGACCAAAGAAGCAAAGGAAGCAATTGGTAACCTCGCACGCCCTAACCTTGCTTTTAATTGATATACTTGCTCATTGCATTCATATATCTTGCTTGGGACTTGGCATTTATTCATAAAGATCACATCTTTATCACCCCCTTCCCCTTTGCATGCATTAAGACCTCATTTGTCATAAAAATGTAGTCTTTTTCATAAAGGTGCATCCTTTGCACCTAAAACCCCCATTTTCAAATAAAAATGTCATTTTTATGCATCATTTGCATATAAAAATCCAATCTTTTCAATAAAAATGCATCCTTTGCATTCAAAACCCCTTGTTCAAGCATCATTTGCTTTAAAGACCATGTCTTTACCATAAACTAGCATCATATGCTTTTCAAAATGCAATCTTTATGCATCATTTGCATAATGAATGCCAATTTCTTCAACAAAAATGCATCATTTGCATAAAAATCAAATCTTTATGCATCATTTGCAATAAAGATTATTTCTTTAAACTAAGTGCATCATTTGCAACCCAAAAATGTCATCTTTTCATTAAAGTGTCATTTTTCATCATGCATTTCCCCCTTTCCCCCAACCTAGGAATGGACCGGTGTAAAAGATCCTATCTTTACATCGTTCCTTCCATTAAAGGTTCCATATTTCTTTAGAAAGGGACACCTTGAACCCTATATCTCCGATTATCGTTTAAGAAAGAGTATGAAGCCTCTATACGAGCTCGACCGTCTTAAAGCGTAGGATTGATGGGCTAAGGACCCTCCTTTTCTAAAGAACCTCATCTTTGACCAAAAGAGAGTCATTCTCTCGATCACGCAAGTCCCGAGGGTCCCGAGGTTAAAATGCGATGATCACAAGTCATAAGATGAGGACGGGATCATAATCCCAAATACATAAAATTCCAAGGAATCCCGAGCGACAACCAACAAATGGTTTGTACGTCCGGAAGACGACTTGGGACATTCCCTCCTTATTTTCAAACACATGCACACAAGAAAGCACGCAAGCAAGCACGATCACTGAAATCTTGGGAGACTTGTTCCGGCAAGGCACTTTGGGTGAACGCCAAACGTTCTTCCCAAGGGGTAACTTAACCTCCGAACCCAAGTAAAAACCTTTTTTTCAAAGTTTTGAGGTAATCAAAATGGCGTGGCGACTCCGTTTTTCAAATAACTCGGATGTCTTCAAACTCGCGTGAATCCAACAAAAAAATTGGGCACCACATTCACAGTTTGGCGACTCCGCTGGGGAATCCCAAAGGAGAAAAGCTTTATTTTCAAAACAAAAAAAATTGATACTCGGTATATAGGTGGAAACCACTTACCCTTCCTGTACACTCCCTGACGTGGGAGTTGGGATAACCGGTGGTTTTACAATCCACGTACCAGTATCCCTTTTCGAAAAACAATTTTGGAAAAAAAAAAGAAAGCTTTTCCCTTTGAGCGGGTTAGACTCCCATCGCCGATTTCATTAATCGTGCTTGCTTTCTTTACCATGCATTGCATCATTTGCATCTTGGAATCTGTGCATACTTTGAAACGGGAAATAACCCGAAAAATAGCAAAAGGAGTGGAACTGGAAAATTGATCCATGCGGTCGTACGGCTCAATCCTCCTTGGATTCGACCGGGCGACCTCGGTGGCAATTCCACCAGGAAAAATCATGGTTAATCTGGCGATCCTAGCGGCTTGGGGCTACTCGGCTCCATGATCTGACGGGGCTCCGAGAAAATTTACGTGCTTACGTGTTGCATTCTTCCCCGTCCCGAAAATCATTCCTTTAAAACACATTTATGAAAATCTCTGTTTTAACTCAAAAGGAACATTTTTAGGAGACCGCACACTACGCGCACTGATATATCCTGTACACTTTTGCACGCACGTCCTTCAAACCCGAGGGTGGTTCCAGTGCCACGGACAGCCTTACGATGCTCCCGGCGCGCACGGAATCATCCCAACCTCCCCATGGCGGCCGGTGTCGACCAATGCACACCATGTCACACGTTTCAAAACCGTGACTTTTGGTTGGTTTTTGGTCTAGTCCGTGTCATATAGCCCGGTTGCATACCCACGTAAAGGTCAAGCCTTAGCTCATAACGGAAGCCAAGATTTTTCGCTCAAGCGAAATTCGCCGAAATTCCGACAAGGAAAAATCGGTGGGATCTTGACTCCGACATTGACTATTGACCTTGACCCGCACGGAATGCGTAAGAGTCAAGACCGAGTCTTTGCCAAAATCAAAAGATCTTTCGCTCAAGCGAAGCTCTGCCAAAATTCCGACAAGGAAAAATTGGCAAGATCTTGGACCGGCATTGACTTCGATTCCGACTCACGCACCGCGTATGCAACGAAGTTCAATGTGACACCTGTCTCATCCGGCTTTTACCGCCCGACCCATGCCTATTATTCTCTCGGACATTACCGAAAGTCGAAACCGTCATTCGCTCAAGCGAAACTCGCAAAGATCCGTCAAGGCGTAGAGACGAGACTTTCCCGGTATTGCCTTGACTATAATCCGCATCGCTCGTGCGTTGAAAGGTCCTATGACCCGCTAGACCCAATAGGAGCGTTCTTTACTCTCGGTCGGTGGGATCCGCGTGCCCTATAGGACCCTCGCCCGGGGCTGTCCACCCTGGGAGGTCGAAATACGAGTCGAATACGAGGGGCTTATAGACGTAGTGACGGAACCCACCGATCCAGATCTAGAGTAGTTGTGAAAAAGAAGGGCGAGAACCCCTTTTCCAACCAAATAGATATTAATAAAAGACACCATTTTAAGTAAACTTGAAGATTCTAATTTGCATATTGCACAGAGCCTTCACTAAACACCTACCCCGAGTCTAAACCTTTCCTATCCCTTTCCCTTGCCGAGAAAGAAGTGGGTGAGAACACCGGGTCGCCGACTTGTTAGCGCAGTAATCCTCGGACGTTCGCGAGAATCCTCGGTTTCGAGAGTCGGAATGGCCGATTTGACAGAGAACGATCTTTGGTTTGGGTAACCGAGATGACTAGGGAAGAAGAGCTAGCCTTAGCCACGAAAACATTCGTAAGACCCATGAGGAAACAGCAAGCCATGCCCATTGAAGCGCTTCGTCGTCATGGAGTTCAAATAGTGGTCGAGCCCAACGGTTCCTTGGTAATGATAGAAGATGAGCCTCTAGAAGCAGCCATCTCAGCTCCATCAGCCTATAACCAATGCCCTCCTCCATCCTCATACGATCCCTTATCCAGGATTACCCCTCTTGATCCTTTCCAACATCTCAAGCCATCAGATCCCGACACCCTCACCTCCTCAAATGAGACCCGGCTTTGTTCCCTATCAACGTAAAGCAAACGCCTCGCCTATCCCGGTTACGCGGCCTCTGCATTACCCCATGGGATTCACTCCCTCTCCTCGCATGGGCCATCCCAGGCATTCCCTAGGCCTCAAAATCAGCTCAATGATCCTTTCAATTCATGTCACAAACGCCAGATCTTCCACCTCCAACTTTGCCAACGGGACCCCGTGGAGGTTCCGTATCCTTTTCCTACTTCGGAAATTATGAGCCTAATTCCTATGCCTCCGGCCCGTCTCACGGGAACACGGGACACGGTCGGGTTTACACTTACTTCCCCTCCAAAGATCCCCAAGCCTTGGTACCGGCTACCACTGTGCCACCTCTTGTCCTTCCACCCAAAGTCGGATAAGCCTTCTCCGGAATCGAGCAATCCTAAAACATCCCCCGACTCCGACATGGCTTGGTTAATGGAACAAGTTAGGTCCATGCAAGAGAAGTTTGGGGAAATAGACACCAAGAGGACAAAAGATACCGGATCACCGATCCCGGCAAGTTGTCCCTCTCCTCCAAAATTCCGAATGCCGAAATTGAAAAGTTCAACGGCAGACCGATTGTCCCCTGACTCACATTGAAAGCTACATTCTTGCCATGAGAGCCAAAGATTGTACACGGCAACAAATGGCCGACCATTTTCGCTATCATTAAAAGGTTCGGCTCTTAGGTGGTTCCTGCATGTGAAACCGTGAGGCCCGAGCTACTTGGGATCAGATCAAGGAAGCGTTCCTAGAAAAGTATAAGGCCAATTTGAATTGGGAAACCAAAATGTGAATGACCTACAGGGTACCCTACAACGTTCGAGATGAGCCGGTAAGTGAATTCTACAAGAGATGGAATTGGAAGCTCGGTGAAATGATGACCCCACTCAATGAAGAGGAACAAATGGAGATCTTCCAATCTTGCTTGAAACCTCAACTAAGAGTCCAAATTGGCAATTACTACTATCCCGACCTTCGGGCAATGGTAAATGCCGGCACCAAGTTTGAGAATGCCTTCAATATGGCCCCCCGCCACAGGCAATGGCCGGTTCTTATCGCTACAAAGCACCGGTGTCAAATGCCCCAGTGTCCGTGAAAGGAAAAGAAGTGATTGGCGCTGTTAATTACATTCGTAATGAGAAAGCGGGACGTAATGCGAGGCCAAGCCGCTGCAAAGCCAAAGCTCCCTTTCTATACCGCCGAAGATTTCGGAATGCCACTAGAAAAGGTCTTCGACGGTTTGGTAGCCCAAGGACTCATCGGACCTTTGGAAAATTGGAAGCCCAGAACCCCGTATCGAGAATGGACGAGACCAAACACTCGTCGCTTTCACAATTATCATGGCCATAACACTAATGATTGCACCTACCGAAGTTCCCGATCTCTCGCCTAGTTGAAGAAGGCAAGCTAGAACCACCTCGGGGTCCCAATGTGGTCAAGAATCCTCTTCCCCGCTAACAATCGAGTCAACATGATCGAGTTCGGAGGAACGAATGGAAACGGTTTTGGAAATCCAGAGGTCATAGATATCCCGAAATTCAATGTTCCTTATGCCGAATTACAGGGAAATGGAAAGATCTCCGATTAATGCCGCCGCCATGGAGGGACGGTTTGGACCCATAGTCGGGCGGATTTTGTTAATGTTGTCGAGCTCGGCCTCTTTTCTACGACATCGAACCAAGAACCATGGTCCAGATTACGGAAGAAAGGCTCACTTATGAAGACTGCGAGTTTGAAGTAAAACAAGCCATGTTAATGAAAGTCTCTCCGTAACCCTTCATCACCCATGATGAGCATAATGTGTTTGTAATGGCTCTTACTACTCCCGAGGATCATTCCCAACCCCTGTTTGGGAAAAGGTAGAGAGAAGAGTGAACAAGCCGTAAGACTTTTGGGATGAAGAAAGCCGTATCTCGAATCCGAAAGCACAACCTGGCCCTACCGCCCGAGGTACAAATGGATGAAGTTAAGTTCGAAAGGAGATTCCGCCAGATCGCCCGAGTACTTCCTATGGAATTGGTGTCGACAAAGGCAATAATGATCCGCAATGCACAATCAAATGACAACGCCGGCAAGGCTGCTACTCCCGTGGCAACAAAGAAGAAGGAGTGAGATCCCGTTCCAACCCTTGTCAAGTCCACCTCGAGTCAATAAGTAGCGTAGGGTCCAGAGTCGGTGTTGTCTATTCGGTCGAGTCGGGAATCTTTGAATTCCGGTCCTCGAGTCATCCGAAGGCCTCACGCCCGAGGATTATGAAAATGTAATCGATGTCATCTTTCCCCTTATCTTGAATGAAATGACAAATCTTTCGATTATCCTCTTATTGCCAACTTAACAAATGATAAATTAACTCAAAACTTAACAACGAGTTAATAATGAATCATTTGAACAAGATGCAAACACACTAAACGAACAATACATTAAAGAAATCTTTAAGCGGGTTTAAAAGAGGAAAACCGGGCCCAAGTGCCGAGGAGGTTTTGATAAGTGTGAACTTGGGTACTATTGAGGAACCTAAAGAGACACAGATTGGGAAGCTTCTTCCAGTGGGTTGAAAGGGACAGATTGATCGAGCCGCTCGGAGAATACGTCGACGTGTTTGCATGGTCATACAAGGATATGCCGGGGCTAGACAGCTCGATAGTAGAGCACGTAATCCCTCTAGCACCGGATGCTAAGCCGATAAAGCGAGCGAGAAAGATTAAGCCGGAATGGTCTCTACAGGTCAAAGAAGAAATTGAGAAGCTACCGCGGGTAGGGTTCATCGTAGTCATTGAATACCCGACATGGTTGTCTAACATCGTGACCGTAACCAAGGCCAATGGGAAGGTGCGCCGCCGTGTGGATTTCCGAGATACGAACAAGGCCCGGCCCCAAAGACGACTACCTCTCGCCAAACATAGACATCCCGTGGATTCCATCGCCAACTACGAAGTCAAATCCTTCGTTGATGGTTTCTGCGAGCTACAACCGCATCAAGATGGCCGAGGAAGACCAAGAAAAGACAGCCTTCACCACACCATGGGGAACCTCTTGTTATACAGTAATGCCATTCGGACTCAAGAATGCCGGGGCTACTTACCAAAGGGCAGCGACCGCGCTTTTTTCATGACATGATCCACAAGGAGATTGAGGTCTACGTAGATGATATGATAATCCACTCCAAAGGAGAGGGTGGGCAGCACTTTGTTGACCTACGAAAATTCTTTGAGAGGTCGAGACAGCATTCCATGAGACTAAACCCCGCCAAAATGCACCTTCGGAGTGACAAGGGGAAAAGTGCTTGGGTATATGGTCACGTGAGCGAGGTATAGAAGTTGACCCCGAAAGATCAAAGCCATCATGGATATGAGGCCACCTCAAACCCGCATGTAAGTCAAGAGCTTCATGGGTAAATTGCAAGACATCGCCCGTTTCATCAAATCCGCCTGACCACTATGTGCGAGCCCATCTTCAAGCTCATGAAGAAGAATGTGGACACGTAATGGACCGAAGAATGCCAAGATGCCTTTGACTGTGATCAAGGCATACTTAGTACATCCCCGCACTATGCCCCCACATAGATAGAACCTCTTCTCGCTTCTATCTCACCGTCACGCACACGGCGGCTGGGGCTATGCTTGCTCAGAAAAGAAAGACTCTCGGGTAGAAAATGCCATTTACTTTGTCACCTGGAAGCTACAGGGGAGTGAGCTCAATTACTCAAAGATGTGAAAAGACTTGTGCGGGAGGCCCAGTGCAGGTAGTCGGCAAATTGAAGCATTATATGCAAGCCCACCCCGTGAATTTGGTCTCGAAAATGGACCCTATCAAGTACATCTTTGACAAGCCTTCCCTCTCGATGCGTTTAGCGAAGTGGTCCTTCTTCTTAGCGTAATACGACATCAACTATGTGACCGTAAAGGCCATCAAGGGTCAAGCATTGTCGATCACCCGGCAAACTTCCCGCAATGAAGACAGAGGGCCCGAACCCCAATTCCCGATGAAGGGATCTTTGCGGTTGAGCTCGAGAATAGATGGCAACTTTTCTTTGACGAGCCGCTAACAAAAGAGGAAATGGTGTAGGAATGCTATTGGTCGATCCGAAAGATGAGCATACCCCCATAGCCCTCAAGTTGAACTTTCCCGCCACGAACAATGTCGCCGAGTACGAAGCCTCGCATTGCCGGGTTTGGAGGCCGCCTTAGAAAGAAATGTCAAGGAGCTCGAAGTTTACGGAGACTCGCCCGATCATCAACCAAGTCTCCAACAAGTGGAAGACTGTGGACCCTAATCTCGCAACGGTATCATGCCCATATGGAGGAGTTGATCGACAGCTCGTAGAAGTGACTTTCCACTACTTGCCGAGGGAAAAGAACAGATTCGCGAGATGCCCTAGCTACTCTAGCCTCATTGGTAGAGATCCCCGAGGGAAAAGCCATAAAGCCCTTCGTAGTGGGTAGAAGAGAAGCCCCACCTTCTCGTTATGAAGTGGACCTGGGACCCGAGCCTATAAAGGAACCTTGGTACAATCAGTTACCAATTCCTCAAAGACGGAGAGTCGGCTTTCGTAGACGAAGAAGGTAGACCAAAAGAAGGTGTCGAGCCAAAAGCTTGCGGGCCCGAAAAGGTTGGCCTCCCATTATGTCATCCTAGGAGGCAACCTCGTACAAGAAACGCTATCAAGGACCGCTCCTCTTATGTGTCACCCAAGAAAGGGCCAAGAGTTGATGACCGAAGTCCACAATGGTCCTTGCGGTCCTCACATGAATGCCAGAGCCCTAATGCAAGTGATCCTCGAATGGGTTACTACCGGATCTCCATGGAAACAGATCGCGTCCAAAGACGTCCGAACTCGCGACAAGTGCCGGCGGTTTGCCAACCTCAACCATCTCCCACCTCGCGACTCCGTACCGCATGACGACTCCTCGCCGTTTCGCAACTTGGGGCATTGACGTGATAGGGAAAATAACCCCGACAGAAGCAATGGGCACGAGTTCGTGTTGGTAGCCATCGACTACTTCACCAAGTGGGTAGAGGCCAAGTCCTACAAGGTCCTCACTTCCGTAAAAGTGGCCCAGCTTCATCAAAGAAAACATAATGTGCGATATGGGGTGCCCAACGAGATCATTTCGATAATGGGTCACACTTCGAAGGAGACTGCGATAGACCGTCGTCGAATTCGTAGTTACTCGCCACAAGTCGTCCCCGTACGGACCTCGGACCAATGGAGCCGTGGAAGCCGCTAATAAGACACTCGAGCGGATCATCCTAAGATGGCCACCCGTGGTCGTGATTGGCCCGAAAAGCCGCACCTAGCACTCGGGGCTACGTAACGTCTGTCGAACAGCCACAGGAGAAACTCCTTTTGCCCTAACTTACGGGATGGAAGCAAGTGTTACCCTGAGTTGGAAATCCCGTCATTAAGGGTCCTCCCGGAAAACAATTGTCAATGAAGTGGAATGGTGGCGCGGCCGGCATGATGAGTTAGCCCTGCTTGACGAGAGAAGGCTAAAAGCCATGGAACACACCCGAGCCTACCAGAGGCGAATGGCCGAGCGTTTGATAAAAAAGTCAAGGCCGAGACATCAAAGAGGGTGACTTAGTGCTAAAAGTAAAGCCCCCTACCAGAGACAACCCCGGGAAAATGGGAACCCGTCTGGATCGGCCCTTATGTGGTGCGTAAGATATTATCGGGAGGAGCCATGAAGCTTGCGTACTTGGATGGCAATCCCTTTGTCCACCCGGGCCAATCTGGTGATAAACTCCGAAGATACTATGTCTAAAAAAAAAGGTGCAAAAGAGTAATACCCACTAGGCCGAAAACCTCAAAAAGGGCGAGTCTAGGCAAAAGACAAATGGTTGCACATATAAAAAAAAAAAAAAAAAAAAAAAAATCTTAGTGCAAAAAGAGTAATGCCCAGCCTAGGCCGAAAACCCCAAAAAGGGCGGTCTAGGCAAAAACAAATGGCCGCACATAAAAAAATTAGTTCACCGTAATGAACTACGTAGACACGAGCCCCTTAGCCTTTCTTGTAAAAGGGGAACGTAGGCAGCCATATATGGTTCGGTCTAAACAATAAAAAGGACGATTAAGTTTCCATGAAATATGTCCTCGATCAATAATAAAAAAGACATTTGAATTTCCATGAAATGTGTCTTGATTAATTTTAAGATAATATGCCTTGTTCATTACAAGTTAAAAACTTCTTGATGAGTTCAAGCACGGTCTACCTCTTAACTCGCTAACCTCGCTAAAAGATCTAAAATACAATAAAATGCCTAAATAAACTAATGTGTTTGCAAATGGCAATAAGAGGATCTTGAGAAAAGACTTGTCGACCGTCATTCGCCGAGTCTTCTTGATCTTCTTCCCTTTTCCTCGGCCTCATCGAGTCTTCTTCTCTTTCTTCTCAATAATGTCGGTATCCCTCATCCCGACCTCCGGTATCCTCACTGGAGCCTCCACCAACCCCGTGTCAATAAGCGCTCTCTATACGAGCACGAGTCCGTATCTCCTCCCTCTGAGACTCGGCCAAATGAGCGACCTCGGACAACCTTTTGTACCGAGCCTCCATATCTCCGACCAAGTCACCTCGATTGGTTATGGCAACTCGCTCTTAGCCTCGAGTCTCCTCGTAGTCCTACTCGAGTCGCGATCGGCTCCCAATAAAGCTCGACATCTATCCTCCAAGATAACCCGAGTCGCTCCCATCTCCCTCTCGTACAAGTCCAAGTAGACAAAGTGGTCAAGATGGTGCTCTTCCCGCTCCCGAAGATAGCCCCGGGTGGGAAAGCAAGATGTATGTCCAAGCCCTCGAGAAGAAAGAGAAGCCGGGCCGGATCACTCATGTCCAATGACACCACCTCCATGGTCCGGATGTCCTCCCAATCACTCAAAGGCTCTGTAAAGCCCCAAACCGCCTGGATACTAAGCGGGGTATGTAGAAGGATGACCAGCGAAACTCGGAACCCTCACAACATAAGACTCCTGAAATATCCTCCCGGTCCGCAACCTCCAAACAGTGGTATCCACCAACGGATGTCCGAAGTGGATAGCCTAGCCATCATCGCCTCCCAGCCTACCACGTTCCTCGCCGCCTAGGCGCACCTCTCCGAGAAATCACCCAAGGGCACCGAGCTCGGCAAAGCCCCAGGCAAAGCCCCGAGCCTCTCCTGCAGCCTACGTAGTCAACATAGCCGGACTCCCGGACCTCATGAAACGGTCTCCCGAGCCATCCCGTCGATCCCATGAAATGTCTCCTCCCAAAACCCGGCGGGACAATATCCTTCCCACTGCAGCCTCGACCATGTCCAAGAGGCCACTATGACAAGTCCCCACGGACTCAGCGGTGAACAAAACGAGAGAATACGCAGAGAATGAAAGCATCCATAGCCACCGTGGTCGCAGCCATATCTGGAGACCCAAACCTGCCCGGGACATCGAAAGGTCAATCCTATCCGGGCTACCATCATCCTCTCAGCCTCTCCCAAAGGAATCTGCAGAAAAGATGCAAGCTTTACCACCACCGGCACGTCTCCGATCAGCCGGAATAGATATAGCCTCGCCTCGGGACCCCCAATCAAGGCTACTGAAGTCTTCGTGCGTTGGGACAATTTCGTTGTAAGAAAAGCAAGAACATGTCTCCTGACGTCCTGTAACTTTGCCGCGGCTCTCAACGGTTCCCAATCGGGCGGGAGATCCCTCAAATGCCATAAAGACTTGATCTTGAAGGAAGAATCAAGCAGCCCCTTGTGATTTTGGAAGTTATGTCTCGCCCAAGATTGAAGAGCCGGATAGAAAATGGTCTCGCTTCCCTTTGCAACTCCGACGGGCTTCTCCATCGCAAAGTGTTCAAAGATGGTGCTTTTCGGTCCAAAATATGCTCGGGAACAATTGGGACAAGTCTAGAGTGAAAATGAAATGAAATGGCCAAGCCTTGCTTTTATTCGTAAAATAACCGGTTTTCAGACGTAACCGTGAGCCGCACGGCTTCATTTTCCTCAAGGCCATGCCGCACGGCTACATTAGCCCTCTCGCAGAAATTCTGCAAAGCAACCAAAGTTGCTGCCCAAGGGAGTTTTCACCCCACTTTTTCAACCAAAACCTCGTACAAAACATATCCGTAAGCCATTCAAGCATTTATATACCATTATAAATCATTTTGGCCCGCCACCCCCAATTCCAAGCAAAAAAGTCGCCCCAAGGCTCGAGATAATATGCAAATTGAAAAAGCATAAATTAGAAAAGTAAATAAAATGTAAATACAATGTTTTCGCCCCATCGGCGCCCAAATAAAGCAAAAAATAAACAAAGTGTGCATAAAAATTGTTCATTGTTTGTTTTCGTTCCAAATCTACTCTAGAGACCTCCTAGGCCTCCGATTCTTCTTCCTCCTCATCGCTGCTCAACTCATAAATGCTAGCCTCCCTCATCAAGTCCTCCTGGTCGCTCACGTCGGACAAATGGACATTATCGTGCCCGTACTCGGCCCGGCTGCTCCCGGGAATGTCGGGCGTTGGGTCCCCGCCCGAGGCATGGCACCGGGAAGAGTACTCCGAGGCCGATGAGGTAGACGCTGTGCCCCCGACGTGCCGTCTCTTGCGCCTGTGCTCCCGTGCATCCGCCGCCGCTTAAGCGCAGCGCTTTCTTGACAAGGATCGGCACACGTCCTTCCAGCCCCTATTCGCCCGACCAGCCTTATCATAAGTGCGAGCTGGAACCCGAGAAAAGAAAAGAAAATCTCGAAAAAAATCTCGAAAAATCTCGTAAAATTGCAAAAAGCGTAAAATCTGAAAGCTAAAAAGGGAAAGACCCTAAAAGTACACTTACAAAGTGCTATCGGGCGGCAAGGTGTACCGGGGCTCCCTAGCATCGGGGACAGTATCCTCATCCTCCTCGGCACTCCATGGACCACGTAGGACAAATGCGCAGGAGGGATCGGCGGAGTCAAGAGGCTCATCCTCCCCATATCCTCGAGTGACCGCTAGCTTCACTAGCTTCGTGGCGTCCTCAAGCGCCGCTCCACAAACACAGCGTAGGGGTGTCCATGTCAAAGTACTCCTCTGCAGCCACGCACGCCCGGTACCTAGCTATCTCATCCTCTCGGCCAATCCCTCGGGCCGCAGCATTCGTGCCGGGAGGATCGTGTGGAGTAATGGCGTCCAATGGAGGAACATGACCATGCCGCTCGAGAAACGGTCCCCCAAGTAAATGACATCACATGTCGCCCCAGTGAGCCACCTCCTCTCGCCTCGTCACATCAATGGCATCTCCCAAAGAAAATCTCCAGATACCTCGCCCCAAGGGTAGAAGTCCACTCCGTCGTGCCCATCCCTGTTGATGACCGGCCTCACCATTTTGTAATCGAAGGTAATCCGGGTCTTCCCCGTGAATTTATCTCTCGCATCTCCTCCAAATAACCATAGCAGGGAAGATGGTGACATCACTCTGCTGGTTCCAAGGGAAGAACCCGATCACCTCGCAAAACCAGGCCTGCATGTTCAAAACATCAAAAGGTCATTCTCTCTATTATAAAAGTCTCAAGACAGGAAAAGAGAAAAGAAAAAAAGAAAGAAGACTACCTCAAGGGCAAATGAGAAGCAGTCCATGGAAGCAGCTTTGTTCCGACTGTACATGTCCAACGAGAAGTACAACTCCGCCAATCCGGCCTCGCCCCAAGAGACCGTCCCTATCCCATCCACATCCTCCAAAGAGTCGAGGAGGCAAGTCATGGCCAGCGTCCCAGAATTAGCAAAGATAGTGACTGATAACATCAACCATATGAATGCTCTAGCCAAATGGGCAAGGGCCACATCATTAGCAAGAAAGTTCTCGCATGCAAGTCTCGAATCGCTACCTCGACGTTCCGCGTCTCCATCCCTCACTGGGAATCAGCTCAAACCCTACCAAAGCCCGGAACTCCTACTGTAATGTGGTCTCTCCAAGTCACGGGCCTCCCGGTGAACTCCAAGGCCGCATAATAGCCGTGAAGTCGGCGGGAGTCGCGTCAGCTCTCCCCCAATTGAAAGCTATGAGTACTATCCCACTGTAACTCGAAAGGGCCCGGATCAAGCCCTCGCTCTTAGAGGTGATGTGAACACCCCGCCGATGGCCTCTACAAACGCATCCAGCCGGTAGCTCCTCACCAAATTCTTGGGGTTCACCCCATTCTTCTCAAAATCCGGCATCCTCTCGCCAAAGCTTAACCGCTATCTCCGATGGTCCTCTAGACTTGTTCTCTTGTAGACAAGCACAAAAAAAAAAAAAAAAAAAAAAAAAAGAAGAAGTGTCGATCCTTCATCATTTTCAAAAGCATGCATATATTCACAAAAAATGCACATGTTTTCAAAAGAAAATCATTCACAAAAGTTTTTCTAGCATTATTTGCATCAAAAAGCGTCTTTCATCACTTGAAACGCGTCATGTCAGAGTCCCGTTGCTTTCCTAAGGCACAAAATCACAATTTTCACAATTTTTTGCACATAAGCATTATTCTTTCGTAAATGGCATGCATGAATCATTTTCATCTTCCAAAATCATGTTTTCTCATTGAAAATCATAATTTTGACCTAGTTCTAGCACAAGGCAAGAACTCCGTCTCATATTTTGAAAAATTCTCATTCTTACTTCATTTGCGAGAAAAAAGTGAGTCATTCTCATAATTTTCATCAAACAAGTTGCACATGCACATTCTTAGCCTCATAGGTTGTTCATGCATCTCAAAATCATTCAAAAAATCATTCAAAAATCCTAAAATTCGGGTCAAGCCCTAAATCATTCAAAATTCAAGCAAAATCATCGGATTTGAGCAAAATGAGAACGCTTACCCCCAACCGATCGCGGGCTCGTTGATTTATGCTCCCTTCTCCCCGGGTAAAGCTCCGATGGAGGCGTAAGGAAGTCATACTTCCTCTCCGTCCGAACGAGCTCCTTTCTCCTCCTTCTCGCAGCCGCGGAGATGTTCCTTCTTGCTTGCCTCGGTATGGGATTGCCCTCCGGATCCATTCCAATCGATAGAAGCAAAGGGAATTGAAGAATTTTGAAGAAATTCTCTCCTTTCTCTCTCTCTTCCTCGGCAGTTCTTGGGCGGCAATAATGCCCAATGCCCGTTCAAACCTGTTTTAAATAATCTGGAAAAAACAGGTCTCTAGCCGTATGGCTCCTTTTTCTCCATCTCTCATGCCGGCGGCTTCATTCGCTCACGAGCGAAATTACAATCCTGCCCCTGGACCTTCCACTTGGGCATGCAATTTCCGTTGTCTTTTAACCAAGATAACATCTTTTCCAGAAAATATCCCTTATCTATGAAGCAATCAAGCTCTGTTCCCAGTCACCTCCGTTAATTCCGTTATAACGGGATAACACTAGGTGACAACCTCCGAATTGTCAGAACTCTAAACTTGTGCTACCTCTATCCGCAAATAGTGACGTATGCCCAAGTCATTCCAACTTGTGCTACCTCTATCCGCGAATAGTGACGTATGCCCAAGTCATTCCAACTTGTGCTACCTCTATCCGCGAATAGTGACGTATGCCCAAGTCATTCCAACTTGTGCTACCTCTATCCGCGAATAGTGACGTATGCCCAAGTCATTCCAACTTGTGCTACCTCTATCCGCGAATAGTGATGTATGCCCAAGTCATTCCAACTTGTGCTACCTCTATCCGCGAATAGTGACGTATGCCCAAGTCATTCCAACTTGTGCTACCTCTATCCGCGAATAGTGACGTATGCCCAAGTCATTCCAACTTGTGCTACCTCTATCCGCGAATAGTGACGTATGCCCAAGTCATTCCAACTTGTGCTACCTCTATCCGCGAATAGTGACGTATGCCCAAGTCATTCCAACTTGTGCTACCTCTATCCGTGAATAGTGACGTATGCCCAAGTCATTTCAACTTGTGCTACCTCTATCCGCGAATAGTGACGTACGCTCAAGTTTCCCAACTTAAGTTACCTCTATCTCCGTCATAAAGAGATAGCGCCATAAGCTCTAGCTTCTTCAGGTGGCATCCTCCAGTAATTGTCAATCAGGTGACAGCCTCCGAATTGTCAAAATCTCAAGGATCCTAGACATCGTTCCTAACTATCTAGTGATGCTTGAACTACGATCAAGGCTTGATTCCTCCGGGATACGTAGGTAGCCTTTTATAAAAGGTTCAGCCATTCGACCACTTTGGTCACCCTGTTTCTTTGTCACTCCTCAGTGATAAAGCAGCCCCTCATAGAGGTTCAGATATCCGACCACCTCGGTCACTTCTAGCATATCCCCAGTAGGATCAATTGCTTGACCTCCTAGGTCATTTTCTCTTCTATTTCCCCGGCAAGAGACCAGTTTCTCTTCTTCCTCCCCCAGCGGATCCTAATTCCGAACTACGGCCTGGCTTGATTCCTCCGGGATACGTAGGTAGCCTTCCAAAAGGTTCAGCCACTCGACCACCTTGGTCACCCAATCCGTCTCGGCATTCGCCAGATCGGATCCTTTTTTATCGACAACCCCACTCGCCTTGCAAGTGACGTTGCCGAGGGGCTTCTGTAAGTACCCAAATCTGGCTCATGCCTTCCAGTTAATTTTCCCGACATTTTCGGTAAGTTTTCCGGTAATTCCCCAGACCTTCCCAGCGTTCCGGGAGCATTCCGGAACTGTTTTTAATTAAATTAGGGCTGAAGGGAATCCTTCCTAATTAAGAAACACGTTTTTCTTAATTAGGAAGAGCCTTCTAGAATAATGCCACCTTGCATGGTTCTAGAATGCTGAGTCATTCAGGATAAGACCGCACGGCCTCATTTGCAAAGGACTGCCCGCAGCCGCACGCTTCATTAGCCTTATCCAGACTGCCTATAAATAGAGGCCTCCTCTACCCATTTCAAAAAAAGAACAAGACACACAATAGAGATACAATACACTCACAAACACAATCAGACGTGAAGAACACCCTTGAAGGCTCAAGAAGGCGAAGAAGAAGCTCAAGAAGCCATCTCCTTCCTCCTTGAAGACCCAAGACGAACCTCTCCTCCTAGCTCCGTCCGAAGAAGCGAAGGAAACGATTGGTAACCTCGCACGCCCTAACCTTGCATTTTAATTGATATACTTGCTCATTGCATTCATATATCTTGCTTGGGACTTGGCATTTATTCATAAAGATCATTTCTTTATCATTCCCCTTCCCCTTTGCATGCATTAAGACCTCATTTGTCATAAAAATGTAGTCTTTTTTCATAAAGGTGCATCCTTTGCACCTAAAACCCCCATTTTCAAATAAAAATGTCATTTTTATGCATCATTTGCACATAAAAATCCAATCTTTTCAATAAAAATGCATCCTTTGCATTCAAAAACCTTTTTCTAATGCATCATTTGCATAAAAATCCTATCTTTATGCATCATTTGCAATAAAGATCCTTTCTTTAAATCAAAAAGCATCATTTGCAAACATAAAAATGTCATCTTTTCATTAAAGAGTCATTTTTCATCATGCATTCCCCCTTTCCCCAACCTTGGAACGGACCGGTGTAAAAGTTCTCATCTTTGCATCGTTCCTTCCATTAAAGGTTCATGATTTCTTTAGGAAAAGGATAACCTTGAACCCTATATCTCCGATTATCGCTTAAGAATGAGTATGAAGCCTCTATACGAGCTCGACCGTCTTAAAGCGTAGGATTGATGGGCTAAGGACATTCCTTCCTAAAGAACCTCATCTTTGACCACAAAGAGAGTCATTCTCTCGATCACGCAAGTCCCGAGGGTCCCGAGGTTAAAATGCGATGATCACAAGTCACAAGATGAGGACGGGATCATAATCCCAAATACATAAATTCCAAGGAATCCCGAGCGACAACCAACAAATGGTTTGTACGTCCGGAAGATAACTTGGGACATTTCCCCCTTTTACTCTCAAACACATGCACACAAAGAAAGCACGCAAGCAAGCACGATTAATGAAATCTCGGGAGACTTGCTCCGGCAAGGCACTTTGGGTGAACGCCAAACGTTCTTCCCAAGGGGTAACTTAACCTCCGAACCCAAGTAAAAACCTTTTTTTCAAAGTTTTGAGGTAATCAAAATGGCGTGGCGACTCCGTTTTTCAAATAACTCGGATGTCTTCAAACTCGCGTGAATCCAACACAAAAATTTGGGCACCACATTCACACAAACGGACCGCGACAAGGATTTCCCCGGGTTAGGGACGTAGTGTGCAGTGTACGGTCACGTGCGCGTAGTGTGCAAGCAGTCTATCTTCTTTTTCTGAGAAAAATAGAAAAAAAATTTTATGTGTCTTAAAAAGGCATGATGCATGATTTTTTTTTTTTTGAATTTTTTTTTTTGAAATTTTTTTTTTTGAAAATTTTATGAAAACATAAGCACATAAGCACAAAAATTCCGACAGTTAGGGACATTATTCCGACAGTCAAAAATTTGACTTTTCCGAGGCGGCCAAAAACAAACACGAAAACTGTGCAAAAATCAACACACACAAAGCAAAGGATTTTCAAATGTTGAGACGGAAGCTTGACCCTCAAAAGCTTTTCTTTTTGTTTTGAAAATAATGATACCGGTACGTGGGATTGTTAGACCACAATTTATCCCCGACTCGTGTTAGGAGGCGATAACGGGAAGTTTAATGGTTTCCACCAATATACCAAATATCATTTTTTTTTAGAAAAAGCTTATGTCCCCAGCAGAGTCGCCACTGTGATGTACCCGATTTTTTTTGAAAATCAAACGGAGTCGCCACGCCATTTTTGTTTTAAGGGCCAAAACTTTGAAAAAAGCCCGAGATCAGAGATTTGGGTTCGGAGGTCACGTTACGCGCCGGGAAGGACGTTAGTGTGCACCCGGAACGCCTCGTAAAAACGAGTCTTCCAAACATTCAAAATCCTTTGTTGTATGTGTGTGTGTGTGTGTGTGTGTGTGTGTTTTGGCCAAAATAAGTTGAAAATGAGGTAAGTAAAAATTGGGAACTCTTTTTAAGGATTTAAACTGATCCCATGATTTTTTGGGTGATTTTTGGGTTGAGATTTGTAACTCAAAAGATTTTTGGAAGTTGAAAACCATTTCTGCCAAAATGAAAAAAGCAGTTGACCCTTGACTTTGAAATGGACTTTAGGGCTTGAAAACTCCAGAATCTGGGAAAATTACGGGAATGAAAAATGTTCAAAACACCTTAAAAAAGGTTTCTATAAAAGAACTTTTCATTTTGGAGATGATTTGAGGGGTCAAAACCTTCTGGAAATCTCAGATCTGAAATCTGGATTTCCAGAGACTGATGAACTGACCTTTAAAACAAAATTTGAAAAAAGGAGTTTTACTCACACAAAAATTAAAGTAAAAATATGTATGGAAAGATATGGATGTTGGCTACAAAAAGTATTTTGTAGTCAACACCAAATTACAAGTTTATCTATGTCCAAAAAATTAGACCATGGACTGAGGTCTGAGAAAATTGCTACTGGACAGCAACTTCCCATGAAAGAAAATATGATTTTAAAGGGGGGTTTTGCATCCATGCTTGTCCCCATTTCCCTAGGTTTTGGTTAGTGATCACTTGACATTTTAGTGGTGAATCAACTATACCAAACCATCCTTGGGGTACATTAGGACTAAGCACTTCATTTGCTTGGGAAGGGGATTTTTATCCTTTGAAAATGAGATTTGATGCTTGAAAATGGTTTTTGGGGTTTTGAAAATGAGTTTTCTTTGCAAGAAAGTAAGAACACATTAAAGAAAATGTTGATCCTTGTAGAAGATCATCCATGGAGATGGACTTCCATGGTGATCTTCTTGGATCTTAAAACAAGAAGAAGAATGAACTACATTTTGTAGTTTGAAGATGCATGCATGGATGAGAGATTTAGGGTAAGAAGAGGGAGGTTATACCTATCTTCTTTGTATTTTGAGGCTTTGGCTTGAATATATGAGTGTTTGAGGCTTGAATGTGTTTAGGGTTTGAAAGTGTTTAGGGTTGATGATTTGAGTTGGTTAAAGAGAAAACAAGTAGATAACAATGAAGTCCTCTATGTTTTCTCTCTATTCCTTCTCCTAAAGGGTGATTTGAGCTTGAGTTAGTGTATGTATAAGAGTATGTATGAGAGTGATTTGAAGTGTTTGTGAGTGAGTGAGATTTGGGAAAGATTGAAGAGAAAATTGTGGCAATTCAAGTGAATTCCCACTGTTTTCTCCCTATATTTCGCCAGAGTTTCGTTGCTGTGATCAAATTGTGTTGTGTAAACTGAGAGAGGAGGGTTCAATTAATAGCCCTCTGAAATTGACAAACATGTCCGCGCGGATATGATTGACAGCGCGCACTGTTCATTAATTACAGCTTCAGGCTTTGGACAGGAAGAATAAAATTCAAAAATCCAGCAGTTTATGTTTTTCAACTTGCCCAATTCGGATTTTTCTTATTTCTTTTGCTTTTTGAGATTCTTTTCTTGGTTTAACTTTAAATGGCAATGCCCATTTTACCCTTACTTTGTTATAAAAGTTAGGAATGTTAGGAATGTTAGTAATGTTATAACTTTCGTTAATTTTCTAACGAAAATGCTAACAAGCTCAAATTGGAGCACTTACAGATACCAATCTGATCCTGGTGAGAACCATTGGATGGTAGTTAAGACGATCCTTAAGTACTTAAGAAGGACTAAGGATGCGTTCTTGGTCTTTGGAGGGATGGAAGATGATCTTGTTGTAAGAGGTTACACAGATGCAAGCTTCCAAACCGACAAGGATGATTTTCGATCGCAGTCGGGATTTGTGTTTATGCTTAACGGAGGTGCGATATGTTGGAAGAGTTCCAAGCAGAGTACTATTGCCGATTCTACAACCGAGGCCGAATATATAGCGGCATCCGATGCAGCTAAGGAGACATTTTGGATCAAGAAGTTCATTAGTAATCTGGAAGTTGTTCCAAGTATCACTAATCCGGTGGAACTTTATTATGACAATAATGGTGCCATTGCGCAAGCAAAGAAACCAAGGTCACATCAGCAATCCAAACACATACTTAGACGTTTCCATCTCATTCGAGAGTTCATTGATAGGGGGCCTTAAGATATGCAAAGTATCAACCGTGATAACATTGGGGATTCGCTTACAAAGCCCCTCGCACAAGCAAAGCATGATGGTCATGTGAGGTCCATGGGTATACGATACGTAGATGGAGCCTAGTGCAAGTGGGAGATTGTTGGTGTAATGCCCTAGGCATTTTAGTTATGTTTGACTTATAACTTAAACCGTTATGTAATCGTCTTTATCATTTAATATAGAGAGAGTTTATTTGGCTTATTATATGTTTGCATGCTTATTATAATAACATGCGTCCCTAGTTATTGTGAATAACTAGTATAAGTTGGTAATGGATAATCATGGAGATGATTATATACATGGTGGTGCACATTACACTTATGGGTACTTGCTAGAGAACAAATACTGGACATAACCTACCGATGAGATTTATGACATGGTCTATAGTCATATATGTCATGATTAAATATCATGATAGTCGGTTCATTGAATCCTTCGTACCTGAGATTATCATTGTCTTCCACATGATAAACATCGTATTTGATGTAGTCTAACACTATCCTTAATAGGATAGCAATAAGGGCTATGTTGGCACGATTGGATTCATGTAGGGAAGAATGATAAGTCAAGATGGGATTTGTCTCTCTCATTGAGAGAGATGTTTGCTTGGGCTCCTCGATGAATGGTGTTGATGAAATGTGTGGCCACACCCAAGAGATTTGATAGAAATCAAATGCACTTGGATTATCAACATATTCGAAATAGAGAAAGCATTGAACAAGTGAGTTGACATGGACCATTACTCATGTTCATTTTGACATCATGGACAAAAGGATTGTGACAATTGATCTATCAAGGATTCAAGCTTTGATATTATATTTAATTGGGTGGACATAATGACTTGCTAGAAGTCACTTATGTCTTGTGAGGTTGATTTTTCAACTCACTACCAACATAAAATATAATTCCTAAAGGGTCACACACAAAAGAACGGATTAAAAATGGCTTAATTATGGAATTCTGGGTTCAAGGGACGACTCGTCCCCTGTGGGACGATTCGTGCTCTGGGGGATGACTCGTCCCCAATTGGCCCAACTATTCCCCAAGGCAGAGATGAATGAATCAGAGTGCTGGAATTAGGGGACGACTCGTGCCGTATGGGATGACTTGTGCTCACGACTCGTGCCCTGGGGGACGACTCGTTCTGGCGGCGCTGGAAACCCTTTTTTTTCTTGGAAAAAGGACTCTTCTCCCTAAGTGTTAGGGATTTATAACAAGTATAAATAGAACCCTTTTGTCCTAGCAAAAAGTGATGCAAATTAGAGTTTTAGAAACACTAATTGGTTGATTTAGATTACGAATCAAACATCAAACTCCATAAGATTCATTCTACCAACAGCCATTGATTGTTGAATATAGGGGTGGCTTGGTAGGTATACCAAGTGTATTTTGCTTATACCATGTACCTACCAAGTTTAACTTGGTACATGAAAATCTATACCAGTACCAACCGATTAAGTCGGTATACCAATTAAGTTGGTACGGTAGGTACTCGGTTGGTACGGTTGGTACTAGACTCTACCAAATGTTTTGGTCATTTTTTTCCGCAGCAATGATTTTTCTCTAATTTTAATATTATGGTGTTTGACCTTTGATTATTATTGCAAATTCCTGTTAACAAGGTCCCGACTTACTGTGATTTGCGTAAAGTTGTTATGAAGAGGATCTTTCTTTCAAGTTTCGAGTCAACACCAGATACAATACAAGGTGGTGCAAATGTTAGAATTTATTTTTACATTTCTTGTGTTAACAATGTCTCCACCTTTAGTGTTGTTTAGGTTGCAAATCTTGGAATGGGAAACCTGATTACTAATTAGTATAGTTTACCGGTTGTTTGAAACTACATAAATTAGCAAATCTTTTCTCAAGTCTTTGCTATTAGTATAATGGATGGATTTTCTGTTTTCTTTCAAATGCCTAACGCATTCGAGCCTCTGTTTGAATTATCTCGCTACTCCAATTAGATTTTCTGGCTTATGCATAAATTACCGATTGTTGGATTGTTTTTGCCCCACCCATTCAATGGTTGTTCTGACTTGAAGTAATATTCCGAATTGAGATTGCAGATGACTATAATGTTTCCACATCAACTTATATCTTAGTTTTGGCTTATGCAGCTCGAGGTGCCCATTTTCATACTAACCCTCCATGTTAGCCAAAAATTACATTTTATATTTTAATGTGTAATTTATCATATCTAAATATTAAAATAATATGTAATATAGGAATACCCATTACTTCCAAATTTATATCATGAAATAACAAGTAAAATAAAAAAATAATATATATATATATATATATATATATATATATATATATATATATATATAAAAAATTAATATTTTAAAAAATTACAATTGGTACTCGGTATACCAACCAATTAAAATTTTTGTACCGAGTACCAACCAATTTGACATAATTGGTACGGTAGTACCGTACCAACATTTCGGTATACCAATTATCACGTACCAGTTATAATTGGTACGGTTGGTACACGAGTTGGTTGGTACGGAATGAAAAATTTTGCCAACCCTAATTGAATATTGATTCAACAATCGGGGATCATCTAGCAATTCAACAAGAAATTGTTCTTGGTTCGTTCGCGTGTGGATCACCATTAGTGGGCGATTACTTTATCTCCTAAAGCTTGAAGATCACCATTGTTGATTCATCACCAAGGTAGAACAAGGAAGAAGAAGATCCAAGTTTCATCATCAAATTCAAAGGTTGAATTTTGAGATTTGTTTTGAACAAACATTATCGCTACAAGGTATGGAAAATTTATTCCATATGATTTCATCTCTTCATGCTAGACGGATTCAAGGGCTAGGGTTTTGTTGTTATTTGTTAAATCTTCCGTTGCGTTTGTAACCCCGAAACCCAACCCTATCATTTTATCACCTTATCATGGGAAGATAGTATAAATACAACCTTTATCTTACAAGTCAAGTAAGCCATTTTTCCTACTCTCATGCTCTCTTCATTTCAGTTTTGAGCTTATTTCATAACAGATACTTACTCTCACACTGGATTGGCTTTAGCCGGAGAAGCCCCCGACTTAGCTTACGGTATTCATCGTGCAGGCATTGAGGGACGATCATGCCAGATTTCCTTACGAGGAGACGACGTGGGGTGCAGTCACCAGAGCTCGTTTTCTGGTAGCATCAGTTTGGTTCCATTGCCGGGAATGAGTTCTTCTCCACCAAAGGCCTTTTTCATCATAAAGGAGCCCAGATTAGAAGTCATTATGTGATCAGTATTTGTTGTGTTTGGTGAGTTCAAATGGATCCAGTTGGTACTTCAAAAGTGAGACCCTTGAAATCGGTTGTGGAGATTCCCACTCCACTCAAGAATCTGGAAGACCCGCCTCAAAATTCTCGGGACACCTTCCACACGGGAAAATCGATAAGGAGACATCAAACTCCTTCTGGTTTGAGAAGAGGTGACGAAAAAATGAAGAAAGAAAAGGAGAACGATGCCGTTGCAGCAGAGAAGGCGGCAAGGGCTCAAGAGGCTCTCTATATCAAGCAGCAGAATGATTTGCTACTCCAAGTGTTGAAGAACAATCGAAAGCTGGAGGAGTTGGGCGAGATGCCTTCGATTCTCCCCAAGGAGATAATGGGTGACATGTTGGTGACATAAAGAGAAATTGAAGTCGCGACATGACAAGGAGAGAGGAGGAAATAAAAAGATGAAGGGTTCACTATGTATCGGGAGCGGAAGAAGATTCTTATTATTATCAGTACTCCGATTCGCAGTTGGACTCTGGATCAAAATATGACAGTACATACACTCCGGGCAAGTCGCGAAGAGAAAGGGCTCCAGGCAAGATGCGGGTTTCGAAGGAGGAACATAAAGAAGACGCGGATTGGAAGGCGAAGATAGCCAAACAAATTGCGGATTTGAGGACGACCACTGATGAGGCAACTAAAGAGAAGGATTCCTACTTGTATCCTTTTGCTCAGAGGATAAGGGAATTGAAGCCTGATCCGGCGTTCAGGAAGCCAAATCTGCCGAAGTATGCGGAAGCACCAGGGCAAGGAATCATGTCACAAACTTTGAGGTGACGATGTCGCTCCTGGCCAATGATGACGAAACTAGGTACAAGGCTTTGGCAAGCACTTTGAATTCACATGCACTAGAGTGGTTTTTATCCCAACCTGTTGGATTAATCTTAAACTATGGCAACTTCAGAGCAAAGTTCTTATCTCGCTTCAGCTATTCGGGAGCTTACCTAGTTAAAAAACAGGATTTGTGCAACATTAGACAAAGGGAAGCGGAATCGTTGTTGAGTTACATGGATAGATTTAAAGCCTTATCATATCAGATCCCCGACACCAGCCAAGAATCATTAGTCATGCTCTTCTTTGTGGGTTTGGTCCTAGGATATTTCAAGAGAGAAGTTGGGATGAGGACTCCTAAAACCTTGGGTGAGATGTTTGAGCGGGTCCGTAGATTTACAGGAGGTGGTGAGCCGGAAGTCGTGACTGTTCAAGCTGCTTCTCCAAGAAAATCTGCTAAGGAGCGAATTGAAACGGTAAGGACATAAGGAAGAGAAGCAACTATAAGAGGGAGGAGAGACTGGATTAAGGAAAAGGAAAGGGAAGCTTTCAAGGAGCAGGTCTTCACCAAACTAAGACTGACTCCGAGCGAGTTGATGAAGGTGGTCCGCCTACCACCACCCCGTGAGATGAATGAGGAGACCCTTGAGAGAAGAGATAAGAGCAAATACTGCGAATATCACAGAGACATTAGGCACGTTACAAATGACTGCCTTAATCTTAAAAGGGTAATTTAAGCGAAAGTAGACAGAGGCGAGCTGAAAGAGTATGTTGAGCGAGATGATGCAAGGTGGGATGGAGGGGAAATGCGTGATGAAGAAGTGAGAAATGTTATTGATGTAATCCGCGACACTATCCCCAGCATTATCCAGCTGAATAACTAGGTGATGAGCCTCTCACATACCTTTCATGTCCTAGCTTATCCACCAGGGGAGGAAAGGGTCATAAGTTTTATGAGAAGGGAATTGGCGACTTCGAAGATCCATGCAAATCAACCTTTGGTTATTTCAATCTTTCCTCAAAGTAACATACTTCAGAGGGTGTTGGTAGATACGGGGGACCAGTCGGAATATTTTTTATTATGAGGCGTTTAGGAGAATGGGCTTGACAGAGGCATTCCTCACTCCATACGAAGGCATTCTTGAAGGGTTCACCAATCACACAGTCAGGGTAAAGGGAACCATCACCTTGAATGTGGAGATGCGAGATGAGGATCCAGATGTTGATAAAAGGAGAGCAAGAAGCGTTGAATTCATGGTGATCGATCTCGTCTCGCCGTATAATGCAATAGTTGGGATACCGTTCATGAAAAGCTTTGAAATGATGGCTTCCATACCACATCAGAGGGTAAAATTCCCCATTCCAAAGGGGATTGCTAGTTTTCGAAGTTAGTCATTGACGGCCATCAGAAAGAAGATAGAGATGCAGATATCAAAGAAGATAGTTGCCGTGGCAAATGGAATAGTGATAGGAGGACCAATGATATATATGATTTCCAACCCCTTTGAGGGGGAGGAAGAGTGGGAGGAAACTGACAGTATGAAGGATGGGTCGGCAATCATATGCTGGCCAGATCAGATGCAAGCTAGATGGGAGTGAATGGAAGTAGAGGATACATGAAATGAAAGCGAGAATGCCCATGTGGATCCTATGTTAGTACTTGTGGAGGATATGAAGGAAGATGATGTGGAAATGGAAGTTGAAACAGAGGAAGAAATGGATGAGGAAATTATTTGCGAGCAGGATCCCAATGCGAGTTCAATGGAAGTGATGGCGACTGAGCCAGTCAGGCGCGATGAGCCAGCGCGAATGGAGATCGAGGTCCCAAATCGTGAAATTGAAATTGAGTCTCTGGAAGTGCGAGATGAGACGAAGATATAGGCTCAAGAAGAATTGGAGGAAATTATTGTCAACCCAAGGTTCTCGGAGAAAAAGATAAAGATTGGGAAGAGTTTGTCGCCAGAAAATCAGAAGCGGTTAGTGGAATTCCAAGAACAGAATTTGGACGTGTTTGCTTGGCGAGTGGAAGATATGCACGGGATCAGAGAAGAAGTAGCAGTTCACCGCCTGAGTATAGATACGAAAGCGAAACCAATCAAACAGAAGGCGAGATCTTAGCACCAGGCAAGGAGAAGGCCATGCAAAAAGAGGTTAAAAAGCTTCTCAAGGCGGGAATAGTTGAGAAAATCACTTATCTGACATGGTTGGCGAATGTGGTAATGGTTTTAAAAGCCAACGGGAAATGGAGAATGTGTATTGATTTTTTGGATCTAAAAGAAGCTTGCCCGAAGAACAGTTTTCCGCTCCCAAGGATTGATAGATTGGTTGATTCAATAGCTGGTCACAAAGTTCTTAGTTTTGTTGATGCCTACTCCGGGTATCATCAAATCAAGATGGCAGAAAAGGACAAGCCGCTAACGGCATTTATGGCGGGATCGTTGGGAAACTTTTATTACAAGATGATGCTGTTTAGATTGAAGAATGCAGGTGCAACCTACCAAAGAATGGTTAATGAATTCTTTGGTCCTCAGTTGGGCAGAAATGTGGAGGCTTATATCGACGATATGGTCATCAAGTCGCAAGATGATGATCATGTCAAGGATCTCGCCGAATCTTTTGAAATCCTCAGAAGAACAGAATGAAGTTAAACCCAAGAAAGTGTACCTTCGGGGTTACAACGGGGAAATTTTTGGATTAATTGTCAACAGAAGGGGAATTTAAGCAAATCTAGAGAAGATCAAAGCTTTACTGGAAATGTAGCCGCCGAAAACTATCAACGGAGTTCAAAAGCTTAACGGGAGAATCCTTACTTTGGGGAGGTTCATATCGCGGTCGGCGGAGAGGTGTTTGACTTTCTTTAAAATTCTTAAGGGAGCCAAGAAGTTCTCTTATGCAGTCCCTTGGCAGTAGATGAATTGTGTGTCTATCTAGCTGCTTCGGATCGCGCAGTGGCAGCGGTCCTGATAAAGGAATATGGATCAACTCAAAGGCTGGTTTATTATGTGTCTAAAGCATTGAGTGATGTAGAGATGAGTATAAGTACGCCAATCCAATTCGCAACCTTTTAGATGCATTTTAATATAATAAAATTGCATTTAGGGGCGTTTTGGTAAATTCCCGGCCTATCCCGAGACTTCCAGAAACGTTCCATGAGTTTCCCGCGAAGGAAGTACCTTTTGGTACATTATTCATGTCAAAGGACCCCTTGGGAATAAAACCTGTTGGACCTTTTGGGTATTTTCCCGAAATGTTCCAGAAACTGGTTTTTGGTGCCAAAAGCGGTTGAGCCACCTTGTGTCACGCGACACTTGAGGCATGGAAAGAGGACGCGTAAGGTCGTGCGACACACTAAGGCACCTAACCGGCAGCCTATAAATAAGACCCTCCCCCTCTCATAAATGGATCCCAACTTTAGCCTTCTGTTACTCTGCAGGATTTGCAGCGTAACGAACCTCTCCAAACACAAACCTCTCTCTCTCCTACCTTCAACCTACCCAATTCCTCCCTTCCAAACCCAATTCTCAAGTCACACCAATTGAACCCCTTACATCAGTCCTTCCAGATCAGAAGTGAAGAATTGAAGGGTTCTATATCTAACTAGATATAGAATTCGTGGAAGCAACAAGGGTAACGATTCCCTAAACCCAATCTCTCTCTCTCTCTCTCTTGCTTAATTTCTATTAATTCTAGCATTTAATTTTGTTTGGATTCGATGTCAGAGATCCTAGCTATCTCGGATTCTTGAATCCCAATCGCAATCTCTGTTTAATTTGAGTAATTCGTGCAATTGAGCCTATATTTTTGATTATTTGATTGAACTTGGTGTTTGAACCCCAAGGGGGTGTGGATCTACCCATATCCACACTCCCTGGGTTGATTTAGTTTCGTTTCTGTATTTCGTTCGTAATCTAGTTAAATGATTAGATCTGTATAGCTTTCTGTTGATTCTGTGTTCATCCTGTTAAGTTTCTGCAGATGGCTCATATGTGTCACGCGACACCTTTGTCTCCAAGTGATCCTGTGTCACGCGACACATGTGGTCACTGGTGCGATGTGTCATGCGACATACATGACCCATCCGCAGACCCTTTTTCCTTTGTAATCTGTTTTAGATTGTTTGTATCAGGGATGTGGCCTCCCTAAATAATGGGCTCACAATATGTAATTCTCGTTCCATAATTAATAAGATGCATTTTATCACACTTTGTTTATTATCAATATTTGCACACACTTTTGATTTACTTGGATGTTTTTGATTGAAAGACTCGTCTATGGACGAGGCGTGTTGGGTGAACTCTCGGTTCTTCCCAACACGTAACCTGACCTCCGAACTCATGTTTTCTCTCTAAACAAAAGGTTTTCAATGTTTCCTCTTAAAACGGCGTGGCGACTCCTTCTTTTCATTTAAATCGGAAACCCAAATTTCGGGCGAGCGCACATTCAGTGGCGACTCTGCTGGGGAATGTCACTTGAAAACCTGTTTTTCAAGTGTAGAGTGGGTCAAGCTTTTGTTTAGTCAAAACATCCAATACATCCATTTTGTGTGCATTATTTGATAATCATTTGTGATTCATACATCTTGTTGATTATGGAACTTGTGAGCCCTTTGTGCTTGTGGCCATTCTTTCTTGTGCATTAGTACTTGTGTGTTGTTCTGGCTATGGTAAAATAGGGGCTGATTTGATGATTGAAGAGCTGCTGGTTCAGTGACCATCCAGGTCGTGCGACACCTTTGTCTCTGGTTGTCCTGTGTCACGCGACAAAGGGTGGCCACTGAACATAACTTCAGAAGACTGGTTTGAGGGCAGTCCCTTGGATCAAGCAGGACTCATTTGATTATTGTTCCCTGTATATCTTGTGTGAGGGTGTGTGTTGTTGTTTTTCTTTTTCAAAAATATAAAAAAAATCTAAAAAAAAATCTTGTTTTTTGTAAATAAAGGAATATAGCCATCCCGCACACTACATCACGTAGATCTAGAACCCTCGAGTGCGATTGACGGCATCGCGGATGGCCATGAAATTCGCCTACGCTTGAGCGCCTGAAATCAAACCTAAACCCCTAGTGCGTTATAGGTGGCACCACACTAAACCTTACCCACGGTTGGTTTTCGATACAATGTTTTAATTACAACAAAATGAATTGTTTTTGAAAAATAGTATAGGTCCTTATACCTTCTTCCAAAACCTCACACCTTGTGGGCATGTTGCCAAATGCAACATGATTTCACATGGGGACATGTCACTCCCGTGGCGTGTTCTAAACGAGAGATCATGCCGCATTGCCAACATGTACCGACGAGAGGTCATGCCGGATTTTTCTTCGAAATTCTTCGAAAAGACCCGTTATGCTGCCCAAATTTCCTTAGAAATTTGGACGAACCTTTTCGTTCCATAAAGATGTTAGGGTTTGGCTAGGTATCATTACCTACTATATGTTTCAAAACAAAGCATTTGATGTAATTCGAACGTTGCGTCATTAGGTTTCCCCGAGGTATAGTTAGCATGAATAAAGGCTTATCCTTTCCCAACTGTATTTAGGATTTAAAATACTAATTTATACTTGAACATAAATAAATTTGTGTTTGTGCGAGTCTATCCCGTTTCTTTCCCTCTCCCGTTACTCAAAAATTTCCCTTCCAAAGACCTTATAAACCCATCTCTCTGCACTGCAGCCTACGGCGAAGTTGGATCCGCTCTTCCACTTCAGGAGGTCGTTTGGTCCGTGTGCAAGCAAGGTGTCGCTGGTTTGGAATCGAAATGGCCGGCAATGGAGATGTTTTTTCTGCTCAGTCCGCTGGAGGCTCAGTGACAATGGGTCAGACGGGTTTGAATGAGATGACTACGGAAGAATTGAGGGTGATGCTGGAAGCCGCTCTAGCTCGGGAGCGTGAGGCTTGTCTCTTAGTCCAAAATGCCAAGGCTCGTGAAGAAGAAGCTCACAACCGCTTCGTGGAAGCTATGAGAGCCAAAGGGATTGCGGTACTTCATCGGGAGGATGGTTCCTACGAAGAGATTACGGAAGATAGCCATAATGAAATCGGATCCGCTTCACCGCCGCCCAACCCAACCTAGCTACAATACGATGCCTCCCCAGTGAGCTATGTTCCGCGATCCGATCAAGTAGCTTCTCCAGAGGGGTGGCAAGTGACCAAGGAAGACTCATTCCCCATCTTCTCAAGGGTATAGCCAGTCATCCAAAGAAGGTGTCGGCCAGAAATGACGGTCGGCTGCGAATTTCTTTGATCTCACTACTTCTCCAACTCCTAATGCTCCGATGCCACGTCAAGATGGACCTCGCTCGAACCACTTTTCCCAAATTTCGCATAAAGTGTGTATCCAGATGGTTATCGTGGTGTTCAAGTATGGTGTTCAGCAGAATGGCCGCACCGCTCTCGAAATCGTATAGTTCAGACGGTGTCTCAAGGTACCAGCTAGCCTGCACTCAAGACAAACTTTTCTCAACCAAAGAAGTGTGTTCCACCCTTACTCGGCATATTTATGGTTCTACCCCATACTCAGCTCCATGTGTCGCCTCAGGATTATCTTCTCTTGGTCAAGACAGAGGTCGGCCGGCACAATACAGCCTCCCGTAACCCCTGGGCAATTCAACGGTTATGATATGTATGGAAACAAGATTCCTAGCCCGATTAGCTTGTTGGACAAAGCAATATTGGAATTCCTAGTACTTTTGGTCTCCCACCAACCGCTTTGCCCGTGGGACCTAATTCTAATTTCCCAATACCGTCGTCAACGGTGGCTCCTGCAATTCCTCGTACTTCAAGTTTGGCACCGGAAGTGACTCGCTTTGTCAAACAGATGCAAGAACAGATTGACAGATTAACCGTGGGTTCTAGTGGTCTTAAAGTCGTGGATCCCGCCCAAGTGACACCTTTGCCGCACAAGTTTAAGATGCCCAAGCTAGACTTTGATGGTACCGCCTGTCCAAAGATGCATATAGACACTTATGTGATGACAATGGGGGCAATGGGCTGCACTCCCGAATTCATGGCTTCCCACTTCCACCTAACCTTGAAAGGATCGGCACTTACATGGTTTTTAGCTCTGAAGCAAGAATGCCGTACTACTTGGAGCCGATAACGTAAGCCTTCCCGGAAAAGTACAAGGGTAATTTGGAATGGCGCACTACCCGGATGATTTGGTAGGAACTATCCGAGAAGTCGGATGAGTCAATCACGGAATTCTACAAACGTTGGAATGCTAAGCTCAACGAGTTATCGGAGCCAATCCCCCTCCAAGACCAAAAGGACATCTTTCTATCATGTGTTAAGCCAGCGCTTAGGGAAGCCATTGGGAAAGGATGGTACCCAGATCTGCGAGAGATGGTGGGAATGGGGGCAAGGAGTGAGAATAGACTGTTCAACCAAACTCCAAGTGCAAACACCAGTAACAACAGCAATAGTGGAGGTTACCGATATCGTGCATCCAATCCTGTCTCAGCGATGGCGCCAAGAGGAAGAGAGCCGGCCAAAGACAATAGTATCAATAATCTTCAAAAGGGAGGTAACAATGTGCAGAATGTGATGAGGCTTCCACCTAGGCCACAACCGCGGTTTGATGATTTGGGTATGTCAACAGAGGAAGTTTTCAACGGTTTGTTACGAACTGGCATGATCAAGCCATTGGAGAACTACAGTCCTGCTCGCCCTAACCCTCATATGGATGCTAGTAAGTATTGTCGTTTTCACCAATTTCCGGGGCACACTACGAACTCCTGCGTAACTCTCAAGAAGATAATCCAGGGCTTAGTGGATGATAAGAAAATAGAAAAATCTCCTCGCCCGAATATTGTCAACAATCCTTTGCCAAACAACAATGTGAACCTTATTGACTTTGAGAATGATTATTTTGTTAATGTATTAGAATTTGGGGAACCCGTAGTTGGGAATGATAGCAATGGTTGTAATGAGGTCGAAACTGATGTAATCTCCTTTTCTGATGAAATGAAAGATAACTTCTGTTATGTTCTATATCTCGATGATTTACATGATGTGAATAATATTGTTGAACTTGATGATTACGAAGAACGCTTGATCGTTAATGCTATATCTTCAATGACTCCTAGAGAATCCTCAATTTCCTTGGAAGAACTCAGAATAGCAGCTAGTTGGGAAGCACCCTTGACCATCAATGAGATACGACAAGCAGCTTGGCCATACAGCAATCACCTGTCCCGCTCACGTTAGCGAGAACTCAAGGAAGCTAGCAAAGAGTTCGTGGTTGATGAACAAAGCAAGAAGTTAATCTGTTGACTCGCTCGGGAAGAATGTTGGGAGTAAATAATCCGAGATCCATCCGGGAAAGGGAAAGCGATTCTGGGCTCTAACCCTCGGTCCTCTCAGAATCCTCACAGGCTAGACGAAGAAGTTCAGGAAGACCCGATACTGACACAGTTGAAAAGAACGCAAGCCGATATTTCTTTGTGGTCCCTACTTACATCCTCCTACCCTCACAAGTTAAAATTGGAAGAATCTTTGTCCAAGACGAAGGTATCCGTCAACGCTACCCCAGACGAAGCATGTCAGTTGATTGGAACGGCTCAGTATGGGAATATCATTACTTTCACAGATCTTGACTTGCCTGCTTACGGTGCGAAACATAACGAATCCTTACACATTACGGTGCCTCTGGAGGGACGGCGGATTCCCCATGTGTTGATAGATAATGGGTCAGCTATGAATGTGCTCCCCGCCAAAATGATGAGTATGTTGGATATCAACGCGCAGAACCTTAAACCATCTAACCAGACCATAAAGGCTTATGATTCGACATCCCGGGCAGTGTTGGGGATAGTCTCCCTTAATCCCGATGTTTGGAGGTAAAGAGATGATGGTAGAGTTTCAGGTTATAGACATTCTGTTACATTCTCGACATTATTGGGTAGACCCTGGATCCACGAGATTGGAGCCGTAGCTTCCACGCTTCACCAATGTTTAAAGTTTGTGCAGGAAGGGGTGTTGACAACCATCTATGGTGATAGTGTTACGATCGAAGAAACCAGCGCAAATACCTTACCAGTAATGAAGATCAAACTCGACCAAGAAAATCCAATGCTCAGCGGATTCACAATTGAGAAGCCTAAGGGGAAAGTCTGTACAATAGATATGACGACATCTTCAGACAAGATTCCTCCTGTGTTGAAAATGCTAAGAGGTATGAGCTATATCCACAGTGCAGGGTGGGAAAACGCCAACAGGGACCGTGTAGGCTTGTGCTGCCAGCCTAAGAGAAATAGGCAAGGTGCAGGGTATCTTTGTGACTAAGGAAGATAAGGTGTATGACAAAACCGAGGCTTTCAAAGAAAAGATGACCTCGGCGGCCGGTAGAAAGTATAAGAAGCTTTGAAATGCGCCCATACGCTTGGTCTCACGAATAAGCACTTTGTCGAGAGGATGGGGATATGTTTGTTTGTCTGAGCCAAGGCCGATTCCGGCGGAAGAAAGAATGAAGACGATCCGAGAGGTTCGCCAATAGCAAGAATCCGGTGAAAGAAATGTTTGATAGTTTGCCCAAAAGTCAAGGTGTGACCGCCACCTACGAGAGCGACTACCACTTCGGGACACGAATATGAGAATCGGTTTGAAAAGCTTGTTGGATGAGCCCACAATATGTAAAATTCGCGGTGCCGACCCCGCAGATATTGATGGGGAGTTGGCGGATTTGTTTGAAGAGCGGGGGCATCGAACACGGATGCGGTACGTCTTTGGCGAAATGAGAGATGGTGCTAAGGAGCCGAATGATCGATTGACTTTTCCTCGACGGTGAGGTGGTAGCTATGCTAGAATTCGAGAAAGAATCTGTGTGGAACTAGTCAAGCTGGAAATTTGCCGCAGTGAAGGACCGTTGCGGGAATTGGACTTCGTTCCGAGGACCGGTCGCCGACAGGGAGACTATGATTGAAAAGCTAGGGCTCAAACCTCGTCCTTGTCTCTCCAAGTCTAAATTCATCCCCTGTGTCTTGAGTCGATCTCCCGAGTCTCTTGTTATAGAATTTGAGTCTTCGACCGGTCTAATGTCCTCACGACAGAAGACCGTCTTCGAGTTGTAAACACCGTATTCCCCTTTGCTTTGAATAAAGTGGTTGATCTTTACGAGTACCCCGTGATTGACAATCTAACAATTGAATGCTTAACAAAAAATAATCATCAAGATTTAAAAATAATTAAGCCTAATTCAATTGAAGATAATGCGAACTTAATCGATGAACAATTTTTAGAAAAAGATTCAAAACAGGCTTGCGAACAAAAGGAAAGTCGGGCCCAGTTTGCCGATGAGGTATTAACGACAGTGAACACAGGAGCAGTGAAGAACCCAAAGAAATGCGGATTGGTAGCTTCTTCTCCGGAGATGAAGCGAGTCGCTTTGATTGAGTTGCTCAAAGAATTCATGGATGTGTTCGCTTGGTCCTACAAAGATATGCTGGGCCGGATGCTTCTATTGTGGAACACCGAATACTGTGGATCCGAGAAATTAAGCCGAGTCAAGCGAAATTGAGGCGGATAAAACCTGAATGGTCCTTACAAGTGAAAGAAGAAATTGAAAAGCTCCTACTGGGTAGGAAGCTTCATCAAAGTAATTGAATATCCAGAGCTTGGTTGGCCAACATTGTGACAGTCACCAAAGCAAATGGAAAGGTTCGAGTCTGCGTGGATTTCCGAGACCTCAATAAGGCTAGTCCTAAAGATGACTTCCCCTTGCCCAACATTGATATGCTAGTGGATGCAACCGCGAACTTTGAGGTCAAGTCTTTCGTTGATGGTTTTGCGGGTTACAACCAGATTAAGATGGCTGAAGAGGATCAAGACAAGACGGCATTTACAACTCCATGGGGTACTTATTGTTACACAGTAATGCCATTTGGTTTGAAGAACGCCGGGGCTACTTATCAAAGAGCAGTCACTAACCTTTTCCACGACATGATCCACAGAGAGATTGAAGTGTATGTAGATGACATGATTATTCATTCGAAAGGGTCAGACGGACAGCACTTCATTGACTTGAGGAAATTCTTTAACAGACTCCGAGAGCACTCCATGAGACTGAACCCAGCCAAGTGTACATTTGGGGTTATTCGAGGTAAAGTTCTGGGATACATGGTCACCGAGCGCGGCATTGAAATAGATCCCAGGAAGGTTAAGGCAATCATTGAAATGAAGCCACCCAGAACCGTCTCTGAAGTAAAAGGATTCATGGGTCGCCTGCAATACATCGGCAGGTTCGTCAACCAATTGACACCATATGTGAGCCGATCTTCAAGCTGCTAAAGAAGAACCAGGAAGTGGTTTGGAACGAGGAATGCCAGCTAGCTTTTGAGAGGATCAAAGCCTATCTCGTCAATCCTCCAATTCTCTGCCCACCTCACGGAGACAAGCCTTTACTTCTATATCTGACAGTCACAGACACAGCCACTGGGGCTATGCTAGCACAAGAAAAGAAGGATTCAAAGGTTGAGAATGCCATTTATTTCGTCAGCCGTAAATTCCAAGGGAGTGAAGTGAATTACTCTGCCCTCGAGAAAACTTGCGCAGCTTTGGTATGGGTGGTCGGAAAGCTAAAACATTATATGCTATCCCACACCGTACACTTAGTCTCCAAGATGGACCCGATCAGATATCTATTCCAAGGTGACAGAGGAAACATCTTCACCAGGTTGGCAAAATGGACTTTCTTCTTGGCAGAATTCGACATCAAATATGTGATCCGTAAATCAATAAAAGGACAGGCATTAGCAGACCAGTTGGCTGAATTCCCCAGTACAGAAGATCAAGGGCCGGATCTCCAGTTTCCAGATGAAGGGATCCTCGCTATAGAAAGCGGAAACAAGTGGCAGTTATTCTTTGACGGAGCAGCTAACAAGAAGTGAAATGCCCTTGAGCGACATGTGGAAGAATTGGAAGTGTTCGGTGATTCCCAATTGATAATCAACCAGGCCGCCAACAAATGGAAAATTATAGACCCATGCCTCCAGAAGTACCATGCTTACATCGCAGAACTCGTCGGCCAATTCAAGGAAGTATCATTCCAGTTCTTACCGCGAGACAAGAACAGATTCGCAGATGCTCTGGCTACCTTAGCCTCTTTGGTGGAAATTCCAGAAGGTAAATCAATCAAGCCATTCAGGGTCGGTGAAAGAGAAAATCCTGCATATTGTTGTGAGATTGAGATCAAGACTGTCAGTGAACCGTGGTACAATCAGATCTTTCAATACCTCAAGTATGGGGAAGCATCCTTTCCTGTGGACCGAGAAGGAGATTCAAAAAGAGTACATGCCAAGAGCTTGCAGGCCCTAAAGAGACTGTCAGCACAATATGTCATACTCGGCAATGAATTATGGAAGAAAAGGGAAGGTTGTCCGCTCCTACTCTGTATCAGTAAAGAAAAGGCTCAAAGAGTAATGGAAGACGTTCACAACGGTGCCTGCGGACCTCATATGAACGCTCGATCTCTCATGCATAGCATCATCAGGCTGGGTTACTTCTGGATCACTATGGAGACAGATTGCATCCATTTTGTGCGGACTTGTGATAAATGCCAGCGATTCTCCAATCTGAACCACATCCCTCCTCACGACTTATACTGTATGACAACTCCGTGGCCTTTCGCAACATGGGGTATTGATGTCATTGGGAAGATTTCTCCGCCTGGGAGCAATGGGCATGCATTTGTATTAGTGGCCGTGGATTACTTCACAAAATGGGTAGAAGCTGCGTCTTATAAAGTGCTCACCGCCAAGAAAGTTGCCCGATTCATAAAGGAGCAGATTTTCTGTCGCTATGGAGTCCCAAACGAGATTATTTCTGACAATGGAACCCATTTTGAGGGAGAAACTGATCGGTTGCTCACTGAATACCGAGTCAAACGCCACAAATCTTCACCATACAGGCCACAGACAAACGACGCTGTTGAAGCTGCCAATAAGAATTTGGAGAGAATCATAAAGAAAATGGCCGAGCGAGGATGAGATTGGCCAGAAAAGCTGCATTTAGCATTATGGGGCTATCGTACTTCAATCCGAACTGCCACCGGCGAAACCCCATACGCTCTAACCTACGGAATGGAGGCCGTCATGCCCATTGAGTTAGAGATTCCTTCCCTCAGGGTTTTGCTCGAGAATGAGGTGAACGAGATCGAATGGCTCCAAAGTCGATATAATGAGCTGGCTCTGCTAGATGAACGAAGACTAAAAGCCATGGAGCATAACAGGGCATACCAGAGAAGAATGGCCCGTGCTTTTGATAAGAAAGTGAAACCCAGGGATATCAAAGTCGGTGATCTGGTCCTTAAGATGAAGCCCTCAAATCAGAGCAGTGCGTTGGGCAAGTGGGCACCCATTTGGGTTGGACCATTTTTAGTAAAGAAAGTATTCTCCGGAGGAGCTATGCAGCTGTCAGACTTGGATGGCAACCCATTTCTGCACCCCGTCAACGGCGACAAGTTGCGGAGGTATTTTGTATGATCGAGTCTTTCCCCCTCTAAAAAAAAATATAAAAAAAAAGAGTGATAAATAAAGGCGCAACAAAATTGTCCCAGATGAGACTGAAAACCTCTCAAAAGGCAGTCCATGCAAAAATAAGGGACGCGCCAGGTGCTAAAGAATATACCCAGCTAGACCGAAAACCCAAAAGAGGGCGGTCTAGGTAAAAAACAGGGTTGCACCATTTCCCCCTTCTATCTTCCCCTTTCTTAAACACTAAAGTCAATTGAGTCGAACTACGGAGACCTGAGCCCCTTAGTTCTCTTACAAAAGGGGAACGTAGGCAACCACTTGTGGTTCGGTCTAAAACTGCTGCAAAAATCTCTCTTTCTACCAAAATGCGTTTTGATTACGGTCCCAAGGCTTTTCAAAGGATCATTTCGAGTTAATATTCTTGTTGATGAGTTCAAGCACGGCCTACCTTTTGACTCAAAAAGATCATTACGAATAAAAGAAAACATTGATAACATCTATTCTGCATGCGCATTAAGTAATCAAAGGGTACTCGGTTTCCATACGTATAATTTCTACTCTCAAAACATAAAGCAAAAGAGTCTCGAGTCTCTCAAAATAAAAGGAAAATGTGTGTCTAGAGGCTCGTCCCCGCTCCCGAATTCGCTCCTCTATCCTTCCTCTTTCTCGGTCCCGGGAGGTCTTTGGCTTAGGAATGTCAAACAAGTCGGTTTGAGCCCGTCCCAATTCGGGAATAATGCGCGCCGCGGTTCAATCGGACCCGGTCTCCCTCAAGGCGGCCCTAGCAATCCTCTCTTGCCGCAACGCCTCTGCGAGCTCTCATCTCTGGATCATTTCTCAAAGCAGCCCTCCGGATCTCTTGCCTCTCATAGTCATCGGCGGCATCGCCGGTAACATTATGCAGGTTTCCTCGTGCCTCTATATCTCTGAGAGTTCTCTTGGACAGAGTCTGCTCCCAAGTATTCCGGCGGCGAGGCTCTATAGCTAGATGCACAGAACCACGATGCTCCTCATACCAATCCAGATACTCGTGGTCGAAATGTAAATCCTCTAGGCTGCCGAAGGAGCACACGAGTGGGAAGAAAGCCCTCTAAAAAGATCTCGCTGAAAAAGCTGTATAGCACAGGGCTCGGTCATGGACATCGAAACAATATCGAGTCACCGATCTCTCCCTCAAAGCTCGGAGGATCTGCTGAGGGTACTTATACTGTCTGCTCACCGGTGATGGGACACAGAAAGAGGATACATGCAAACCAGGCAACCAGGACTACTGCGATCCATCCCGAATATCTCTCATGGTCCATATTCCAGCGGGAATCCAAAAGCTCGGATCGGTGGTCTCGTACCGTGACAACCTCATCCGCCAACTATCGGCAACCTCGTCCCTCACCCGGCCTGCGTGGCCGAGTCACCCCGGGGCATGGCCGTCCGACCTTCTGGTAATGGTCCGATCAAGCGTAACCTCTCAAAGAACCACAGAGATAATAAGCTGGGGCTGCCTGCTCCCATGAAGTCTGATCCCCCTGCTAGCCTGCCAAACACCCCCTTTTTAATCTCTGTCTTTCCAGTTAAGTCCTGTAAATTCAGTTAACTTTCAGGAAATTACAATGACTAAACTGGAAACTGTAAAAATATTGACACTGCAGGGCTATCCGCGCGGATGAGATTGCACTGCAGTCTTGTCCACGCGGATGACATTGTCATCTGCAAACAGTCCCTCAGTTTTCTGTTATTTTCAGTTTAATCACTATTTTCAAACTGTTTTTCAGTTCAGTCCTTAGAATTCCGATTATTTTCAGAAAACCCCTTTTAAAACACACACACACACACATATACAAATGGTTTCAAGTTTGAAAGACTCGTCTACGAGGCATTCCGGGTGAACGTGCTAATCTTTCTTCCCGGAGTGTAACGTGACCTCCGAACTCACTTCTCTCATTTTGGGCATTTTTCAAAGTTTTGGCCCCTTAAACTAAAAACGGCGTAGCGACTCCGTTGATTTTCAAAAATCGGGTACATCACAGTGGCGACTCCGCTGGGGACTTGGAAAGATTTTTTTTTTTTAATAAAAATAAAAAAATGATACTTGGTATATAGGTGGAAACCATTAAGCTTCCCGTTATCGCCTCCTAACACGAGTCTGGGATAAACTATGGTCTAACAAAGCCACGTATCAGTATCATTTCAAAAAAAAAAAAATTGTGGGTCAAACTTCCGTCCCAGCACTTGAAACCATTTGTGTGTGTGTGTGTGTGTTTCCCTCATTTCGCGTTGTTATCATTTTGACCGTCCCGAAAAAATCAAAATTTTGACTGTCGGACCCGTTCCCTTAACTGTTTGAATTTTATGTGCTTACTTGCTTTCATAAATATTTCTGAAAATATTTTCAAAAAAAAAAAATCATTTTCAAAATCTTTTGCATGCATCATGCTCTTAAGACACATGTGAAAATTTCTATTTTACTCAGAAAAATAATTTAGACTGCCCGCACACTACGCGTACTTGACCTTACACTGCACACTACGTCCTTAACCCGCAAAAATCCCAGTAGCAGCCCGTTTGGCCTTACTACGCCTCTCGGTGCGAGTACGGGATTACCCAAACATTCCTTGGAGCCTCGTGTCAACCATGCACTTTTCCGTGACACACTTTGTCCGAGACTCGGTTGGTTTTTGGTTTGGTCCGTGTCATGCCCTGTCCATGTATACACCGTGTCAGTCAAACCCTAGTCAACACGCAAAGTCAATATCCTTCGGAGACCCTAATCAGTCGAGGTCATTTTCCGTCATGAACTTTGACCAGATCTTGACTAGCGCCTTGACTTTGACTTGCACAACTTATGCACCAACTCCCGGCGTGACACTGAGTCATCAAGGATTAACGATTAGACCATGCCTAATTACGGCCTAACTGACGACGGGTCAAGATCAATTATGGACATTTATCAGTCAAGGCCATGCCGACTTTTCGTCGAGCCCCTCGACACGATCTTGACCTTTGACGTCAGCTTTGCCCGTAATTTACATTGAATACGCGTTAAGACTCGATTACCCGCCAGACTTTAGGATCGTTTTTCTTTTCGGTCGGTGGGACCTGCTTGCCCTACGGAACCCTTGTTCGGGGTTACAGGTTGAGGGTCCGCAGGCGTAGTGATGGGTCCAACTGATCCAGGACTTAGAGTAGTTTGCAAAAAAAAAGAGCAATCTTTTCCAACCACTTAGGGTTTAAGAAAACACGTTTTAAGTAAATTTAAAATAACCGCATGTTGCATGAGCCCTAAGCCCAAACACCAACCTGTTTCGCTTTCCCGAGTCTGAACCACACCCTTTTGTGCCTTCCACAGTAAGCAAAGTTTGGATCAAGATCCCGGGTCATCGTTTGTTCAGCTCAGTCGTTCCGGAATCAGATACTTCATCGGTTCCTTCCTTCGCTTCAGCTCAGAGTTTCAGAATGGCCAGCTCAGAGGAGAACAGTGGGGGACGTACGACTCCGCCCCCTGAGAATCCGCAGAATGCCGAACAGTGGAATCGAATGCGGGAACAGATAAGACAACATCAAGAGGCTCAGATCAGTCAGTTATTAGAAAGTGTCAGAACCAACGGACAAGCAATTGTTCGCGACTCTAATGGAACCTTTACGGTCGGTGCGGAGATTGAAGCTAATTCCTTTCCTGGACATGCCGACTACCCTCGAATGCCTTGCTTCCTTTCGTGTGGGACTGCTAATGGGCCAAGCATTCCTCGGCCTATAACTCAGCCTGTCACTCAGCCCCTACAGCTTGGTTTGCCTCATCAGTCTGGTCCGGGTCATCAATCTGGAGTTCGTCAATTCAACACATCTCGGCCTCATCAAATCGGTACTCCTCAGCAGTCCGATCTAGGTGCCTCTCAGTTTTCACCTTTGGGTTTCAATCAGTTTATTTCCGCCCCGCAGATTGGAACGAGTCAGTTTACTACTTCTCATCCTCAGCAGTCCAATCTAGGTCACCTTGCTTCCATCAATCCTCAAGGCCTGCTTGCCCCTGTGATACCGCAAGCTCACACGAGCAAGCAGAGTTCTGTCATCATTTCAGCAAACCCGGCGTATCCTCAACATCCCTTTGTTCCTACCGCTCAGTTCACTCGAAATCCGTCTCAAAATCAGGTGTACAATGTTTTTCCTGCTTTGACAGATTTGATGTTTAAACTCATGGGACCTTTTGAGTGCCAAATGTTGACTCAAAATTCATACAAAAATTCATGAAACATATTTAATGTGTTAGAAGGAGTTTTTAACTTCTATTTTTCAGTTTGCATCTCTTTTCTCAATTTTATGCTCGACCCCCTTTTGAAGCGGCGTTATTTTCAAACAAGTTCTTTTAGTCTATTTTGTAAATACCCCTCCCTAGTCTAAGATGTTCACTTTAGAAACCTTTCCTTGGATGAATATCATCTAGACTTACATATTTAGGTCACATAAAGATGTAAGAGATACACTTGAGTATAGATCTCAAGGATGGTCTTTTTATGACCACCTTAGAGATCTTCCTCTAAAGTTGATATATCTTGACCTATTTCTTGTATTGTCAAATTTACCTTCATGTCAAATTTCCCTTTCCCCTTTAGCAAATGAAATTCTTACAAAGTCATAACGTACCCCCGGGATGACTTGATTAAGTGGATTCATCACTTATAACCACTAATCAAAGTCTAGGGAAAGAGAGGACAAGCATGGATACCAAAATCCAAACACCCCCTTTTTACTCTCTGTCTTTCCAGTTAAGTCCTGTAAATTCAGTTAACTTTCTGGAAATTACAGTGACTAAACTGGAAACTGTAAAAATATTGACACTGCAGGGCTATCCGCGCGGATGAGATTGCACTGCAGTCTTGTCCACGCGGATGACATTGTCATCTGCAAACAGTCCCTCAGTTTTCTGTTATTTTCAGTTTAATCACTGTTTTCAAACTGTTTTTCAGTTCAGTCCCTAGAATTCCAGTTATTTTCAGAAAACCCTTTTTAAAACACACACACACACATATACAAATGGTTTCAAGTTTGGAAAACTCGTCTACGAGGCATTCCGGGTGAACGTGCTAATCGTTCTTCCCGGAGTGTAACGTGACCTCCGAACTCACTTCTCTCATTTTGGGCATTTTTCAAAGTTTTGGCCCCTTAAACTAAAAACGGCGTGGCGACTCCGTTGATTTTCAAAAATCGGGTACATCACACCAACCGTCCAAAACGTCTAGTTTTGTGCCAAGAAGAGTTCCTCCTCCGAACCAAAAAGACATCTTACCTAGACAAGCTTTCTCAGAAAAGTCTTGGTCCGACCCCAAACACATTGAAAATATTCAATGTCATGCTCTTTCCGGTTGGGGTCATTATGCCAATGAATGTGCTAATACCTTGAGAAAGGCGGGAAAAAATATGTGGGTGTCTCTTAGTGATGGAGAGGAGGAAGGAACGGAAAAAGATGAAAAGGTCGAGCAAGTGTTTATGTTGGCCACGGTAGAAGAGCTGCCTTCGACAGAAGGTGTTGCCTCAAGTGTTGTCCCAGATATGACAACACCTGACACAACACTTGTGACTTCTTCAGAAAGTGTTGCCTCAAGTGTCATCCAGGAAATGGCAACACTTGACACAACACTCAGTAGGTATGATTCTTTAAATGATATTTGCTTGCATGGTTCTGTTGATCTAAATCCAGAGGAGTCTATAGAGGATGAACTTAATAAAGATGAGCTCATTCATGAATTAAAAAACCTCTATAAGTCTCTCCTCATAGAATGGAAAAAGGAGAACAAGATGGTGGTATTCTTGAAAAAGGAAAATCATGATCTTAAAGACTCCTTGACTCGGCTAGAGGTTCAACTCAGTAAGAGAGATTTGGATCTTGATAAACTCAAGGCCAAACTCAACCTAGCCAAATCCACCTTCAAAAAACTCAACATGAGTTCGTCCAAATTGGATGAGATACTCAACTTGAGTAAGCCTCTTAAAGCTGGTCTTGGATTCCAAGAATCACTAGAAAATATTACCTCTTCCTTATTTGATGTTGAAACTAAAAATCATTTTGTAAAAGAACAAGTCAAAGAAAATGGTAGTACTTCTAGTGATACTTCTGATCAAACCATTGAGTGTAAATACTGTCACAAACCTGGACATAAAAAATCAGATTGCTTTATTCTTCAAAAGAAAATGTCCAGTTTGCAAGTGTTGCCTCAAGTGTCGTCAAAATCTCAGGACAACACTCAAGACAACACTGGTGGACAGAAGTTCAGATTTTTAAAAAGGGCTTGGTTACCCAAAGAAAAACTGAAATGCTATGTTGTGTACACTGATTTAAGGACTAACATTTCAGGTGCTTGATACTTTGATAGTAGTTGTTCACGTCATATGACGGGAACAAGATCATTCCTAATGGAGTACCAACCTATTCAAGGTGGCTCAGTAACCTATGGAGGTGGAGTCAAGAGTGAAATAATAGAAAAAGGAATACTAGATATTGTTGGTTTTCCTTCTTTAAAAATGTCTTGCATATAGATGGTCTACTTGCTAATCTAATTAGCATTAGCCAATTATGTGATGACAATTTGGAGGTAAAATTTAACAAGGATACCTGTGAAGTGTTTGATAATACTAACTTTTGTGTCATGACTGGAACAAGATTGAGTGATAATTGCTACCTTGTTGGTAATAAACAAGTGTGCAATTTGACGAAACTTGATGACATAAGATTATGGCATCAAAAGTTAGGCCATTCTCATTATAGGAATCTTGAAAAGATTATCAAACTCAATGCGGTCAAAGGTGTTCCTAAGTTAAACCTCAAAGACACCATGTTGTGTGGTGACTACCAAAAAGGTAAGCAGACTCGTGTTGCTCACAGTGTTGGACAACACAATGAGCAACACTCAGGAACAACACATTATTTTCAGCTTCTAGATATGGAATTAATGGTCCTAATGAGGTAGAAAGCTTGGGAGTTAAGAAGTATGTTTATGTTATAGTTGATGATTTTCTAGGTTTACATGGGTTTACATTTTAAGAGAAAAATCTGAAACATTTGATAAATTTAAACACTTATTTTCCAAAATCAAAAACATGTTTTGTTCACCTGTTTTTCGTTTAAGGTCAGATCATGGTAGAGAGTTTGAAAATATCTCCTTCTCTACATTTTGTAGTAAAAAGGGGATACACCATGAATTTTCAGCACCTAAAACAACACAACAAAATGGTGTTGCTGAAAGGAAAAATAGGACTTTGTTAGAGATAGCTCGTGTTATGTTAATTGCTAGAAATATTTCTAAAGGTTTTTGGGCCGAAGCATTGAACACAACATGCCACACTACGAATAGAGTTTTCTTAAGACCCGGTACAACTATGACACCCTATGAAATTTTAAATGGTAAGAAACCTACCATTCACTATTTCCACGTTTTTGGATATTTGTGCTATATTTTAAATGATCGTGAATACTTAGGAAAACTAGATTCTAAGGGTGACAAAGCTTTCTTTCTTGGCTACTCTCTAAACAGTCATGTGTATCGAGTCTATAATTTGAGGTTAAAAGTGATTCAAGAATCGGTAAATATTGAATTTAACGATTACTTGAGTGCCACAAGAGAACCAGCCAAAGATATACCTCTGACTTTGCTGGAAGAAGTTGAACAAAGGGCTGCAATAGAAACTGGTTCGACCAGTATAGCCACAGATTCAAGTGTTGCCCCGAGTGTTTCCCCTGAAATGGCAACACATGAGGCAACACAGGAGAACAGAACAGTGACTGGAAATGCTGAAAGTAGTGACTCAGAAGAAGAAGATGGATTGGTGTACCATCAAGGCAGGAGAGATCCCCCAGCAAGAATTAGAAATTACCATTCCATTACTCAGGTAATTGGTGATGTTAATGAAGGGGTTCTAACAAGAAATAAGGAGCTAGTTGACTACATAGATATGGTAAGGTATGTGTGTATGTCCTCCACATACTCCAAGGTAAAAGACTCCTGTTTTGTTTCTGCTCTTGAACCTAAGAATGTGATTGAGGCTTTAAATGATAATTTCTGGATACAAGCTATGCAAGAAGAGCTTGAACAATTTACCCGTAACGAGGTTTGGTGTTTAGTTCCACGTCCTTTACATACAAATATAATTGGAACTAAATGGATTTACAAAAATAAATCTGATGAATTGGGTAACATTGTTCGTAATAAAGCTCGTCTTGTGGCTCAAGGCTATACACAAGTGGAAGGAATCGACTTTGACGAGATCTTTGTACCTGTGGCTAGAATTGAGTCAATAAGACTTCTTCTTGCGATAGCCTGCTATCTTAAAATCACATTACACCAAATGGATGTTAAAGCGGCTTTCTTGAATGTGTACTTAGATAAATAAATTTATGTTGAGTAACCTAAAGGGTTTGAATACCCATTCCACCCAAACCATGTATACAGACTTGATAAAGCCTTGTATGGCTTGAAACAAGCTCCTCGTGCATGGTATGGGTGTCTAACAAGTTTTCTTCTTGAATATGGATTTGTTAGAGGCAAAGCCGATAGGACATTGTTTATTCTAAGAGAAAATAAAGAACTTGTCATAGCTCAAATCTATGTTGATGACATTGTTTATGGATCCACATCTAAAAATTGTTTGCAAAATTTTGTGGAGGCTATGACATCAACTTTCGAAATGAGCATGATAGGTGAACTTAATTATTTCATATGATTGCAGGTAAAACAGTTAGATGATGAAATCTTTATCTCTCAGAGCAAGTATGCAAAGAGTCTGGTGAAAAGATTTGGATTGGAGAGTGCAAAGAGCACAAAAATACATATGGGATCATCTCTTAAAGTAGCCAAAGATCAGGCAAGGGAGGATGTTGACCCAACTCTGTATAGATTCATGATAGGTAGTCTTCTTTATATTACTGCCAGTCGTTTCGATATTATGTTCAGTGTAGGTGTGTGTGCTAGATATCAGTCTGCTCCAAAAATTTCTCACCTAAATACTATCAAGAAAATCATTAAGTATGTGTCCGGGACTAGTGAATTAGGAATCTGGTTCACCAAAGACATTAATACCAATTTGGTTGGTTTTAGTGACTCTGATTGGGCAGAGGATATAGATGATAGAAAGAGCACTAGTGGGGGTTATTTTTTCTTGGGTAATAATTTTGTGTCGTGGTACAGTCGCAAGCAAAACTGTGTCTCTCTCTCGACTGCTGAATTTGAGTATGTAGCAGCCGAGAGTTGTTATTCGCAGTTAATATGGTTAAAACATATGCTTGACGACTATGGTCTTGATAGTAATATCTTGATCATGTATTGTGACAATTTGAGTGCCATAAATATTTCAAAAACCCTGTACAACACTCACACACTAAACATATAGATATCCGTCATCACTTTTTGAGAGATTTAGTAGAAAAGGACATGATCCAAAATGAGCATATTGATACTAAACATCAACTTGCTGACATTTTGACCAAAGCCCTGGACCATGAGAGATTTTCAAGTTTGAAAAAATCTCTTGGTTTGTGTTTTCTATAAATCTGCTGTTTCAAGTGTTGCCGTCTGTGTTGCCAACACTGACAGCAATACTGTGTATTTGTTGTATATTTTATACTTAAAAAAATAAATTTATATATATATATATATATATATATATGTATGTATGTATGTATGTATGTTTTAAATCCAATGTGGTGCATTTACTGACCTTTTTGTCCTAGTATGTGTATATACTTAAGGTTAAAATTTTTGATAAAATACCCCTTTGTGCTTAAAGTGACAAAGTCACTTATGTTGTTGTTGATATTGAAAAGGGCAAAGCTTGTTAAAATACTCTCAAAGTAACTCGGGGCACGGCGTTCGCTGCGACGTTGCTTCCTTGCCAAAACGGGAGTATAATGTAGTTGTTTTATACTAAGTATTAGGGACATGGAGCTCGCTACTACAATGTACTCTACTTGAAAGGTATAAAACTTACTACATAAAGCTTTACACTTTAATAAAAAACTCGGGACACGAAGCTCGCTACTACGATGCTACCTTGTAAATAAAGAAAGTGTAAAGTTTTTCTTAAAATTGTCAAAGAAAATGATATGTTATATATGTTGAAAAAATATCAAGGATATTTTATTTAAAATGTTGTCTTTTGTGTTACACAACATTGCTAGCAACACATTAGTAGATGCTACATTAATTTTTTTTATTCCTTATTTTTATTTTTGTTAATTAAATTTTGAATTTCCAAAAGTCTATTTTTATATATTTAGAGATTGTGAAATTTAAAAGGTTTTTAGCAAAAATATTTAATTTCTCTCTAACTAAATATAATTATGAAATATCTATTTTTTAAAATCCAATTTTTTTTTGAATTTTGAAAAACAAAATTTTATGGATATTTCTAAAATTATTTTTAGTTATTATACATTAAAAAAATGAAATTAAAAAAAAAATACATTTTTAAAAAATGTCGAATAACTGTGTTGAGGTTGTTAGGGATAAGGGTGTTTAATTTGGATTTTGAATTTGTCAAATCAACTAAAAACCCTCACTATTCACTCTTTAATACCCACTTCCTAAAACCCTCTCCCTCATCGTCTCTCTCACCTCGTCTCTCTCTAAACGTAAATCCCTTTCCCCTGTTCCTCTTCGTCTTCTTCCAACAAATTTCCATGGCTAGCCCAAGCAAATTGTGACGATGTTGAAATTTCAATTTCGCGGGAAAATTCGATTTTGCGTTTCTTTGAAAATCAAATAAAACCGGAAAAAGACGGAGTCGCCACGCCGTTTTTGTTTTAAGGGCCAAAACTTTGAAAAATGCCCGAGATTAGAGATTTGGGTTCGGAGGTCACGTTACATGCCGGGAAGGACGTTAGTGTGCACCCGGAATGCCTCGTAAAACGAGTCTTCCAAGCTAAAAACCATTTGTGTGTGTGTGTGTGTGTGTTTTGGCCAAAATAAGTTGAAACTCAGAAAAGTAAAAATTGGTAATTCTTTATTAGACTTTGGACAGATCCCATGATTTTTGGTATGATTTTTGGGTTGAGTTTTGGTACTCAAAAGATTTTTGGAAGTTGGAAACCACTTCTGCCAGAATGAAAAAGGCAGTGGACACTTGATTTTGAAATGAATTTAAGGGCTTTAAAACTTCATAATCTGAGAAAACTCAAAGAATGAAAGTTGTTCCATACACCTAAAATAAGATTTCTGTGAAAGAATTTTTCATTTTGGAGAAGATTTGAGGACCCAAAACCTTCTGGAAATCTCAGATATGAGATCTGGACTCCCAGAGACTGGTGATCTGACCTTCAAAAGAAAATTTGAAAAGTGGAGTTTTACTCACGCAAAAAATAAAGTAAAAATATTTATGGAAATATCTGGATGTTGGCTACAAAAAGTGTTTTGTAGTCAACACCAAATTCCAAGTTTATCTGTGTCCAAAAATTTAGACAATGGACTGGGGTCTTGGAAAATTGCTACTGGACAGCAACTTCTCAAGAAAGAAAATGTGATTTTAAAGGGGGTTTTGCATCCATGATTGTCCCCATTTCCCTAGGTTTTGATTAGTTATCACTTGACATTTTAGTAGTGAATCAACTATATCAAACCATCCTTGGGGTACATTAGGACTAAGCACTTCATTTGCTTGGGAAGGGGAATTTTATCCTTTGAAAATGAGATTTGATGTATGAAAATGATTTTTAGGGTTTTGAAAATGTGTTTTCTTTGTAAGAAAGTAAGAACACTTTGAAAATAATGTAGATCCTTGTAGAAGATCATCCATGGAGATGAACTTCCATGGTGATCTTCTTGGATCTAGGGCAAGAAGATGAACAAACTACATTTTGTAGCTTGGAAATGCAAGCATGGATGAGAGATTTAGGGTAAGAAGAGGGAGGTTATACCTATCTTCTTTGTGTTTTGGAGTTTTTGGCTTGAAAGTAAGAGTGTTTGAGGCTTGAATATGAGAGTGTTTGAGTGAGTGTGATTTTGGTTGAATAGTTGAGAAAAAGGTGACAATTCTATGGAATTCTCACTGTTTTCTCTCTATTTTCGCCAAAGTGCAGTTGAGGAAATGTGTTCTTCTCTTCCATTTTTGAGACTGAAGGCCTCAATTTATAGCCCTCTGAAAATGACAAACTCATCCGCGCGGATAGGACCTTGAGCGTGCACTGTTCATTAAATGCTGCTTCAGGCTTTGGACAAGAGGAATATTTTTCAAAAAAAATCAAATTAACAGCCAGTTTTTGTTCCAGCCATTTCTATTTTTGGTTTTTCTTATTTCTTTTGCTTTTTTGATTCCTTTCCTTGGTTTATCCTTAAATAACAATGCACACTTTGCCCTTGCTTTGTTAGAAATGTTAGGAATGTTAGGAATTGTTAGGAATGTTATAACTTTTGTTAATTTTCTAACGAAAATACTAACAAGCTCAAATTGGAGTACTTACACAAATCACCTCAAATCACGTCCCCCCTGGACATTTCTTCTCTCGCCCCTTCTAGTGTCGCTTCGAATGTCGCCATTCCAATGGAGACATCTCCGGCGACACTCTCAGCAACACCCTCAACCTCTCATAGTTTGGACATCATTGTCTACAACCCTCTTCAAATTCCCTCTCCTGTAAGCCTTCCTGAAGCTACTCCTTCGGTTGAGCTCACCTTTGCACCCCAAAAGAAAACCAAGACAAGAAAGGTTTTAGATGCTTCTTCGTCGTTTAGGGGTAGAGTTCGTCGACAATCAGAGAGGATCAAGACATTGTTTAGGTTCAAAATTCCATCAAACACAGCTGATGATCCAATTGATGTGGAAGATAACTCAAGCTCCTCTCTCAATGTCTCGTCCGAGGAAGGTTCAGACCCAATTTTCAAAGATACCAAAGAGCCTTCGTCTACTTTAGGATGAAGAAACTCTAGCACAAGCCCAGTACAGAGTAGCAAAGAGACAGAAATTTCAGAAGAGTGTCGCCCCAAGTGTTGCCAATCCAATGGCAACACCTGAGACAACACCAGCAGCCAAGTCCAAACCACAGTCAAGCTCTCCATCTTATTCTCCTATCTCCTGGCCTGAGGTAACAACCCCTACTCTCTCTCACGAGTCTAAATCAGATTATGAATCATTTGGATATTATGAACGTCCATTCCTATCCGATGAGTTTTATTGTGAATCCAACTTAGATAAGTGGGTTCAAGACTCGGATAAGAGGATTTTGAATGAAAGGAACATCAATGTGATTCAGTTCAGAAGTCTAGGGGTGTACCAATTTCTGGAGGATAGAAATTTTTTGCCTACAGTTACTAAGGTTTCAGTTTATGTCGAAAGCGTGGTTAGGAACTTTTGCTCATCTTAGGGAGGACATAGATGACAGGAACACTACTCATTATGGAAAGATCTTTGTTAGGGGTAAAATTTATGATTTTAATCCCTCAGTTATCAACAAATCTTTTGGCCTTCCTAGTATCGAAGATGAGTGTTTAGATGTCGAACCTAATACCCTAGCTAGCTTTCTGATTGGAGGGAGAATTTTTGTGTGGAGTGATCATTTCAAAGCAACCCATCTTTCATCTCTGTTTAGTGTTCTTAATAAAATTTGCATCACAAATTGGTTACCAACGGCAAATGAGAACACGATTACTTTTGAGCAAGCAACTTTGTTATATAGATTGGGTAACAAACAGATAATTAATTTTGGAAGATTGGTATTTTCACACCTTGCTGCATGGGCCAAAAAGAAGAAAACTTCCTTCTATATTTTCCCTTCCCTCATTTATTATGTCCTTCTATTCCAAAAATTCAAACCATGGAATGCGGACAACATCTCTCAGAAGCCTGTTTTCTATAAAATTAGCAAGCATTTTATTGAAGGAGATAGGCACGGAGATTTGTCCTGGGTTTTGGTTACAACTGCTGCTCCAACTGCTGCCCCTGCTACCAGTGTCGCCCCAAGTGTTGCCCCTGAAATTGGCAACACTCCAGGCAACACTGCTCTTGCTATGTTAGATGCTGCTATGGTACTGAATTTTTTCAATAGGCAGGTGAAGCATATCGACTCAGTTATGTAGGGGTGGTTGGATATGTGGTCAGACATGATGAATATGGTGGAATTGATTTCTTCCAAAATAGGGGGAGATCAATCAAGACCAAGGCGTGATGGAGCTGGACCTAGTGGCACGAGTGAAGCTGAGGGAGGTGATGAAGAAGCTGGTAATGCAGAAGGTTGAATGGTTATGATGATTTGATGGTTGGGTTCAAAAACAATTTTATTTGTTTTATTTTGGTTTGTGATGTTTAAACAATTTTAATTCTCTTTTTTTTCTTTGTTTCGGCTGAAATTTTTTTCAAACTTAGTTGGTTGGTTTTCTAAACATTTGGGTGGTTGTTTGAAGTTATTAATAATTATTTGTTTAGTTATTAATTTCGTAATTAAGGGGGAGATATATTCGAAATTATTTGACTATATTTGCCTGAAGGTTGATGTTGCCACTCTTGTGAGTGTGATACTTTGGTTGAAAAATATTTTAACATTGCCTGAAGTTTGATGTTGTCACTAATGAGGATGTGGCATTTTTTGATTTTTCGATGTAGTATGACTAACTGGTTTGCAGGTACATCACGTTGGATTTTGTGAAAAAATCAGTAACTAAGGGGGAGATTATAAATGTTAGAACATGTGTTGCCATGTGTGTCATTCCCTGTGTTGCCAAACCAGTGTTGCCACAGGTGTTGTCATTTGGATTTGGCAACACCGGAATAGTTATTGTATTTTTCACAAATAATAATGTTTAAATTAATGTTTAAATATCAGTTGTTAGTCTGCTATTTGTGAGCTTGAAAAGGTCAACAGAAGATGCCCATGCGTGTGTAAGTGCTCCAATTTGAGCTTGTTAGAATTTTCGTTAGAAAATTAACGAAAGTTATAACATTTCTAACAATTCCTAACTATCCTAACATTTCTAACAAAGTGAGGGTAAAATGGGCATTGTTATTTAAGGTTAAACCTTAAAAAGAATCTCAAAAAAGAAAAACAAAAGAAGAAAACCAAATATAGCAATGCTGGAAACATAAACTGGCTGCCTAATTTGAATTTTGAAAAAGATTATTCCCCTTGTCCAAAGCTGGAGCTGCATTTAATGAACAGTGCACGCCAAGCATTCCCATCCGCGCGGACATCTTTGTCAATTTCAGAGGGCTATAAATTGAGCCCTCCAGTCACAAAAATAAAAAGGAAGAACACAAATGCAACGAAGTTCTGGCGAAATATAGAGAGAAAACAGTGAGAATTCTCAAGAATTGTCACCTTTTTCTTTCCAATCTTTCCCAACTCATACTCATCCACTCACTCTCATATTAAACCCCTAAACACTCATACACTCAAGCCAAACACTCAAGAACACAAGGAAGATTGGTAAACCCTCTTCTTCCTAACCCTAAATTTCATCCATGCATGCATTTTCAAACTACAAAATGTAGTTCTTTCATCTTTTTTCTCTAGATCTAAGAAGATCACCATGGAAGACCATCTCCATGGATGATCTTCTACAAAGATCAACATTATTTTCAAAGCTTTTCCTTCTTACTTGCAAAAATGCACTTTCAAAACCCTAAAAAACCATTTTCAAGCACTAAATCTTGATTTCAAAGGGTAAAATCCCCCTCCCCAAGCAAATGAAATGCTTAGTCCTAATGTACCCCAAGGATGGTTTGGTATAGTTGATTCACCACTAAAATGTCTAGTGATCACTAACCAAAACCTAGGGAAATGGGGACAAGCATGGATGCAAAACCCCCCTTAAAATCTTGTTTTCTTTCTTGAGAAGTTGCTGTCCAGTAGCAAATTTCTCAGACCTCAGTCCATGGTCTTAATTTTTGGACACAGATGAACTTGGAATTTGGTGTTGACTACAAAACACTTTTTGTAGCCAACATCCAGAGCTTTCCAGACATATTTTTATCTTATTTTTTGGGTGAGTAAAACTCCTCTTTTCAATTTTTCTTTCAGAGGCTAGTTCATCAGCTCCTGGGAATCCAGATCTCATATCTGAGGTTTCCAGAAGGTTTTGACCCCTCAAATATTCTCCAAAATGGAAATTTCTTTCACACAAAGCTTATTCAAGGAGTCTAGAGAAACTTTCATTCTCTGAGTTCATCCAGATTATGAAGTTTTAGGACCCTTGAATCCATTTCAAAATCAGGTGTCTGCTGCCATTTTCTTCTGGCAGAAGTGACTTCTCAACTTCAAAAGGTTTTTTGAGTACCAAATCTCAAACCAAAAATTCTCCAAAAAATCATGGGATCAGTTTAAAGTCTTAAAAAGACATCCCAATTTTTACTTTTTCCAGTTTCAACTTATTTTGGCCAAAACACACACACACACACACACAAACAAATGATTTTCAGCTTGGAAGACTCGTTTTTACGAGGCGCGTCGGGTGCACACTAACGTCCTTCCCGACGCGTAACATGACCTCCGAGCCTAAATCTCTGATCTCGGGCTTTTTTCAAAGTTTTGCCCTTCAAAATTAAAATGGCGTGGCGACTCCGTTCTTTTCTCGGGTTTTATTTGGTTTTTTCAAAGAAACGCAAAAGCCGAATATTTTTCCCGTATCGTCACAGTGGCGACTCCGCTGGGGACTAAGCTTTTTAATAAAAAATGGTATTCGGTATATTGGTGGAAACCACTAAATTTCCCGTTATCGCCTCCTAACACGAGTCGGGGATAAATTGTGGTCTAACAATCCCACGTGCCGGTATCACCGTTTTCAAAAAAAAAAGCTTTTGAGGGTCAAGCTTCCGTCCCGGCTTTGAAAATCATTTTTGTGTGTGTGTTGATTTTTGCACAGTTTTCATGTTGTTTTGGCCGCCTCGGAGAAAGTCAAAACTTTATTTGTCGGAATAATGTCCCTAGCGTCGGAATCTTCATGCTTACGTGCTTATGTGCTCATAAAAAAAAAATTCAAAAAAAAAGAGATTTTCAAAAAAAAAAAAGAAAATTTCCAAAAAAAAATCATGCATCATATTTTTAAGACACATAAAAAAATTTCTATTTTACTCCAAAAAGAATATAGGCTGCTTGCACACTACGCGCACGTGACCGTACAGCACACTACGTCCTTAACCCGGGGAAATCCTTGTCGCGGTCCGTTTGGTCTTATTACGCCTCTCGGATGAGCACAGGACTACCCAAACATCCCATGGAGCCTCGTGTCGACCATGCACTTGTCCGTGACACACTTTGTCCGAGACCCGGTTGGTTTTTAGTCTGGTCTGTGTCATGCCCTGTCCGTGTATAGACCTTTCCTTTCAAGCCTTTGTCGGCATACCGACTCAATATCTCTCGGGTCCCTAATCAGTCGCTAATCAGTCGAAGTTACGCGGTTTTCCGCCGCGGACTTTGACCAAGATATTGACCGGCGCCTTGACTTCGGCTCGGCGGCACAAATTATACACTGACTCCCAGCATTGACACTGAGTCATCAGGGATTAATGACTATTCCATGCCTAATTACGGCTTAACTGACGACAAGTCAAGATCAATATTGGACGCTTATCAGTCCAAATCATGCCGACTTTTTGTCGAGCCCTTGGACATGATCTTGACTTTTGACGTCAGCTTTGTCCGTAATTTACATCGAATGCTCGTTAAGACTCGATTACCCGCCAGACTTCTAGGATCATTTTTCTTTCGGTCGGTGGGACCCGCTTGCCCTATAGGACCCTCGCCCGGGGCTGTCCACCCTGGGAGGTCGAAATACAGGTGGAATACGAGGGGCTTATAGACGTAGTGACGGGGCCCACTGATCCAGGAATCAGAGTAGTTTGCGAAAAAGAAGAGCAATCTTTTCCAACCGACTAGGTTAATAAAACATGTTTTAAGTAAACGTGAACAAATAAGCGCATGTTGCATGAGCCTAAAGCCCAAACACCTACCCTCCTTCCATTCCCAGGACATCGAACCTTCATGTCCTTTCCCCGCTGACTCCGCACAAAGCTTGGTTTCGGGCACGGTCACCGTTTGATCGGTTGGGAAGAGTCGCGCATCGTCGGCTTCGCCGTTTGTTCCAACTCCGGGTTTGAATGTACGCATCGGCCGGTAATGATGGGGATAACGTCACTCCGCCTCCGGGACCCCTCGAGACAAAGCAACGGTGGAATCGGTTAGCGTAACGAGATGAGGTTACGACGGGAAGCACGGCTAAACGGCCTTATGGAGGCTATTAAGAGTCACGGTCGGCCGCCGGCCTCAATCCGGATGGCACTTTCACCGTGGAAGAAGACGAGGATGCCAACCCCACTCTCGGTCGCCACGATTACACCGGGATGCCGCCACCCACCTCTATGGTGCCACTACAGAACCCATGCTCCTCGATTTTCGGGTCGGCCCGGCTCCCAACCACGAGACCACCGGATCCATGCGGCCGAGCGGCACAAATCGGTGGGGGCAAAATCGGTACGGAATGTCTTCTCATGGTTGGGGCTATCTCGGAATGCCACGGCTGATCGGGATCCCTCCTCGGTTCGGAACCGATCAATCCGGACCTTCACGGCAACGGCCACGGTTCGGAATGCCGCCACAACTTGGTTCTCGGACCACGGTCGGGAGCCCTCCTCGAGCGGTACTAGTTCGGCCGCTCCTCACACAAATCCATTCCTCACTCGGACTTCTATGGGTTACCAAGCCTCCATCCCGGTGTCATCGAATCACCGGGACCGCAGTACCCCGGGTTACACACCTTCACCACAAGCGGCCATGCAATTCAACAATCCGGGACATCGGCCCGCACTCGAAGCCTACTTACGGACCCCACTCTGGAAATCCAAGTTATCCAGGCTACATCGGGGCTGCCCCCACCTACTTTGCCGGTTGAAAATCCACGGCAAGCCGCAAGGTTCTACCCTTTTGCTCGAGGCTCCTACTCATGCTCCCCAGGGTAACTCGGCCCGGGGACGGAGTTTTCACCTACGTCCCGGACCGGCCGTTCCCTCCACCCGATGCCGCCTCCGGTGGTAGCTCCTCTCTCTAGCTCGGCCGCTAGCTTGAATGCCATGGTTCCGCCACAAGACCCTCATCGGCCTGGTTCATGGAACAACACAAGGAAATGAAAGCGCAGATTCTTGAACCGCGCGAAAGTACGCCTTCCGGCCTACGGACCGGACTCCATTGTTCCCTGCCCCACAAATTCGTGATGCCAAATCTGAATCTCTTTGATGGGACCGCATGTCCGAAAACCCATTTGGACACGTATACCTTGGCGATGAAAGCCAAAGGATGTACCAATCGGCGGTTGGGCGACTATTTCGATCTATCCTTGAAGTCCGGTGCCTTGAAGTGGTTCTTCCGTTTGAAACACAAGCCGGGGCTACATGGGACCAGATTACCAATGCCTTCACGAGAAAAATATAAGGCCAACTTGGAATGGGAAACAAATAGGGTTGACCTACAAACAACGATGCGGCGTCTGATGAGAATGTTGGGGACTTTTACAAGCGGTGGAATGCGAAACTCGGTGAAATGGCCATCCCTCCTTCCGAAGAGGAACAATGGACATCTTCCGGTCATGCTTGAAACCACATCGAGAGCCTCCCTCGGTCACTTCCCATACTCGAGACTTACGGGCCATGGTTAACTCTGCGGCTAAGTTTGAAAAGGCCTACAATCAAGCAACCAGCTGCACTCGCCTACGAGATATCGGGCTCCTCCTGCAAACACCGCCCCTGCTCCTGCTAAAGGCAAAGAAATGATTAACTATGCGGGACGGGAATGTAATAACACGACTCCTTTTGCTCCCAGAAACCGGCCGAGCCCAGGACCGCGAGTCATAAATCTCGAAAACTTTGGAATGCCCCTGAATGACATCTTTAGGGAGGCGGTGAAAGAAGGCTTCTTCTGCGGCCTTTGGAGAATTTCCAACCCAGAAATCCGAATGCTCCCGTGGATACTACAAAGTATTGTGCCTTTCATCAAGCTCACGGACATCGGCGGCATTGCTTTACTCTGAAAAGGCAATTTAGGGGCTAATAGAGCAAGGAAAGTTGGAAGGCCGAGGGGCCCAACACGATCAAAAATCCGCCACGGAACCATAATCAGTGAATATGATTGAATGCGAAGAATCTTCGCATGACCATGAAGATGCGATGAAGGTCCCCAAATACCCGTGGCCAACCTCGTCGAGGATCCCGTCGGATTCCCCCTCGGCCTCGAGGATATCGAACGAATCGACCCATCTTGGTCTCATGTCGGAGACTCCTTGCAAGAATACGAGGCCCGCTACTTTTCGGGTGAAGGGAAGGCCGATACCGAAGAACCTGGGCCGCACATTCCGCCGAACATGAAAGAACTATTTATACAAGATGGTTAGAGCAGTCAAAGAAAGATTGAGCAAGAAAGTTTCCGGCGAGCACCTGTACTGGGGCTTATCAGCAAAGAGGCCGAAGAGCATCTGGAGCTAGTACACTTCTGCAAATTGGCTTTGGGAGATCCCGAATATGATCCCGAAAACAGTGAAGAATCAGAAGAGGAGGATTCCTTCTATATCCTACCTGGCGTCAAATATGTGCCGCCCCCTTTCACTCTTCCCCCGCAATTTACGGGAGGAGAAGCTGAATCGCAGGTTACCATCACTTCCGGGAATGGGAGCATATGACAACCTGCGGTGCACGCACCCCTCTTCCCCTAACAGATTTGACCGTCGCTCTCTCTCAGCTGATATCCCCGTGGTATGGGAAGACGATTCCGATGACAGCGATGACGATGATGACGATGACGATGATGATGACGAGAGCGAAGAGTCGACGGAGGCCCCAGCACCCGGATCAATGCGGAACAATCATGCCGAGAAATGAGCCCATGGGAGCCGGGCACAATGGCCGGTTATCGTGGCGACAACGAAGAAACTTCGGAAGACGAATACGAGACCGAGGACATGAAGGCCATGAAGTTTCATGGATGCGAGCACGTGGATGTCTTAGAATTCAACACTTTGCCTACCATGCTTTGGGGAAAGGGTTTTCGGGTATCTGTCTAAGCGAATAGTTGAGGATCTGCTAGAAAGAGGAGGCCCGACTCCCATCCTCTCCAATGAGAAAATCACTATTGTCAGATCAAACCCGCCCGAAAGCAAAGTAACAATTCTTGTCAAGGTGACCCGAGAGGAAATCACTTTCCCGGAATGTATTTCAGCTCTCAGAGAAGTCCTGGAAACCGGCATGATACCTGACGCTCCTCCCACGCAGAATGCTATAATCATCTCCAGCTCTGAATATTACAGAAAGGAACAAGAATGGCTACACTATACCGGGGAAGAAATCGGCAAACCGCCAAGTCCCGACAATAGCGACTCTTGTTGCATGGTAACTATGAGCAAGGCCGGCCATGAGAATGAATCGGAGGACGCCCTAGCTCTGTGGGCCATCCAAGGGGCAACAACACAACCCCGGACTCGAAGCCGTAACTTGGGAAGCGGTTATAAGGGCCGCCCGGGAAGAGGCCGATGCAGCTCGGCCTCTCTCGTCACTAGACTCCGTCGGGACCAGTGGCCAATAGCGAAAAGGGCTCCCCCATTGACCCTAGCGGCATTGAAGAAATCCGGTCGAGGCGGCGATGAGGAAGTTAATCATTGACCCGATGCGGGCGAGATTTTCCAAGGAAATCCCAAGGCGAGATAAGAAGGCCGCGAGATCAAACACCAAAAGAAGATCGCCGCCCCTATGCTAAGACAGTGAAACTCCGGACCACGAAAAAGAGGATCCCGTGCTCACCCGGTTGAAGCAAACACGACCAACATTTCCCTCTGGTCTCTACTCACTTCGTCTTATCCCCATGGGCGAAGGCTGGAGGAAAGCGGCTCGCACTCTCGTGCCTATTGATGCTACTCCCGATGATGTGGTACGGCGATTGGAAACATCCACTACGGGAACATAATCACGTTCACAGATCTCGACCTCCTCAATTTGGGGGCGATCATAATGAGCCTCTCTTCATCACGATCCAGTTTGGATGAACGACGCCTCCCTCGGGTCCTGGTTGATAATGGGTCGGAATGAACATTCTTCCGGCAAAGATCATGAGCTTGCTTGATATCAAGACTACGAGACTTGAAGCCTTCTTCTCTCACGGTCAAAGCTTACGACTCAACATCCCGAGCAGTCCTCGGAGTTGCTACTTTAGACCTCTGGTTTGGACGAGAAATTGATACTGTGGAATTCCGGGTTATCGACATCCCGATTACTTTCAATGCCTGTTGAAGACCTTGGCCGCACCAAGTCAAAGGGGTCGCCTCAAGCCTCCACCGAGTGTGTGAAATTCGTCTCGAATGGGGATCGACGACCATTTACGGGGATTTAGTCACTTTAGAGGGCACGAGACACGGGCGGAATACCTATTCGAAATCAAACATGACGAGGAAGGTCACATGCTAACGGGCTTCACGGTCGAGCCTCCCAAGGCCCAAGTGTGCAACATAGATTTGACGGTCACTCGGGATAAAATCCCACCGGTCTTGAAAATGATGAGAAAAATGAGCTATCTACGGTCTCGATGCAGGGAAGCGCCAACAAGGAACTTTCAAACTCATCGAAGTGAAAGGACGAGAATACTCGCCACGGCACAGGATATGAGGCCTCCCCAGTGGACACTGCAAAGGGAAAAAGATTTGAAGCTGCCACAGGAAAGATCCCGGTTGATAACCCCAAGTCTCTCCCCTTCAGTCCTAATTTGACTGACTACTTTGTAAAGGGTCCCACACAACCAGGAAACATCACAAAGCCCACTCCTACGGCAGGATGGCTAAAGCTACAGGATAGCCTCAACAAGTTCAGAGGAACCAAGGCTAACCCGGTCCGTAGAATGTTCCTGGACCTACCCAAGATACCTGGGGCTACCACTACCATGAAGAGTGAGTATACCTTCAGAGGCGTGCCTGACCTAGTGGAACAGTTCGAGAAGCTCACAACCACTATTCCTACTGCCCAGGGAGACCCGAAACCTGAGTTCGAATTGACAGTGCCAAAAGCTAAGGCCACGGAATTTCCCTCAGATGATTGGGATGGTCTGGTTATGCAGCAATTGTTTGAAGAAGAAGTCCAGGTGCCAGACCTGATTGATCTCGGCTCAGTCCAAGAGATGATAGCAGCAATTGAGAAAGGAGAACAAAAACAGCACAGTTCCCGAGTCATGAGGCCACCAATAGCGATGCCGCTAAAGAATTGGGAAACTTTCTCAGGCCCATCCGCGACCAAGGAGGAAATGATCACCAAGCTTGGATTGGTCCCCCGTCCCTTTGTGTCAATCTAGGACAAGTCCTCCCAGTCTCTCTTTGTTAAGATCGAGTCTCTAGGGTCGTCCGACGGCCTTACGCCTGAAGACTACGAGTCTGTAGCCAACGTTGTATTCCCTTTCGTTTTCAATGAAATGACGAACCTTTCTGAGTATCCCTTGATTGCCACTTTAACTAATGATGAATTAATTAATAAAAATTTTTTTTTTTAATAATAATTCATTAGATAAAGAAGCAGACACATTAAACAAAAAAAAAATCAAACAACAAAAAAAAAATCTTTAAGCAGGTTGTCCGGGAAGAGGAAAATCGGGCCCAAGCTGCCGAAGAGATTTTGACGAGTGTGAATTTGGGAACTGCGGAAGAGCCTGAAAGACGCAGATTGGTCATTTCTTCGAAGGAAGTGGAAAGGATGCTCTGCAAAATCCTACAAAATCCTCAATTCAAAGAAAGTTGCCCTCTTCATCAAAGAAAACATCATGTGCCTTGGAAATACGGGTTTTGCCGTAGAAATCATTTCGTATAATGGATCCCACTTCGAAGGGGAATGTGAAAATTGCCGCGTAATTCCGAATAACCCGTCACAAGTCATCTCCCTACAGCCCCAAACCAACGGAGCCGTCGAGGCAAAGCAAACAAGACTCGAAAATATCATCCGGAAAATGGCTGTCCAAGGCGAGATTGGCCCGAGAAGTTACACTGCACTCGGGGCTACGTAACATCGGCCGAACGGCAACCGGGGAAACACCTTTTGCCCTCACATACGGAATGGAAGCCGTACTCCCAATCGAGCCGGAAATACCCTCGCTCCGTATACCGGAAAGCCAAATCAACGAGGTCGAATGGCTCCAGAGTCGCCATGACGAATTGGCCCTACTAGACGAACGCCGACCGAAGGCCATGGAACACATCCGGGCCTACCAAGGAAGAATGGCGAGCCTTCGACAAGAAAGTAAAGCATCGGGAGATCCGAGAAGGTGATCTCGTTCTAAAAGAAAAGCCCCCACCGTATCAACCCTCTCGGCAAATGGGAGCCTGTATGGGTCGGGCCATATGTCGTCCCGTAAGATCTTCTCCTGAGGCGCCATGCAACTTGCGGACCTCGACGGGAATCCCTTTGTACACCCAGTGAATGGTGACAAGCTGCGCGTATACTACGCGTAAAAAAAAAAAAAAAAAAAAAAAAACAAAAAAAAAACAAGAAAAAAAAAGAGTGCTAAAAGAGTAATACCCAACTAGGTTAGAAACCCGAAAAGGGCGGCCTAGGTAAAAACAGTGGTTGCACCAAAAAAAAAAAACAAAAAGCAAAAAAAAAAAAAGAGAGTGCTAAAAGAGTAATACCCAACTAGGTTAGAAACCCGAAAAGGGCGGCCTAGGTAAAAAACAGGGTTGCACCAAAAAAAACAAACAAAAAAAAAACAAAAAAGAGTTCACCAAGTTGAACTACGAAGACCTGAGCTCCTCAAAATGAGGGGAACGTAGGCAGCCGGAAACGGTTCGGTCTAAAGCACAAATAAAAGCCATACTTTGGCATCAATACAATTGATCGTACCATGAAAGCGTCTCGAAAAACTCTAAAGCAATTCAAATATTCATTACAAGTTAAAAGCTCTTTGATGAGTCTAAGCCCGATTCATTCCTACAACCGGCAACCTCGCTAAAGGAAAACTAAGATACATAATCAAACTAATGTGTCTGTCATGGCAAGAAAGGGATACTTGGAAATCTCGTAGTCACTCCAAGCCACTCGTACCGGCCTCTCCCTTCTTCTTCCCCCTCCGAGTCTTTCTTTTACGAACGGGAAAAATGTCGGTGTTCCTCCTACCAAGCTCGGTATAGGAACAAGGGTCTATCAAACCGGCCTCCGTCGTGGCCTTAGTAGCCCTAGCGTCATCCCTCATCTCCCGTAACCTAGCCGGTAACATAGGAGCCCTCCTCTCCCGTCTCTTGACGTAAGCCTCATAATCAGCCGCGCCGTCTCCGCTCCCGTCATGAGGGTTGGCCCTCGCCTCGGCCCTCCTCCTCTCGAATGGGCCAGTCCTCCGCACCTACAATGGCCTCACGCCGTCTCAAAATAGCCACCCGAGTCTCTCCTGCATGCCCCTCGTACTCAATCCAGTACCAAGTGGTCAGAACACCGGTCTCGGACGCTCGAGAATGACCCGAGGAGGAAAGGCATCGTACCTCCATACTGGAAAGAAATGGAAACACCGAGGGATCATCCATGGAAACAAGAGCCACCACCCCGGTAGCTATATCATCAAAACCCTCCAAAGTAACCTGCTCCAAGCCAAACCTGTCTCGTGACCAGAGCCGGAATGTAGAAACCGGACCGAGAAAGCCCCTAAGCATAACCACATGGGACCCGTCCCGAAGCACTCTACGAGTCTCCACCCGCCAATGAGGCACCAACCATCTCGATATCTTCACCCGCGACCCGCCATCCAACGCTCCCACGAGCCCCGATCATCAAAGTCTACATCAACACCTCTCCCGGCAAAAGTCCAAGGCTCGATCATATCGAGGTTTCCCGAAGAACCCCCAAACGCTCCATCAGCCACAGGGCCAAGAGAAACGGGCTGCCCCCGTGCATGTACCGCCGTCCGGTAGCTAATCTGTCGAGAGCATGAAAAGTCTCCCCAAGAATCAAAGGAACGACATCTCTGCCCAAGCGACAATGGACGACAACATCCAGCAGAGATCGATGGCAAATCCCGAAGGAATAGACCATGAACAAAGTGCCGAACATGCAAAGTGCAAAGGCATCCCAATAGGCGTCATCCACCAAGCCTAAGCCCCTAAATCTGTCGGGAAGACCGGAAATATCAAAATGGTCGGGACCGCGGATCATGCCTCGTGCTTCCTCCGGGGAAAGATGAAGAAGGTTGCACAACTTGTCAACAAAAGAAGCTCCTCCGGACAAAGGAATTGCTATCTCCTCCACCTCCGGACCTCCAAGCAAGGCCCGAAATTCTTCCACAGTCGGAACAATCTCGTTGAAGGAAAGGCAAAAGACATGCCTTCTAGTATCCCAAAACGAAGAAGAAGCCCTTAAGAGGTCATAATCCGGAACCAATTCTTTGAGAGACCACAAGCATCGTACCTTGTACCGTTCTTCAAAGAAAGACCTTCTCTCATGCATAATTTCCCGGGACCAATCCTTGAACTTGTTGAAAAATGACATTTGGGACTCTTGGGACAATTTTGAGGGAGCTTTTCTAAGGCTTTCCATGGTTTTTTCTCTCTTCCTCCCCGAAAATGGCTGTTTGGACTGAAGGTTGAAGAAGATATTTGAATTTGAAATAAAGCAAGACCAGGTCTGAGCCAAAATTAAAGGACAATGTCAGATGCTGCTCCTATCCGCGCGGATGGGATTGCTTTCCCAAAAAAAAATTGCAACAGTCCAAGCTGCTACACCAAAAGAGGAATATTCTGTCCCGGTTGCTCGAAATCAGTGCAAAAACCTCCCCAAACCAGTCCAAACACCAAACACCCTTGCAAAAAAAAACCAAGGCTCATGCAACACTGCATTCATATTGCATCACATTCATAAAATAAAATCCTAAATTATTACATTCCAAAAAAAAAAAAAGAGAGTGTACATAAAACAAAAACAAACAAACATAAATAAAATCCTAAATTATTACATCCAAAAAAAAAATGTGCATAATCTGTACAAATCCAAATCTCAAAAAAAAAATCAATCGGAGTCTCCAGCTCCCGATGTCTCCCCCCGGCCCCTCTTGCGACTCGGGCCCGCCTCGTCAGGAGCCCTGAAAGTCTCGGGCTCAGAATCGTCCTCATCTCCAGAAAGAGGCTCGTCGGGACCAACCGGCACACTCTGATAGGGTAAACCCAGATCCCTGAAGAAATCGTATCCGAAGGTGAAGGCGTCCGACTCCTGAACGTACGGAGACGACCCACCATGCCGCCAGATGTGTCCCTGCCCCTGCGGATCCCCGAGAATGACGTGATCCGAAGGCAGCGCCGCGCGGTGATCTATAAGAGGGGAAAGAGGGGTCTCCGAGGAAGTCTCCGACGGAATAGGAGAGGCCTCTCGTCTGACAGGCGCCGGCCGTGGTCTCCTCGCCCTAGCCTGAGGTGCCCCGCAAGCAACCATCCTCCGTATAAATCTCTTAGCCCCGATCACTTGCTTCGTCAGTGTCTCGACGACCACCTCCGAAAACTGCACAAAAAGCAAAAGCGTCAAAAAAAAAAAAGAAGTGATGCTAAAGATGATGAAACAAAAGAAAGAAAAGAAGGGGAAAAGGTGAAGCCATACCTTCATACCCGGACGAGGCCGGAAAGCTCGTGGAAGCCGCTCGGGCTGAGGGATCTGCACCCTCAATCGGACCCCATCCTGGATATAGGAAAAATCCGTCCGAGGGTACCGCGGGATCCCAAGCCCCTCCCTCTCCAAAACCTGAGGCATCCTCAGCCTCCTCAAGACGAACGTCGCATATGGCTCGATCGCCACGAAGTCCGAGAAGTGCCGGCTCGCTTGCACCGTCCCCAGTCACGGACCGATCGCTCGGGTGCATCATGTCGGCGGGAGGCTCCACCGGTGTCCTCAAAGGCGAGTTCACGCCATGCCGGCGCGTCACCCTCTCTCCTGCATAGTAGACGCCGCAAGTCGCCCTCAAAATCCTCCGCCGCACCGCCCGTATCTCGCGCCCTTCACCAAGCGCTTACCCCAAAGCGATCCTGTGGGAAGAATATCCTCCCCTCATCTGTCTCGGCCTCCGTCAAAGGAAGGCAATCCGCGTACCTCGAGAGTCGTACGCCCCGGAGCCTATCTTTTCCCCGGCATGCTTGGACCAAGACCGCATGGCCGGATACGCCCGACGTACGCCTCAGCCGCTCCACACCGTGACATGGAAAAACTCCAACGCCCATACCGCGAAAGGTAAAAATCCAATCAATCCAAAGGCAAATAAAAGTGTGTGCTCAAAGGAAGAGAGGGAAAGCAAAAAGAGAGCTTATACCTCCAGTAGCAAACTCGAAGCAAGACAGGAGCTCACAGCCCTTCCGCCGTATCTATCAAGAGCGAAGTACACACTCACCCTCGGCCTCCCCAGAAATATCTCCAACCGTCTCCATGTCCTCCAAGGACCTCAAGAAGGCAAAGACCGCCGTCCCTCAAAGATGCCCAAAGAGTGTGCTCGAAAAGGTAAACCAGAGGAAGGACCTAGCACCGCTTCGGCGCTAAACCTATCCTCCCCACCTCGTAACTCGCGATGGTCTCCACGATCTTGCCGAAGACCACGGCATACTCCATCCCCATCCCCTTTTTGGGAATAGGGGAAAATCCAAGAAGAGCTCGCAGACGCGTCGCCGTAGCCATCTCTCCACTCAATGCCGCGTCCATTGAAGGACAGACCCGTGATCGCAAAGCATAGTCGAAGGCGTAACGGCCGCCTCGCCCCGTAAGAAGTGGAAGGTGTGGGTCGCGTCCCACCAAGGCCGCGCCAGAGCAAACATCAAGCCCTTGCACTTAGGGAACTTGACCAGCCCCTCAAGCACTCGACGAACTCCCAGAGCCCCGTCTCGACAACAATCTGTCTCGGACCCGGCAAAGCTCCTCGGCCCGCATTCGGAAGCCGGTCCCACAAGTCAATCACAGACTCCACCGATCCTCGAGTCTTCATTTTGCTCAGCTGCTCCGTCACAAAACGGTTTCCGCCCTAAAAAAAAGAAAAGAGAGAAAATGTCAAAAGATTGCATTTGCATAAAAAAAAATTCGACAAAGATAACAAAGATACAATGAGCATAGCCCCATTTTTCTCGCATGAAAGAAAACAATTTGCAAGTCCCAATGCATTCATCAAAAAAAAAAAAGGATGCATTCCTACGGAAGTAAAAACTCCGTCCCATTTTCATAAAATAACATGCATCATCTCAAAAAAAAAAATGCATACATGCATATCATCCATCTTACATGCAACGGGAGGAAAAATCCGTCCCACTTTTCAAAAAAAATCCTAAACATACATCTCATATTGGCAAAATGCCCATTCTTTCAAAACAAAATGCATGCATTGCATCATCATTCATCAATATCAAAATGCATTGCATCATCATTCACCAATATCAAAATTCAATTTCAAAAAAAAAAAAATCATCATCATCAAGAACATGCAATATTCAAAAAAAAAAATCACAATTCTTCGAATTTTCACATGTAATTTTCAAAAAAAAAAAATGTGGCAAAAATGCCAATTCTTTTTCCCAAGCAAAATGCACATTTTTGGGACACTCACAAATTCATTGCAACATTGCATATCATCAATATCAATATTCAATATTCAAAAAAAAAAAATTCAAAAATCATCCAAAAATTTCAAACAAGAAATCGACAAGAGGATCAAGAGGATTCGAAATATACCGTTCGGAGATGCGGATCCGAGGCCCAATGTTGCCAAGCATCGGGGTAATGCTCCTCCTCGACCGATTGCGAGAGATTGTAATGCCTCCTCATCCGGACGAGCTCCAATCGCCTCTCCGCTACCGGACCACGTCCTTGGCCTTGAAAAGCGCCTTCCCCGTGTTCCATTGCTCGAAAAATCGAAGAAATCGGACAAATTTTGAAGCTTAAATAGCCAAAAATGGCGGAATGCCGTCTCTCTCTCCCCGCTCTCGGAATTTTCGAAAATTTGGATCGAGGAAGAAGAAGGGCGTTGGCCCCATTAAATACCCCCGACTTTTCATCCCTCCGCGCGGATAAGTTTGTCAGGGTCAAAATGACCCTTTTGCCCCTTTAAAATTTCAGGACTCTGCAATTCAGTCCCCAACTTGACAAAGTTAACCAAAGTTAACCAAAGTCAGCCCCTTGTCAAGAAAATTATCCCCGGCAGTAAAACGTAAGACCGAGTGCCCCGAGAAAGATAACGAGATCCCGTATCTTTCATCAAAATTGCCCCCTAGCAGAAACGTAAGACCGAGTGCCCCGAGAAAGATAACGAGATCCCGTATCTTTCATCAAAATTATCCCCTAGCCAAACGTAAGACCGAGTAACCCGAGAAAGATAACGAGATCCCGAATCTTTCATCAAAATTACCCCTAGTCAAACGTAAGACCGAGTGACCCGAGAAAGATAACGAGATCCCGTATCTTTCATCAAAATTGCCCCTAGCCAAACGTAAGACCGAGTGACCCGAGAAAGATAACGAGATCCCGTATCTTTCATCAAAATTACCCCGGCAAGAAACGTAAGACCGAGTGCCCCGAGAAAGATAACGAGATCCCGTATCTTTCATCAAAATTATCCCCTATAGCCAAACGTAAGACCGAGTGCCCTGAGGAAGATAACGAGATCCCGTGTCTTTCATCAAAAATTGCCCCCGGCAGTCAAACGTAAGACCGAGTAACCTGAGAAAGATAACGAGATCCCGAATCTTTCATCAAAATTACCCCCGGCAGTAAAACGTAAGACCGAGTGCCCCGAGAAAGATAACGAGATCCCGTATCTTTCATCAAAATTATCCCCCTAGCCAAACGTAAGACCGAGTGCCCCGAGAAAGATAACGAGATCCCGTGTCTTTCATCAAAAATTGCCCCCGGCAGTCAAACGTAAGACCGAGTGACCCGAGAAAGATAACGAGATCCCGTATCTTTCATCAAAATTACCCCCGGCAGTAAAACGTAAGACCGAGTGCCCCGAGAAAGATAACGAGATCCCGTATCTTTCATCAAAATTACCCCCTAAGTCAAACGTAAGACCGAAGTGACCCGAGAAAGATAACGAGATCCCGTATCTTTCATCAAAATTACCCCTAGCAGAAACGTAAGACCGAGTGCCCCGAGAAAGATAACGAAATCCCGTATCTTTCATCAAAATCATCCAACGGCCAAACGTAAGACCGATTTCCTGCACGAATACGTCTCGATTTTCCCCAAAGAAAGGCTAACGAAATCCCCAAAGAAAGTTAACGGAATCCCAAAAGCCAACGGAATCTCGAGTAGTACTCGAACTACGAAAGGGCTTGATTCCCACTAGGGATACGTAGGTAGCCTATCATTAGGTCCAGCCCCCCGACCAAAACGGTCACCCTATCCTTCGGCAGCAGACAAAGTCCACCGAAAGGCCATTTCAAATTAAGGTCCGAGGCGCCTAAAAAGCCATCATCATCAAAGGTCCGAGGCGCCTAAAAAGCCATCATCATTAAGGTCCGAGGCGCCTAAAAAGCCATCATCATTAAGGTCCGAGGCGCCTAAAAAGCCATCATCATTAAGGTCCGAGGCGCCTAAAAAGCCATCATCATCAAAGGTCCGAGGCGCCTAAAAAGCCATCATCATTAAGGTTCGAGGCACCTAAAACGCCATCTCCAAGGTTTGAGGCACCTAAGACGCTATCACTAGGAAAGCGATAAATCGCAATCATCCCCAACAGAGACCAAAAATGGTCATTCCTATCCCCAGCAGAGCGGATACCCATCAGACCAAAAAATGGTCATCTCTTATCCCCAGCAGAGTTTCTTTCCAAAGAAACGACCGTAGAACTCGCTCACTGTGTTCGAGGCACCTAAAACGCCATCATCTCCGGGGTCAAAGACCCGAACTACGACTGGCTTGATTCCCATTCGGGATACGTAGGTAGCCTATCGCTAGGTTCAGCCACCCGATCACTCGATCATCCCGCCAAATATGGAGCCTTACTCTTATCGACGACCCCGCTTCCTTCGAAAGCGCCGTCGCCGAGGGGCTACTGTAAGTGCTCCAATTTGAGCTTGTTAGAATTTTCGTTAGAAAATTAACGAAAGTTATAACATTTCTAACAATTCCTAACTATCCTAACATTTCTAACAAAGTGAGGGTAAAATGGGCATTGTTATTTAAGGTTAAACCTTAAAAAGAATCTCAAAAAGAAAAACAAAAGAAGAAAACCAAATATAGCAATGCTGGAAACATAAACTGGCTGCCTAATTTGAATTTTGAAAAAGATTATTCCCTTGTCCAAAGCCGGAGCCGCATTTAATGAACAAAGGCACGCCAAGCATTCCCATCCGCGCGGACATCTTTGTCAATTTCAGAGGGCTATAAATTGAGCCCTCCACCACAGAAATAAAAAGGAAGAACACAAATGCAACGAAGTTCTGGCGAAATATAGAGAGAAAACAGTGAGAATTCTCAAGAATTGTCACCTTTTTCTTTCCAATCTTTCCCAACTCATACTCATCCACTCACTCTCATATTAAACCCCTAAACACTCATACACTCAAGCCAAACACTCAAGAACACAAGGAAGATTGGTAAACCCTCTTCTTCCTAACCCTAAATTTCATCCATGCATGCATTTTCAAACTACAAAATGTAGTTCTTTCATCTTTTTTCTCTAGATCTAAGAAGATCACCATGGAAGACCATCTCCATGGATGATCTTCTACAAAGATCAACATTATTTTCAAAGCTTTTCCTTCTTACTTGCAAAAATGCACTTTCAAAACCCTAAAAAACCATTTTCAAGCACTAAATCTTGATTTCAAAGGGTAAAATCCCCCTCCCCAAGCAAATGAAATGCTTAGTCCTAATGTACCCCAAGGATGGTTTGGTATAGTTGATTCACCACTAAAATGTCTAGTGATCACTAACCAAAACCTAGGGAAATGGGGACAAGCATGGATGCAAAACCCCCCTTAAAATCTTGTTTTCTTTCTTGAGAAGTTGCTGTCCAGTAGCAAATTTCTCAGACCTCAGTCCATGGTCTTAATTTTTGGACACAGATGAACTTGGAATTTGGTGTTGACTACAAAACACTTTTTGTAGCCAACATCCAGAGATTTCCAGACATATTTTTATCTTATTTTTTGGGTGAGTAAAACTCCTCTTTTCAATTTTTCTTTCAGAGGCTAGTTCATCAGCTCCTGGGAATCCAGATCTCATATCTGAGGTTTCCAGAAGGTTTTGACCCCTCAAATCTTCTCCAAAATGGAAATTTCTTTCACACAAAGCTTATTCAAGGAGTCTAGAGAAACTTTCATTCTCTGAGTTCATCCAGATTATGAAGTTTTAGGACCCTTGAATCCATTTCAAAATCAGGTGTCTGCTGCCATTTTCTTCTGGCAGAAGTGACTTCTCAACTTCAAAAGGTTTTTTGAGTACCAAATCTCAAACCAAAAATTCTCCAAAAAATCATGGGATCAGTTTAAAGTCTTAAAAAGACATCCCAATTTTTACTTTTTCCAGTTTCAACTTATTTTGGCCAAAACACACACACACACACACACACACAAATGATTTTCAGCTTGGAAGACTCGTTTTTACGAGGCGCGTCGGGTGCACACTAACGTCCTTCCCGACGCGTAACATGACCTCCGAACCTAAATCTCTGATCTCGGGCTTTTTTCAAAGTTTTGCCCTTCAAAATTAAAATGGCGTGACGACTCCGTTCTTTTCTCGGGTTTTATTTGGTTTTTTCAAAGAAACGCAAAAGCCGAATATTTTTCCCGTATCGTCACAGCGTGATTCACGAAAGAGATGAGAAAATTACATATAAACACATTGTTTATATGTTTAATTAATGACCGAGTAAAAGAGCTAGTGTTTAGCTATTCAGGGGGGAGATTAGGATAGAGTACAAGGTATCTACAGCAGAGGTGTACAAGCAAGAGAAGCCATGAAGACCAAGTCTTCTACAAATGAGGCGAGAAGAGCTATTTTGGAGGAACAACTTCAAGGCTTGTTATCTGATCATTTTGAGTAGGCTCCAAGTTTTGGAGGCCTATAAATAGTGCACTCGATCAGCTTGAGTGATCATCTAATTCAGAAGACACAAATCTGCATAAGAAAGAATTCTGCTCTTCAAGTGTCGCTATTCAGTGTTGGCAACACTTTGTCCAACACTCGAGAGTTGTCACATATATCTTTGTAATTTCGTGAGGTTTTGAGTGTTAAATTTCAGTGAGAGTTCTAGTTTAGTTGTTCCCCTATGTTAATGATTATTTATCATTAAGGGAACTTTTTGACCTTATATTTAATTCATTATATATATTGAAAGGTCTTGCCCTCCTGGCACCCATCAAGTTATATACTTATATAACTTGATAAAAATTTAATTCTTATGTATCTTTATTTACTTCCGCTACAATTTAGATTTATTTCTATTTATTTGTTGTTTTCGAATTGGTGTGTGTTGTTGTTAGTGTTGCCGACACTAAGGACAATACTTGTGAGTTTTGTCTCACTTTGCTAAGCCATAGACAATTTCATCTTTGTCTCCGCTATCTCCTTCCTCGCCAGACTCCGCGCCTCCAACAAATTCAGAGATAGAATTTTTCTTCTTGGCCCTTGATTTTCTTTGGGGCCTACCAGCGGCAGCGGCATCAGCCTTCTCTAAGGTTATGGCTTCAGAATCTTTGCCATCGATAGAAGTAGGAATGTTGACATTAGCGGATTCAGGGAGTTACCTTAAAGCGGCTTGACGCTCTTTGACCAATCTCTTTTCTTCTCTCATATTTGTGACATGGGCAACTCTCCTAGAGGCGAGATCCATTTGGTCAAAGTCTGCGAGATCAAAGAAAGTGGAAATTAGCAACTGAACAACAACTATCATTAAAAGAAAGCAAAGATAAAGATGGTAAAGGAAAGGAAGTTCACCAATCAAGTTGTGAATGGATGCACAAATGTATACGTTTCCCTGACATGTAACAAAATTGGACGCAAACATCCCATTATCATGAACCACCCAACCCTCAAAAGAAGCAAACTAAGCACCACTCCGCCAGTCAAAGAAGGCGATATCCCAACTCGCCTGAGAATATCTTCATCTCGCAAAATCAATCTCCATGAAAATAAGGCTTTACCTCCTATCCTAGCTAAAGTCCTAGATAACTCAGTTTTAGCAAATTTTTGATCTGGAGTCAAGCGCAATTTGATGCCAAGGTGGGTGATCAAAGGCGATATCCCAATCGGATGTTGCAAATCGCAATTTGAAGTTATGGAGATTGGGTTATCATATAAATGGTGAATTTTGTTGGGCCCCGTTGTTATCAATTTGTTCTTAGTGTTAGCTCCAAAGGTGACCCTATGATCATCAGCGGATTGCACCTTCATAACATCGAAATATTCTCTTAGAAGCGGGATGGTGTGTCACGACCCTAATCCTAGGAACCATTTTAAGCACATGTTGAGCACGTGGGGGAGGGGTGCGTGGCATCTCCTTTATGCATTTCATGCTATTAATTTGTTAGTTTTAGGTGTTCATTTTAATATTTGATAACTTATGTGATTTTTAGGATGTTAATAAATTAATTTTAATTATATGATGTCTAAATGGAATAAATATGAGTTGTATAGTTGAAAGATGAATTGTTGAAATTTAATTAATACATGTATAAAGTATTGAGGTGATTTAGTGTTAAAGTGAAATCTTAAGGTTGTTAGTTGTGGTAACTAAGGTGTTGGAGGAGCTTAGGTGATAGTTAGTAATGTTTATCTCTCATTTTCTATGGAAAGCTTCCTTATTTCCAAACCTCAGTTCAAACTCTTCCTCTGTTCTAAAAGAAAAGAGCCAAACCCTAGATTTCCTTCCAAAATTCATATCAAATTCAATCCTAGCTCGTTTCTTGATTCGTCTTCATATTAATGTTCGTGAAGCCGAGGGGAACACGTCTATCCGGATAAAGTTTTTCTTATTTTCGAATTATTTTGATAAGTTATTATGAATTCCTTCAAATTCTTGCTCATTCCATGTTTAGTGTTGATATTAGTGTGTATAAATGGTTCTTGATATTTTTGGAACATTTTTATTTGAGTTGGAATTGTAGTGGAAGGATATGAACTGAGTTTGGTTATAGTGTTGTGATTTAAGTTGAAAGAATAGTAGTATAATTGAGGTTAAGATGTTAATGGCTTAAATGGAAGTGTTGCATGTGGTTCTTGTCCATTTTACTTGGGTTAGAATGTGAGAAAATGGTTTGGAATGAGTTTTGCTGAAGTTTTGGGTTGCGTATTGCTGGTGTGAAGTAGAAAGGAAAGGAGTATACAACATTGGTTTGGCCTTTGCTGATGTTTCAGCTGCTGGGCTGATTTCTGCTGATGGGCACGAGTCGTGCCTTGCAGTCATGCCTAGTCGTGCCTTGGGGTGGACAACTGTATCAGGCTGGGTGTTAATGGGGGACGACTCGTGCCCTGGGGGACGAGTCGTGCCTTGCCCTGTTTCCCCTGAACCAGTTTTCAAGCAATTAAAACTTAATCTACCTAGTATATCTTTAACCCCTTTTTGACTCTAATCCTAGTACAACATATGAGCTATAAAATGATGTCTTAACTGGTCAAAAAGGATATGAGGAAGATGTTTAAATATTGTATTGAATATGGTTGAAAGGCATGATGGGAACTTAACCAAAGTTGTTCAAAACTTGGTAATTCAAACTTGAACCTTTACAAAGGGTAATTAATGTTGTGTAATGAATATGTAGGGCTTGTTTGTGATACATTGTGCCCATACTTGGTTACATATTCATTGTTTGTTGTTCAAATAGTGTATGAAATATATATTTCACTATTGTATTGGTTTGAACATGAGTATTAATACCATGTTGTTGCTTTGATATCCCTATGGTGGATTTATTTTCAAGTATCTATTATGTGCTTGAATGTGTTTCAATCAGCTGGTGTTTAGGAGTATAATGGAATACAGTTAATTATGGAAAATGTTCTATAAGGTGATCGAATTACATTATACCTGTGACTGTCCCCTTCTGTGGCCACATATTGGGGTGATAGCTTTTGTATTTAGCCAAAAGCCTTACAGATAGCTAGTATCTTATATGGTTCTCTGAAATATGAGTCTTATAAGAGGTGAATATGCTTAAGCAGTTCACAAATGAAGGGAGTTTTACTGCCACGTTGTAGGACTTATTGTTCAGACGGGAAAGGTAAAGTAAGGTAACGTAATGTGTTTACCGCTTTAACAATGTGTTGTGAACAACCTTGTTATGTGTTGCATCTTATATGGCATCTTTTTGCATCATAATAGCTTATTGAGATTTATTCTCACCCCTTCTCCCTTTACTGTTTTAGATCGCGCCGAGACAGGTGGACCAAACCAGTGAGGACGGGAAGGAGTTTGGACAATGTTCTTTTGGGATTGTCGGGGTATGTTTATGTTTGGGGTTGGTTGGTTGGTTGGGAGTAGCTTTTGGATATTACTCCTTTATGGAGATTGTATATAGAACTACTTTTGTACAACTTTACATTTGTGGTATTTTGTAACTAAAACAGGTTATGTCTTTTCAAAGTTTGGTTTATATCTTACCTCCAAGTGGAGATGTATATAGTTGGTTTATGAAAGTTGGTTTTCTTTTCAAGTTAAGTAAAAGTTTTAAAATTTAGGTGGTTTATATTAGTAAGGGGACCCTCCCGCTCGGGGCACGAGCTAAAGTTCTGGGTTGGGGTCCCCACAGTTGGTATCAAAGCTCGGTTTAGAAGTCAAGGGTAGATGTCTAGATTAAGAGGGAGTGTGTAATAACTGACGACGAGTGTTTGATGCAGGGGTTTGTATCATGGCGGGAAATGATGATGATCAGCATAGAGCTCCGGAGAATGAGGGTAATGCCGGGGCAGGTGGTAATCAGAACGCAGAGATGATGAACCTATTCAGAGTCTTCTTGCAAAATATGGCAACTCAAGGGCAAGCTCAACATCAACCTGAGGGACGTCCAGGGCATGGTTTAGTGAAGATTGTGAAGATTAATCCGCCTTGTTTTAATGGAGATCCGGATCCTTTAAAGGCAGAAAGATGGCTAGAGGCGATGAACAAAATCTTTGCGGCAATGGAAAGCCCCGTTGAAGAGAAGGTGAGATGTGCTTGTTTCAAGCTTGATGGCCCGGCGGAACATTGGTGGCAGATCTTGAAGGAGAGTTGGGAGAGGGATCATACGCCCTAGACTTGGGAGAATTTCACCCGGAGGTTCAAAAAGCACTTTATTCCCATGGTTACTCGGGATAAGAAGGAGGTTGAGTTCTTGAGGCTCGAGCAAGGAACTATGACGGTGGCCCAATATTCAGCAAAGTTCACGGAGTTGTCTCGCTATTGCCCTCACTTGGTATCGGAGGAGGAGAGAAGAGTTTACCGATTTGTGAAAGGGTTGAGATTGGAATTCCGGAAGCAGCTATTGACGCACGACTTCTTCGACTATCAAGCGGCAGTGAATAGGGTGTACCGGATTGAAAATGATATTGAGGAGCACCGTGGCAAATCCTAAGGTGGTAGTGGATGCAAACTGAGGTTTCAAGGTCAAGGCTCAGGGCAGAATAGAGGACAACCAAAGGTCTTCAGCTCCGGGGGTGGTTCGAGGAGGAAATGTGGCAGCTCCTACAACTCGTCCAGCATCTAGTCAGTTTGGGACAGTGTGTAACTTTTGCAAGAAAGTGGGGCATTCTGAGGATCGATGTTGGAGCAAGCAAGGCAAGTGCCTTGAGTGTGGAGCAATGGGACACTTAAGGAGGAATTTTCCTAGGTTGCAGTGGGGGCAAGCTTCGGGTAGCGGACAACAAGGTGGTCAACAAAGAGGTGGTGTGAAGAGGGATAATGAAGGGAAACCGAAGGAGAAAATGCAAGGGTGAGTTTTTACCTTGGGTCATGGAGAGGTAGATCCCACCGCTGTCATTAGAGGTATATTACCTGTCTGAGGAGTTAAGGGCCGCATTCTTATAGACCCTGGGTCATCCCATTCTTTTGTGGCATCGCATTTTTCATTTGCTTTGCATAAATTTCCTAAGATTTTGCCTTATGTGCTGGAGGTCTCTACTCCTACGGGAGAGTGCCTTGAATCTTCTTTGGTTTATCATGGTTGTGATGTGGTTATCTGTGGGCATGTATTGCCAGTTGATTTGGTAGAGTTACCAATCCATGATTTTGATATTATTCTTGGTATGGATTGGTTGAGTAGTTGTCATGCTTTGGTAGACTTTCGTAAGAAGCGAGTCTCCTTTTCTATGCCTGATTTGCCTATGTTTGTGTTTGATGCTGATAAGTCCTTATTTGGTGTTCATGTTATATATGCTTTAAAGGCTAGAAAATTGTTGTCTAAAGGGTGTGAAGGGTACTTGGCTTATGTGTTAGACTCGAGTAAGAAGTCACCCGAGTTATCTCATGTCCCGGTTGTGAATGAGTTTGTTGATGTGTTTTCAACTGAATATTCTATGCCTCCGGATAGGGAAGTGGAGTTTTGTATTGATTTAGTGCCAGGTACTTCACCAATATCGAAAGCACCTTATAGAATGACACCGACTGAGTTGAAAGAGTTGAAGACTCAGTTGCAAGAGTTGTTGGATAGGGGCTTCATTCGTCCAAGTGTTTCACCCTGGGGAGCACCGGTCTTGTTTGTAAGGAAGAAGGATAGTACGTTGAGATTATGTATTGACTATAGATTGCTGAATCAAGCTACTATCAAGAATAAATATCCCCTTCCGCACATTGTTGATTTGTTCGATCAGCTTCAAGGTTCCGTGATCTACTCCAAGATTGACTTGCGTAGCGGATACCATCAGTTGAAGATCCGACCGGATGACAACTCCAAGACAGCTTTCAGAATGAGGCATGGCCATTATGAATTCGTTGTTATGCCTTTCGGGTTGACTAATGCACCGGCGGTATTTATGGATATGATGAACAGAATTTTCAAACCTTACCTTGATAGTTTTGTGGTAGTTTTTATTGATGACATCCTTGTCTATTCAAAGGCCCGGGAAGATCATGAGAAGCATTTGCGAATTGTCTTATCTGTGCTTCGTGAGAAACAGTTTTTTGCAAAGTTTAGCAAGTGTGAGTTTTGGCTCGATCAGATTTCTTTCTTGGGTCACGGGGTTTCAAGTTCGGGTATTTCTGGGGATCCTTTGAAGATTGAGGCCGTGGTCAACTGGAAACAACCTTCAACAGTGACTGAAGTCCATAGTTTTCTTGGTTTTGTGGGGTACTATCGAAGGTTTATTGAGGAATTTTCGAGAATTGCAACTCCGTTGACCAGGTTGACTCGAAAGGATATATCATTTGTGTGGGATGCTAAGTGTGAACCTAGTTTTGCCGAGTTTAAGAAGAGATTGACGACAACTCCAGTTCTTACCCTTCCAGTTGGATGCGAGAATTTTGTGATCTTCAGTGACGCCTCGAAGGAATGGTTGGGTTGTGTTCTTATGCAGAATGGGAAAGTGATTGCGTATGCCTCGAGGAAGTTAACTCCAGTGGAACAAACATATCCTACTCACGATATGGAGTTGGCTACGATTATCTTTGCGTTACATAAGTGGAAGCATTATCTCTACGGGGCAAAATTTGAGATTTTCACCGATCATAAGAGCCTGAAATATTTTTTTACCCAAAAAGAGTTGAACAACCGGCAGAAGTGATGGTTGGAGTTGTTGAAAGATTATGATTGCGTTATTTCTTATCATCCGGGGAAGGCTAATGTGGTTGCGGATGCGATTAGCCGAAAGGCTTATTTATCAACATTTATGTCCCGAGAGTCGAGAAGTGAGATGTTATTTGCGAATGTCCGAGCAACCCCTACCTTATATGGAGATCTTATGGAAGCTCAACAAAATGATATCGAATTGAAGAAAATTTTGGGACAGTTGCAAGATGGTAAGACCAGGGAGTTTACATTTAATAAAGATGGGATTTTAACCTTCCAAGGCAGAATTTGCGTACCTTCTTCACCGGAGATCAAAAGGCGAGTTTTAGAGGAAGGCCACAAATCCAGATTTGCTATTCATCCGGGAAGCACGAAGATGTATCAAGACATGAAGAGGGGTTATTGGTGGAATGGAATGAAGAGAGAGATTGTGGAGTTTGTATCAAAATGTTTAACTTGTCAACAGATCAAGGCCGAGCATCAAAGACCTGCGGGGGCTACTTCAACCGTTAGATATTCCGGAATGGAAATGGGAAGGAATTTTGATGGATTTCGTGACGGGATTACCTCCGAACTCGAAGAAGATGGATGCCATTTGGGTAATAGTGGATAGATTGACAAATTCGGCTCACTTTCTACCTGTTTCAACTAAGTATTCGATGGAGAGGTTGGCACAATTGTATATTTGCGAGATTGTTAGACTTCATGGAGTACCGGTCAATATTGTTTCAGATCAGGATTCGAGATTCACATCGCATTTTTGGAAGGCTTTGCACGAGGCTTTGGGTTCCAAGTTGAGTTTCAGTACGGCGTTTCATCCCCAGACAGATGGGCAGACTGAGAGAACTATTCAGATTCTTGAGGACATGTTACGGGCGTGTGTGATGGATTTCCACTCATCTTGGGAAGATCATTTGACGTTGGTTGAAATTGCGTATAATAACAGCTATCAGTCTAGCTTTGAGCTGGCACCGTATGAGGCATTGTATGGGAGGAAGTGTAGATCTCCAATGTGTTGGGACGAGGTTGGTGAAGCTAGTCTTTAGGGTCCAGATTTGGTTAGGGATTCAACGGAGAAGATTAAAGTGATTCGAGACAGATTGAGGACAGCTCAAAGTAGACAGAAAAGCTACGCCGACACTAGAAGAAGAGAGTTGTCATTTCAAGTTGGTGATTTTGTATTTTTGAAGATTTCTCTGATGACTGAGATTAAGAGGTTTGGTAACAAGGGTAAGTTGGCTCAGAGGTTCGTTGGTCCGTTTAAAATTTTAGAGAAGGTTGGTGAGTTGGCTTATAAATTGGCTTTGCCTCCATCCCTTTCGTCTCTTCATGATGTGTTCCATGTATCAATGTTGCGAAAGTATTGTTTCGATCCATCTCATGTCTTGAGTTCGAATCTCGAGGATGTTCAGGTGGATATGACCTACGTGGAGGAACCATTCAGAGTTTTAGAATCACAAGTTCGGGAGTTGCGAACCAAGAGTATTTCGGTGGTGAAAATTTTGTGGAAGAATCATACTATTGAGGAAGCTACTTGGGAGTTGGAGTCACAAATGCGAGAGAAGTACCCTTGGTTGTTTGAGCGTGCAAGTAAGTAAATTTATAATTCGGGGTAAATTTTCTTTAAGGGGGAGTGAGTGTCACGACCCTAATCCTAGGCACCATTTTAAGCACATGTTGAGCACGTGGGGGTGGGGTGCGTGGCATCTCCTTTGTGCATTTCATGCTATTTGTTAGTTTTAGGTGTTCATTTTGATATTTGATAACTTATGTGATTTTTAGGATGTTAATAAATTAATTTTAATTACATGATGTATAAATGGAATAAATAAGAGTTGTATAGTTGAAAGATGAATTGTTGAAATTTAATTAATACATGTATAAAGTGTTGAGGTGCTTTAGTGTTAAAGTGAAATCTTAAGGTTGTTAGTTGTGGTAACTAAGGTGTTGGAGGAGCTTAGGTGATAGTAATGTTTATCTCTCATTTTCCATTGAAAGCTTCCTTATTTCCAAACCTCACTTCAAACTCTTCCTCTGTTCTAAAAGAAAAGATCCAAACCCTAGATTTTCTTCCAAAATTCATATAAATTCAATCCTTGTTCGTTTCTTGATCCGTCTTCATATTAATGTTCGTGAAGCCGAGGGGAGCACGTCTATCTGGATAAAGTTTTTCATCGAATTATTTTGGTAAGTTATTATGAATTCCTTCAAATTCTTGCTCATTCCATGTTTAGTGTTGATATTAGTGTGTATAAATGGTTCTTGGTATTTTTGGAACATTTTTATTTGAGTTGGAATTGTAGTGGAGGGATATGAACTGAGTTTGGTTATAGTGTTGTGGTTTAAGTTGAAAGAATAGTAGTATAATTGAGGTTAAGATGTTAATGGCTTAAATGGAAGTGTTGCATGTGGTTCTTGTCCATTTTACTTGGGTTAGAATGTGAGAAAATGGTTTGGAATGAGTTTTTGCTGAAGTTTTGGGTTGTGTATTGCTGGTGTGAAGTAGAAAGGAAAGGAGTATACAACATTGGTTTGGCCTTTGCTGTTGTTTCAGCTGCTGGGCTGATTCTTGCTAATCGGCACGAGTCGTGCCCTGTGGCAAGAGTCGTGCCTTGCAGTTTTGCCTAGTCGTGCCTTGGGGTGGACGACAGTATCAGGCTGGGTTTTAATGGGGGACGAGTCGTGCCCTGGGGGACGAGTCGTGCCCTGCCCTGTTTCCCCTGAACCAGTTTTCAAACAATTAAAACCTGATCTACCTAGTATATCTTTAACCCCTTTTTGACTCTAATCCTAGTACAACATATGAGCTATGCAATGATGTCTTAACTTGTCAAAAAGGATATGAGGAAGATGTTTAAATATTGTATTGAATATGGTTGAAAGGCATGATGGGAACTTAACCAAAGTTGTTCAAAACTTGGTAATTCAAACTTGAACTTTTACAAAGGGTACTCAATGTTGTGTAATGAATATGTAGGGCTTATTTGTGATACATTGTGCCCATACTTGGTTACATATTCATTGTTTGTTGTTCAAATAGTGTATGAAATATATGTTGCACTATTGTATTGGTTTGAACATGAGTATGAATACCATGTTGTTGCTTTGATATCCCTTTGGTGGATTTATTTTCAAGTATCTATAATGTGCTTGTATGTGTTTCAATCAGCTGATATTTAGGGGTATAATGGAATACAATTAATTATGGAAAATATTCTATAAGGTGATCGAATTACATTATACCTGTGACGGTCCCCTTCTGTGGCCACAGATTGGGGTGATAGCTTCTGTATTGAGCCAAAAGCCTTACAGATAGCTAGTATCTTATATGTTTTTCTGAAATATGAGTCTTATAAGAGGTGAATATGCTTAAGCAGTTCACAAATAAAGGGAGTTTTACTCCCACATTGTATGACTTATTGTTCAGACGGGAAAGGTAAACTGAGGTAATGTAATGTGTTTATCGCTTTAACAATGTGTTGTGAACAACCTTGTTATGTGTTGCATCTTATATGGCATCTTGTTGCATCATAATAGCTTATTGAGATTTATTCTCACCCCTTCTCCCTTTACTGTTTTTGATCGCGCTGAGATAGGTGGACCAAACCAGTGAGGACGGAAAGGAGTTTGGACATTGTTCTTTTGGGATTGTCAGGGTATGTTTATGTTTGGGGTTGGTTGGCTGGTAGGGAGTAGCTTTTGGATATTACTCCTTTGTGGAGATTGTATATAGAACTACTTTTGTATAACTTTACATTTGTGGTATTTTGTAACTAAAACAGGTTATGTCTTTTCAAAGTTTGGTTTATATCTTACCTCCAAGTGGAGATGTATATAGTTGGTTTATGGAAGTTGGTTTTCTTTTCAATTGAAGTAAAAGTTTTAAAATTTAGGTGGTTTATATTGTAAGGGGACCCTCCCGCTCGGGGCACGAGCTAAGGTTCCTGGTTGGGGTCCCCACATGGTGGGTTCGCGGCGGTATCCTCTACAGATAGAAATGAAGGAGAAAAGGAATTTAATGGTATTAGGGAGGAGGTCCATCAAGGCGGCAGACATTTCGCTAAGAAAAAGGCTCAGGAAGGGATCTAAAGGAAATCACAATCCAAAACTAAATTGAGAAGGGTAGGCTATCACTATGTCTTGGTGTTTCCTCATTTCAACGGGATTCAAGGATCTTGTGTAAGGGGCGAGATGGTAAACCGTGGGATCAATGTAATACTTGGCATAAAACTCTGTCCAATCAGCGGTTTGCGAGATGTTCCTCGCCGCAGGATCCCGTACCACTAAGTGCGAGCTTGTGGCTCTGCTTAAACCTTGACCTCGCATGTCGCCCCCTCCTGCTTGTATTTGTCCGGAAAAAATAGTGTTAACATCATTCTTAGCTCTGTAATCCTCATCTGAATCATCATCACTCTCACTCTCCTCGCTTTTAGTCTTCTCTGAACTAATACTTAAGCTAGAGATTTCTGGCCCCAAAGGGCACCCCGCCTGTTTGCAAATGTGTTCACAAAAATATTTCCTATCTAAAAACCCAAGCACGGCGACATGAGAACAGGGAAGGTGTGTGGGCCCTTGAATTTTCAGAGAATCTAGCACTCTTGTCCCCAAAGACTCTCAAAGAATTAAGATGGTATTTAAGCTGGACTTGGGTCATTCTAACTTGATCACCCTCTCCCGCTTATAAAAACCCTTTGATTTTTTACATTGCCCAAATTTCGTATACATAGCACATTGTTTTACCCGGGCCATTTCCATTCGAATTTACAACTACAAGAATAATGAAAGGAAGAATATTACCTGAAAGATTGAGAAAGGGAGATCCCAAGAGGATTCCGGCCGTGCTCACCAGAAAAATGGAGGAAAGGGGGAAAGGATGAAATCTCCTCTTCAAAACCTCAAATCAGTAACCAAACAACCTAAAAATTCCCCCATGATGCTCAGATTTCACTAAGGGCGGGTTTAATCGGATTAAAATGGAGAAAGGAGTGGTAGATCTTTTGACTCATGATTCGCCGTAGCAAGGGGAATAGTTCACCGGTGATGAGAACGGGAGGAAAAGTGAACGATGAAGTGAAAAAGTTGAAAAGTGAAAAAGCAAGTGGTGGGCCTCCCTATTTATACCTTGGAGATGAAAGGGCACAAGATGAAAAGACACATTTTCAATTGAGTCGTCATAACCGTTTTGAGAGCCAAAATCGTCATTAAATTCAAATTAAAGTGGTTGGGGATGTTTTCAAAAACGTGGTCAGTTATCACAGAAATGACGGCCCATTTAATTCAGTGACAGTTTATCATTTCAACACGTGTCAAAAGGTAAGAGACATCACCAAATGAAGATGCGAGATTCATCTCGCACAAATCGTTATTTGGCGAAATCAATTCCAGTTTGAGATGGACGATTTCATTTGTTAGCGGTATAAAGTTCACAACAGAGCCATAAATGGTCCCAATTATGAACTGAGGGGCTATTGATGTGAATAAATAAAATGTTATCCAAGTGTCAAGCAAAATACGAATACCTTGGGTGACTCAGTAATAAAGTAGCGTCCTTAGTGGATAAGTCAACTTTAACACAATCAAACCACCATATCGCCATTTTGGGGTCAAGCGACTTGAAAGTACCATGAGGACAAGCTAAGGGGGACAGGAGGGAGATCATTAATTATAGCGAGATGGTTATCTTGCTCAAATCATAATACACAGCAAATGGATAGTGGGTCAAAATGGAGAATACGCGAAATCATTATATGGGGCGAGATGGGAATCTCTCTCACTTTCCTAAAATCCCATTATGCAGCAAAAAGTCCGACGAGATGATCATTCTAGGCGAGATGGGGATCCCGCTTAATAGGTATCTAGTATTTCATTAAATGTGGCTCAATAAATGGGGACCATCTCTGACACAAATGTTAGCATTAAATGAGACAAGAGATGGCTACTACTGTAGGCGCCCCAAAATCCCATAATACGAGGAAAAGTCGGCTAAAGTTGGTGTAAGCTAATCAGAAGGATTAAATCAAATTATAGTATTACGATATCACCCTAACACCTATCACCTTATCATGGGAAGAGGGTATAAATACAACCTTTATCTTACAAGTTAAGTAAGCCATTTTTCCTACTCTCAATCTATTTTCATTTCAGTTTTGAGCTTATTCCATAACAGATACTTACTCTCACGCCGGAGGGGTTTTAGCCGGAGAAGCCCCCGACTTAGCTTACGGTGTTAATCGTGCAGGTCTTGAGTGGACAATCGTGCCAGATATCCTTACGAGGATACGAGACGTGGGGTGAAGTAATCAGATCTAGCTCGTTTTCTGGTAGCATCAATATATATATTTTAGATGCGCAAGTTGGATAATATACAAAAAAAAAAAAATGAAGATGATAATATATACACATAAATAATAGAGGAAAAAGTAAATGAGTATACTAATAAGTGGAATTGCTTTTATATTGAAATGATCACGGAAACAAAAGCAAGTATTTAACAAAAAACAAAATTATTGAAGCACATTCTTGAAAACAAGTAACTGATTACTTAAACTAGGGTTCCACCAACACCACCATCAGATGGTTGAGGCAGTGGTGATGAACCACCACAATAATGACTAAGAACATCACCTTCCTCAGAAGTATAACCGAGGGAAGTAAGCATTGAAGGCCAACAATGGTGAGTTATTGTTCTAATAGCCCTACAACATTCCATTCCTAAATAACCCTCTCCATTAATAAAGAAAAGTATGATCTCGTTTGTGCACGACTTTAGCTCTAACAACGCACCCCAACATTCTGTCATGCCGCCATTGCCATTGCCACCGCCGTCTTCTTCACCCTTGATCCTAGCGGCTAAGCTTTGCCATGTGGGATTGAGAGTAGCAGCGGTAGTCATGGTGATCAAAGTAAGGATGGAGAGGATTATAAGTGTGGTTAAGGGTAGCTTGAGGATAGCCATGTTGGAAATGAAAATAGCTTGAAGCCTATAACAATGGGGTGATTATATTTTTGAGGTTTTTTGGGGATATATAAATAGGAAATGGAAACCTATAACTGATGATACACACCAAAAGGCAAGATTAGAATTCCAATCAACAGGAGTTGAAGAAATTAAGGAGAACTTAGTTCGAGCTCATCATTATAGATTTAATATAACCAAAAGATATATAGATAAACAAAATAAGACAAATGGCCCAATAATGATACCAGGCCCAAGACATACTATAGTGTTATGGGCCGGGATAATCTTGGGTATAGCCCAGTATGAATCAGCATGCTCAGTTTTCTGGAAAATTTAACCATTAACCTATTTCAATTTTCAAGAGTAAAAAAGAACTAATTAATACCCCCACCGTCCTATAATAAAGTATATATTAATAAAGGGCAAATGACAGTTTAGGGCCTGAAGTATACGGGCGGTATCATATTGGGGCCTGAAGTCTTAAAACTGTCAATTTAGGACCCAAAGTTACAATTTGATCAATTTAGGGCTTTTTGACGTTTTCAGTCAAAAAAGGCCGTTAAGTGACCATGTGATATGCACGTAAGATTCAGTGAGGGCATTTTGATCATTTCATAGACTTCAGGCCCTAAAGTGTCATTTACCCTATAAAATAATAAATAAAAATATTTCGTTTTTTTTTTACAGAAAATAATTAGTAAATTTAAAACATTTAAAAAAATAAAGATAATAGTTAATATGATTTAAAATAATTTAAGATATTAACTATTATCCTTTTTTCTAATAATTTAAATTACTAATTATTTTGCTTCAAAAAAAATTATTAATTATTTTAGATTGGATAATTTATAAAATATATAAATAAAAATAGATTAAATAAAATAAATATTTACAAAAAAAAATACTAATCATAGATTTAAAGATGGAATAATGTAGTAAGTGTTATTTCATAAATACACAAATAATAAAAAAAGAGTGAGAATTAAAATAAAATAAAATAATTATCATCTAATTTAAAAAAAATAAACAAAAAAAAAATCAACATGGTTAAAACATTTCTTGGAAACACTAGTATTATTTTTGAAGCATTATTATACCTAAACTAAAATTAAATGACAACTACTATTATCAAAAAATAAAAGAAAAATCTTTCTCATCTTCATCTCCCCTCATCCCGTTCCCCAAATTCCCCCAATCTGCCATCACTCACCAACACTACCAATAAACCCGCCATCCACCACCCCTCACCACCAAAATCATCACCACAAATTTGAAGAAATCTATCAACAATCTGAACAAATAAAATTAGAAATTCAAACTAAATTAACAAACCAAAGTCACTTCCTTTTAAATCAAAACTCAGATCCTCAAAGAGAAGGAGAGAGAGATTTTGAGAGAGAGAATGCGGCGGACATGATAGACTGTGGAAAGAAGGCGGCGAAAATGGAGGAGATGGCTTGGAATTTACCGATGGTGTGGGAAAGTTAGGGGGAGGCGGACCTGAGAAGTGGGTGAGGCGGCAATTCAATATAGGGGGAAAGGGTGCCAGAATGAATGGGGTTCTGTAGTGAGGCGCCGGGATTAATGGGGGTGTGGAGGACGATTTGGTGGGGAAGGAGACGGGTGGAAGGGGGGAGAGATTTGGGGAAGAAATTATGTGTTTATTTTTTTTTTTAAGTTTTTTTTCTTTTTTTGGGGCCTGAAGTCTACGAAATGACCAAATGCCCTCACTGAATCTCACGTGCATATCACATGGTCACTTAATGCCCTTTTTTTACGAAAAAAATCAAAAAGCTCTAAATTGATCAAAATTGTAACTTTGGGCCCTAAATTGACAGTTTTAAGACTTCAGGCCCCCAATGTGGTACCGCCCGTATACTTCAGGCCCTAAATTTTCATTTGCCCATTAATGATCGTTACATTTTATTATTTATATACTCCCTCGGTCCCGAAATAAGATTCTCACTTCTCTTTTTATTCAATACATAATAAGGTTTTTACTTGCTTTATTATTTAAAATGGACAACGGGACCCACTTGTCATTTTCAAAAAAAAATAACTTTCTAGTCACTTTCTCTCACCTAGTTACTTTTCATACTCACAACATTTATTTTTATTTTTATTAATCTTAATGATTAATTATTATATTCGATTTCTCCGTATTCTTCCTCCTCGGTTGACTCTCATCCTCTCTTCTCTTCTTTTCTTTTTTAGTTTTAGTTGACATTACATTCCGTACAAAATATTTTACGTAGAATTTTTACATTGCATAATCCAATCCAACGATGGAGCGCTATAGCAAAACCTTGACTGCAGCAAACCCTTGGTTGCAGTGGAGTTGCAGGTCCAAGGTTAAACCTGTTAACCTAAGTTTTGAGAAATCAAGGCAAAAGTTGTGATGAAATCTAGGAAGGGGCCTTTTTTCACCAAAACAAGATTATACAACATCATAGTTTAAAATCCAACACAATTCACAAAGTTGACAATACCTGACAAAAACAAAGGTGTTATGATTAAGATAACAACAAACAAACTATAAGTAAAGTAAAATAAAATAAGAAGATACCAAAGGAAACTCATCAGTTGCCAGAAACATTCAGACAACTTGGAACCTACTAGCCAGGGCACAAACTAAGTAAACTTTCACCTGATTTTTCTTACAACTTTGCATAAAAAGCATTTGCTGCAAAATTGATTACTCTTTGTAATTTGCTTCTAGAGTATCCTTCAAACGTTGAATATCCGTACCAACTACTTCCGCCACCTTATTTCCATGATTGTAGAAGTGGAGCGTAGGCACAGCGCTAATCGTTAGCTTGTTCAATGCATTTCCAAGCCCCTCCTGACCAATGTCAATCTTATATGTTGTGACATTAGGGTATTTGTCGGTCAACTGCCCAAGAACAGGAGATAGAAGCTTACATGGCCCACACCAGACGACAGTGAAGTAAAATATGGCTGGTAAAGATTCATCTTGAACCTTGCTAAGTGAAGCATTCAACTGTTCTTCAGTTTAATCAACACAGTTTTTGATGGACTTGCAAAGGAACTTGAGGATGAGAGATTTCTATTGAGTTGATGCTGCCATGACTGATTATTGTAGCCTATGGAAAGGGTACTGGGAGCAACTATGGAATTATAGAAAATTGGTATACTCAATGTATGGTATGATAGATAGCGGTATGGAGATGACGGAGGCAACAACGCAACGATTCCTCCGGCGAAAGACAGTGTGGCGGCACCCAATTTCCCCCGGCGAGCAAGACGGCTAACTACTGAGATTCCCACCACTGCACTATCTCTCTCCGAGCACTGGGAGAGGGGCAGATCTTATATGTCTTGCACTGCTAAAAACTGGCCAATTACCGACAAAATTTTACCGACGAACATTCAACAATTACCAACGGAATTTTAATTTGCATTTGCCGGGATTTTTTTAAAAAAAAAAATCATTTGATTCCGTCGGTAACGCTTAAAAATCCGTCGGTATTATCGACGGATAAGGTCCTTCGGTACTACCAACGAAAATATCCGTCGGTAATCCGATGTATAAATTAAACACAGCGGCCTCTCGCCGTCCCTCACTCTTAAACCTAATCGCTTACCCCTTCTCTCTCTCTCTCTCTCTCTCTCTCTCTCTCTCTCTCCCCTCCTGTGAAACCCTTCTCCACGCAAAATATCCTTTCGATTTCGTTCTCCTCAACTCAAGAGGCAGCGAACAAGAACGACGAAGAAATCCATCGTGATTTACACAACGAAACTCCCCCAATCTCCCTCGATTTCCTGGTGATTCGAAGAAAGGACGGATTTCTCCAATTTGACGCAAAATTGCGCTTTGATTATATCATTTCGATCAGGTTGGTTCTTCTTTCTTACTAGCGTACTACGGTGAGAAATTTGAATCTATTGCCGGGTTTTTTTACCATCTTCCGATTGAATTGGAATTTTGTGTACCGTTTGGCAAATTATTAGGGTTCAGTTGTTCCTGAGTTGTTGGATCAAGTGTTGTTATGAAATCTGTATTGGAAGGAGATTAATGACGATATTGCTAGATTTGGTATTGTTTAGTGTAATTTTAGTGTTTTTGATTGCGGGATATTGTAGCTAGTAGTAAATATTTGTGGGTGATTAGCGTTCTAGAAAAAAGAAAGAGCTCAAGATTTGATTTTTTTTTGCTTCTTTTTTTTTCACTACTCACACACACACGCACACATGCACGCACAGAAGCGCCTAGGAGATAAATCCTAGGGAGAGAAAGCCTTCCCTCTAACTTCTGGGGGGATCGAACCCATGACCTCCAGGTTGGAAGCCATGAGCTCAAGCCAGCAATCAACTTGGGATTCTTATGTTTGGTTTTAGTACTAGTGACTCTTGTAGTCTTGGTTTTGTATGCACTAGAAAACTGTTTCATGTTGCCATTTTATTAATTTGGGATAGATTTAGTAGTATGTTTTGCTTTTTGAATCATTATATTGATTTAAGTAATTAGTAACAGAGAAGGGAGTTAGGGTTTCATTATTATATTTACTGATTTTGTCTTCAAATTTCACGTGTCAATAAATTCAAGTGATAATGGTCTCCTTCTGGATGAGATAGTGATAAATGGATCCTGAAAGCAAAAAGTTTGGAAGAGGTAAGCCTTTCTACACTCAATATTGATCAGTTTGTATTGCATACATATTCTTGCAGCTATTTTACCATCCTTGTTGTTAGTTTTTCTCTATCTATTGGTTATGAATAACGGTCTATCCTTCGATGTTTTACTTACTAGCGTAACTCTTGAGTTAGATATTCTATTTGATGGAAGTATTATGCTTTATCTCATTTTTCTGTGTTGGCTTAAGTAAACTCCGTTATAGTTACCTTGAACAGATTCCACTTAAACTCAATATTAGTCTATGTTGATTTTATGTTCTTTTGTGGTTTGTTTCCACTTCCACTATTACTCAATATTATAATTCACATATGCTTTCCGTTTCTCTTTCCATATTCTGAAGTACATGCCCTTTTTTCTTTTACTTTTATTTGTAGGGTTAAGGACACTTTCATTCGTTTCCTTGAGCTATCTGATGAGTATAAGAGGGGGTATGATAGTCTCTTTATAATATACCTCTCGACTTATGTGTCATGTTCTGATTTACTAGTGTAAGTTTTTTACCTTTCTTTTTCTTTGTTTGTCACTGTGTTTAATAATTGTTACAGACCTATTCAGAATGCGAGAATGCGAAATCTCTCTCTCTCTCTCTCTCTCTCTCTCTCTCTCTCTCTCTCTCTCTCTCTCTCTCTCTCTCTCTCTCTCTCTCCATATATATTTATACTCACACATTGTTTGTGCATTGTATTTGTCGGTCTCCATTTTTCATCTTCTTTACACCTTGTGCTCGCTTCGAGTTTGTATTTAAGCTACCATGCTCGATTTTTTCACTTGCAAGAATCGACTCAAAAGCTCGTAGAATTGAAGAAAGAAGCGGAAGTCTTTGAAAAAGATGGCCAAGTCTCTCTCTCTCTCTCTCTCTCTCTCTCTCTCTCTCTCTCTCTCTCTCTCTCTCTATATATATATATATATATATATATATATATATATATATATATATATATATATATATATATATATATATATATATATATATATCTTTCTCTCTCTTGCTCCCCCTCCCCTCTGTAGAAATCTGCATGGTTAATACCCTCTCCCTCTCCTGTTGAATAGTTGGATGAATTAATTTTGCATCTGTGTTAACTTTTTCTGATGAGACTTACTTGTGTACTTGTTTTATGAATGGCTCAATAAATGGATAATCCACCGTTTAACACACTCAGTATTGAGGTAAGACTTCACCTATCTGTCTTAATTTTCTTCGATTGATAAAAGTCTTTCCTCTTTGTTACTTGTAACCATCATTATGGAAGAGAAGCTCTTGTTTGATCATCCGTCTTGTCTGAAAATTCTATCTATAGGAAACTTTGGACCCGTTTGGATTTGCGATTTATTTTTTTGTTTGTGGTTTTGTATTTGATTTTCACTACTCCCCACTTTTTCTATCTATCCTTCTCCTACTTATTCATGCAATCATTACAGAATCACAACAACAAAAATTAATAAATGAAAATCGCAAATCCAAACAGGGCCTTTATTTACACTTGAGAACTTTGTCTTTGAAACCGTTTGGATTTAGGGCCTCCAATACTACTCCCCCTGTCCCTAAAGGAATTTTTTTTCAAATGTTCTCTTGATCAAGAGCATATTTGAAAAAACAAAATCGAAATTCATTTAGGGACCAGGGAGTAGATCTTTTCTTATTTCCATGTGCCAAACTTCAACTCTATTTGAGATGGTTTCAATTAAAGGGTATCTTATCGGTAATTTAATATTCCTTTCTTTCAGATTTTACAATTCGGATGTGGAAAAGATCAATTCAGCTGCTGAAGCAGAATTGCACGAGCAATTTCTTGTTGCTGCAATTGAACGTGTTAAACTGTCTAAAGTGAGTTCCCTATGCCTCATTCCCTCTAACCATGATCCTCATCTTCGAAGAAATAAACGAAAATTCCAATCCAAATACACACTGCATGTTTCTATTGACCATTGAAGTTAAAACTGAGTCTTTCTTCTTCTTTTCCTTGGCGGAGAAGGCCGTTTGGTGAACAAGTATGTTAGGCCGTAGGCTGAAAGCAAAGAGGTACATATTTGGAATCAAAATATGATTAAGTCAGCTTTTGATTCAATAAAAATAAGTTTTGAAATTGTGCCAGGAAAATGTACCCCCTCCCCTCTGTCCCAAAGTGAATGTCCAAAAAAATTCAATTATGTTCATAATCAAGAGAAAATTTGAATTGAACATTCATTTTAGTTGAACTCATACGCAGATATTTGACTTATTTGATGTCAAACGTAATGGAGTTATCGAATTCGAGGAGTTTGTTCGTTCATTAGGTGTTTTCCACCCAAATGCACCTGAAGCTGATAAAATTGCCTATAAGTTTACTTCACTGACATTAAAACTAATCATTGTTGACTATAGATAGGGCGGGAAGGCTGTTTTACCTTGTTTGGCAATTGAATATGATATCTGAACGACCGACAGTGCATGTATCATACTATATCTACACGCAGTGAACTATGTGTTATCTTACGTTTTTGTGCTATGATAATTCATCAGAATGCCTCATAGGTCTAAGGAAGATCGAACAACATATTCAATGTTTAGCTTATATTACTCTTTAGTATTATGACATGTGATTGCCATTTCTAATAGATGCATCTGCATGTAAGTAAAATCATGATTGATATATCCATTAGCAATATTTTAATTCTTGCGCAGGAGATGGAGATCCCAAACTGAGTTCAGTGTCAATACTACACTATATGATGTTGTTTGATTCTATTATATGATGTCCTAAGCTATAGTTCTACTGATTATGTCTTTGTGCTTGCATTTGATGATTCATGCACTGTGCGAGCAATTCATGGATATGCATGATATGATAAGGTATGAAGGTCTATTTGTGCACAAAATTGACTCTCTAGGGAACGGTGCAGTTCCTCAACTTTACATGCCAAGGCCATATGTGTTGTTGATTTTCTTTTTACATTTTTTGTCTCCTTGACTTTTTCGGTTTTCAGAACCTCCACCAAAGTATTGAGCTTAGTCATGAGTGTTTCATTGGTCTTTTCATAACTGTTTCCAGTTTTTAGAACCTTTCAGAGTATTGTAATTGTATGTTGGTATTTTGGTGATTGAATGTTTAATTGAGTTGTATTTGAATATTTAATTGAGTTGTATTTGAATGTTGGTATTTTTGTGATTGAACATGTTGCAGGTGGCTTTTTAAATATTTCAGATTTTTTTTTCAATTCTGAACAATTTACCGACGGACCATTACGTCAGTAAATTCTTTTAAAACTGATAATATTATTACCGACAGACTGTTCAGTCGACAAATCTAAACTTTTACCGACTGAATTTTCGTCGATAACCCTCCGGAAAATACGCTGGTCATCGGCCGGCCCCTTTGCCGACGGATCATTGCAGATGGTTTTTTGGTGTTTACCGACGGACGGTCCGTCGAAATTACCGACGGAAATTTCCGTCGGTATTACCAACGAAGAATTACTGACGGAATCCGACGGATCGCGTACGTTGGTAAACAACGAAGATCTGGGAGTCACGGAGACTTGGAGTCACGGAGACTGGGAGCCTGGGGGCTAGAGTCTCAGAGGACTAGGAGTCACGGAGACTTGGAGCCTGGGGGCTGGAGTCTCGGAGGACTGGAGGCAGCGATCTGCCGAAACTCACCAAAGATGGCCGGAGATTCCCGGATATAGGTGGGAGAGCACCATAAAATAAGCATAGATCCTGCAGGTAGCTTGAATATATAACTCGGAGATTCCCGAGAGTAAATAAAGCGGGCATATAGCCCGTGGATGAATAATCCAATAATAAGAATGAATGAGCCCCGAGCTGGTTGTTGAACTCCAAATATGCATAAACCTGCATGTAGTTTCAAATGTATTTGCTCGAAGGCTTATAGGCACGTAAATATTTATTGGCTCGTCGGTTTTATAGAGTTTTTCTACGAGGATATCTGGCTTTGATATTGGTATGTTGTTTGATCTTTGCCCGTAGGCTTATTGGATTTTTGCCTGTAGGCTTATTGTTAGATCTTTGCCCGTAGGCTTATTGTTGGATCTTTGCCCGTAGGCATATTGGATCTTTTAGTTTGTTTACTTAATGCAGTGGTCGTAGGCGTGCAAACCGCGTTTATTAGTTATAACTCTTTATTCAAAACTGCTTGAGTTTTTTGTGAGAGTCAGCCATTTTTCTCTATGATCGCGTTTGTTATGGCCTTGGACAATTTTGAGGTCTTGACCCCATTTCGTTTAATTGGATTTTTTAAAACTTCTTTGATCACTCCCTTCCACTTGCGCTTATTTAGATTTTCAAATCCGTGGCGTAATTTTAAAAGAGCCAAGGCAAGCTACTTTCATTGGGCAAGCAGATTGTGGTCGTGAGGCTATAGTCCACGCAACAGTAAGTAGGGGCTCCTATGTTGGCCCTTGAACAAACTGGCATCTGTATCCACTATTGGTGGTTCACGCGTTTTGACTCTTTGGAGTCTTGTGGCGATCATGTAACGAGCTCATATGTTGGCCTTTGTACATACAGGCGTGCGATCATCAGCCACCTAAGGCCTACGCGCATTTAGTGGGTACGGGCACCGGCCTTTGTCCCCACTTGCATCTATATCCACTTATTTCTGGTGGTTCACGCGGACAGGACTAAGAGTTTTGTCCGCGATCGAGTACCGGAAATGGAACCACTGATGATGCCACGATCCGGGGTGGCAAAGGTTGCAGAACACGCGTCGGCACCTCGGGAAAGAATCTGTAAAACAGCACCGTTAGGGGTGCGGGGGGTTGCCCCGCTATAACCCTCGGGCGTAAGGTTTAGAATCTGTATATTTGTATAAACAATATATGAGAGCTCTTAGAGAGAGTATTGTAGAGAGAGTGTGTGTTTGTGTGAATGAGAGCTTACCTTTGCCTTTGAGGAAGGTTATAGTATTTATAGGGGACAAAGTGTATAGGTGTCAATTTGTGGCGATCCCACCGTATATATTTGGTATATGTATATATGTGATATATTTGACTGTATGAGACTGTGTATATGTGTATGTATAAATATATAACAAAATTCAGGGTTCATCAAGAGGCGACTAGTTTGGTGCATTGAGCATGTATGGTGTTCTCCACTTTGGGTGCTACTACATTTGGATTGCATGCGTTAACGGTGCATGGGTCCAAGGATTACTGGGGTTGTCTTTTATGTCTTCTTGGAGAAATTTAATGGTTGACTGTTTTATCTTTTTAATTTATAATAAAAATTGGACATGATCACTGAAAAATCCTCTAAACGCTTTGATGGGTTGACTATTAACCTATCATTTTAGGAGTATTGTTTCTGAAAGAATAGATTTTTTGAAGGTTCCGTTTTATTATGTGACAAGTTCTTGTTTTAATAGGGATGCAAGTTTGACGAGTGCAGGAGTCTTTGCATGACAAGTGTGTTGTGAAAGCATTATTTGTATCTCCAGTTTTAAGCTCTGTCGGATCGATTGCATGAGTTATGGTGCCATAAAACTCTTGTTTTGAAACAAGTTACACACTTGGGGTTGATCCTGTCCTTAAAGTTTAGGTTTCTTTTTGCAGCTGTGTACATCTCCGTCTCAAGTTTAGGGTTGTACAAGAATGTATAGGTCTTGGACCCCCTCCACGTTTCCAAGGTGCTGAAGTCCGGCCCGGCCCTGCCATGAGACACATGAGGCGATCGCCTAGGGCCCCGAATTTTGTCGCGTTTTAGGGGCCCCAATATCTAGTTTTATTGTATATATATATTAAATGTTCTGCATTTTATAACAAAGATGATGAGTGTACTTGTGGCTAAGGAAGTTGTTTTTAATTCCTGGTGTATTCAAACCTTTGTGAAGACAATTACTCCCTCCATCTCAAAATGTTTGTCCCATTTGACTTTTTTATTGAACCTTGACCACAAATTTATGAGAGATTAATTATGTTCATGAAATTCTAAAAGTTGTTGTTGATAATATTATTAATGGTGAATCAATAGGAATTTTTAGAATTTCATGAACATAGTTAAATTGTCATATATTTGTGGTTAAAGTTCAACTAAAAAGTCAAATGGGACAAATATTTTGAGACGGAGGGAGTATTTTGTTTTTGCAATGGGCATCCCAATCCGAGCTTCTAGGTTTCTTAGTCCAAAATCAACAGTTTTCCAACCCTAAGTTATAAGTTAAATATTTGATAGAGGATTTTAGCTTAATTCATTCGTCTCAAAATAAATAACTTTTATTATAAATTATTATCACTAAAATTTATTATTATATTTTCTTAATTTCTTTGCAATCATCTCAACTTAAATTTGCAATCATCTCAACTTAATTTCCAAACCCAATTGTCCAAGTAAAAATTTGTATTTTCACTAAAATATTCTCCAAATCTCGTTAAAACCTAATTAGAAAATACGAAAATTTATGCCTCTTACTAGAAAAAGAATGATCGGGTACGAAAATATGGAGAGATAAACGTTACACCGCAATGTTACCAATAAAAAATATAGGGGTCCCGATCAAATAGTTTGCCTAGGGCCCCAAATTTAACATGACCGACCCTGGCTGAAGTTTCTTAAAATGATAATTTTCTTGTCTTATTCTTCATTACATTAAAGTCATCTCTTCATGGAAAAATTATATCATTTGCCTTATTGGTAGAAGTATAATACTTCCTTCGTCCCAAAATGTTTGTCTCATTTAACTTTTTTGTTGAACTTTGACCACAAATATATGACAATTAAATTATGTTCATGAAATTCTAAAAATTCCTATTGATTCACCATTAATAATATTATTAACAACAACTTTTAGAATTTCATGAAAATGATTAATCTCCCATAAATGTGTGGTCAAAGTTCAATAAAAAAGTCAAATGGGACAAATATTTTGGAACGGATGGAGCAGGGACGGAGCCAGGGGGCATGGGGGGGCACTTGCCCCCCCCAGCGGCGGAAGTGCAGTGGAAAATTTTTTTTTCGCCCCCCCCCCCCCCATATTTTTTTGTTATATATAATTAACTTCAAGATTAACACCAGTGAGTGGTGCAGTTCAGCAATAGAAGGGGTGAAGTTAAAGCCTTTGGTGTTTCCTTTCAAATCCATGTTCGAGCCCTGCTACCTACATTTTCAATTAATTTTATTTGTCCTCCATCTTTGCTATTCTCTCTCTCTCTCTCTCTCTCTCTATTTCTTTCTCTTAACTGTTTTGTTTTTCTCTTTGAGGCATTTACCAAATAATCCCTCTAAAGAAACAATACTACTTCCTAGGACAATTTATAATTTGCTTAACCATTTAGTCCCTAGCTTAATAACTACACCTCCCAATATTTTAATAAGTTCACCCTCCTATCATTTCACTAAATCCACTCTCTTTAACAATTTAATTGCTCTCCAACCACCCTCACCTTAGGTCACCCCCTACCCATCTTCTCCGGTCAACACTTCCTGCAACCATCAACTCCGACGACCAACTCCAGTCTTTTCCTAGCGACTTTTTTTTTTTTTTTTTTTTTTTTTTTTTTTGCGCCGGCGACCTCTCCGGTGACCAAACAACTGAGAACTTAACTTATCAGTAAGTTCTCAGTTGTCAACTAAACTACTAAGAACACAATTAACTCCGGCGACTACCAACTCCGGCGACCACCAACTCCGGCGACCTCTTCGGCGACCAAACAACTGAGAACTTAACTTATCAGTAAGTTCTCAGTTGTCAACTAAACTACTAAGAACACAATTAACTCCGGCGACTACCAACTCCGGCGACCTCTCCGGCGACCAAACAACTGAGAACTTAACTTATCAATAAGTTCTCAGTTGTCAACTAAACTATTAAGAACACGATCAACTACGGCGACCACCAACTCCGGCGACCTCTCCGGCGACCAAACAATTGAGAACTTATCAGTAAGTTCTCAGTTGTCAACTAAACTACTAATAACACGATCAACTCCGGCGACCAAAGAACTGAGAACCTATCAGTAAGTTCTCAGTTGTCAACTAAACTAATAAGAACACGATCAACTCCGGCGACCACCAACTCCGGCGACCAAACAACTGAGAACTTAACTTATCAGTAAGTTCTCAGTTGTCAACTAAACTACTAAGAACACAATTAACTGTGGCGACCACCAATTTCGGCGACCAAACAACTGAGAACTTAACTTATCAGTAAGTTCTCAGTTGTCAACTAAACTACTAAGAACACGATCAACTCCGGCGACCTCTTCGGCGACCAAACAACTGAGAACTTAACTTATCAGTAAATACTCAGTTGTAAACTAAACTACTAAGAACACGATCAACTCCGGCGACCATCGACTCCGGCGACCAAACAACTGAGAACTTAACTTATCAGTAAGTTCTCAGTCAATTAAACTACTAAGAACACAATTAACTCCGACGACCACCAATTTCGGCGACCTCTCTGGAGACCACACAACTGAGAACTTAACTTATCAGTAAGTTCTCGATTGTCAATTAAACTACTAAGAACACAATTAACTCCGGCGATCAAACAACTGAGAACTTAACTTATCAGTAAGTTCTCAGTTGTCAACTTAACTCTAAGAACACGATCAACTCCGGCGACCATCTCCGGCGACCAAACAATTGAGAACTTATCGGTAAGTTCTCAGTTGTTAACTAAGCTACTAATAATACGATCAACTTCGGCCACCAAAGAACTGAGAACCTATCATTAAGTTCTCAGTTGTCAAATAAACTACTAAGAACAATTGAGAACTTCTCATTTGTACTCAGTTATTTATCACTATCGATTATCAATCGTTCATAGTTGTTAACATAACAATTGAGAACTTCTCATTTGTACTCAGTTCTCAAGTAAATAATTTTCAAAAACCTTAATTATAAAAATTTACAAAAAGCTAGAATATCTTAAATTTGTTCAAAGTAGAAACTATTCACACGAGAATGTTTTGATCGTCAACAAATTGAATTTGGCTCTCATGTGCAGAATGATAAAGGTGAAAAGGTACACATTTATTTTGGGACGAAAAGAGCAAATAGAAAAAAAAATCATTTTGAAATGTAAGAAGTATTTTTCTAGATTTTTTCAACTGTAAGATAATTATTGGCTATAAAGTATTTATAGATAAAAGCACTAAAACATAGCCAAACAGTTACCTGTCCCCGCAAAACATGAGAAAGCATACCCTGCTTTTACAACTCGAGAATCTTGAAAGCATTTCCTCAATCGCTTCCAATCTCTCTACACCACAGATCTTGAACCATGAACAGTACGTCTAGCTGGGAAGTGAGAGAGATAGAGAAGGAACAGAAAAGGAGATGGACGTCGACGGAGGGGGGAGGCGTTGCCGGAGGTGGGGGGAGGCGTTGCCAGAGGTGGGGGGGAGGCGTTGCCAGAGGTGGGGGAGGGAATGGGTGACCGGAGGTGAGATGAAGAAAGTAGAAAGAGAAAGTCGAGAAAAGAGAAGATCGTCGGTCGGAGGTGGGGATGGGGGAGGGATGCCGGAGAAATTTATCTGCGCAGAGAGGGTTACCGGAGTTGAGGAGGGAGAAGGACACCGGAGTTAGGGAGGAGAGAGGTCACCGAATTTGAGGAGGAATGAGGTTGTCAGAGCTCGGGAGGAGAGAGGTCGCCAGAGTAATAGTTGATCGGAGGGAGTTTAGAGAGAGAAAGTAGAAAAAGGGGGAGTGTGTGTGAGAGAGAGATCTGGGAGGGGTGTTTATTTTGCCGTTAAAGCTTGGTTCAGAGCATGGGATTCGCCGGAGTTGAGGGGGACGGTCGCCGGAAGTTGTGGAGGGGAGGGGTGGTGACGGGAGAGAGGGAGTAGAGAGAGAAAGTGTCTGTGTGTGTGTGTGTGAGAGAGAGAGAGTGTGTGTGTGTTTGTTACAGGTTGGGTGGGTGGGTTGGTGGGGATGGGAGGGGTATAATTATATCATTTAAATTAAGTGAGGGATTATATGGTAGGACAAAATATTTTTTAGGATTAGGAAGTAGATTAAGAAATAGGTTGTCTTAGGATGTAGATTAGATATTATTGAGGGACTATGGCGTAATTTTCTCTTTCTCTTTCTCCTAATTTCCTCACATTTTTTCAATCTTAATTAATTAGTTAGGCTTTTCCCATTTTTTTTGTTTTTGGTCTTTCTTCCTATTATCCCAAGTTTAATTAGCAAATTTGAATTTTTTTTTTGTACGAGTAATATATTTTAATAAATTGTTTGCGTTAAATACTTCAACATTATTTCAATCGTTCTTTGAATTACTTACTTTTATCATTTTTGTTAACTTTCTTAATTATTTACATTTTTAACTAAAATACATTGTATTTCATGAATCCAACACATTTTTTACTTGTCCGATCCGAAAAAAAAAATTGAGGACGCTGCCCCCGAACCCCTGTGTAATCTTGCCCCCCCCCCCCCCAGGCAATTCCTGTCTCCGCCCCTAGGAGGGGTAATTGTTAATTTTTTCATGAAGACGTATGCCCTTGGTCCAGGAACAATCAAACTTGTCCTTTCGGTTTGTCTCAAAAGGGAAGTCGATTTTCGAGAATTTATAGTACATGTGTCCACAAGTTTCTGTCACTGAGCCAAATGAAGGAGGAATTTGTCAGCTCAGGATCCTAGTGGTAATTAGCTATTTGGCAGAAGAAAAAAAAAACAATATGCTGCTGGTCCTTCGACTTAATGTTCTCTTCATTCATATAATTTTTTAACGTAATTTAGTTTTTGAACCCTATGGTACGTTTGTGTCCTTCCTTCTTTGATTGAAGGAGAAACATAACTATTTGATTTGTGTAGCACAAAATCTGGGAAGAAACGCGTTTCTCCGTAACTTATGGAGAAACGGGGTCCGACTTGTCGCGCGACAATGCAGGCCCAGGCTTCTGGATATCCAGAAGCTTATGAAAGTGATATCCAGAAATCAAAATGAATATCCAGAAACTTTCAAAATGTTTCTGGATATTCATTTGATGGTTTCAAGATATATTTTGAAGGTTTCTGGATATCCAGAAACCTTCAAAATGAATATCCAGAAACTTTCAAAATGCTTCTGGATATTCATTTGATGATTTCTGGATATACATTTGAAGGTTTCTGGATATCCAGAAACCTTCAATAAGCAATTTCTGGTCTTGGCCTTGAATTTGGTTTCAAATCTATTTTTTCTGGATATCCGCCCAAAGGCTTCTGGATATCCGTTCCAAAGCTTCTGGATATCCAGAACTCTTTGAGACTGATATCCAGAAATTTTTTTCTGATTATCAAACGTATAGCTTCTGGCTATTAAAAACACGTTTCTCCATAGTTATAGAGAAACGCGTTTCTCAGTAGACCTACTCTTTGTGTAGACAGAGAGCCATTTTTAGGCCAATAATGGATTCACTGGTGTTCTTGCTCCTCAACTCTGTAGTTTTTTTTTTGAGGATGCAACTTTAGCACAGATGGCTGTGCCACTTTTAGGAAATAATGGCCTCCAGTTAATTAGGGGTGGGGGTTATGACAAGATGCTAGCCTCTTGTCATTCACATTTGCTCCTTGTTGATATAGTTTTGTATTTTCTTCCAATTTTAGCAGTAACATGTGTGTGTCCAGAAATAATATTGAACTCATTCACATCTTGATTAAAGTGGAGGCACTTTTGAAGAAGACTGCGCGCTTTTCATGTGTAGTTTAAGCTTTTGGTAATCATTTCCATTTTTATCAACATCTAGTGATCATAAAAGTCTTTAGTGTGAGAGTGTACTAGGCCGGTAACATAATATAATATATTGGAGGTTCCACCTTTGATTTTATGAGGAGTAGCTCCTCAAGTCTATATATACTGGTTCATGTTTATCTCTTTAGTAGATGTGGGATAATTTTCTAAGAGGTCCCCTCACGTGTGACCCGAGGAGAAGATTGAGGGTCAAGCACGTGGAGTCGTGAACCTTATGGAAGATATGAGATAATAGAACTTGTAGAAGAGATGACAAAGGGTCCATGTAGAGCAGCGTAAGCGATCATGTCACTGTAGATCAATGGCTCTGATATAAGGTGAAACCTCAGACTTTATCTTAGTATCAGAGCATGCCCATTATACGTGCAGTTAGGGCCGATCATGTAAAATTTGTGGTCCTAGGCTAACTTTTTGGGCATGGCTCCTCTTTAAAGTATGTAACTTTTAACCAAACAAATAAAAAAACGGTCATTACCAATCTAGTAAGTAACAATATTTCATACTAGATAAAAATATGATATATCATAATATCATTACATGAAACTATATATAAACACATTTCTCCTAGCAACTCTTATAGGCCCCTTTTCAATTATATATTAAGTTAATGAGATTTTGATTGAATAACTTATAATTGTTTGCATTAATCTAGAAGTTCTCTTTCTTCATCGTAATCCATGGAAATACCGTTATTGATCCCTCGTTCTTCCCCTCCTTCCTAATGATTAACACTATCAAGTGGTTCACCATCAATCACATTTACTTGTTTCTCGCTCATCACATTGTTAACGGGAATAGATGCCCTTCAGACGACTTATGACATATATTACATGTAAAATACTTGTTAAAATAGCCACTTAGGACTCGTTTGGTAGGTCGATAGGATTAGCATGTATTAATAGGGAGGATGTTATTAATTCATGGATTAATAATACCAGCTTTTTTTTAGGATAAATAAGAAGGGGATAAGAGGTGTTCAGATGCTTATCTGGGTTGTACTTTGGATAATTACTACGGTTGCATTTAATCTACCGAACATACTTTTATTGGACTAATAATCCTATCCGATCATTTATCGACCTACCAAACGGCCCCTTAGGGATTGAGTTAATTGATCGTCTCTATTTTTGTTTCTCCTTTTTTCACTTTCAGAAATATATTTTCGTGTTTGACATATTATAAATCCTAGAAACAACAATAATCAAATAAGAAAAAAAACAAATTTTGCAATTTAACAACACACAAAAAACAACTTTTGCGATCACTTGACTTGTTGACTCAAATCTCAAACCACATTAGTATAATGAACAATCACCAACATTAAACCCTAAACATAAATTTCTAATTTTTAATAAACCACAAATCAATTCCATTTTTATTTTTTTTTTAATAACAGAACGGCAAGGCCTTCAATGACATTAGTATTTAGTAGCTATAGATCCAAAATGAAAGAGAACAAGTAAGCCAAGCGTCAAAATCAATTACGGCTTTTCAATTAGGAATTTACGAAATCACATTATTCAATTAGGGCTTCTTAATTAGGGGTTTTCAATTAGGGTTTTTCAAAATCAATTAGGGGATGAGGATTGGGAAGGAGAATGAATTACTTATTTGATGGTGGCATGATGCAAACTACAGTGGTGATGGCGTCTAGCGGCTTTTTGGCTGCGATAGTTGGACTCTAGTGTAGGTAGCGTAACTGGGTAAGCCAAAGCGTCGACGCGTCGTTCTTTTTTCTCCCCTTGAATTTTTATTTTCGTTTTTTTTTATAAGTAAGATGCGGTTAAAAGGATTTAGGGGAAAATAAATTTTGGTTTTTTTTTTTTAAATATGGGATGTTGAATTTATGTGGGCCAAATATTGACTTGTATTAACTTTTTGGATTAAAATTGAGTCTATCTAATACATATACTCCCTCCGCCCACCTTTTTATAGACTTTTGAGTTTTGCACGGGAATTAAGGAGGAAATATTATATTGAAAATGTTGCGAGTGAAAATAAAATAGGAGAGAGAATGAGTGGAGAGAATAGTAAATTATAATTGTGATGTGAGTATTAAAATAATGTAGGAGAGAGAATGAGTGGAAGGAATAGTAAAGATTCCTTTCCATTTTAGAAAAGTATATATTATTGTGGGACGCCCAAAAAGAAAAGTTTATATATTATCATGGGTCGGAGGGAGTACATAACAAATTTGAAGGCCCTAAATTAGCCCTTTTTTGTGTGGCCCTAGGCCATAGCCTCACCTATCTCTCTCTAACCATGGTCAAACTTGCGTGCAGTATCATCGATTCACGATGTTGCTACACTCCAATAATGGAAATTGACAAACCTTTTTATAACATAAAAATCTGGATCATTTTCTTTATCAGCAATTGTTTTAAGATAAAATCTCATACTTTAAAATAAATTAATGATAGATAAAATATCATTTAATCTATGGCCTATTTCCCAACAAAACTTATACAGAAATCATATTTATTTAGAACGGATAAAATAACAAAACTATGTACGCCGCACCATGCTAGTGTTCGCTTAACCACTAGTAATATCTGGACCCAACACGGGCGTACGCTTATCGCGACATCTCTGTTGACACGGAGATAGAGATTGCCAATTTGCCACTTGTGTGGATTGATTCCAAACACATAGGCAAAGCTGTACGTGGGATTAATAGGAGCTCTTTTATGGTTCCTACGTTTTGTTTTGAATATACTCTCTCCGTTCCATTTGAATGAAGCTTCATCTTTTTGTTAAAATGGGTATTTTATTAAAAGTTATTAGAAATATAATATCATTATATTATATTCAAGTATATATTGTTATATACTCCCTCCGTCCCACCTCACTTAAGAAAATTTTTCATTTTGGGCGTCCCACTTCACTTAAGAATTCCCAAAATGAAAACCTTAAATCACTATTCTCTCCACTCATTCTCTCTCCTACATTATTTTAATACTCACAACACCATTATAATTACTATTCCCTCCACTCATTCTCTCTCATATTTAATTTTTCACACTCACAACACTTTTTCCACTCATTCTCTCTCCTAATACTATAATAATATTCCTTAATTTCCGTGCCATTTCAAAATTTCCTAAATGGACTGGGACGGAGGGAGTATTAGATTAGGAAACACAATCCTTGTACTAGATTAGGAAACACAATTTTAAAAACCTTCTCCTTCTAAGAGATTAATCCTTGTATTAGATTAGAATTCTTTTTTTTTACAAGTGGGACGGAGGTATTAATATATTCAACTCTCTTCATAAATTATGTTTATGTTTAAAACTTTTTTTTATATGTGTTAAAAAAATATATCATGAATAATTGCAACAAAATCAAACACAAACTGTACAAAATAATTTTCAAAACTAAAATAACATCAAAAAATAAATACTAACCTCCGTCCTATAAAACCTTACCCATTTACTATTCTGACGGTCAATGTAAAAGAACTTTGACCAAGCATTAATGTCAAACTAATCATTCTAATGAAATTTTAAAAATTGTTATTGATAAATCACTTAATGATTTATCAATAACAATTTTTAGATTTTCAATATGACGATTAAATTGACATTTTTGTTCGGTCAAATTTCATTAGTATTGACCGCCAAAAACAGAAGTGGGTAAGGTTTTATGGGACGGATGGAGTATTATCAAGTTAGTGGCCACATCCCGGCCACATAGAAAATATTATATTAATTCATTAAAACATTTAGGAAATTCATATAAACCAAATGAACTTAAAAGTCACTTAACTTCACTACTTCACTATCCTTAGGAAATACGTGCAAAACAAATGTGTTTAACAATATTTACTATATGATTCCAACAAATCAGCAAAAATAAGAAAATATGTACCTTGAACACATTAGGGAGTGCGATGTTAAGATAATGTGCTGATGATGATGGGATGGGGTACCAAACAACAACCTAAATATTTCAAAACAAATAATTAGATGAAAGTATTAATGATGATTGCAAATTCACTAATTAATATATCATACATTCTGAAGTATCAGAACATAACCAATAGATATATCTTTTCCAAATTCACTCTCAGTCACTTTGTGATGAATGGAAGCTTCTATGGTATCCGTAGGATCCTAATAATTTTATCTCAGTTAGTAACTCAAAACACATTTCACCCATGATAGAAAGCATACTAAACTCATATCCTAACCGTTAAAGTCACCCAGAGATCACCAAACTCATTTCGTGTGCAGGACTTGATAACAACAACAACCTAATAGAACATACATAAATGTAAAAAATTAATCAAATTTACACACATTTAACTGTAATTAATCTTGATATTATACCTGATTCACCCTGTCAATAGTATGGCATTTCTTCTTGATAGAGCTTAACGGATAATATGTACCTGCTTCAGTGAGAAATTTCATTGCAGAGAGCCAAGGACTGTCTTGAAAAGCTTCATCCTTCACCGAATCTTCAATCACTCTCCGTATATATTCTTGGGTTGCGATCGGTGTTTGTTGCGAAGATAAGTTCTGACGGTCGAAATTTCTTTGATGCATGGCGGACTGTACGGCACCGGCGGGATCAGGAATAACACGCGATGAAGAGGAGCCTTCACCGCGGAAAAAAAAAACGCTACTCATTAGGATCCAATTTTTTAGGTTTAATAGAATTTGGATTGAGAAGATTGAGTGAGGGTTGCTAGGAGGATACGAGAGAAAGAGAATGAATGAACGAGTAAGGAGAGGAAGAGGGGAAGATAAATGAATCTGAAAAACTGGGATGGAGTATTTAATAAAGCTTAACTCGCTACAGGGTGTAGCGAGTTTGACTTGGGCATGTCAAACTCGCTACACGGTGTAGCGAGTTTTGTTTAATTAATTGTCCTAATTAATGACCAACTGTCAAACCCTAATTACATAGAACTCGCTACACGGTGTAGCGAGTTTTAAAAAAGGGACATTTTGGGCAAAATTTTGAACATTAAGTCATTTTTGGAATTAAAAAAAGTAAAAAGGTATTATTTGAGAAAAAATTTATGTACCTCTATTATCATAATCAATTGAGTCATTCAATACAATTCTTCTCTTCCATGTTTGATTGACTCCGTCTCTCTCTCCTTTATTCTAATATGGTATCAGAGCTAAGATCCATAGAAGAACTTCTCCGCCACCTTGCTTCCGCCACTAACTACCAAAGCCCCACCACTTTTAAAAGTTTCCAAGATGTTCAGCTTGCTGTTCATAAAGCCTTTTTTTTCTCTTTAAAGATTGTATTGCCACCACCCTTTGAAAAACCCAAACCAAAGTCGTCCGTGTGACGTAAAACTCGTAACCCAAACCAAAGTCGTCTGTGTGACGTAAAACTCATAATCAAACAAAAGTCGTCCGTGTGACGTAAAACTCATAACCCAAACCAAAAATTCTCGTCATTGCGACGTAAAATAAACCTCAAACCCAACTCGTTGTCGAGACATAAAATCGTCGTTCAGACGTAGTCGATGAGACACAAAATTTCTCGTCGTTACGACGTCATTCAATTAAAAAAAATCAACAATGGCCGCACGACCGTGCGTGCAAATTGGCACGGCCGTGCAAACTGGGCAATAGCTTCAGCAACAACAAACCTTCAGCAACAACAACGTTTTTCGGCAACAACAAATCTTCATGTAATTATGTCCAAGATTGGACTCTCCTATCGGCCGTCCATCTTGCGGGAACATATTAGGAATATAATATATTATATTATATTCAAGTATATATTGTTATATATTATATTAGGAAACACAATTTTAGAAACATTCTCCTTCTAGGAGATAAATACTTGTATTAGATTAGAATCATTTTCCTTATACGAGATTACCTCTCCATTGTAACCCTATAAATATGTACCTCTATTATCATAACCAATTGAGTCATTCAATACAATTCTTCTCTTCCATGTTTGATTGACTCCGTCTCTCTCTCCTTTATTCTAATAAAAGTTTCACCTTTTTTAAAATGGCAAAAAATCTTTACTATTTCACCCACTAATTCTCTCTCCTACTTTACTTTTATACTCACAACACCAATCAACACTCATTATCTCTCCTATTTTACTTTTATACTCACAACACTTTCTCCACTAACCTTTTTTCTTAATTTGCATGTCCCTTCAAAATGATGAAGGTTTAAATGGGACGGAGGGAGTATAAGTTATTATGAAAAGATAATTATTAATAAAAAATATTATAAATATTTTTGTTATTCACTTTTATAATTGTGGTTTGCAAAAATATAAGGATCCATGAAAAGGGTTTGTAAAAAAAATCATTTAGGGACAATTTTTTATGAAAAATTTCAGCATATTATTCATTTTATAATAAAAATATTCATTCAATTTTGGGATATAGGTAGTATCTTTTGATTTTTTTAATGAAAAACTTTTTGAAAATATTTTTGTAATTGTGAGAGTTTTAAAAAGCTCCTTGCTAAAAAATAATTCTTTTTACGAGAAGCTGCTTTTATACAAATTCAATTATTATTTCATCAGTTTTCATAAAAATAAAAAAAATTACCGTGATACTTATTTATTGGCTTAAAGTTTATGTGGGATGAGCCATAAAAAAGCTTTAGCATAGTGGAGAATATTTTAGATTTTTACTTATTATCCCTATAGTGATTTGGCAAGTTGAGACAATACAAAAATACTGAAAAAAAGCTCTTATCATTATGGATGTTATCTAACTTCTTTCTTTACTCCCAATCGATGATGAGGGTATTTGATGCATATGAAGGAACTTCTTGACCAAAATTAATCGGTTTGCATATTACTCTCTTTAGACCGCTATAATTATTACTCGTAAAAGAAAGTTAATTATCAATATAGATTAGATTTATGAAGATTTCATTAAATGTGTCTTTCTCTTACATTAGGTTTACTAAAAGAGTAGGTCTGCTGAGAAACGCGTTTCTCCATAACTATGGAGAAACGCGTTTTTAATAGCCAGAAGCTATACGTTTGATAATCAGAAGAAAATTTTTGGATATCGATGCCAAAGGGTTACGGATATCCGAAGCTTTGGAACGGATATCCGTAAGCCTTTGGGGGATATCCAAAAATAGATTTGAAGCCAAATCCAAGGCCAAGACCAGAAATTGCTTATTGAAGATTTACTGATATCCGAAACCTTCAAATGTATATCCAGAAACCATCAAATGAATATCCGAAACATTTTGAAAGTTCTGGATATTCATTTGAAGGTTTCTGGATATCCAGAAACCTTCAAATGTATATCCAGAAACCATCAAATGAATATTCAGAAACATTTTGAAAGTTTCTGGATATCATTTTGAAGGTTTCTGGATATCACTTTCATAAGCTTCTGGATATCCTTTCAAAGGGTTCTGGATATCCAGAACATTTGAGACTGATATCCAGAAGTAACCATGAAACAAGGTCATGGTCAATACAAAAAGTTTTTAGATATCCTTTCAAAAGGTTCTGGATACCCGTAACCCGTTTCTCCATAACTTATGGAGAAACGCGTTTCTCCCTAGATTTTACGTTACTAAAATAGTATACTTAATGGCATAAAATAAATTCTAATAAAAAATAAATTTGGATTTTTACCCAAAAATATACATTTTGAACCAAATTTATATTTTCAAATTTTAAATGACCATTAAAATGTTTCAATAAATGTCACCGCAAATCCTTATTTGGATAAGTGTGCCACTTCTTTTTTTAAGCATGACGATTAGCTTGTCTCTATTCTCTCTTAGTGTTCCACATTCTTTGCATACGGTACAACTTACTTTTATCTATAAATGCGTGCTAATAGTACAAGTTTTTGGACCCCTCTCAAAATTCTTGTAGATTCTCCCTTAGATTTTTTGCTCCACTTTATGATTTTTATATTAGTGTTTAGTAAGTGGTGGAAAATTAGTTTAAGTGGAGTTAGACCGCACTTCAAATTTGAAGGAATTTCTTCAAATTCGACATCATTGCCTCCTTCAATTCAATGCACTTTGTTTTCTCCTTAAAAAATGAAAAAATGAAGTGAATAGTGTTATTTTAAATTTGAAGTAACACTATTCACTCTCTTTATTTTTTAAGGAGAAAATCAAAGTTGCAAATTAGTTCTTCAAATTTTCTAAAAGTGTCATCTTATTTGAATATAAATGAATAACTAATTTTTTATTATTTAAAATTAATTTTAAATATTTTTATTTTATATTGGGATAATTATTTGAGACAAAGTTAGACGAATATATTAAAATATATACAAAATACATTCAACATAAATTAAAAACATACCAAATATTTATAACAACATAGCTAATATTATATGATAATAGAAAAGCCACACATTTTTAATGAAAACAAAGTAATAAAACATACTAATATTAGATAAGCAACAACAACAAAACACTACCCAAAATCCTAACCGTCGATTAGATTTCATCACCCTCTCACCGTCAAATAAGATTTTATCCTATCCAAACACTACCCAAAATCCTAACCGTCGGTCAGATTTCATCACCATCTCACCGTCAAATGATATATTATCCTATCCAAACTATCCTATAAATAATAACCTCCCATGAGTTCAAAATTCACAATCATCTTCTCAATTCTATTAGTAAAAAATATATTCTTTGCAAGATGAATTTCATTACGGGGGTTCCTTCTAATACATCATTTGAAAGGTCATCATCATCTTCATCGAATAATGACGATGATGATTATTTCATTAAAGATCTCTCTCAATCTCAATTGGTAGCCTTTTCTATGGTGCAAAATAATAACATGATTTTGGAGCAGCGAAACATGTTTCAAAATCCTAATCGGCTTGGCTCAATTCTAGGTCATATCATGATCAACCGCAATTGTGAAGCTGCGGATCATGAGTTGCTAAGTAATTACATTACCGTTACTCCAACATATTGCAAAAAAAAGTTTCGAAGACGATATAGAATGTCTCGACGTCTTTTTCTTCATATTGTTGAGGCAATCAAAGGCCATGATCAATATTTTGAGCAACGAAGTGATGGTTTAGGTAAGCTTGGATTATCTACTTTTCAAAAAGTAACGGCTGTGTTTCGGATGTTGACTTATGTTATGCCAGCCGATGCAATCGACGAAATCGTTAAAATTGGTGAGTCAACTACAATTGAATGTTTAAAGAGATTTTGTCGTGCTATTGTTGAAGTTTTTGCAGAGCGTTATTTGAGATCACCTAATGCTAATGATACGGCACGATTACTTCACATTGGCAAGGAACGGGGTTTTCCCAGAATGCTTGGTAGCCTTGAGTGTATGCATTGAGAGTGAAAAAGTTGTCCTATGGGTTGGGTCGGACAATATACAAGGCGTAGCGGTAAATCGAGTATTATTCTTGAAGCCGTAGCTGATTATGATCTTTGGATATGGCATGCGTATTTGGGTATGCCAGGAACTAATAATGATATTAATGTATTGGAATCATCACATTTGTTTTCCAATCTCTCTCAATTTATTGCTCCTCCCGCACATTATATTATCCAAGGAAAATAATATGATATGTGATATTATTTGGCTGATGGTATATATCCCAAATGGTCTACATTAGTGCAAACTATTCACAAGTCACTTGATCGAAAGAAACAATATTTTGCTAGGAAACAAGAGGCGTGTAGGAAAGACGTGGAATGTGCATTTGGAGTTCTACAATCTCGTTTTTCTATTATTGCATGACCGGCACGTTCTTGAAAAAAAGATGTACTACATGATATAATGACTGCTTGCATTATCATGCACAATATGATAATTGAGGATGAGCGTAATCTCAACACATCAATTTTTGAAGTGCCAGAAGCACCGGCTTCAACAGTTGAAATTGTTGATGACAATATTCGTTTTCAAGAATTTATTGGTCAGCACAGAAAAATCAAGGATAAAAGTGCTCATGTTGAACTTCGAAATGCTTTAATAGAGCATTTATGGAAGAGATACACCAATTCTGAAGATTAGTGAATGTTGTTATGTACTTTTCAATGTTTTCGCTTTATGTTTTCTTTATTTCAATGTTTTTTTGTGTCAATGTTTTCTTTATGTCAAAGTATCTTTTATGTCAACTTTGGAATGATTTATAAATTTGTTTCTTTGAGCCAATGTTTTCTTTATGTCAATATACCATTTACGTCAATATCATTTTATTTTGTATTTTTTTATTTAATAATAAAATATATTTAATTAGTAATTTGAATTATAAATACATTATTTGAATTTTTATTTCTAAACAAAAGAGAGGGTTGAATATGTAAAAGGATTAAATTTTGTATAGTATTTGTGAAATTATAGATATAGTAGAATGATGAGGTGGAATGGAAAGATGCTGAGAATATTTTTTTTGAAGTAAAAAATAAAGGAATGGATTGGAGAGGAAAAAAAAAATTGAAGCAACATTTGAAACAAAATTTGAAAAAATAAAGTAAAATTTGAAGAAATGGATTGGATATGCTCTTATCCTTGACATATAAGTTCCATATTTCTTTTAACTAGTTTTCTTTTTTCTTTTTAAATTAAAAAAAAAAAGAAGGGGAACCACAATATCACTGTGAAATGAATAGCATAATTAATGCCAACTTTGATGCTGATTGGTTATTGGCATGGACAAATCACTAATAGTGGCAACTTTGATGCCTACTCATAATTAACTTAAAGCATATCACTAACTAACAGCTTTCATAATCATAAAATATATTTTAATTTTTTGGCTTGGCCCCAATCATTATTAATTAAAAAAAATTAATTTTCTTAAAGTATTTAAAAAAAAAAAAAAAAAAAACTATTTGTATAAAAGCTACCCTTCGTTTTAAAGTACTCCTTCCGTCCCAAAATGTTTGTCCCATTTGACTTTTTTGTTGAACTTTGACCACAAAATTATGAGAGATTAATCATGTTCATGAAATTTTAAAAGTTGTTGTTGATAATATTATTAATGGTGAATCAATAGAAATTTTTAGAATTTCATGAACATAATTAAATTGTCATATATTTGTGGTCAAAATTGAACAAAAAAATCAAATGAGACAAATATTTTGGGACGGAGGGAGTAAGATTTTTACGTTCTTTTTTGATTTGTTATGGAATAAAGTGTTAGTTGTTTTATGCTTTACATTTGTACAATGAGACTCACTTGCTACATTCAAAATAACAACTCATTATTTTCTACCAATTTTCTCGCTCCTATTTTAATTTTTGTACTTATAACGTTTATTTTTCTTAATTTTCATACAAGATCTAAAATAGAAATTTTATTGTGGGACGGAGGGAGTACTATTAGCAAAGAACTTCTTAAAAGTCTCAATAACAATAATAATAATAATAATAATAATAATAATAATAATAATAATAATAATAATAATAATAATAATAATAATAATAAATTTTTGTAAAATTTACTAAAAATACTTATATTTTTAAAAATACAACAATTATTTTGAGATAAAAAATAAATATTCGTAAAATTTACTAGAAATAATTATCTTTTTAAAAATACAACAATTATTTTGAGATAAACAAATAAATAAGGAAAAAACAACACTTATTACATAGGAAGCATGTTATATATCCATCTCTCCCCATCGATTTTAAGCATCAGAAAATGGCTTGGTAGGAAAGCAATGGAATAAATAAAAAAGAAAATTATCTCATTTTCCACACATAATAAAAGGTCATTTTCAATGTAAATTCATATGATGTTAGACAAGTTTGGTATGTCCCTTGATATTAACTCATCTTGTTGGCTAGAGTTTTTTTTTTTGTTTTTTAATTTATATCATAATTTAAGACTAATTAATTAAAATATACACGCACTAAAAAACACTCATACAATTCAACAATTCGTATCTACTCAATAGAAAAGGGAAAATGAACACAAGAAGCGTTATATCGAACTACTTGATAATAAGTTCTTATCATCGGTCTCGTCTTATAATAAATATTATATTTTTTTATTATTTATTCTAAAATAAGTGTCAATTTGTTCTAAAATAAGTGTCAAAATTTTAATAAAAATATACTAACACTTATAGCTTTTTTTTCAATCTAAAACTAATATATAAATAATAAATAAATATATTTTCTTAATTTTTTTGTTATTCAATATTGCTCCAAGCCAAGAGACAAAGAGGGAGATCGAACCCTAAAATTTACAAAGTCCTAAAATTTATAAATTACAGACTTGGCTTTACCAATAAACCACTTCCACGACATCAAATTTGGTAGTCTCTCTTTGATCTCCTTATAAAGATATGAAAACACTAATAAGGACCGAATGATCGATTTCCAATTAAGTTTCAAAAAAAAATTAAAAAAAAAAAAAATAAAAAAATATATATATATATATATATATATATATATATATATATAACAAGGATAGTGTAGTTCCCGCCTAGAAACATCACTATCAAGGGCAAAATCGTCATTTCAATGCTTATGTTTGCAGTTACTAAAATAGCCTAGATGGTGTGTTCATGATGCAGTTCAAGCAAGGGTATATTAGTCATTAGATTTCGAAAATATATGTTGATTTTGTGTGCATGTAAGCCATTTGTTTATTTTAAACTGTAAAAGCTTGTCAAATGTTGATGATGTTGTGTGTGTGTTGTCCATTTGTATTTTCCTTTCTGACAAAATTTGACAAGTGTTTTGACCCACATCCAAATGTTTCTCCCTCTTCTCTTTTTAAGAGTCTTTCTTCATTCATCACACACGCACACACACACACACACATGAACACATACATACATAGGACACACATGGAAAATAGGACGCCGGAGAAAATAAACGACACCGGTGAAGGCAAAATCGATCATGAATTTGGTGGAAGGTGGTGGCATACACTGATGAATGAAGACGGAGCTGATCATGAAGAACATGCACAAGTGCTGGATGGGAATGGATAATTCGAACGTTCTGGAGTGAAGGAGAGAGAAGAAGAAGGTAGGAGAGAGAAAACAGTTGTTGCCGTCGCCATTGACGGCTAACAATGTTCTTGAAAGCAAGTTTGTATCAGGAGAAGAAGATGAAGACCAAGTGTTTGATTTTTCTCATTTTTTGGTTATTGGTTCTAGAGACAACTGGAGAGGGGAAGAATTAGCATTAGAAAGGATGGGAACCAAAAAGATGTGGTGCGACGCGCTTTGCATCCATAGTAAATATTAACTGTCCTGTTAATGCCACGGCTCACTGCAATCTGCAGCATGAGAAAGTGTTACTCCCTCTTTCCATGGTTTTTTTATTTTTTGAGAAATAATTGTTGTAAATCTACAACTGTCACATTAAATTATGTGCAAATATAATGTTAGATTTTTTTCTTAAGGATGCAAATGGGTTAAGGAATATAATAGAAATAAACAAGAATATGTATCCCTAAATTATCTTTTTTTTTCTGAAAGCAAAATTATCTTAATGACTAGGATCTTCAAATTAAAAGTAGGTAAGGTTATAAATTATGTGAAATTGTGATCTCTTTAGAATTACATTTAAATATTTCTTCATTGATCTTATCTTGAAGAGACATTATTTTGTCCAGAGATTTGGTGCGATCGCCCCCTAGGCGGTTTGGGCCGGTTGGGCCTGGATGGTCTGGAATTGCCATATTGGGGCGGTTTGGATCAGATGCAATTTGGGCTGGTGCAGTTTGGCTCAGGTGCGGTTTGCCTCAGGTGCGGTTTTGGCCCTGGTGCGGTTTTCACTCTGGTGCGGTTTTTGGCTCTGGTGCGGTTTTGGCCTTGATGCGGTTTCTGGTGTGGTTTCTGGTGTGGTTTGGTGGATCAGGCGATTTTGGATTGGGTTGGATTTCTATATATTTTAACTTTGATTTTACTTAGCTTGCACTGATAAGCAAGTAAGGTTGATAGTTAGGTGTTTTCTTGACTTTAGAGTTGGGCAAATTTTTATTCCCGCTCATTGATGTAATTCTTATTTACATCTCTATTCCTGCTCATTGATGTAAGAATATCAATTTTTTTGAACCACTTTTGTTTACCATATTGTGTATCATAAGTGATCCAATGGTTATACATCATTGATGATATTATTACGACTTCAGCCCTAATAATTATTACCATTAGATTGCTTATGTTTGCAGTTACTAAAATAACCTAGATGTTGTGCTCATGATTCAGTTCAAAACGAGGGTATATTAGTCATTAGACTTTGAGAATAGATGTTGATTTTTATGCATGTAAGCCATTTGTTTATTTTAAACTGTAAAAGTTTGACAAATGTTGCTGATGTTGTGTGTATGTTGTCCATTTGTATTTTTCTTTCTGAAAAAATTTGACAAGTGTTTGACCCACATTCTCCTTCTTCTATTTTTAAGAGTCTTTCTTCATTCATCACACACACGCACACACACACACACACACACATGAACACTCACATACATAGGACACACATGGAAAATAGGTCGCCGGAGAAAATAAACGGCACTGGTGAAGGTAACACCGACCATGAATTTGGTGGAAGGTGGTGGCATACACTGAAGAAGACGAAGAGAGACTATGTCGCCGACGAAGGTCAAAATCTGTAAGGAATATATAGAAAAGAAACAGAGAATTGGACGTGTATCTAGGCTACTGGAATCAGATTTAAAAGTAAAAAGAAAAGAAAACGAAGAAGATTCGTCGTCCAACTCGAATTTGTTTATGCCACGGGTGTGTCCTCTTCATACGGTTCATGTAACGCCACTGACGGGGAAGCGGGTGGTCGTGGGATGACGTGTTAGGGTTGGGGAAGAGGCGGTTAAGAACAAGGGAGTAGATGGTGAAAACGTCGGAAAGGGACGGGTAGTGAAAGAGGGAAATGGGTTTTGTTACACGATCTAAATGGGGACATAGAAAGGGAGGCATTATGTTTCTATGCTAGGCTGGTAGTAGGTAGAGTAGTAGTAGATGTGAGTTTGCAGTTCGGGTGGTAAGGAGTCTTTATAGGAGGATGGGGGCGGTAATGGGGAAGAGGCAACGCCGAGTTTGGGGTTGTGGTGGCACGGAGAGAAGAGAGTGGGTGGGGGAGGTGAAAGAAGAAGAAGAAGAAGAAGAAGAAGAAGAAGAAGAAGAGGGAGAGTTAGAGAGAGAAAGAAAGAGAGAGTATGGGCTATCGAATTTAAATGTTGAGATTGAAATGGGAGACGTTTGGGGATGGGAAAAGGCATGGGAAAATGAAAGGTTGGTTGTGGAATACAGCTCATTCGAGCTTTCTAAAATTTTTTTTTTTTTTGTTCTTTTCAAATGAGCAATTAGAGAGAGAGAAAGGAAAGTGAAATTCTGGGGTGATTGTTACATGATCCGTCCTCTCCTATCTCTCCCCCCCCCCCCAACGCCACCTTTTTTTGGGGGGGGTAAAATGAGAGGAACAATTGTAGTAAGGAAGGTAAAATTCATTTGAGATGAGGAGGGCAAATATTACTAAAAAAAATAGAATGTCTTCTCTATCTTCTTTTTTTCAAATATTAACTCATATCCTAAATTAAATGTATAAATATATTATTAAAAAATTAATATATGGATATATGTAGTTATAAGAGTTTTTTGTAAGACATATTAGTCTCTATGTTTTAACCTATAGTATATTCAAATTTCGTGAATTTGTTATCTTTGTTTGATGTAATTGTGGTTTTTTTGTAATACATATTAGTCTCTATATTTTAACCAATAGTATAAAGATATCATTATAAAAAATGTGCTAAAAATTGTTAGTGAATAGAATTTATAAGAGAAATAATTGTTGTAAATCTACAACTGTCACATTAAATTATGTGCAAATATAATGTTGGATATTTTTCTTAAGGATGCAAATGGGTTAAGGAATATAATAGAAATAAACAAGAATATGTATCCCTAAATTATCTTTTTTTTTCTGGAAGCAAAATTATCTTAATGACTGGATCTTCAAATTAAAAGTAGGTAAGGTTATAAATTATGTGAAATTGTGATCTCTTTAGAATTACATTTAAATATTTATTCTATTGATCTTATCTTGATGAAACATTATTTTGTCCAGAGATTTGGTGCGACCGCCCCCTCAAGGGTGCGCGATCGCCCCTAGGCGGTTTGGACCGGTTGGGCATAAATGGTCTGGGATTGTCATATTGGGGCGGTTTGGATCAGATGCGGTTTGGGCTGGTGCGGTTTGGCTCGGGTGTGGTTTTGGCCCTGGTGCGGTTTTGACTCTGGTGCGGTTTGATTTTGGTGCGATTTTTGGCTCTGGTGTGGTTTTGGCCTTGATGCGGTTTTAGCTCTGGTGCGATTTCTAATGCGATTTGGTGGATCAGGCGGTTTTGGATTTGGTTGGATTTCTATATATTTTTACTTTGATTTTACTTAGCTTGCACTAATAAGCAAGTAAGATTGATAGTTAGGTGTTTTTCTGGCTTTAGAGTTGGGCAAACTTTTATTCCCGCTCATTGATGTAATTCTTATTTACATCTCTATCTCCTTTTATATTTGTTTCGATTTCGATTAGTTATTCGTTACTAACTATTCGTGCATCGCACGGGGATAACACTAGTATATATAACAACAGAAAAGCCTCCACATTCCCGCTTAAAACTATCAACATCAAGGGGCAAAATAGTCTTCACATTATTTCATTAAGGTTAAATTAGTCATCACATTTTACATAAAATAAACCTCTCCCCAATGTCTCTTTTCATCACCACCTAACACACCACCTTCACCGCCATCTTAGCATTCTGCCACCGTCTAACCACTGTTTGCCACCGTCAAACCACCGTCTACCACCGCTGTCAAAATACAAACTCCACTAAAATCATCCTTAAGCATCAAAATTTACTTGAAAATAAATGCAAAAAAAAAATAAAAAAAAAGAGAAATTCATACAACACTATTATCAAGAATTTATTACACTTCAACCTTTCATAAATGTTCTCTTTTTAAGCGCACCCATCTACACTACTCCCACCATCGGACCACCACCACCTTCAGACCATTGTCAGCCACCACCATCATCAACAGACATCGACCACCAAGACGAAGGCTCACCACCAGTGCCCACCACTATCATCCTGCTACCACCACCAAACTACAGCAATCTAAAAATCAAGCCAAAACAAAGTGAACAAAAAAAGTAAAATTAAGCACACATCCACAAACACACATACAAACACTCTAGATCTAAAATAAAAAACGGACACTCCCAAATTCAACAGACATGAACACACACACACAATAACAAAACACATTAGATCTACATAGACCCGTTGGTGTACATACACATACACCAAAATCACATACAAAACACAAACACGAACATGTTACACGAACAAATCCGAGCTAGAAAAGGTGTGTGTGTGTGTGTGTGAGAGAGAGAGAGAGAGAGAGAGAGAGAGAGAGAGGGACTTATCTATGCATCTAGTTCGTCGAACCAAATGTTATGGCGGTGTTGCTTATATGGCTTCTTTTGTTAACGAAAGCCTCGCTACTTAGGTTGAGCTTCCGTCGCATGTGGATTGCCAACTTCTCACTTTATGTGATTGCTAATAAAATTTAGTTTGCTTCAGAAAAAAAATTGAATGAACTTATAGAAATTATTAAATTAGTTATATTATTTTTAACGAAATCTAAAAATAGTTTTTGATAGCGATTATAATAGTGTATCAATAACAAATTTTAAACTTACAGTAAAATAATTAAGTTTAATTTAAAATTATTACTCAAATTTTATTTAAATTGAGAACGAAAAAAACAGAACGAAAGTTGTTGATTTTTGGGTTGAAACACAAAAATATGTGTTCAATATTTAAGCATGTTTATCACAATGACTCATGTGCCCTATCAGATCACAACTTTTGTTTGTTTATCTAGTCATATCACTGCAACCTAATTAGCCTAATTGAAAGATGACCTGGCTAAACCCTCTTAAATATTTTGATAATGTTCAAATTTGAGTGGAAATATCGCTAAATAAAACCAAAGTTTATGTACAAGATTTAATATCGTGGTTCATACCATCACCTATTAGAGTAATTGAAAATAATATGAATTTACTTGGAGTGGATGAAAGTATGGTGTTGAAGAGGCCGGAGTGGAGGGCAAAAATCCATGTGGGGGGTTGATTTTTTATTTTTTTATTTTATTTTATTTTATTTTATTTAATTATTATTATTTTTTCACGATAACATATGAGGATTCATGTTAGCCGACCCCAAATTATTTTGGGACTAAGGCTTTGTTGTTGTTGTTGTTGTTGTTGTTGTTGTTGTTCATACCATCACCTCCGCCCCAATATTATATATATATATATATATATATATATATATAATCAAATTTAATAGAATAAAAAGATGAATGAAAATTCTGATTTACAAGCGCACCAAGCAATGTGGCTGGAGTAAAGGTAGGTCAATGGAATCACTTTTTCCGGAGCTTCTTGCGTTATGCTCTTGTGAACAATTTAAAATTTGCCATATTCCCTATTAAATTATCATCAAATAGTAGCAATTTGGTACACGTAAAATTCATATAAAACAAAACTAATTCCAATCTTAATTCTTAAAATTAAAAAAAAAAAAAAAAAAGAGACCTGTAGTAAAATTGTGTTTGTTATTGCAGTGCTCCTTCGGGCTTCCGCAAGTTCATGAATATTTAAGGTACAATAGATTTTTTTTTAAATTAATAATTTATAAATAAATAAATTATCTAAAATAATAAAATTGTGAATTCTCGACTTGAGCCAGTTAAAAAAATTTACTAATATCGATAAAATAATAAGATAATAATTTTTCGGGAGACCCCTTAAAATTTTAGCTCCCACTAAAATCATAAATTAATATTTCTTAGAATTAAAAAAATAACTATTACAATTTAATGAAAATACTACTTTATAGTTGTTTGTTTCAAGAATACATTGAATATAGTTATTCTTTTTTTTTGTGTACAATGAATTCAAAGTTATTATCAACTTCCAATGCCTTTCAACTTATTATATACATATAGTGAACTAGTAGGTAACTCGTGCTCTGCACGGAAAGCTAATTTGCTAAAATTGATTTTAATTTTTATATTTTATTTAATAAAGTAATCTGATGATTTTTTTATAATATAAGTATATTATAAATGAATCAAAACATTAACATTTATAAAGTTAGAAAAATTGTGTTCAATTTTAATAGATTTGTTGTACATAAGTTTAATAGGAATTGCATTGTGACTAACAACGTAGCAATTTTTGCAATTTTATTTTTGATGTTCATACTTTATGTCATTTATTTTTTATGTTCATACTTTATGTCAGTATGCAACATTTTTTTATGGACGTTAACAAAGTGAACGAAAAAACTAACGACCTATTTTCTTTTCAAATTACAACATTTTAAATACAATGTAGGGGAGGGGGTTCCAACCCTTAACTTTTTCGAGAAAAGTATGACTTTAAGCTAAATGCTCATTGGCATTATTAACGACCTACTTTGAATATTACACTATTTGTACAATAATAAATTGTACTAAACTATTTTCTAATTTAGAAATATTTATTTTAAGAAAGGCAAAAAAAAAGTGTGACCTGGGGGAGGGGGTTGGGAGATAATAGTGTAATTTTAAAGTAAGTGCGAGCAATTAAAGCAAGATTCATAAGAATATTAAATTTGTCAAGAAGAAACAGTTTCTGGATATATGAAGTAAATGTATTAATATGGGAAAAAATCAAGTTAAAGTAGAAACGTTCTTTTAAAAGTAAATTAATCAAGTCAAGTTAGAATGTGAAAAAAAAAAAGGGAGTGAACGTGAAATTTTAGATATTAACTACATTTAAAATTTAAGTTTACAGTAGTATTAGTTTTATTTAAACTGCTTCAAAGTTAACATTTTAAAAATGTAAAATGTAATTTTCATGGCTTTTTTTTAAAAAAAAATTAGGGGGCATTAAGAATTTCATTAAAATCCAGGGAGTCAAAGCTACACCCGTTTTTGTTATAAATCAAAGGGGTTCAAGGAAAATGTTAGAAAATTTCGGGGGTCAATTGACCCCTTGCCCTAACATGCTTTCGTCCCTAGTCCATACCACCAACAACAACAATGACATTGAGTTCTAGACAGTGAAATTAAAATTTCTTCAAATTTCACTTTCAAAAGTTCCCTCACCAAATAATTAGAAAAATCATAAGGAAACCCTTATGTTCCTGTCAACTCCCAAACATGCTCCCCTAACAACTTTAGTATGGCGATCTAGGGTTTATGCATTAGTTCAGCGGGAAAAAAAATCTCAATTCTACCGTAACTTTAATTTTATTACTTGCTTAAACTCTGTTGCTTTCATATTCAAAGGTCTTTAAACAGGAACATGTTGATTGGAAAATAATTCTCACTTCTAGGTTGGTATGTGTAAACTTAATTTCAAATGCAATTGATAATTTATACATTTTTAGAAGTAGGTAGATAATCAAAACTATAAAAAAAAAATTGACTTGTCAAAAAATATACCGATGTTATTTCAGTTTAAATAATTATTCACGTCGTGTTGTACTTAAAAGAAACTTACAACATGCACTACATATATAGCAAATAGAAAGTAAAATATCAAACTAAAAATCTAATACAATTGATTTGGCAAAAAAATGTAAAATTTAAATCAATATATAAGTCAAAGAAAAAACTTAAAAAGGAACGAGGACGTAAACTTGACCAATTTTATTCTCCATTTAATGCAGTTTAAATGTCCTCAAATTTTTTTTCTTATGCTTGAAACTCATGAACATCTGAAATATCAAAATTCGAATAGAATTTCGTTACACTGCTACTTCAAGCAATAATTTGGCATTGTTATAACAAAAAACTAATCAATATTCATCCTATAAATAAAAATTACACATGTAAAAATAATACAAGTTTTACCTTCATCCTTTGAAATTATGGTTGAAGTAACTATCGGTATTTGTTGCCCATATTGCTCAAGTTTCCAAATTCACCGAGTTGTTTAGCTTGTTGATTCCATAATTAGCCTGAGTCGATTATCCCCGTAGAAAATAAAAAAGAATAAGCATCCAGGGAAAGAATAAGTCAAATTAATAGTATCAACATACCTTGTATCCATTAAATCAAGTTTGTACATTTTCATATTAGATCCAACCGTCGTTTATCTCCAAAACTTCAAAAAAACAAACAACTATGGCAAGGATATCTACATAAGGAGTAGGTTGTTAATTGCATTTGTATGAAATAAATTTAAATATACAATATGTAATACTCCCTCCATTCCATAAAACATTACCCCTTTACTGTTGAGAACGGAAAATAAGGAATAATGTTATTAAAGTAGGTGTTGTGAGTGGGAGGAGAGAGAATGAGTGGAGAGAATAGTAAATTTGAAAAGTGTTGTGAGTATGACAAGTGGGTCCCATGAATAAAGAAGTATTAAAAAATTTCCTTTTTAGAAAAGTGAGACTTTAAAATGGGACGCCCAAAATAATAAAAGGGTAATGTTTTATGGGACGGAGGGAGTATGTAATAAGAAACTTGCCAACTAAATTTTTACGATTGCTGCTTGTACTTTCAAGTTTCTCATATGAAATCAATGAATAATATTTTGAAATATTAGGCAAGTTCATAATAATCTTCTGGACGTATGTTGCAGCATCAAGTTACAAATAAGACAAAAACAACTAAAAAATGTGTAAGAATGGAGCTTAGCATATGAAGTTCATGCTTATTAGTTCATCATTTTTTCTCGAATTATAAGAATTTCATAATCGCACAACATAAATCTTGAATTGTTTTTTCTCATTTTGGTCCTTTGTTTGCTTCAAAGAAAGAAGTTAGCTCCAATGTCGTCCTTACACATTACTCTTGGAACCAAAGTAAATTTTCCGAAGGATATTTCTTAATTTGTATGAGTGAGATTGGATAATCCAAAAATCATTTAAAATGAATTCAATTACATTTACTACAATATCATATGTGGGAAATACCCTTATTACAATTGGCCTCTTTTACTTTTTACTTACGTGTGGCCTCTTTTATTCTTTACATTTTAATAGGAGTTTTAATGTTTGCAATATTCTACTCATCATTATTGTAAACATTAAAAATATTAATTAAATTAATCATAAATGCATTTATATCGTTCAACTTCTCATCATGTTCACAATATTCACAATATGCAACATTACACCTCTCTCCATCATTTTAGTTTTTATCACTTTGTAACGGTTCATATTAACTATCAAGATCCGTTTCAATTAATTTAAACAAGAGAATTCTTATAGCTTGTCTTTTTACCTAATAATTAATTAATAATGAATGAGTAATTATGTATTATACCCTTGTAACAACGATTCATTTTAAAAACTACAATTTGTGGAAGAAGATTTGTAGCTTGTGCCTTTAATATGGGCTAATAAGTTTACTATCATAGCTTCTTAATTTGTGGTTTTCTTTTAACATTAAAATTTGTTAATCATATATAGTTATTATAGTAGATTATAATTAATTACTAATAAATGAGTGATTGTTCACTATCTTTTTTAGGCATTAATATATATTTCCTCCGTCCACGTGATTGCAAACTAATTTTTTGGGTGTGGGAATTAAGAAAAAGTGATGTAAGAAAGAGAAAAAGTTAAATGTTGTGAGTATGAAAAATTAAATAGGAGAGAGAATGAGTGGGGGGGAATAGTGAGGAGAGAGAATATTGTGAGTGTAAAAGTGAAGTAGGAGAGAGAATGAGTGGGTGGAATAGTAAATATTCTTTGCCATTTTGGAAAATTTGCATTTACGTGGGACGGATCAAAATAGAAATAAGTTTGCATTCACGTGGGACGGAGGGAGTATATATATATATATATATATATATATATATATACTCCCTCCGTCCCACATCAATTGATACTTATTTCCTTTTTGGTCCGTCCCACATCAATTGATACTTATTTCCTTTTTGGTCCGTCCCACATCAATTGATACTTACCCAAAATGGAAAGGAATCTTCACTATTTACCCCACTCATTCTCTCTCCTATTTTACTTTTTCACTCACAACATTCTCTCTCCTAACTATTCTTCCCACTCATTCTCTCTCCTATTTTACTTTTACACTCACAACATTCTCTCTCCACTTTTTCTCTCTCTTATCTTTTCTTAATATGTGTGCCCTTTTTTTTTTTGTATCCATTGAAGTAGGACGGAGGGAGTATATATTAGAAGAATAGTTATACTAATCTTCATTAGTAGAATACATCAATAGAATTAACGTAATCTTTTCCATGTGTCATTCTTTGTAATAGTTAATACTCCCTCCGTCCCGGTAGAAGCGTCACCCTTTTAGGGGTGGCGCGCAAATTAAGAAAAAGTGTGGGAAGTAAAAATGTTGTGAGTGTAATTTAAAAATAGGAGAGAGAATTAGTGGAGGAAATAGTGAATTTTAAAAGTGTTGTGAGTGTAGAGGAGAGAGAATTAGTGGAGGGAATAGTGGATGAGATAATAAAATATTAATAAAAGTTTCCTTTTTAGGAAAGGGTGACGCTATAAACGGGACGCCATTTTGGGTAAAAAGTGACGCTTCGGCCGGGACGGAGGGAGTATGGATTAATATGCGTATCTTATGAAAAAAATTTATTAAGGCGTCAGATACGTAATACATACATTTTTTTAGTTTAATATGGCCGTTGAAAGGGATTAGAAAAAAAATATGATGTGCTTAAAATTTAAATATGCCGCCCAGTATTCTAGATTATACATTAATTGTTTCACAACTCATAATCTTTAACTCCAACACTCCCTCCATAACAACTTTCCACAAGACTCTTCAAATTACTATTACTGATAAGAATTTATAACTCATGTTTTTTGTTTTAATATTTAGTTTCTCATAGTTTACTATTTTTTTACCATATTTTATGAATTTCTTAAATTTATAAATATAAATATAGTAATAAACTACTATGTCCGTCCTAAAATGACTGATCAATTTTATTTTTGACAAAAAGATATTTTTTAAGAAGATAGAAGAAATAAAAATGTAACTTATTCATTTTTAAACATGAGTAACTAATACTACTATCTAAGATATTCTATTATATTAGAATAATAATGTGTATAATTATATATCACTATAATATTATCTAATTTTTAAACATGAGTAACTAATACTACTATCTAAGATATTCTATTGTACCAGAAAGATAATGTTTATAATTATATTTCACTATAATATTATATACCAAGTATTAATGATAATAATTATTCTATATAGTAACTATTGTAATTAAGTAATAGTATTATCTGTGATAGTAAGTTGAATGATAATAATTACCATATATAGTAACTATTATGATTAACTAATACTCTTAATAGTAATAGTTAACATATATAGTAACTATTATTATGATTAATTAATATTATTAATAGTAATAGAAACTTTCATATATATAGTATATATGACCGTTTTCAAATTTTACTTGTAGAGGCATTTGGATGTCCCCAGTTATAGTAAGAATTGAAGTTTATCGGGACATGAGCTATTGAGTAAGCGTTAATGATGCACAAAATACAGCAATTAACTTCATTTTGTTGGTGGTTCATAACGCATTGGCCAAACTAATGATGGACAATAATAAACTAGAAATCAATATTCCTGTCTATCATGTGTTTTTTTAAATAAATAGTGAAATTTATGTTATTCGACAGTATATATTTGGAATGAGTTTCAAAATCTTGTGATGAGCCATCTCGTCGTTGTTTGTTTACAATATAATTGGATTTTATTTTGCTAAAAAAACAATTACTCCCTCCGTCACGGCCGACTTAGGACTTTTTGCCATTTTGGGCGTCCCACCCGACTTAGGACGGCCCAAAATGGAAACCTTAAATCATTATTCTCTCCACTCATTCTCTCTCCTACATTATTTTAATACTCACAACACCATTATAATTTACTATTCCCTCCACTCATTCTCTCTCTTATTTTTAAATTACACTCACAACATTTATCTTTTCCTTAATCCCCGTGCCATTTCAAAAAATTCTAAGTCGGTCGGGACGGAGGGAGTATGTGTTTGGTTTCAATGTTAAAAAAAAAAAAAAAAAAAAAAAACTGATTTTCTATTGTATAGTGTTACAAGAAATAAACTAATTTCTCCTATAAAACTTGCTCAATACTCCCTCCGATCCAGACCAAGGGTTCATCTTTTCCTTTTGATCCGTCCCAGATCAAGAGTTCATTTCCAAAAATGGCAAGTTTTTGAATATATTTATACCCTTATCATCTCCATATATTTACAAAAAAACCATTCATTATACCCTTATACATTTTCTCTCCTATTTCCTACCACACATTTAACTACTATTCCTCCCACTCATTCTCTCTCTTATTAAATATTTTTAACTTTTACATTCTCTCTCCTATTTCCTACCACACATTTAACTTTTACATTATCTCTCCTATTTCCTACCACACATTTAATTATTATTCCCTATTTCACATTTAACTTTTATTCATTTTTTAAAAAAAATCTTAAAAAGCGTGAAATTTCCCCCATATACCCTTGGTCTGGGACGGAGGGAGTACTTTTTTTACCCGAATTGTTAGTCTAAAAATACCTTAAACAAGTTCTGCCAACTTCTTTTTATTCAAGGGCCGATCCCATAGATTCAAATGAATCCGAGGGGTCTTTTCGTAAAACTCTCATCACTAATCTATAACTATATAAACACACCCCCAATTTTCCCGCTTAAACTAGAACTTAGACTAAATAAAGGATAGGTTCATTCTCTCTAATATCATTTACTAAACACACCCCTTATATACTACTCTATTTCCTAGCATTTCAATTCCTATACGATGTGGGATACTATTTGGTTTTCAAATGCTAAGGCCTCTCAATGTATACTACTCAATTTCCTAGCATTTCAATTCCTAGACGATGTGAGATTAATCTCATTTGGTTTTCAAATTGGAAGGCCTCTCATTATATACTACTCAATTTTCTAGCATTTCAATTATTAAACGATGTGGGATTAATATTCCTATTAGGATTCAAATGCTAAGACCCTCAATATATACTACTCCATTTTCTAGACGACGTGGGATTAATATTTCTATTGGTTTTCAAATGCTAAGGCCTCTCAATATATACTACTCCATTTCCTAGCACTTCAATTCCTATTTCCTAGACGATATGGGATTAATGTCTCATTACTCCGACTACTCCATTATGCTTCATGTCCGTCAATCCATTTAATTAGAGCACGAATACAAGTTACAAGTTTGTAAAAAAAAAAAAATTAAGGAAAAAAAGCACCAATTCTACTATGATTTTTGGACATGAGTGTCAACATAGACCCATCGCGTTGGACACAGAGGATTATGAATGCAAGATACAAGAAAACAGGTCCTTTATATGTAAACATATTTATGAAATATAGACGAATATAAGTATTTGATATTTTGTATGTGAAAGCTTGATGTACTTTTCATAGAGCAATATAAATTTCGCTTTAGTTTGTCCCAATTCAATATGTATAGTATGTCTAGTGGAAACAATTAATCTATAATTTATACAATCTATAACTATATAAAGGCTGAAGTGCAAAGCACTTCAACACATCCCCCATTTTTTCGCTCAAACTAGAACCTAGACTAAATAAAGGCTATGTTCATTTCCTCTAATGTCATTTACTAAACACACCCCTTATATACTACTCTATTTCCTAGCATTTCAATACATAGACGATGTGGGATAACATTTGGTTTTCAAATGCTAAGGTCTCTCAATGTATACTACTCCATTTCCTAGCATTTCAATTCCTAGATGATGTGGGATTAATCTCATTTGGTTTTCAAATGCTAAGGTCTCTCAATATATACTACTCTATTTCCTAGCATTTCAATTATTAGACGATCTGAGATTAATATCCCTATCGGGATTCAAATGCTAAAACCTCTCAATATATAATACTCCATTTTCTAGCATTTCAATTTCTAGACGATATGGAATTAATATCCTTATTGGTTTTCAAATTCTAAGGAAGGTCTCTCAATATATACTACTCCATTTTCTAGCACTTCAATTCCTACTTCCTAGACGATGTGGGATTAATATCCCATTAGTCTGACTACTCCATTATGCTTAATGTCCGTCAATCCATTTAATTAGAGCACGAATACAAGTTACAAGTTTGTAAAAAAATTAATGAAAAAAAGCACCAATTCTACTATGATTTTTGGACATGGGTGTCAACATAGACCCATCGCGTTGGATATAGAGGATTATGATTGCAAGATACGAGAAAACGGGTCCTTTATATGTAAACATATTTATGAAATATAGACGGATATACGTATTTGATGTTTTGTATGTGAAAGGTTAATGTACTTTCCATAGAGCAATATACATTTCGCTTTAGTTTATCCCAATCCAATATGTATAGTATGTCTGGTGAAAACAATTAATTTAAAATTATTATTAGTTCTTATAAAATTTTTTAAATTTTAATAATTATATAGTATACTCCATCTGGTTTGAAATATTTTTCACTTTTAAATTTTTCACAAGTTGTAAGACACATAGTTGTTATTATACCAACTTCATGATTAATATACCAATATTCTCATTATTTATTATTTCTCCTTTCAATAATAAATCAATTAATAGAATGAAAAAAGTTTCAATGTCATTATATATTTTTGTTCAATACCTTTTATTTAAAAAATATTTTTCTAAATTAACTTTTAAACTAATAGTAACTCTTTTAATTTAGTTTCTGTTATTTGTCTAAATTTTATGGCCGTGCATTTAACACACGGGTGTTAGACTAGTTAGCATTAAACTAGCGTTAACTATTCTGAACATGAAAGACGTGTGTCAGTGTGTGTAAGGTGCATGGTAATACTAAGAGCATCTTTAACAATGAAACTTCAAACCCATCACTCTCTTCTCCTCCTCAGCTCCACGTCATCAGTCATCAAAAACACAACTCCAAACAATTTTATCTCCATTCATGACAAAAGTCATCAGCTTCTCTCTCCTACTTTTTATTAATAATGATAGTTTTTTCAATATTCTTGTATTTTTATTATTTTTTATATGTTAATTGCAATTTTTGTAAAAATAAATTTAATTTCAAAAATATGACACGTGTCACCCTCTAATTGGTCATTATAAATGATTTTTTTTCTCCAAGCCGTGAAGTGTGGCTTCTGACAAAAGAAAAAAATTGTAAAAGTCATCCATGACTTTTACAAAGTCATGAATGTGGGATGTCTCCATTGCCACCTAGTCCATGCCGTAAATCTTGTGCCATGGTTGTAGATGGTCAAAAGTTATACTACCTCCGCACCATCCTGTTCCAAAACATTTTTTTTCATTTTTTTTTTCGTTATTACAAAGAAATTTAAAGCAACAATTTTAAATTAATTTAATTATATAAATGAAAATCTAACATTTGTTATTGGTACATAATCAATGATATTATTAATAAAAATTTTAAATTTTCATTAGAATAATTAAATTAATTTAAAACTATTCATGCGTAGTAACGAAAAAAAAATAAAAATATTATTTTGGAACGGAGGAAGCAAAAAATATCACAAAATATGGTTAACAAAGTAATGTATTATAATTTTATAGATGTTATTAATTATAATATGACAATTACATAATTAATAAAATGAATAAAATATCGATAACTCATTTTGTATCCATATTTATATATACTCCCTCCGTCCCATTGAAAGCTTCACCTTTTGCCAAAACGGGTGTTCCGTTAAAAGCTTCACCTTTCTTCAAATGGCAAATAATCTTTACTATTTCACCCACTAATTCTATCTCCTACTTTAATTTTATACTCACAACACCAATCAGCTTTACTATTTCCTTCACTCATTCTCTCTCATATTTTACTTTTATACTCACAACACTTTCTCTACTAACCTTTTTTCTTAATTTGTGTGTCATGCTCATAATGGTGAACCTATAAACGGGACGGAGGGAGAATATACTCCCGCCGTCCCGGGTTAAGCTTCACAATTTTGATGAAGCACGCAAATTAAGAAAGCAATATATATATTAAAAAATAATGGGAGTGAGAGAAGGGTTGTGAAAGGGAAGAAGTGAGTGGATATGACAAGTGAGATCCATAATTTAAGAGAATTGTTATTCACCCCCGCAACATTACTTAATACCCCCACACTACTAAGTTTATCAAAAAAAATTAAACATTCAACACTCAATACACCAGCATTATTCCTATTTTATCCCTTAAAACTCTTAAATAACCACCCACTAAATTAACAAAACACACCCAATTTTTTCATCCTCTCCGGCCAGTCTTCATATTCTCCGTCCAACCCGGAGATCTAGAATCTAAAAGTTCAAAAATCTACTCAGTATAAGCCAGATCTTCAAGAGCTAAATGAGAAAGGGCATACCAGATGCAATTAGTCACAAGCCAGAAGGATATATATTCAATGGTCAATGATAGATCAAAGAAGGAAGAGCTCTGTTGAGTTCATTCTTATGCAGCAAGAGAGATGATAAGAAACTAATTTGTAAACACAACTCAAACCTACCAGATAGGACAGTAATATCCAAAACCAGTAATCCCCTTGCTTACAGAACTATGAGTTTTGCCTTCTAATAGCATCTTTCTACAGGTAAAGTTTGAAAAGTGGTATGTAGAAATCTTTAGTATTGTTATCAGATAGAGAACAATGAAGAGTCTACTACTGTTTTTACAGAACACACTAATGAATCTTAATGATGGGTTAATGAGTTTTGATCTATTTGAGAATGAGTTTAAATTAGTTATGAAATAGGTTTGTAATTTAGAGGTTGAAGATGAGGATAAACTAGTCATTTCGATTGATGGCATTTTTATAATAATTATTACTGCGGGGGTATTGAGTAATGTTGCGGGGGTGAATAACAATTCTCATAATTTAAATGTGTGAGAGAGAAAAGTTAATGGGTATAATAGAACATTAATAAATATTTTCCATTTTAGAAAAGTTGAAGCTTGTAACGAGACGTTATTTTGGGTAATTGATGAAGCTTAAGCTGGGGCGAAGGGAGTATATATTTTTGCATTAGGCATGTGTGTATATATATTTATATACTCCCTCCGTCCGGCTACAAATAAGTTATTGTTTACGCGTAAATTAAGAAAAAAAATAATGAAAAAATTATTGTGAGTATGAAAAGTGAGGTTGGAGAGAGAAAGTGGGGTATGAAATAGTGCTTTGATTGGTATTGTGAGTATAAAAGTAAAGTAGGAGAGAGAATTAGTGGGTGGAATAGTAAAGATTATTTGCCATTTTAGGAAGTGTATGATTTGTAGCGAGACGCCTAACGAGGAAAGTGTGTGATTTGTAGCGGGGATGAATGGAGTATACTCCCTCCATCCCGCTAAGATCAGCACTAACACTGTTTACGCGGGAATTAAGGAATATGATATTTTAATAAAATGTTGTGAGTGTAAAAGTAAAGTAGGAGAGAGAATGAGTGGAGGAAATAATAAATTATAATGGTGTTGTGAGTATTAAAATAATGTAGGAGAGAGAATAAGTGGGGTAGGATGAATATTTTATTAATATAAAGTTTCCTTTTTGGGAGTGTGCGGATATTAGCGGGACGCCCAAAAAGGAAAGTGTGCGAATATTAGCGGGACGGAGGGAGTATATATAGCCGCAACCCTTCTCATGCTTCCCACTCAGATATATCATCTCTTTCTCTCTCGGTCTGTTCTATTCTCGTGCTGTGGTTGGTTCTCTCTCTAACCGACTCACCTCTCCTTTCGCCGTACACCCGGCTCATTTTACATCGCACCTCCCGTCAGAATTTGAAATAGATTGCCGGAGATCTGGAAATTACAGGACCCTACAATCAAAACTAAAAATCGATTTTTGTCCTGCTTAATTTTGGAATTAGGGTTCTTTTGGTTGATTTAAGGGGAAAATGAGGTTGAAGCAGGAAATTGTTGGGTTTAAGTGCCAGGAGGAAGAGGAGGAGGAGAGCGAAATGGAATCACGTAGTTGTTCAATAGCTGGAACGGGATTTCCACAGAAGGCTGTGGTTGTTGGTTATGCCCTTACTTCTAAGAAGATTAAGAGTTTTCTTCAGCCCAAGTTTGAAGGGTTGGCTAGGTAATTAACAATTCAAACCATCTATATTTGGAATTTTCCGATTGAATTCTGGTTTTATTGAAGCATGATTTGATTCTTTTGCTTTAGAACAATAAAATCAGCTGTTAAAAAATTCTGCACATGATATGAGTTTCAATCTCTTAAAGTTTTTTATGATTGTCCGTGTTGTTGGGTGTAATAAATTAGTAGATTCCTAGTATCTGTGGGTGATTCATTTGCTTTGATTGTTATTTAAGACTTAACAGCTGTTTCCTCCAGTTTTATTTTCTGTGATTTTTTTGTTTGTTCATTTCGAATCTTGTGTTCGTGAATATTCTAGCTGTAGTTTTACTTTGCACGATGTGTGGATGGGTATACTATTTGAATATCCTGGAATGGTACAAGTTGTTTGATTTGTGATGGTTGTACTAAGATTTTTTTTTTTTATGGTGTGAAAGGGTATATCTTCTTAATTTATTAATCAAGTAGGGTCACTAGAATATTTTATTGTTTTTACTTGACTCCCTGTCCTTGTCCTGTCTTTAAGATATTGCCTTTTGTCCTTCTCGCTTTGTTGGTACTTAAACGGAAAGTGGCAAGACTGTTTCAATGCCGTAAAGGCTTGGCCTAAACAACTACTTCCTCCGTCCGGTATACCATTACACTTTGGCCCGTTTGGCACATGGGAATCAGTGTGCGGGAATGGATATGTACAGGTATCCAAAATTCAGGAATGGTTGAAGTTTTACATTCACGTACCCATTTTTGGTCTCTGCTATAGATTTGGCTAAGAAATGGATATTAGTTTACCATTCCAATGTTTGATCACATATCTATGGGTAAGGGTAATGTATTTTTATTTTAACAACATGATTGTAATGGTAACAAAAAAAATTCTAACTTGTTTTTTTTTTTGAAAAAAAAAATGATTAAATTTTGTTTTGTAAAAAACTCCAGAAAATCTGATATTACATATTTATTTTTTCACAATTTTTAATCCCATGAAAATATCTATTTTGAAATTTCCATAAATCTTATTAAATATATGTTTATTTTCAAATGAAAAGAAATGTCAAGGTTCAGAATATATTTTATTATTTACATTTTTTAGCAATTAGATAGTAGTGGTATAAGTTGGAGAGTTAAGAACGAGAGGTGGAGAGAGAGAGAGAGAGAGAGAGAGAGAGAGAGATTTTATTATTTACATTTTTTAGCAATTAGATAGTAGTGGTATAAGTTGGAGAGTTAAGAGAGAGAGAGAGAGGGAGGGAGGGAGGGAGGGAGAGAGAGAGAGAGAGAGAGAGAGAGAAGTGTTGTGGGTGTGAAAAGTGAGGTAGGAGAGAGAAGGTGGGGGTAGGAAATAGTAAATGGATAGTTGTTATGAGTGTGCAAGTGTGTCCCAATCAATAAAGAAGTATTAAAAGATGTCAATCTTAGGAACGTGTAATGATATGTGGGACACCCAAAATGGACAAAGTGTAATGGTATATGGGACGGAGGAAGTATATGCCATGATTGTTGTGCCAATGCATTAGCTAGTTGTGTAAATTGCTTTCTCACTTGTAAAAAGAAAAGAGGCTGACTTTGGTCTATAATTCTGCCTAGAAAAGAACAAACAAGACCAGAAATTGGCAGGGGATCTCATATGCCATTGATTAGTGGGACTTATATGCTACCTCTGGACTGTAGCCATGGTAATTGTTGTAATTGTGTCTGAACTAGTTTTACATTGTAGGAAGATCAGATTCTCGCTGGAACTTGAATTGACCTGTTACGTGTTATGACTCAATCCGTTTTACATGCGTCTTCTATTTGATGCCTTGTAAATGTCTTTGGAGGAAAATAAAAGAAAGAAAGAAAGTGAAACAAACCTGTGAACAAAATTATGTGTTGCAAATATGTATGCATGGACCCTGAACGCTTATTGATTTCTTTACTAGCATTTACATGCAGTTTTGCATCTGTAAAATTGGATTCTGGAAGAAAAATGATTTCCCTTTCTTCCCGAACTTTAGTTATCGATTTCTTTTGCTTAACGTAATTGTAACTATAATCTATGTTGATCACCCCGAGTTTTGTATCGGATATGTTGCTAACCTCATCCTTGGTTGGGCTGCAGGAACAAGGGAATATTATTTGTTGCTATTGACCAAAGCAGGCCTCTTGCTGATCAAGGCCCTTTTGACATTGTATTGCACAAGGTTGGTGATTATCTATTCAGTTTCCTTCTAGCTCGTGTGCATGTTTCAAATGCTATTATGGTTACTGCAGTTTTCATGTGTTTGCATCTGGTTCTTTATATTATACTACAAGTTCTTGATGAATGTCCCACTTTTCCTGATAAATTTTTACTCGATATATTTACTGCTGCAGCTATCAGGAAAAGAATGGGGGCAAATTCTAGAGGTTGGTCTTCTAAGCATTAAACTCACTGTCTAATGTACTTTTATTCTATCTGCTGGCATCATAAAATACGATGCTACCATGTGACATGTTTTATTCAAGCTGTGATTAGAAATGGATTGACTGTAAAAATGGTAGGTGTATTGTATCTTAGAACTTATTTCCATGTGACAACTTGCAGAGCGCTTGCTCTGCTCATCAGTAAGTACCTGATATTTGAGGTTGCTGCCTCAACATTCCAGCAATGAGGATCTCTCCTTTTGCCATATCTAGCTGACTTGTACAAGTTTCCTGAAACAATGTACCAAGCTCTGATCCCTTCATAGGGTTCAAAACTTTCAGGGTACATAGCCAACCCCTCCCATCAGCTTTAACAGAATTGGGGTGATACGTTTTTTTTTGTTTTCCTGAGATCTGGTATTTTGTTTTAAAATATCCTAACATATCATATTCTTGAGTAGTAATTTTTTATTTCCTTGATTGATTTTGAACGTTCTGGATTCCTTTGACAATTGACGAGTTTAACCTTCATGCTCTAAATCAATGAAGAATGAAATATCCATGATAGGTTCTAGATTTTTGTGGGATAAATTTGAAAGATATGAAGCATTCCAATTTTTCCTTATTTATTTACATGTCCACAAACAGAAGTTAGAGTAAAGTTTTATTTCCATGCTTGAAATAGTGAATATTGTTATTTACAGAAAAAGATCTCATAAAAAAATGGAAAAAAGAAAAAAAACATGAAAACTATACTAGGAAATTGAAGCAACCCAGACTCTCTTCAAGGATGTATATATTCCACTAAAATTTCTTAAAAGTCAAACCATTTTTTAAAAATTCCTTTAGAGGTCAAAAAGGGACAATGGAGCTCACGGGTACTTCTATGCTGTACTGAATGAATATAAGTAGCAAAAAATTGTACAAATAACAAATTATGCTTCTATATCCGAAATAAAATTATCAGAATTTACTTATCCATATAATTCATAAAGTCATTTGCTTTGAGCAGTTGTAGAATAGGTACATACAGCTTTTGACGACTTTTGTACTGTTTTGTCCCTTGAGTGCATGTTACCGAGTCACAATGGAACATGTTGCAAATGCATCTTGATTTAGTGAGAAATTGGTGTGATCACATGCATATAAGAACTCTTTAACTAAATATGATTTCTGAATTGAATTAATCCCCTTTACCTTTCATTTGTTTTGAGACCTTAGTGAGGTATCTTGTTGTTACCATTCCTTCTACTTGCCATCCTTGAATTAGTAATGCCTAAGTTGTATCTGGTGAAATTTTGAATGTAAACACCAGAGTTTATTCTAGTATCATTTTGATACACAACTATTATTTTCCCATTCTTGTCTCTTTGCTTGTGTTTGAAGGATTACCGCTTGTCACATCCTGAAGTCACGGTCCTTGATCCTCCCGATGCCATACAACATGTCTACAATCGGCAGTCCATGCTCCAGGATGTTGCTGATCTGAACTTTTCAGATGCATATGGTACATTTCATCTTCTTCTTCTTCTTCTTCTTCTTCTTCTTCCGATCCCCCCAGAAGTTAGAGAGAAGGCTTTCTCTCCCTAGGATTTATCTCCTAGGCGCTTCTGTGCGTGCATGTGTGTGTGTGTGTGTGTGTGTGAGTAGTGAAATATATATATATATATATATATATATATATGTACATATATTTATTTATTCTGAAATTGTGTGGCAGTGCTAGTAGGTTAAGCTTTATCTAGTTAAACATTGCATTGGTTGTGACTCAGCTTAATTATTTGCCTTCCATAACTATTTAAGGAAGTTATTCTCATAGTCAAGTATTTTGTAGGCACTGTGGGTGTCCCGCGACAGTTGGTGATTAAAAAGGACCCATCATCAATCCCTGATGCAGTTAACAAGGCTGGCTTAACTCTACCTCTAGGTAAGTATGCATGTGATTATTATGTGCCTGTTTCTTGGAACTACTGCTCGTGCACCACAGACAGTCAGCATAAACAGTCCTTATTTTAAAATCTTAGATTCAAATGTGACTTGTGAGAAACGCATTTATGAGAACATAAATACTGCTTCAATGTTCCTTGCATGTTATTGTTGCCTACTTGTAAAAAAATAAGAACAAAAAAATTGTTGCCTACTTGTGTGTCGCCACTTTTTATGGCTTTGAAAATGGGGAACTCTCTTACCCCACTTTTAATCCTGTGAGCTAACAGCTACTCCCTCCGTCCCACACCTACGTGCACACTTTCCATTTTGGGCGTCCCAAACCTACGTGCACATTTCCTAAAATGGAAAGGAATCTTTACTATTCCCTCCACTCATTCTCTCTCCTACATTATTTTAATACTCACAACACCATTATAATTTACTATTCCCTCCACTCATTCTCTCTCCTATTTTACTTTCACACTCACAACACTTTCAATATAATACTCTCTCCTTAATTTACGTGAAAAGTCAAAGTGGGCACGAAGGTCCGGGACGGAGGGAGTATAACATAAGTAAGGTCACTTTTTTAACTTTAGAAATTAGAACATAGAGGCAATCTGTATAGCGTAACAAACAATATGCGAATGTGGCACCCCTTCCCTCTCTCCTGTTGCTTGCTTTATTTTCTCCTTTTCTCTTTCTTATTCTCAACAATGTTGCATTCACCATCTGTTTCAGTTGCAAAGCCTCTGCTTGCAAAGTCACATGAACTATCACTGGCTTATGATCAGTATTCCCTCAAAAAGCTAGAGCCTCCACTTGTTCTTCAGGAGTTTGTCAACCATGGTATGTGATTCTGGCCTATGAGGGTATGGAATTATGACAGTTTTTTACAACTGTAAATATTTAGATCTTGAAATAACACTGCTGTGCTGGTTGTAGGAGGTGTTCTCTTCAAGGTTTATATTGTAGGGGAAGCAATCAAGGTTGTTCGGCGTTTCTCTTTACCTGACGTTAGTAAGCGTGAGCTCTCTAGAAGTGCTGGTGTATATCGATTTCCTAGGGTTTCTTGTGCTGCTCAATCTGCAGATGATGCAGATTTAGACCCATGCATTGCAGGCAAGACCGCTCTCTTCAAAACTCTCCTCTCTCCCTCTCTCTCTCTCTCTCTCTCACACACATCCTTTTTGGGATTGTGAATATATGAATACCTGATTGGTTGGTTACATTGTCAATCTTCAAGCAACTTTATTTTTTGGAAACTTTATATGTGATGAATATGCTAAAGGATTCAACAAATAGAAGTATCGAAAATCTGATCTAACATCTCTTTGTTTTCTGCAGAGCTTCCTCCCCGACCTTTACTTGAGCGACTTGCCAAGGAACTTCGTCGTCTTCTGGTGTGTTACTCTTTTTTTATATCTTATATTTTGCAGTATTATCCTGTCATTCTGGTTGTGTATATGATGTTTCTATCATTCAATTTTCTGATCAAAGGTACTTGCGCACTTTTTATCATTGTCATAGGGTCTTCATCTGTTTAACTTAGATATGATTCGAGAGCATGGAACAAGAGATCGCTTTTATGTCATTGACATCAATTATTTTCCTGGTAAGCGGGAAACCTTTTTAATAAATGTCTTATCTTTTTCATAGAAGAGCAAGGACTCTTTTTCCCCCTGCTATAAAGTAATTAATCTCTCTCCTCCTCCCCTTCCCCCCACCACCAAATGGGAAAAGTTGGAAATCATTTATTGTCTTAGTTTTTATATGAATTTTAGTAGGAAGTGTCATGGGCTGAAATGGTTTTCCATATTCTCTGGTGGGGGTCATATAAAAAAAAACCTCTGCTAGGGGTGAGATGTGAGTTTGGTGTCAGAGTTTGTATCAATTATTCGACAGTTGGATCGTTTTGGGAAATGGGCCTCTCATGGATTTTACCTTGGTTTCAGATCACATTTCTTATGCTCCCTCCGTCCCAAAATGTCCGTCCCATTTGACTTTTTTGTTGAACTTTGACCACAAATATATGACAATTTAATTATGTTCATGAAATTCTAAAAATTCCTATTGATTCACCATTAATAATATTATCAACAACAACTTTTAGAATTTCATGAACATGATTAATCTCTCGTAAATTTGTGATCAAAGGTCAACAAAAAAGTCAAATGGGACAAACATTTTGGGACGGAGGGAGTATAAAAAACTTGTTTCAACTAGTTATATATTGTTCTTAAAACTCTTTTATGTTTTCAGGGTATGGAAAAATGCCAGAATATGAGCACATATTCACCGACTTTCTTCTGAGCTTGGTGCAAAGCAAGTACAAGTAAAGGCTGCTTGCCTGCCACTACGTGCAGAAGAGGCCATTATAGAAACACAAAAGGCATAGAAACTCTCGGCTTGCATCCCCTCCAGCATGTGCCCGGATCAGGATTGTAAGCTTTCTTACCCGTGGCAGAGAACATGTTGAAGGGCAAGAGATCCCATTCATCAGAATCTGTTCTTTTGCTGACCACTGGGAAAGGAATGCAGCCCGTTCATATGCAACCATCTTCTCAAGTTCTGACTGTTTCCCATTTTTCTTGTTTTCATCTTTGCATTCTATTGCGGTACTTGTAGATGATCAGAGCAGTATGCTTTTTGATCATTTTGTAGACATCTGATTTGCCATAGTTGTGCATGCGTCCAATTTCATGGCATGCCATTGTACATTCTTTTCATTGTTTATATATAATCGATCTTCTGGAGTAGATGCCCAAAGGTACTAAGAAATTATGATTCTTTGGCAACAAATATGACCATTGGAGTATTGGTGATTGAATTTCAGGTCTGAACCAATGTTTTGGCCATCTGCTGTCCCACATGAGCAGCTCCAAACTATGAATATGTGATTTGAGGGTAATTTTGTGATATTGAATGGGAAAATATAAACTTTTAGGTATGAGATTATATGATAACTTTTAGGTATAAGATTATATGATAGCTTTATTTTTCCGTGGGACGAAGAGTGTATTGAAGTACTTTAAATGAAAACATGAATTGGGCACAGCTCCCAACTATGAATATGTAGTTTTTGTCCCTCGTCTTATTCTTTCTGCTGGTAACTGTGGCAGCTTATTCGACCTGTCTCGATATCTTGATCATCTCAGGATCAGAGTCATTCTTTGATAAATGATCACAATGAGTCGGAAAATTTTATTTTCAAAAAAGAAATCAATGAAGAGTTCACTTGAATGATTTAAGTTGTTTATTCAGCAAGAGGAGACGATAGTGACATGATTGACCGTAGACTGATTGACACACGCCTTTTGCATATGGAAGACTATGAAGCAATAGCCTTCAGGTTATCCTACTAGGGTAACCCTCCTCCGTCAAGACAACAACACAAAAAGTGGGAAGATTATTTTGGAACAATGAATGGAGTATTACCTAGTTCCCGCAGAACCATGTACGGGGTTTATCATGAGTCCCAAAAGAACCAAAGAAACGAGAACTAATATCTACAAGAACAAACAGGGAGGACTGAAAATTATCAATCTTTACATACCAATATTCATCAAAATCCAAAGTTTAGAAAGCATAATGCGTGACTGATTATATATCATCTGCAGGACCCGCCGACTCGTGCTTTTCCAAACATATGCAACTTGTTAGAACTATAGGGCGGCAGCCCAAGCAGTTAGTTAATATCTGCCTAGATCATCTGAACTGCAAAAGAACCTGATGCGACAGCACTTCCTAGTTTCGACATACTGTATTTGCAAATTGAGTCAGGGAATAACCCACAGTTCACTCAGTTGCAGCGCACTCAACACCAAGTAGATTTGCAGTTGCAATGACAGGGAAGTAAGCGGTGCTAAGCAATTGACAAAGAATTTATTCTATCCCAATCATACATAATCTATAATCTATAGTATAAATCACACCTCGACTATCTACAGTATTATGAACAGTTCCATCTGTCGAATTTTCCATTTTGCCCTCACTAAGTTGTCCCTTTCCCATTTTGCCCTTTAAATTTTATTTTTTTTTAAATTAAAAAAAAAAAAACGTGTCCTCGAACACGAGCTTTTACTAGTATGATAATATGTTGAGGACAGACCCAGCCCTAGTGCAATGCAAGTGAGGCCATTGCCTAGGGCCATCAAAATTACTACTTATATTAGGGCCTCAAAAATTTACATATGTACTAAAGTGGCTAAGTGGTTTAGGAGGCAGCCAAAAAGTGAATTGACCATGTTCATTCCTGGTATTAGCTTTTCTTGCGTTTGTTTTGTTCACAGCTTGCTAGCATTCTTTTTTTAGTACTCTTCTAGAATACTAAATATGATGCATATAATATAATAAGCTATTTTGGTCAAATTTTTTAATACTCTTCTAGAATATTAAATTATTTACAATTTTCTCTATCTTCAATTATCATTTTCATATTATTCTAATAGTTATTTGAATACTTTGTGATTATTATTATAATTTTATTACAATATTTCTTTAAATTACTCAGAATTATCTCAAATAAAAAATGTTAACCCAACCTAATTATCAATCTTCACTAGTCAAGAATCTCAATCATTTTATTAACAAAATATAAAAGCTAGGGAATGATGAAAAGAGAGACCTTGAAGAAAACAACAACAACAACAACAACACAACCTTAGTCCCAAAATAATTTGGGGTCGGCTAACATGAATCATCTTATGTTATCGTGAAAAAAAAAATAAAAAAATAAATTAAATTAAATTAAAAAATAAAAATAAATAAAAAAAATACAAAAATAAAAAAAAAAAAAAAAAAAAAGTAAAAGGTAAAAAAAAAAAAAATAAAATAAAAAATAAAAAAAAAAAAAAAAAAATTAAAAATCAACCCCCACATGGATTTTTGCCCTCCACTCCGGCCTCTTCAACACCATACTTTCATCCACTCCAAGTAAATTCATATCATTTTCAATTACTCTAATCCAAGTTTGTTTGGGTCTTCCCCTACCCCTCGCCATTTTCTCATTTCTCCACTGCTCGGCCTCCTAACCGGTGCATCACTCGGTCTCCTTCTCACATGTCCAAACCACCGTAGACGATTTTCCCTCATTTTATCCTCAATGGGCGCAACTCCTACTTTACCTCTGATCACCTCATTTCCCAACCTATCCTTTCTTGTATGACCGCACATCCATCGAAGCATACGCATCTCTGCCACATTCATCTTATGCACGTGACACTGTTTCACGGCCCAACATTCGGTGCCGTAAAGCAATGCCGGCCTAATTGCCGTGCGGTAGAATTTTCCCTTTAATCTATTGGGCATGCCGCGATCACATAGAAACCCTGTAGCACTCTTCCACTTCAACCAACCTGCTTTAATCCTATGAGCCACATCTCCATCTAATTCTCTATCCTTTTGGATAATGGATCCAAGATAGCGAAAAAACTCGGAAGCTTGGATAATATTTCCATCAAATGTGACCGCCCCTGCCTCCCTACTTCCAACTCTGCTAAACTTACACTCCAAATATTCAGTCTTGCTTCTGCTTAATCGAAAACCTCTAGATTCCAAAGTGTGTCTCCACAACTCCAATTTACTTTCAACACCCTCTCTTGTCTCATCAATCAGCACAATATCATCTGCGAACAGCATACACTTTGGTATATCATCTTGGACTGACCTCGTCAATTCGTCCATTATCAAAGCAAAAAGAAAGGGGCTAAGTGCGGAACCTTGATGCACTCCAATCTTTATAGGGAACTCTTCAGTCTTCCCAACACTAGTCTGTACACAAGTACTAACTCCATTATACATGTCCTTGATAATATCAATATATTTCTTTGAAACACCCTTCTTTGCTAATGCCCACCAAAGTACCTCTCTTGGCACTTTATCATATGCCTTCTCCAAATCAATGAAAACCATATGCAAATCTTTCTTTTGATCCCGATATTTCTCCATGGTTTGTCTCATAAGATATATTGCCTCCATAGTCGATCTTCCTGGCATAAACCCAAATTGGTTATCCGAAATATCCACAATTTTTCTCAGCCTTTGTGCAATCACTCTTTCCCAAAGTTTCATAGTATGGCTCATTAGTTTGATCCCCGATAGTTGGCACAATCTTGGACATCACCTTTATTCTTATACAAAGGGATCGTAGTACTCTTCCGCCACTCCAATGGCATTGTGTTAACTCTCCATATCTTGTTAAATAGCGTTGTTAACCAATCTACTCCCTCTCCCGAAACATCTCCAAACCTCAATTGGTATACCATCCTGGCCCAACGGCTTTCTTCAATCTCATCTTTTTCATTGCCATTTCCACTTCACTCTTTCGAATTTTCCGCATAAAATCTCGATTAACCATACTCGAAGAGATATTTAGATCTCCAACATCCTGCTCTTGACCGCCATTGAACAAGTTATCAAAGTACGAACTCCATCTATCTTTTATCTCTTTATCCCCGACTAAAACTCTTTCGTCTACATCCTTCACACATTTAATCGTCCCAATATCTCGTGTCCTCTTATCCCTCATACGAGCGAGTCTCGTAGATGTCCTTTTCCCTTCTCTTGTATCCAACTTATCATAAAGTTTCGATTCACCTTTGCTCTTGCGTCTCTTCTTGCTTTCTTAGCATCTCTTCTAGCTTTCTTATACTTCTCATAGTTCTCGTCGCTCCTACATTTCCCCAATAATTTGTAGCATTCTCGCTTGCCCTTTATTGCTTGTTTTACTTCCTCGTTCCACCATGATGTGTCCTTACTTGGTGGCCCATTTCCTCTAGATTCTCCAAGGACTTCTTTCGCCACCTCCTTTATGGTATGTACCATCTTAGTCCAAGTCGAATCTATATCCATATCCTCCATATTATCCGCCCAAATACCGATATCGACCATCTTAGCTACAAATTTCGGTTGATTTTCCCCTTGAAGTCTCCACCACTTGATTCTAGGGTCTACCTGTGATTTTCTCTTCCTCGAAATTCTCTTACTTCAAAAATCAAGTACCACCAGTCTATGTTGAGTTGTTGTGCTCTCACCCGGAACAACCTTGCAATCTGTATAACTCTTTCTACAAGTATTTCTTACTAAGAAGAAGTCAATCTGACTCGCATTACCTCCACTCCTATAGGACACCAAGTGAGATTCTCTCTTTTTAAACCAAGTGTTCATTATACTCAAGTCATATGCCAACGCAAAGTCCAGGATACTATTTCCTGCTTCATTCCTCTCTCCAAAACCAAAACCTCCATGTATGCTCTCAAAGCCATATCGAGACCTTGAAGAAAAGAATGCTAAAATTTAAAAAAAACAAAAAAATACTTAAAGAAAGGCCTCCGACAAAAAAGAACGTGGCAAAAATAAGGGGAAGAGAATAGAGATTTTAGAATGCCATCGCCCATCTAACATTGGGGATTAAAAAAATGAGGGTCCCAACCGACTACTTAGCCTAGGGCCCCATTTATCACAGGACCGGGCCCTGTTGAGGATGTCGGTGCAATCCACAGTGCATTTCTAAGGTGGTATACTAATCTCATATCAATCCAAACCTTCTGTGTGCATAAAGTTGATGAATGACCAGAAACAACACTCCCGCCCCCTCTCCCCACAAACCCCATTGTAATACTCTCCCTCATTTTCATAATAAATATCGCATTTGATTTATGAATGCTTTTAATGAACGTGTTTTACTTGTTTGTATATCGTTTGTACAATGGTATAATTGCTTTATAACTATTTCCTTATTTAGAAATTGACATTTATATGGGACAGAGGGAGTAACCGGGTAATGCTAAGTATCTCAAGTATGTTCGGTGTGCAAAATTACATAGATTTTTTCCAGGATTAACACCAAACACTTGGTGTGCAAACCAGATAAAAAGCATGTTCAGCATTCTAATTTTCCAATTCAATTCAATTAATTCAAAATCAAATACTAATAATAATACTGATGAAACATCATTATCCATCATGGTATCAAGACAATGCATACATAATCAACAAAATCGAAAGTACTGTAACAGCAAACAAACTCTATTCCGATGATTCAGCTGTTTCTAAGGCAGGAGAGGAAGAAGAAGCGACAGCACCTTCATCAACATCCGCCGGTGCAAAAGTCCACTCCGGCGGGAGCTTAGGAAGAGGCGGGTAAACGGCGGGACCACGTTTAATGTCCCAGAGCTGAGTCTTTCGTGGCCTCGTCTTCTTGTGATGGGCTGTAGCCTTCTTCTGCGGCCGGGATGAGCACTCTATAGTTAGCTTTCCGCCACCACTTCCATTTCCAATGCTTATTTTAGACGGTGCCACCTTCGACCCGCTGGTTACCGGCGACAGTGTTTGGGGTAAGACGGGCAGCCGGGTACCGAAGATAGCCGAAATCGACATTTGAAGAACGGTGGTTTTGATGGCTTTCGTTGGACCTTTACAATTTGGGATTAGTGGTGTCTGGTGTTTTATCCATTTGTTTCTCCTTTCTTTGTCGTTTTGTATTAGATTTGGGCTGGGCTTACTACTACTTAATTATTGGATTTAATTCGGCCTTTAAGTAAGAAAGTGCAATTAAGCTTAAATAAAAATAAAAATCTTAAATGATTAATTGATTTTTTCGTGACTGAGGCTTATAACTTCTTTTAAAATGATTAATCGATCTCCGCCATGCACTTTTGTAATAGATTAAGTCTATCATTTTAAAAAAAAACCGATTCAAATGCACTCAATAACCAAGATGGTCATGTATTTTAAGTAATTTTTCCATTTCAAAATAACTGTTCAAATTTACGAACATTTTGAACCTTTATTTTTGGATGAAAGATTAACTAATTTACCTTACCCTCCCTGCCGATCCATTTACATTTGACGACCTAGGGCTAGGGAATTCTTACAACTTGATCACTCGTGGGCTTGCTAACACTAGGAGGCCAGGGCATAAACTAAAGACCCTAAAAGAATTCCTTAAGGCCATTCGAGTGGCGTTGGCACTTGGGTTGAGCCAAGGCAAATAACCTTTCCTTGAAAGAATGTCACATTAGTGTCATCATACTACTAGAATATCTAGCAACAGGAGCAAGTTGTACAAGGATTGGACATGAAGTTAACACATGGCCCTGGTTGTGTAGCTTACACAATGACAAGATATTCAACTATGGAGTTAAACCCTTCCGATCCTCCAGCTTTCATTTATGTCCCCTAATATGAGTAAGAAATGTTAAAGATATACTCCCTCCGTCCCACACTAGCGTGGACTTATTTCCTTTTTTGGTCCGTCCCAGATTAGTGTGAACTGTTCAAAATGGCAAAGAATATTTATTATTTCACCAACTCATTCTCTTTCTTACTTTACTTTTACACTCACAACATTCTCTCTCCTAACTATTCATCTCACTCATTCTCTCTCCTATTTAATTTTTCATATTCACAAATACCTCCTCCACCTATTTATCTCTCCTATTTTTCTTTAATTTTTGTGAAAAAAAATGGTCCACACTAGAATAGGACGGAGTGAGTATATACTAAAATCTTATTAACAAGGTTGTGGCTGTTGGGGTCGGAAGACAGGTTGTGGCCAACGATTAGGAAGGAAAGAGTTCCTCGGTGAACAATATGGAAGCTTAGCCACGCCAACCTCATGCTCATATCATTGCATTAGTTTCTTTCCAAATATTATTGGTAAACACCAATGTTTTGATCGAATTTAAGCAATTCAACTTCAAAGATGAGGATTGGGCACAATAAAATATGATATTCTAAATTCAAGATGTAACGACAAAGAATTTAACGAGGAAAGCCCTTGAACAACTTGTTCGCCGGCATAAAACCTCGAAACGGTGGAATATTATTGTAACGATGTGTTGCCTTTTTCGCGGGAAAAATTCGATTTTTGCGTTTCTTTGAAAAACCAAATAAAACCGGAAAAAACGGAGTCGCCACGCCATTTTAATTTTGAAGGGCCAAAACTTTGAAAAAAGCCCGAGATCAGAGATTTAGGTTCGGAGGTCATGTTACGCGTCGGGAAGGACGTTAGTGTGCACCCGACGCGCCTCGTAAAAACGAGTCTTCCAAGCTGAAAATCATTTGTGTGTGTGTGTGTGTGTGTGTTTTGGCCAAAATAAGTTGAAACTGGAAAAAGTAAAAATTGGGATGTCTTTTTAAGACTTTAAACTGATCCCATGATTTTTTGGAGAATTTTTGGTTTGAGATTTGGTACTCAAAAAACCTTTTGAAGTTGAGAAGTCACTTCTGCCAGAAGGAAATGGCAGCAGACAACTAATTTTGAAATGGATTCAAGGGTCCTAAAACTTCATAATCTGGATGAACTCAGAGAATGAAAGTTTCTCTAGACTCCTTGAATAAACTTTGTGTGAAAGAAATTTCCATTTTGGAGAAGATTTGAGGGGTCAAAACCTTCTAGAAACCTCAGATATGAGATCTGGATTCCCAGAAGATGATGAACTAGCCTCTGAAAGAAAAATTGAAAAGAGGAGTTTTACTCACCCAAAAAATAAAGTAAAAATATGTCTGGAAAGCTCTTGATGTTGGCTACAAAAAGTGTTTTGTAGTCAACACCAAATTCCAAGTTCATCTGTGTCCAAAAATTAAGACCATGGACTGAGGTCTGGGAAAATTGCTACTGGACAGCAACTTCCCAAGAAAGAAAATATGATTTTAAGGGGGGTTTTGCATCCATGCTTGTCCCCATTTCCCTAGGTTTTGGTTAGTGATCACTAGACATTTTAGTGGTGAATCAACTATACCAAACCATCCTTGGGGTACATTAGGACTAAGCATTTCATTTGCTTGGGGAGGGGGATTTTACCCTTTGAAATCAAGATTTAGTGCTTGAAAATGGTTTTTTAGGGTTTTGAAAGTGCATTTTTGCAAGTAAGCAAGAAAAGCTTTGAAAATAATGTTGATCTTTGTAGAAGATCATCCATGGAGATGGTCTTCCATGGTGATCTTCTTAGATCTAGAGAAAAAAGATGAAAGAACTACATTTTGTAGTTTGAAGATGCATGCATGGATGAGATTTGGGGTTAGGAAGAGGAGGGTTTACCAATCTTCCTTGTGTTCTTGAGTGTTTGGCTTGAGTGTATGAGTGTTTAGGGCTTTATTATGAGAGTGAGTGGATGAATATGAGTTGGGAAAGATTGGAAAGAAAAAGGTGACAATTCTTGAGAATTCTCACTGTTTTCTCTCTATATTTCGCCAGAACTTCGTTGCTATTGTGTTCTTCCTCCTTATTTTTATGACTGGAGGGCTCAATTTATAGCCCTCTGAAAATGCATACTTGTCCGCGCGGATAGGATCGCGGCGTGCACGTTCATTAAATGCGGCTTCAAACTTTGGACAAGAAGAATAATCTTTTTCAAAATTCAAATTGACCAAATCAGCTTTTTGTTTCCAAAGATTGCTATATTTGGTTTTCTTCATTTGTTTTTCTTTTTTGAGATTCTTTTTAAGGTTTAACCTTAAATAACAATGCCCATTTTACCCTCACTTTGTTAGGAATGTTAGGATAGTTAGGAATGTTAGTAATTGTTATAACTTTCGTTAATTTTATAACGAAAATTCTAACAAGCTCAAATTGGAGCACTTACAGAGCCCTCGGCGACGGCGCCAAGGAAGCGGGTCGTCGATAAGAGTAATGCTCCATATTTGGCGTGATGATCGAGTGATCGGGTGGCCGAACCTAGCGATAGGCTACCTACGTATCCCGAATGGGAATCAAGCTGCCGTAGTTCGGGTCTGACCCCGAGATGATGGCGTTTTAGGTGCCTCGAACCCGATGAGCGAGTTCTACAAGCCGTTTGCCGGAAAGAAACTTTCTGGGATAAGAGATGACCATTTTTGGTCCGATGGCTATCCGCCCGCTGGGATAGGAATGACCATTTTCGGTCTCGACGGTATCCGCTCCGTCTGGGATAGGAATGACCATTTTCGGTCTCTCGCTGGGATGATTGCGATTTATCGCTTTCTAGTGATAGCGTCTTAGGTGCCTCAAACCTTGGAGATGGCGTTTTAGGTGCCTCGGACCTTGAAGATGGCGTTTTAGGTGCCTCGGACCTTGAAGATGGTGGCTTTTTAGGCGCCTCAGACCTTAATGATGATGGCTTTTTAGGCGCCTCGGACCTTAATGATGATGGCTTTTTAGGCGCCTCGGACCTTAATTTGAAATGGCCTTTCGGTGGACTTTGTCTGCTGCCGAAGGAGAGGGTGACCGTTTTGGTCGAGGGGCTGGACCTAATGATAGGCTACCTACGTATCCCTAGTGGGAATCAAGCCCTTTCGTAGTTCGAGTCTTACTCGAGATTCCGCTGACTTTTGGGATTCCGTTAACTTTGCTGGGGATTTCGTTAGCCTTTGCTGGGGAAAATCAGACGTATTTGTCTGGGAAATCGGTCTTACGTTTGACTGCCGTTTGGTTTTGATGAAAGATACGAGATCTGTTATCTTTCTCGGGGCACTCGGTCTTACGTTTTACCGTCTGGGGAAGATTTTGATGAAAGATACGGGATCTCGTTATCTTTCTCGGGCACTCGGTCTTACGTTTTTACCGCCGGGGTGATTTTGATGAAAGATACGGATCTCGTTATCTTTCTCTGGCACTCGGTCTTACGCTTTGATCGCCGGGGTAATTTTGATGAAAGATACGGGATCTCGTTATCTTTCTCGGCACTCGGTCTTACGTTTACCGCCGGTAATTTTGATGAAAGATACGGGATCTCGTTATCTTTCTAGGCACTCGGCCTTACGTTTGATCGCCGGTGATTTTGATGAAAGATACGGGATCTCGTTATCTTTCTCGGGCACTTGGTCTTACGCTTCGATCGCCGGAATGATTTTGATGAAAGATACGGGATCTCGTTATCTTTCTCGGGCACTCGGTCTTACGCTTTATCACGGGGTAATTTTGATGAAAGATACGGGATCTCGTTATCTTTCTCGGGGCACTCGGTCTTACGTTTGATCGCCGGGGATAAATTTTGATGAAAGATACGGGATCTCGTTATCTTTCTCAGGCACTCGGTCTTACGTTTATCGCCGGGATAAATTTTGATGAAAGATACGGGATCTCGTTATCTTTCTCGGCACTCGGCCTTACGCTTCGATCACGGGGTAATTTTGATGAAAGATACGGATCTCGTTATCTTTCTCGTGGCACTCGGTCTTACGTTTTTGATCACGGGGTAATTTTGATGAAAGATACGGATCTCGTTATCTTTCTCGGGCACCTTGGCCTTACGTTTCGACTCGCCGGGGATGATTTTGATGAAAGATACGGGATCTCGTTATCTTTCTCGGGGCACTCGGTCTTACGTTTTACCGCCGGGGTAATTTTGATGAAAGATACGGATCTCGTTATCTTTCTCGGGGCACTCGGTCTTACGTTTTACCGCCGGATGATTTTGATGAAAGATACGGATCTCGTTATCTTTCTCGGGTCACTCGGTCTTACGTTTGACTGCCGGGGGTAATTTTGATGAAAGATACGGGATCTCGTTATCTTTCTCGGGTCACTCGGTCTTACGTTTGACTGCCGGGAAATATTTTCTTGACAAGGGGCTGACTTTGGTTAACTTTGGTTAACTTTGTCAAGTTGGGGACTGAATTGCAGAGTCCTGAAATTTTAAGGGGCAAAAGGGTCATTTTGACCCTTGCAATCTCATCCGCGCGGATAGGGATGGAAAGTCAGGGGTATTAATTAGGGCCAACGCCCTTCTCCTTCCCCATTCAGTTTTTTGAAACTGTCGAGAGCAGAGAGAGAGAAGCCGAGGAGAACAGCCATTTTTGGCCTAGGAGCTTCAAAATTCGTCCGTTTTCTTCAATTTTTCAAGCAATGGAACACGGGGAAGGCGCTTTTCAAGGCCAAGGACGTGGTCCCATAGCGGAGAGGCGATTGGAGCTCGTCCGGATGAGGAGGCATTACAATCTTTCGCAATCGGTTGCGGAGGAGCATTACCCCGATGCTTGGCAACATTGGGCTTCGGATCCGCATCTCCGAACGGTATATTTCGAATCCTCTTGATCCTCTTGTCGATTTCTTGTTTGAAATTTTTGGATGATTTTTGAATTTTTTTTTTTTTGAATATTGAATATTGATATTGATGATATGCAATGTTGCAATGAATTTGTGAGTGTCCCAAAAATGTGCATTTTGCTTGGGAAAAGAATTGGCATTTTCGCCACATTTTTTTTTTTAATTCGAAAATTTCATGTGAAAATTCGAAGAATTGTGATTTTTTTTTTTTTGGAATTGAATATTGCATGTTCTTGATGATGATGATTTTTTTTTTTGAAATTGAATTTTGATATTGATGAATGATGATGCAATGCATGCATTTTGTTTGGAAAGAATGGGCATTTTGCCAATATGAGATGTATGTATGTTTAGGATTTTTTTTTTTTGAAAAGTGGGACGGATTTTTCCTCCCGTTGTATGTAAGATGGATGATATGCATGTATGCATTTTTTTTTTTGAAAATGGGACGGAGTTTTTACTTCCGTAGGAATGCATCCTCTTTTTTTTTTTTTGATGAATGCATTGGGACTTGCAAATTGTTTTCTTTCATGCGAGAAAAATGGGGCTATGCTCATTGTATGCTGTTATGCTGTCGAATTTTTTTTTTAATGTAAATGCAAAGGCAATCTTTTGACATTTTCTCTCTTTTTTTTTTTTTACAGGGCGGAAACCGTTTTGTGACGGAGCAACTGAACAAGATGAAGACTCGAGGATCGGTGGAGTCTGTGATTGATTTGTGGGATCGGCTTCCGGATGCGGGCCGAGGAGCTTTGCCGAGTCCGAGACAGATTGTTGTCGAGACGGGGCTCTGGGAGTTCGTCGAGTGCTTGAGGGGACCGGGTCAAGTTCCCTAAGAGCAAGGGCTTGATGTTCGCTCTAGCGCAAAGATTGGTGGGATGCGACCCACACATTCCACTTCTTCCGGGGGCGAGGCGACCGTTACGCCTTTCCGACTATGCCGCGATCACGGTCCGTCCTTCAATGGACGCAAAGATTGAGTGGAGAGATGGCTACAGCGATGCCGATCTCGTTGTGCTCTTCTTGGATTTTCCCCTATTCCCAAAAAGGGGATGGGGATGGAGTATGCCGTGGTCTTCGGTAAGATTGTGGAGACCATCGCGAGTTACGAGGCCGGGAGGATAGGTTTAGCGCCGAGCGCATTGCTAGGTCCTTCCTTCCGGTTTACCTTTTCGAGCACGCCTTTTGGGCATGCCGAGGGGACGGCAGCCTTTGCCTTGCCGAGGTCCTTGGAGGACATGGAGACGGTTGGAGATATTTCCGGGGGAGGCCGGGCCGGGCCGAGCCGTACTTCGCTCTGATAGATACAAACTGAAGGCCGTGAGCTCCCCGTATCGCTTCGAGTTTGCCCTCGAGGTATAAGCTCTCATTTTGCTTTCCTCTTTCCTTTGAGCACGCACTTTTATTTGCACCGGATTGATTGGATTTTTACCTTTCGCAGTATGGGCGTTGGAGTTTTTCCACGTCACGGTGTGGAGGCACTCGAGGCGTACGTCGGGCGTATCCGGCCATGCAGCCTTGGTCCAAGCATGCCCGGGAAAAGATAAGCTCCAGGGGGCGTACGACTCGTGTACGCGGATTGCCTTCCTTCGACGGAGGCCGAGACGGATGAGGGGATGATATTCTTCCCCGGGATCGCTTGAGGTAGCGCACTCGAAGGGCGCCGAGATCCGGACAAGGCAATGGAGGATTTTGAGGGGCCCGACTTGCGACGTCCACTATCTCGGGAGAGAGGGTGACGCGCCGCATGGCGTGAACTCGCCGAGGACACCGGTGGAGCCTCCCGCCGATATGATGCACTCCGAGCGATCGGTCCGTGACTGGGATGATTACCGAGCAGCCAAAGACTTCTCGGACTTCGTGGCGATCGAGCCATATGCGACGTTCGTCTTGAGGAGGCCGAGGATGCCTCAGTTTTGGAGAGGGAGGGGCTTGGGATCCCGCGGTACCCTCGGACGGATTTTTCCTATATCCAGGATGGGGTCCGATTGAGGGTGCAGATCCCTCACCCGAGCGACTTCCACGAGCTTTCCGGCCTCGTCCGGTATGAAGGTATGGCTTCACCTTTTCCCCTTCTTTTCTTTCTTTTGTTTCATCATCTCTAGCATCACTTCTTTTTTTTTTTTTTGGACGCTTTTGCTTTTGTGCGCTGAGGTGGTCGTCGAGACACCGACGAAGCAAGTGATCGGAGCTAAGAGATTCATACGGAGGATGGTTGCTTGCGGGGCACCTCGTGCTAGGGCGAGGAGACCACGGCCGGCACTCCGTCCGACGGGAGGCTTCTCCTATTCCCTCGGCGACTTCTTCCGAGACCCCTCTTTCTCCTCTCATTGATCACCGCGCGGCACCGCTTCGGATCACGTCATTCTTGGGGATCCGTACGGGCAGTGGACACGTCCGGCGGCATGGTGGGTCGTCTCCGTATGTTCGGGAGTCGGACGCCTTCACCTTCGGATTCGATTTCTTCGGGGATCCGGGTTTACCCTATCGAGTGTGCCGGTTGGTCCCGACGAGCCTCTTTCTCGAGACGAGGACGATTCTCGAGCCCGAGACTTTCAGGGCTCCTGACGAGGCGGGCCCGAGTCGCAAGAGGGGCCGGGGGGAGACATCGGGTGCTGGAGACTCCGATTGATTTTTTTTTTTTTTGAGATTTAGATTTGTACAGATCATGCACATTTTTTTTTTGATGTAATAATTTAGGATTTTATTTATGTTTGTTTGTTGTTTTTTTTTTGTACACTCTCCTTTTTTTTTTGGAATGTAATAATTTAGGATTTTATTTTATGAATGCAATGCAATATGAATGCAGTGTTGCATGAGCCTTGGTTTTTTTTTTTTTGCAAGGGTGTTTGGTATATGGACTGGTTTGGGGAGGGTTTTTGCACAAGTTTCGAGCAACCGGGACGGAATATTCCTTTTTTGGTGTAGCAGCTTGGACTGTTGCAGAATTTTTTCTGGGGAAGCAATCCCATCCGCGCGGAGGAATCCTGCATCTGACAGTGTCCTTTAATTTTGGTCCAGACCTGGTCTTGCTTTATTTCAAATTCAAATATCCTCTTCAACCTCCAAATCAAAATGTACCATTTTCGGGGAGAAAGAGAGAAAAACCATGGAAAGCCTTAGAAAAGCTCCCTCAAAGTTATCCCAAGAATCCCAAATGTCATTTTTCAACAAGTTCAAGGATTGGTCCCGGGAAATTATGCATGAGAGAAGGTCTTTCTTTGAAGAACGGTACAAGGTACGATGCTTGTGGTCTCTCAAAGAATTGGTTCCGGATTATGACCTCTTAAGGGCTTCTTCTTCGTTTTGGGATACTAGAAGGCATGTCTTTTGCCTTTCCTTCAACGAGATTGTTCCGACTGTGGAAGAATTTCGGGCCTTGCTTGGAGGTCCGGAGGTAGAAGAGATAGCAATTCCTTTGTCCGGAGGAGCTTCTTTTGTTGACAAGTTGTGCAACCTTCTTCATCTTTCCCCGGAGGAAGCACGAGGCATGATCCGCGGTCCCGACCATTTTGATATTTCCGGCCTTCCCGACAGATTTAGGGGCTTAGGCTTGGTGGATGACGCCTATTGGGATGCCTTTGCACTTTGCATGTTCGGCACTTTGTTCATGGTCTATTCCTTCGGGATTTGCCATCGATCTCTCGCTGGATGTTGTCGTTCATTGTCGCCCGGCGTAGATGTCGTTCCTTTGATTCTTGGGGAGACTTTTCATGCTCTCGACAGTTAGCTACCGGACGGCGGTACATGCACGGGGGCAGCCCGTTTCTCTTGACCCTGTGGCTGATGGAGCGTTTGGGGGTTCTTCGGGAAACCTCTCGATATGATCGGGCCTTGGACTTTTGCCGGGAGAGGTGTTGATGTAGATTTTGATGATCGGGGCTCGTGGGAGCGTTGGATGGCGGGTCGCCCGGGCTGAAGATATCAGATGGTTGGTGCCTCATTGGCGGGTGGAGACTCGCAGAGTGCTTCGGGACGGGTCCCATGTGGTTATGCTTGGGCTTTCTCGGTCAGTTTCTACATTCCGGCTCGGTCCTTGAGGCGGTTTGGCTTGGAGCGAGTTCCTTTGGAGGGCTTTGATGATGTAGCTACCAGGTGGTGGCTCCTGTTTCCATGGATGATCCCTCGGTGTTTCCATTTCTTTCCCGAGTATGGAGGTACGATGCCTTTCCTCCTCGGGTCATTCTCGAGCGTCAGAGACCGGTGTTCCCGACCACTTGGTACCTGGATTGGTACGAGGAGGCATGCAGGAGAGACTCGGGTGGCTATTTTGAGACGGCGTGAGGCCATTGTGGGTGCGGAGGACCGGGACTGTTTCGAGAGGAGGAGGGCCGAGGCGAGGGCCAATCCTCATGACGGGAGCGGAGACGGCGCGGGACTATGAGGCTTACGTCAAGAGACGGGAGAGGAGGGCTCCTATGCTACCGGCTAGGCTACGAGGAGATGAGGGATGACGCTAGGGCTACTAAGGCCCTGACGAGAGGCGGTTTGATAGACCACTGTTCCTATACGAGCTTGGTAGGAGGAATACCGACATTTTTCCGGTTCGTAAGAGAAAGACTCGGAGGGGGAAGAAGAAGGGAGAGACCGATGCGAGTGGCTTGGAGTGACTCTACGAGGTTTCCAAGTATCCCTTTCTTGCCATGACAGACACATTAGTTTGATTATGTATCTTAGTTTTCTTTTAGCGGGTTGCCGGTTGTAGGAATGAATCGGGCTTAGACTCATCAAAGAGCTTTTAACTTGTAATGAATATTTGAATTGCTTTAGAGTTTTTCGAGACGCTTTCATGGTGCTGATCAATTGTATTGATGCCAAAGTATGGCTTTTATTTGTGCTTTAGACCGAACCGTTTCCGCCGCCTACGTTCCCCTCATTTTGAGGAGCTCGGGTCTTCGTAGTTCAACTGGTGAACTCTTTTTTGTTTTTTTTTGTTTGTTTTTTTTTGGTGCAACCTGTTTTTTACCTAGGCCGCCCTTTTCGGGTTTCTAACCTAGTTGGGTATTACTCTTTTAGCACTCTTTTTTTTTTTTTTTTTTTTTTTTTTTTTGTTTTTTTTTTTGGTGCAGCCCTGTTTTTACCTAGGCCGCCCTTTTCGGGTTTCTAACCTAGTTGGGTATTACTCTTTTAGCACTCTTTTTTTTTTTTTTTTTTTTTTTGTGCAACCCTCGTTTTTTACCTAGGCCGCCCTTTTCGGGTTTCTAACCTAGTTGGGTATTACTCTTTTAGCACTCTTTTTTTACTCGCCCTTTTTTTTTTTGTATTACTCTTTTGTTTTTTTTTTTGTTTTTTTTTTGTTTTTTTTTTTTTTTGTTTTTACGCGTAAGTATTCTCCGCGGCTTGTCACCATTCACTTTGGGTGTACAAAGGGATTCCCGTCGAGGTCCGCAAGTTGCATGGCTCCTCAGGAGAAGATCTTACGGACGACATATGGCCCGACCCATACAGGCTCCCATTTGCCGAGAGGGTTGATACGGACTGGGGGCTTTTCTTTTAGAACGAGATCACCTTCTCGGATTTCCCGATGCTTTACTTTCTTGTCGAAGGCTCTAGCCATTCTTCCTTGGTAGGCTCGGATGTGTTCCATGGCCTTCAGTCGGCGTTCGTCCAGTAGGGCCAGTTCATCATGGCGACTCTGGAGCCATTCGACCTCGTTGATTTGGCTTTCCAGCAGTATACGGAGCGAGGGTATTTCCAGCTCGATTGGGAGTACGGCTTCCATTCCGTATGTGAGGGCAAAAGGTGTTTCCCCGATTGCCGTTCGGCCCGATGTTACGTAGCCCGAGTGCCGGGTGTAACTTCTCGGGCCAATCTCTACCTTGGACGGCCATTTTCCGGATGATATTTTCGAGTCTTGTTTCTTTGCTTCGACGGCTCCGTTGGTTTGGGGCTGTAGGGTGATGACTTGTGACGGGTTATTCGGAATTCCGCCGGCAACTTGTCACATTCCCCTTCGAAGTGGGATCCATTATACGAAATGATTTCGGCAGCAACCCGTATCGGCACATGATGTTTTCTTTGATGAAGAGGGCGACTTTCTTTGAATTGAGGATTTTGTAGGATTTTGCGAGCATCCTTTCCTTCCTTCGAAGAAATGACCAATCTGCGTCTCTTTAGGCTCTTCCGCAGTTCCCAAATTCACACTTGTCAAAATCTCCTCGGCAGCTTGGGCTCGATTTTCCTTTTCCGGACATCCTGCTTAGAAATTTTTTTTTTTGTTGTTTGATTTTTTTTGTTTAATGTGTCTGCTTCTTTATCTAATGAATTATTATTAAAAAATTTTTTTATTAATTAATTCATCATTAGTTAAAGTGGCAATCAAGGGATACTCAGAAAGGTTCGTCATTTCATTGAAAAACGAAAGGGAATACGGTGCTTGCTACGGACTCGTGGTCTTCGGGCGTAAGGCCATCGGACGACCCTAGAGACTCGATCTTAACGAGAGAGAGAGGCTGGGAGGACTTGTCCTAGATTGACACAAAGGGACGGGTACCAATCCAAGCTTGGTGATCATTTCCTCCTTAGTCGCGGACGGGCTGAGAGAGTTTCCCAATTCTTTAGCGGCATTGCTATTGGTGGCCTCGTGACTCGGGAAGCTGTCTTTGTTTTTGTTTTCCTTTCTCAATTCTGCTATCATCTCTTGGGCGAGCCGAGATCAATCGGGTGCGGCACCTGGACTTCTTCTTCAAACAATTGCTTTGCATAACCGGACCATCCCGATCATCGAGGAAATTCCGTGGCCTTAGCTTTTGGCTTTGTCAATTCGAACTCGGGTTTCGGGTCTTCCCTGGGCGGTAGGAATAGTGGTTGTGAGCTTCTCGGCTGTTCCACCGGAGTCGAGGCACGCCTACGAAGGTATACTCACTCTTCATGGTAGTGGTAGCCCCAGGTATCTTGGGTAGGTCCGGGAACATTCTACGGACCGGGTTAGCCTTGGTTCCCCGAACTTGTTGAGGCTATCCTGTAGCTTTAGCCATCCTTCCGTAGGAGTGGGCTCTGTGATGTTTCCTGGTTGTGTGGGACCCTTTACAAAGTAGTCGGCCAAATTAGGGTGAAGGGGAGAGATTTAGGGATTGTCGGCGGGATCTTTCTGTGGCGGCTTCAAATCTCTTTCCCTTTGCGGTGTCATTGGGGAGGCCTCATATCCCGGGCCGTGGCGAGTATTTTGTCCTTTCACTTCGATGAGTTTGAAAGTTCCTTGTTGGCGCTTCCCAGGACCGAGGCCGGGTAGATAGCTCATTTTTCTCATCATTTTCAAGACCGGTGGGATTTTATCCAGTGGCCAAATCGAGATCTATGTTGCACACTTGGGCCTTGGGAGGCTCGGCCCGAAGTGAAGCCCGTTAGCATGTGACCTTCCTCGTCATGTTTGATTTCGAGAATAGGTATTCCGCTGTATACGTGCCCTCTAAAGTGACTAAATCTCCGTAAATGGTCGTCGAGATCCCCATTCGAGACAATTTCACACCTTGGTGGAGGCTTGAGGCGACCCCTTTGACTTGGTGCGGCCAAGGTCTTCCCAGACGAGGGCATTGAAAGTAATCGGGATGTCGATAACCTGGAATTCCACAGGTATCAATTTACGTCCAAACCGGAGGTCTAAAGTAGCAACTCAGGGGACTGCTCGGGATGTTGAGTCGTAAGCTTTATTTGTGAGAGAAGAAGGCTTCAAGTCCGTAGTCTTGATATCAAGCAAGCTCATGATCTTTGCCGGAAGAATGTTCATTCCGGACCCATTATCAACCAGGACCCGAGGAGGCGTCGTTCATCCAGTGGATCGTGATGAAGAGAGGCTCATTATGATCGGCCCCAAATTGAGGAGGTCGAGATGCGTGAAAGTGATTATGTTCCCGTAGTGGATGTTTCCAATCAGCTGTACCACATCATCGGGAGTAGCATCAATAGGCACGAGTGCGAGCCGGGCTTTCTTCCGGCTTGACTTATGGGGATAAGACGAAGTGAGTAGAGACCGAGAGGAAATGTTGGCTGTGTTTGCTTCAACGAGTGAGCACGGGTCCTCTTTTTCGGGGTCCGGAGTTTCACTGTCTTAGCATAGGGGCGGCGATCTTCTTTTGGTGCTTGATCTGTGGCCTTCTTATCTGCCTTGGGATTTCCTTGGAAGATCTGCCCAGATCGGGTCAACAGATTAACTTCCTCATCAGTCGTCTCTTGACTAGATTTCTTCAACGCTGCCAACGTTAACGGGGGAGCCCTTTTGGCTATTGGCCATTGGTTCTGACGGACCTGGCAGCGGTGCTGGCCGAGCTTGAGCTGTATTGGCCTCTTCTGGCGGCCCTTATAAGCGCTTCCCAAGTTCACGGGCTTTTGGGTTTGGGGTTGTGTTGTTGCCCCTGGATGGCCCACGAGCTAGGGCGTCCTCGATTCACTCTCATGGCCGGCCTTGCTCATTGTTATCATGCAACAAGAGTCGCTATTGTCGGGACTCGGCGGCTTTTCGATCTCATCCCCGGTATAGTGCGGCCATTCTTGGTTCCTTTGTAATATTCGAGTTGGAGATGATTATAGCGTTGTGTGTGGGAGGCGCATCCGGTATTATGCCGGTTTCTAGGACTTCTACGAAAGGCGACATACATTCGGGGAAGGTGACCTCTTCTTGGGTAACCCGACAAGGAGTGTTACTTTGTTGCAGGGTGGATTTGATCTAACCATGGTTATTTTCTCATTTGGGCGGATGGGAGTTAATTTTCCTCTTTCGATCGGATCTTCGACTATCGGCTGGATCGGACACACGAAAACCCTTTCCCCAAAGCATGGTATGCGGTGTTGAATTCTAAGACATCCACGTGCTCGAGATCCATGAAACTTCATGGCCTTCATGTCCTCGGTCTCGTATTCGTCTTCGAAGTTTCTTCGTCGTAAACTTCGATAACCGGCCATTGTGCCTTGCTCCCATGGGCTCATTTCTGGCATGATTGTTCCAGTTGTTTCGGATCGGGGGCCTCGTTGACTCTTCGCTCTCGTCATCATCATCGTCATCGCTCGTCATCATCGGAATCATCTTCCCATACTACGGGGATTTCGGGCGAGAGGAGCGACGGTCAAATCTGTTAGGGGAAGAGGGGTGCGTGCGGCCGCGAAGTTGTCATATGCTCCCATTCCCGGAAGTGATGGTAACTGCGATTCAGCTTCTCCTCCCAGAAATTGCGGGGAAGAGTGAGAGGGGGTGGCACGTATTTGACACCAGGTAGGATATAGAAGGAATCCTCCTCTTCTGATTCTTCACTGTTCTCGGGATCATATTCGGGCTCTCCCAAAGCCAATTTGCAATAGTGCACTAGCTCCGGCATGCTCTTCGGCCTCTTTCTTTGATAAGCCCCGATACAGTGCTCGCGGAAACTTTCTTGTTCGATCTTTCTCGATTGTTCTAACCATCTTGTATAAATAGTTCTTTCATGTTACGAGCGGAACGGCCCCAGTTCTTCGGTATCGGCCTTCCCTTCACCCGAAAAATAGCGGGCCTCGTATTCTTGCAAGGAGTCTCGACATGAGACCAAGATGGGTCGATTCGTTCGATATCCTCGAGGGCGAGGGGAATCCGAATTCGGGATCCTCGACGAGGTTGGCCACGGGTATTTGGGGACCTTCATCGGCATCTTCGTGGGCGTGTGAAGATTCTCCGCATTCAATCATATTCACACGATTATGGTTCCGTGGCGGCGGATTTTTGGCTTGTGTTGGGCCCTCGGGGCCTTCCAACTTTCCTTGCTCTATTAGCCCCTGGATTGCCTTTTCGAGTAAAGCATTTGTCGATCGGATGTCCGTGAGCTTGATGAAAGGCACAATACTTTGTAGTATCCACGGGAGCATTCGGATTTACAGGTTGGAAATTCTCCAAAGGCGCGGCAAGCCTTCTTTCACCGGTCCCCTAAAGATGTCATTCGAGGGCATTCCAAAGTTTTCGAGATTTATGACCGCGATGCAGGCTCGGCCGGTTTCTGGGAGCAAAAGGAGTCGTGTTATTACATTCTGTCCCGCATAGTTAATCATTTCTTTGCCTTTAGCGGGAGCGAGGGCGGTGTTTGCGGGAGGAGCCCGATATACGTAGGCGGAGTGCGGCGGCAGTTGCGATTGTAGGCCTTTTCAAACTTAGGCTGCGAGTTAACCATGGCCCGTAAGTACGAGTATGGGAAGTGAGTGAGGAGGCTCTCGGATGTGGTTTCAAGCATGAGGAAGATGTCCGGTTGTTCCTCTTCGGAAGGAGGGATGGCCATTTCACGAGTTTCGAGATTCCACAGCTTGTAAAAGTCCCCAACATTCTCATCGGGGCCATTTGCCTTTGTTGTTTGTAGGTCAACCCTATTTGTTTCCCATTCCAAGTTGGCCTTATATTTTTACGTGAAGGCATTGGTAATTTGGTCCCATGTGGCCACAGGCTTCGGGTTTCAAACGGAAGAACCACTTTAAGGCCTTTGGACTTCAAGGATAGGCTGAAATAGTCGGCCAGTTGCGATTGGTACATCCTTTGGCTTTCATCGCCAAGGTATACGTGTCCAAATGGGTTTTCGGACATGCGGTTCCATCAAAGAGATCCAGATTTGGCATCACGAATTTGTGGGGCGGGGGAACAATGGAGTCGGGTGCAGTAGGCGGAAGAGCGGAGCTTTACGCGGTCGGTTCGGCAATCTGCGCTTTCATTTCCTTGTGTTGTTCCATGAACCGGGCCGGATGAGGGTCTTGTGGCGGAACCATGGCATTCAAGCTGAGTGGCTGAGCTAGAGAGAGAGGAGCTACCCTTTGGAGCGGGCGAGGTGGAGAGGCGGCCGGTCAGGGGACGTAGAGTGAAAACGTCTGGGGTGAGTTACCACAGGGAGCATGAGTAGGAGCACGAGCAAAAGGGTAGAACCTTGCGGCTTCTTTGTGGATTTTCAGCGGCAAAGTAGGTGGGGGCGGCCCGATGTAGCCGGATAACTTGGATTTCCAGTGGGGCCCGTAAGTAGGCTTGAGTGCGGGGCTGCTGTCCGGATTGTTGAATTGCATGGTGCTTGTGGTGAAGGTGTGTAACCGGGAATGCTGCGGTCTGGTGATTCGGATGACACCGGGATGGAGGCTTGGTAACCCATGAAGTCAGTGAGGAATGGATTTGTGTGAGGAGCTTGGTGAACTAGTGCATTACGAGGAGGGGCTCTGGCGTGGCCCGAGAACCAAGTTGTGGCGGCATTCAAGCTGTGGGCATTCTTTGTGAGGTCGGATTGATCGGTTCCAAGCGAGGAGGGATCCCGATTAGGCTGTGGCATTCGAGATAGCCCCAACCATGAGAAGACATTCCGTGCGATTTTGCCCCAGCTGATTTGTGCCGTCGGGCTGCATGGATCCGGTGGTGCGTGGTTGGGGAGGCTGGTGACCCGAAAATCGAGGAGCATGGGTTACGTAGTGGCACCATAGGAGGTGGGTGGCGGCATCTGGTGTAATCGGGCGGCGAAGTGGGGTTGGCATCCTCGTCTTCTTCCACGGTGAAGGTGCCATCCGGATTGAGGCGCGGCCGGACCGTGACTCTTAATAGCCTCCCATAAAAATTTGTTTAGTGTGCTTCTGTCGTAACCTCATACGTTACGCTAGCGATTCCACATTGTTGCTCTGCGAGGGTCCGGGAGGCGGAGTGACGTTATCCCCATCATTACCGGGCGATGCGAGACATTACGAAACCCGGAGTTGGAACAAACGGCGAAGGCGACGATGCGCTTGACTCTTCCCCAAGCCCGATCAAACGGTGACCGGTGCCGAAACCAAGCTTTGTGCGGAGGCTGGGGAAAGGACATGAAGGTTGAGATGTGCAGGAATGGAAGGAGGGTAGGTGTTTGGGCTTTAGGCTCATGCAACATGCGATTATTTGTTCCACGTTTACTTAAAACACGTTTTATTAACCTAATTGGTTGGAAAAGATTGCTCTTCTTTTCGCGAACTACTACGATTCTGGATCGGTGGGCCCCGTCACTACGTCTATAAGCCCCTCGTATTCCACAGTATTTCGACCTCCCGGGGTGGGACGGCCCGGGCGAGGTCCTATAGGGCAGCGGGTCCCACCGACCGAAAAGAAAAATGATCCTAGAAGTCGGCGAGTAATCGAGTCTTAACGAGCATTCGATGTAAATTACGGACAAGGCGACGTCGAAAGTCAAGATCATGTCAGGGCTCGACAAAAGTCGGCATGATTTGGGCCCGATAAGCGTCCGATTGATCTTGACTTGTCGTCGGTTAAGCCGTAATTAGGCATGGAATAGTCATTAATCCATTGATGACTCGGTGTCAATCTTTGGGAGTCGGTGTATAATTTGTGCCGGTCGGAGCCGAAGTCAAGGCGCCGGTCAATATCTTGGTCAAAGTCTGCGGCGGAAAACCGGCGAGAACCGGCGATTAGCGGCTGATTAGGGACCCGAAGATATTGAGTCGGTATGCCGACAAAGGCTTGAAAGGAAAGGTCTATACACGGACGGGGCATGACACGGACCCGGACTAAAAACCAACCGGGTCTCGGACAAAGTGTGTCACGGACAAGTGCATGGTCGACACGAGGCTCCATGGGATGTTTGGGTAGTCCTGTGTGCTCATCCGAGGCGTAATAAGACCAAACGGACCGCGACAAGGATTTCCCGGGTTAAGGACGTAGTGTGCGGTGTACGGTCACGTGCGCGTAGTGTCTGGCGATCTATATTCTTTTACGAGTAAAATAGAGATTTTTATGTGTCTTAAAAATATGATGCATGATTTTTTTTTGGAAATTTTCTTTTTTTTTTGAAAATCTTTTTTTTTTTGAATTTTTTTTTATGAGCACATAAGCACGTAAGTATGAAAATTCCGACGAGTTAGGGACATTATTCCGGTCAAAATTTTGACTTTCTCCGGGCGGCCAAAACAACATGAAAAGCGTGCAAAAAATCAATCACACACACAAAAATGATTTTCGAAGCGGGACGGAAGCTTGACCCTCAAGCTTTTTTTTTGAAAACGGTGATACCGGTGCGTGGGATTGTTAGACCACAATTTATCCCGACTCGTGTTAGGAGGCGATAACGGAAATTTAATGGTTTCCACCAATATACCGAATACCATTTTTTATTAAAAGCTTAGTCCCCGGCGGAGTCGCCCTTTGTAACGATGTGTTGCCTTTTTGCGGGAAAAATTCGATTTTGCGTTTCTTTGAAAAACCAAATAAAACCGGAAAAACGGAGTCGCCACGCCATTTTAATTTTGAAGGCCAAAACTTTGAAAAAAGCCCGAGATCAGAGAGTTAGGTTCGGAGGTCATGTTACGCGTCGGGAAGGACGTTAGTGTGCACCCAGACGCGCCTCGTAAAACGAGTCTTCCAAGCTGAAAATCATTTGTGTGTGTGTGTGTGTGTGTGTTTTGGCCAAAATATGTTGTAACTGGAAAAAGTAAAAATTGGGATGTCTTTTTAAGACTTTAAACTGATCCCATGATTTTTGGAGAATTTTGGTTTGAGATTTGTTACTCAAAAAACCTTTTGAAGTTGAGAAGTCACTTCTGCCAGAAGGAAATGGCAGCAGACACCTGATTTTGAAATGGATTCAAGGGTCCTAAAACTTCATAATCTGGATGAACTCAGAGAATGAAAGTTTCTCTAGACTCCTTGAATAAACTTTGTGTGAAAGAAATTTCCATTTTGGAGAAGATTTGAGGGTCAAAACCTTCTGGAAACCTCAGATATGAGATCTGGATTCCCAGAAACTGATGAACTAGCCTCTGAAAGAAAAATTGAAAAGAGGAGTTTTACTCGCCCAAAAAATAAAGTAAAAATATGTCTGGAAATCTCTTGATGTTGGCTACAAAAAGTGTTTTGTAGTCAACACCAAATTCCAAGGTCATCTGTGTCCAAAAATTAAGACCATGGACTGAGGTCTGGGAAGATTGCTACTGGACAGCAACTTTCCAAGAAAGAAAACAAGATTTTAAGGGAGTTTTGCATCCATGCTTGTCCCCATTTCCCTAGGTTTTGGTTAGTGATCACTAGAAATTTTAGTGGTGAATCAACTATACCAAACCATCCTTGAAGTACATTAGGACTAAGCATTTCATTTGCTTGGGGAGGGGATTTTACCCTTTGAAATCAAGATTTAGTGCTTGAAAATGGTTTTTAGGGTTTTGAAAGTGCATTTTTGCAAGTAAACAAGAAGAGCCTTGAAAATAATGTTGATCTTTGTAGAAGATCATCCATGGAAGATGGTCTTCCATGGTGATCTTCTTAGATCTAGAGAAAAGAAGATGAAAGAACTACATTTTGTAGTTTGAAGATGCATGCATGGATGAGATTTAGGGTTAGGAAGAGGAGGGTTTACCAATCTTCCTTGTGTTCTTGAGTGTTTGGCTTGAGTGTATGAGTGTTTAGGGCTTGAATATGAGAGTGAGTATATGAGTATGAGTTGGGAAAGATTGGAGAGAAAAAGGTGACAATTCTTGAGAATTCTCACTTGTTTTCTCTCTATATTCCTTGAGGACGTTACAATTGTGTTCTTCCTCCTTTATTTTTTGATGCTGAAGGGCTCAATTTATAGCCCTCTGAAAATAGCAAAGCGTATCCGCGCGGACAAGGTCAGTGGCGTGCCTTTGTTCATTAATTACGCTCCGGCCTTGGACGGGAAGAATAAAAATTCAAAAGACCAAATTAACGGCCCGAGTTTTGTGTTTCCAGCCTTTCTATTTATGGTTTTATTCTTTTGTTTTGCTTTTTAAGATGCTTTTCTTGGTTTAACTTCATTTGGCAATGCCCATTCTACCCTCCCTTTGTTAGAAAAGTTAGGATTGTTAGGAATGTTAGTAATTGTTATAACTTTCGTTAATTTTATAACGAAAATTCTAACAAGCTCAAATTGGAGCACTTACAGGTCCGATCTCCAATCCTCAATCGCGACCTTTCACGGTCCGATTCCAATCCTTAATCGCGACCTTTCACGGTCCGATTTCAATCCTTAATCGCGACCTTTCACGGTCCGATCTCCAATCCTTAATCGCGACCTTTCACGGTCCGATCTCAATCCTCAATCGCGACCTTTCACGGTCTGATTCCAATCCTTAATTGCGACCTTTCACGGTCCGATTCCAATCATCAATCGCGACCTTTCACGGTCCGATCCCAATCCTCAATCGCGACCTTTAATGGTCCGATCTCAAACAGTCAATCCCGACCTTCGCGGTCCGACCTCCACTCTCCTATCGAGACCTTCGCTGTTCGTCTTCCCGACAGCAGCAATGAGCCCGAACCCCAAGGCTCGAACGCCTTGCAACAATCCCTCTTCGGCCATCCTCGTAATCCCGAACATCTTTTCACTTCAGCAAGTGAACATTCGTCTTCTCGGCCGCCAGTCGTAAGCCCGATCGTTCCACCTCAGCGGCAGCTGCAATAAGTCTGAAAACCCAAGGCACGAATGCCTCACAACAATCTCTCTTCGGCCATCAAGGTAAGCCCGAATGCTCATCCCCAGCAGGATTCTAAAGAAGAAATGTCGATCCCTCCGTGTTGTTAATAACGCCAGTTTAACACAACCGTTCCAGCCAAATAAGCGGCGACACCCGCCTCAAGATGCCTCTCCATCGGCCTGTACCGAATGCCTAAGCCCCTGGCATCGGTAATATCAAAACCCAGCAGCCCAGACAACTACTCCGGGGTATAACCGTCAACCCACACCAGCGTGTTACCATAAGTCGGCAACCCAGTGATAGCGGCAAAATCCGTGGGAGTCACCGTCGCCTCCCCCCATCTGAAATGGAAAGTGTGGGTCGTATCCCAGCAGTACTCGCTCAGGAGCAACATACATGGACACTGGCCCTCGGCATATCAGGTACATCGCGGCCAGCGACGCGATGAGCCAACCCGAGTCAAGCACCGGTGCCGCGGACTCCCTCTCTCCCTCTCGAGCCACGTTCGGGATAATATCCCACAATGCTCGAAACGCCTCAAGCACCCGACTCTTACAGTTTGTGGGTATCAACCGTCCACATCCCCTGAGACAAACGGCACGGAAGCAAACGTCAACGGAATGCACCAACGCATGTCGAAAGGATGCAATACAGATACGGTTCTCATTCATTTCCTAGGTATATTCCCATCATTTCAAAAACTCCGTCGAATCCGAAACTTTCAAAATCTTTCGAAAACTCCGTCGAATCCGGAACTTTTAAAACATTTGAAAACTCAGTCGAATCCAGAACTTTCAAAACATTTCGAAAACTCAAATCGAATCCGAACTTTCAAAATCTTTCGAAAACTCCGTTGAAATCGGAACTTTCAAATCTCTTTCGAACATTTCGAAAAGTTACTCCGTCCTAAATTAAAGCTACTTTAATTTTGGAAAATGCATCTAGACATGGAATTTTGCAAGCAAAATTTTTATGTCATCCACCCATAGTGTCAAATGAACTACATCCTAGTCAATTTCGACAACAATTCATGGCAAAGTCAAAAGCCCCAATTCGGGCTACAAAATCCCTAAGTTCATTTCCTAACCAAATTTCTAACATTTAAAGAATGCACATTCTTAAAATTAATGGAATTTTGTAGGAAGCTACTTGTCTCTTGATCCCTTCCTTGGAGTTGTGTGGGTCCCTAGCCGGGTAAAACTCCGCCGGATCAATGGATGCACAATGGTTCGAATGGTCCGAACCAACCGTGTTCTTTCGTCATCGGTCCTTCCGTGGCGAGCCATTGATCCCAAATCACCTTCCATAGCGATTTTCCTTCACAAATACGAGCAAACCTTGCAATTTGGGTTGGATTTTCTCTCCTCCTCTCTCTCCCTCTTGTCGGAATTAATGGAAGAAAATGACTCTTCCTTCCTCGGCCTCATTTGAATAGGCCACTGGTCAAATTCGGTAAAAGTCGGCGGACTCTTCTTGCACCGAAGGGAAAATTTTCTGCCACTTTGGCCCCTCAGCTTTATGCAGTTCCAATTTTACCTCTTTTGGCCCCCCAAAAGTATAAAATTTCCCCAGTTACACATTTCTAACCCCCCCATCCCCCGAGGATAAATTCCCAGTTAGTTTTCACTAACGCTCGTCTCCAGACGTTAAAATTCCTAATGGTTTTCACCATCACTCATATCCTCAATTGCGACCTTTCACGGTCCGATTTCAATCCTTAATCACGACCTTTCACGGTCCGATTCCAATCCTCAATCGCGACCTTTCACGGTCCGATTTCGATCCTTAATCGCGACCTTTCACGGTCCGATTCCGATCCTCAATCGCGACCTTTCACGGTCCGATTCCGATCCTCAATCGCGACCTTTCACGGTCCGATTCCGATCCTCAATCGCGACCTTTCACGGTCCGATTCCAATCCTTAATCGCGACCTTTCACGGTCCGATTTCAATCCTTAATCGCGACCTTTCACGGTCCGATTTCAATCCTTAATCGCGACCTTTCACGGTCGATTTCCAATCATAATCGCGACCTTTCACGGTCCGATTTCAATCCTTAATCGCGACCTTTCACGGTCCGATCTCAATCCTCAATCGCGACCTTTCACGGTCCGATTCCAATCCTTAATCGCGACCTTTCACGGTCCGATTCCAATCCTTAATCGCGACCTTTCACGGTCCGATTTCAATCCTTAATCACGACTTTTCACGGTTCGATTCCAATCCTTAATCGCGACCTTTCACGGTTCCGATTTCCAATCCCAATCGCGACCTTTCACGGTCGATTCCGATCCTAATCGCGACCTTTCACGGTCGATTCCGATCCTCAATCGCGACCTTTCACGGTCGATTCAATCCTTAATCGCGACCTTTCACGGTCGATTCCAATCTAATCGCGACCTTTCACGGTCCGGATTCCAATCCTGTCAACCCGCGACCTTTCGGGGTCCGATTCCAATCCTCAATCGCGACCTTTCACCTGGTCCGATTCCAATCCTTAATCGCGACCTTTCACGGTCCGATTTCAATCCTTAATCGCGACCTTTCACAGTCCGATCTCGATCCTCAATCGCGACCTTTCACGGTCCGATCTCAAATCCTCAATCGCGACCTTTCACGGTCCGATTTCAATCCTCAATCGCGACCTTTCTCAATCCTCATTCGCGACCTTTCACGGTCCGATTTCAATCCTTAATCGCGACCTTTCATGGTCCGATTTCAATCCTTAATCGCGACCTTTCACGGTCTGATTCCAATCCTTGATCGCGACCTTTCACGGTCCGATTTCGATCCTTAATCGCGAACTTTCACGGTACGATTCCGATCCTTAATCGCGACCTTTCACGGTCCGATTCCGATCCTTAATCGCGACCTTTCACGGTCCGATTCCAATCCCTAATCGCGACCTTTCACGTTCCGATTCCAATCCTTGATCGCGACCTTTCATGGTCCGATTTCAATCCTTAATCGCGACCTTTCACGGTCCGATTTCAATCCTTAATCGCGACCTTTCACGGTCCGATTCCGATCCTCAATCGCGACCTTTCACGATCCGATTCCAATCCTCAATCGCGACCTTTCACGGTCCGATTCCAATCCACAATCGCGACCTTTCACGGTCCGATTTCAATCCTCAATCGCGACCTTTCACGGTCCGATCTCAATCCTCAATCGCGACCTTTCACGGTCCAATTTCGATCCTCAATCGCGACCTTTCACGGTCCGATTCCGATCCTCAATCGCGACCTTTCACGGTCCGATTCCGATCCTCAATCGCGACCTTTCACGGTCCGATTCCAATCCTCAATCGCGACCTTTCACGGTCCGATCTCAATCCTCAATCGCGACCTTTCATGGTCCGATTCCGATCCTCAATCGCGACCTTTCACGGTCCGATTCCGATCCTTAATCGCGACCTTTCACGGTCCGATTCCGATCCTCAATCGCGACCTTTAACTATCCGATTCCAATCCTCAATCGCGACCTTTCACGGTCCGATTCCGATCCTGTCGCGACCTTTCACGGTCGATTCCAATCACTGTCGCGCCCTTTCACGATCCGATTCCAATCCTTAATCGCGACCTTTCACGGTCCGATTCCAATCCCCAATCGCGACCTTTCACGGTCCGATTCCGATCCTTAATCGCAACCTTTCACGGTCCGATTCCAATCCTTAATCGCGACCTTTCACGGTCGATTCCAATCATAATCGCGACTTTTCACGGTCCGATCTCCAATCCTTAATCGCGACCTTTCATGGTCCGATTCCAATCATGTAATCGCGACCTTTCACGGTCCGATTCCGATCCTCAATCGCGACCTTTCACGGTCAGATCTTCAATCCTGTCGAGAACTTTCACGGTCAGATTCCAATCATGTCGCGACCTTTCACGGTCGATTTCAATCATGTCGCGACCTTTCACGGTCCGATCTCAATCCTTAATCGCGACCTTTCACGGTCCGATTTCAATCCTTAATCGCGACCTTTCACGGTCCGATTTCAATCATATCGCGACCTTTCACGGTCCGATTCCAATCATGTCGCGACCTTTCACGATCCGATTTCAATCCTTAATCGCGACCTTTCACGGTTCGATCTCCAATCATAATCGCGACCTTTCACGGTTCGATCTCAATCCTTAATCGCGACCTTTCACGGTCCGATTCCAATCATAATCGCGACCTTTCACGGTCCGATTTCAATCATAATCGCGACCTTTCACGGTCCGATTTCAATCATAATCGCGACCTTTCACGGTCCGATCTCCAAATCCTTAATCGCGACCTTTCACGGTCCGATTCCAATCATGTCGCGACCTTTCACGGTCCGATTTCCAATCATAATCGCGACCTTTCACGGTCCGATCTCCAATCCTTAATCGCGACCTTTCACGGTCCGATCTCAATCCTCAATCGCGACCTTTCACGGTCTGATTCCAATCCTTAATTGCGACCTTTCACGGTCCGATTCCAATCCTCAATCGCGACCTTTCACGGTCCGATCCCAATCCTCAATCGCGACCTTTAACGGTCCGATCTCAAACAGTCAATCCCGACCTTCGCGGTCCGACCTCCACTCTCCTATCGAGACCTTCGCTGTTCGTCTTCCCGGCAGCAGCAATAAGCCCGAACCCCAAGGCTCGAACGCCTTGCAACAATCCCTCTTCGGCCATCCTCGTAAGCCCGAACATCTTTTCACTTCAGCAAGTGAACATTCGTCTTCTCGGCCGCCAGTCGTAAGCCCGATCGTTCCACCTCAGCAGCAGCTGCAATAAGTCTGAAAACCCAAGGCACGAATGCCTCACAACAATCTCTCTTCGGCCATCAAGGTAAGCCCGAATGCTCATCCCCAGCAGGATTCTAAAGAAGAAATGTCGATCCCTCCGTGTTGTTAATAACGCCAGTTTAACACAATCGTTCCCCTCTTTGTTACCTCATCCCCAGCAGGATAAAGATCGCAACAGCAATAAGCCCAGCACCCAAGGCACGAACGCCCTTGTCAGCATCGCAACTCCGGTTTGAGGCGCCACACGCCCTCATATGGTTCAGCAACTCCGGTTTGAGGCGCCACACGCCCTTAAAGGTTTCAGAAGTCCCAGGTTCAGACGCCTCCCAACAGTCTCCGTTCGGTACTGGTACCTCGCGAATGGTCTCATTCGAGGTTTAGACGCCTCCCTAACATGTCTCGCTCAGGTCAAGGTCCCCGTGCGGCCTTGCCCCCTTTCGAACTACAATCGGCTTGATTCCGCTCGGGATACGTAGGAATCCTTTTCGCTAAGGGTCCGGCCAGTGACAGCCCCGTCTCTTTCAAAGTAAGGCATCAGATTTGGATCCTTATCTTTTTCAACGACCCACCTCCTTCGGAGGAGACGTCGGCGAGGGCTAAGCTGTAAGTACCCAAATCCGGATCGTCCAAATCCCAGTCGGAAAATTAACAGGAAATCCGTTAGCTGGCCGCTCCGGGTTAGCAGGAACTCGTTAAACTCCCGTTGCCGTGCCAGCGAGGCGTCTTGGGACTGCCCCATGCATCAGACGTCGAACCGTACTAACACGTGTCATCTCACGTAAAAGTATGGCTTTCCACAAAAGCACTTTAGGGGGCATTTCGGACATTTTCCAGGTGTTATTTTAAAAAACGGACAAAAGCCGGGACCAGGAACGAACTCCCACATAGGTTGGTGACTCATAGGGCACGTGGCGGCCATGCCACCTCCCTCTAGTCACTCTTCAATCACAAATCAAGGCCGAAAGACCAAAATACCCTGATTTGCAAGCCAAGTCCGGCCGGACTCCTGTGCACATTTTACGAAATTGCCGTAAGTCCTTCAAATTCTCAAAATACCACAAAAACCCCTGGATTCGGGCCAAGTCCGTCCGGACTCCTACTGCATTTTTCACCTATAAATAGAAATGGCTGTCAAAGCCAAAAAGAGGAAGAATTTACTCCAAAAATTCACATACCCCACGGCCCAAACTGGTTTACACCCCTTCCGAGCTCCCGTTTTATCTCGATTCGCGTAAAACCCTCGTATTTCGATCAAATACGCCCCTTATCACTTCGAAACAACCTTTCAAACTACTTTCCATGTCCCGTACACACCTTCTGAGCCAAAGGAGTCGACCCTAGCCATAGGTATAACTCCCTCTCTCTAAATCTCTCGTTTCATCTCGGTTTACGTGCCAGTCGCTATAACCGTTTCAAACAACGTTACTGAAATGTAGATGCCTCCGATCTAACGGGGGTCCGATACGTTTAGCCTCGATCCTCTTCTCTTCCCGTAAGAGAAGTAATCACGGGTTAAAACGGCGTTCCGACCCCGTTCCCTTTACTTTCTGTCATTTACCAATTCCGAATCGATCGATCCGTTGATCGTCATTTAACTTCTGTCATTTACAATTCCGAGTCGTTTGACTCGTCGATCGTCATTTACAATTCCGAGCCAATTGGCCTCGTTGATCGTCATTTACGATTCCGGATCGTTTGATTCCGTTGACACTGCTTTAAATACTGTCATTTACAAGTCCGACCCGTTTGGATCGTGATAGTATTTACTTTTCAAAGTCCGAGTCGCAACCCGATTCGTTGATCGCATATCATTTAATACGCATTTTCCCGTAAAAATCGTTAACAATGTAATGTCCGGTTCAAAACCGGAGTTAGTCCTTCGAACTCTCTTTCAAAAAGCGCGACATGACGTTTGGCCTCCAAACTCTCATCTTGAGCTAAAAGCCGCCATTTGACATTTCGAATCATTTTAATACGCATTTTCCCGTAAAAATCGTTAACAATGACATTCCCGGTTCAAAAAACCGGAGTTCGACCTTCGAACTCCTTTTCAAAATCAAAATCGACGTTTGCCACGCAAACGCTCTTTTCCGTCTCAAAATCGACGTTTGCCACGCAAACGCTCTTTTCAAACTCAAAACCGACGTTTGTCATTCAAACGCTCGTCTTTTCAAACAAAGTCACCTAATCAACGTTTGACATTCAAACCAAGATTAAGCTTGTCATTCAAGCCCCCATTTCAAAAGACACACACACACACACACGTTTTCGAGAAAGGTAGAAAGACTCGTCATGCGAGGCATTTCGGGCGATCTCGTAATACTCTACCCGAAACGTAACGTGACCTCCGAACCTAACAATCTCTGGTACTAAAAAGCTTTTTACTCGTTTTTGCTGCCAATAAAAATGATCCCCCGTTTTCAAAGCCTTTTCCTAAGTTTTTGCTACCAATAAAAACGACACCATTTTCTAAAAGCCGTTTCTCAACGTTTGGGCTCAAAATACGAAAACCGCGTGGCGACTCCTCATTTTTTCCTTCCCATGAAGCGAGGTCTCAGACACCAACCCTCCGCGAAAAACAACCGCTTTCGCTCGCGCGAATCCGGGTAATTTCACCTGCCCTTGGCCTAAATTACCCTGGGGAGTGTAAGTAGGAGCCTGAGCATAAGGATAGAATCCAGCGACCTATTGCTGATTCCCAACGGGCAAGGAGGGTGGTGGCAAACCAGAAGTGGCCGGGTAGCTCGGGTTCCCGAGATGAGACTCATAGGGAAACTCAAATGCAGGACGTGGTTCCTGGTTGTTGAACTTCATGCCTGGCCGGGGTGATGGTGTATAATCGGGAGGATACTGTGGTCCCGGTAATTATGATGAGACTGGGGTGGGGGCTTACTGAGACCTTGAGTGAGGAACGGGTTTGTGGAGGCTGGTGAGGTGCTGGGAGCTGCTGGACCAGTACTGTTTTTAGGAGGGACACCTGACTACTGTCCTAAACCAAACTGTGGTGGCGAAATTCCAGACTGTTGATGCGGAACCCTGAACTGTTGTTGTGAAGGCTCAAACTGATCTGTGTCAGACTGCGGAGGGATCCCAACTTGCTGTGGTATTCCTAGGTGTCCCCAACCATGAGAGGACATTTTATACTGACTCTGTCCCCACTGAGGGGCGACAAACTGGCTTGTCCTGCCGGACTGTATGGGTCCACTGATGTGGCTGAGGAGCTGGCTGACCCATAGATTGAGGAGCAGGGGCTCTAGTAGTGGTATCATAGGAGGCTGGTGGTGGCATCCTGGTGTAGTCTAGGTGACTGAGAGTGGGATTAGGGGTTTGCTGTCCTGTGGAGGCGGTCATAAAGGGATTTTGTGAGACTTGTGTGGTGCCAGGGGCTGGCTGTCTTGAACTGGGTTGCTGTTGAGGCATCCCAAACTGCTGGGGCTGAGAAGTTCCAAACTGATCCATAGTTGACTGCCGTCCCAAACCCAAATGAGAAGTCATACCAAGCTGATGTAACTGAGAAGCCCCTGACTGATTTGTACCAAACTGCTGAGGGATACCAAACTGCTGCGACATACCGAGCTGACCCTGACTGCATTGAGGCACACCATACTGGCTCAAATTGAACTGAATTCAATTTGTTTCCACAAACGACTGTCCCAAATCGAACTGTGAATGTATACCAGACTGAGGCTGAAAAGATGGCTGATTCACAGGTTGAGATGAGTGTGGCCCGGTGGAGGTTCCATATAAGGAAGGTGGTGGCATCCGGCGGTAATTTATCTGACCAAGAGAGGGATGGGGATCCTCTTCCTCTTCTACCGTGAAAGTCCCGTCGGTGTTGAGGGAAATCATTAAACTAAAATTCCTGACACCTTCCAAAAATGATCATCAACACATTCTGATTGGTACAAGGAGTTTTATGGACTCGGATTTCAATATTAGCCATAGAATTATGATGAGTCCCTGGTTCTGGTTAAAATTCCGTCCTCAACCTTGGATATCAAAGAACTGCACTTGACAAGCCCATGGCCAATATGGCGATCAAATCTCCCTTTGCTTGGCGAAGCCTTAGTATGAAGAGATGTGTTGGCGAAGTCTTGATTTTGAAGAAGTGAGTTGGTAAAGCCTCACTCTCATGATTGTGAATCTGACATAATTAGTGAGGCTTCAACCTGATAGGCATTGCAAACTGATCCAGAAATGAGTCTAAACAAAGACCCGACCTACCTTGTAGCGAAGTGAAGAACCAACGTGGACCTGGCATGACCAGAGAATCCCCACTCTAAAGAAATGGCTTGACGAAAGTCCTCCCTTAAAGAGTCCAGTGCAGCTCTAATGCAAATTGAATTGTCATGTAGCAAAAGAGGCAACCCATCCTTCTATATGTACTTTATTATTTTCTTCAGTCAATTAGTCAACCGGATGAAAATGTAAAAGAAAGACAATTTAGAAATGTATACCTGCAGGGGCATATTTTTGAAAAGTGGGGATGAATCCCCGATTTTGTATTATTTGATGGCCTCATTTGATGAAGGCACAAAAGAACTCGCTTTGATTTTGTCTCTTTTGAGAGAGCATAAGCATAGAAAGATTTGTAAAAGTATATGGAAGCCCCTGTTGATAGAAAATCAGTGTTTAGCTCTATTTTTCCTATAATGTAGAAAAAGAAGACTTGTCGAGACATCTGAAAACATGTTTTATTCAAAATGATCACAAGATTGCTTAAAAGTAAAACCCTTTATTAATGTTCGGGTTATTCAACCCCTAATCTCGATATGAACAAACATTTAGATTAATTAAGAGGAGAAAGTCAACTAATACCAAGAGTCGAAGTTGGCGAATGGTGAAGAGAGATTGTGTACATGAGAGGCCATTGATGAGATCGAATTTTCTGGGATTTGAATGTGTTTATGACCAGACCATTTCTGGTTGCCTACGTTCCCCTTAATATAAGGAGCTCAGGTCGCCATAGTTCGGGCTAAACTATGTTTGTCTTTGGGAAAGGGTATGAATATTTGTGGTCCCTTTGGTGAAAAGGCTCGAATAGGGAGGTTGGATGATGAGGCACGGGCCTTGAGATGATTCCTTGACAAGTCGTTTTTGACAGCTATTTCAGCGATTCCATTGCTTCTTGATCGTCGTCTTTCATCGGGGGAGAAAGAATTTGGATACAACTTAAGGGCTTATGATATGCTCTTGCCTTTGCCTTAACTGCTCCCTTGTTATCGACAACTTCCATTCTTCAAGCTTTAAATTTGCCCATATGTCAAGCTTCTGATTGGCGGTGCTTGGGTCCTTGGCCTCATTTTTTTTAAAGCTCCTGCTTGAGGTTTTTTTTTTTTGAAGCTTTTGCTTGAACTTTTTTTTTTGAAGCATCTTCTTGAGGGTTTTTTTTTTTTTTTGAAGCTTTTGCTTGAGCTTTTTTTTTTAAGTTCTTGCTTGAACTTTTCTCTCTTTTTTTTGAAGCACATGAGGGCGAAGGTAAGCCTCGGTTTGAACTTTCTTGATGCGCACGAAGGCGAAGGCAAGCCCCTGGGTTGTTGTCGACATGGGGTTAATCTTCCGATGCTGAGTGACTTTTGTTGTTCCTTGATGTTGCAGCCGTCGTTGACTTGGTCAAGGTGATGGTGGGGACATGTTTTGGAAAGTGTATGGCTTGATGGAGGCCTTTGTGAGGTAAGAAAAGTGTATAGGGAGGGCATTAGTTGACTTTCTCACACCAATTAATTAATCTTAATCATTTCAATAGATTATTTGTTGAGCAACGCGAGTGATCATTTAAAATAAAACAATTTCATTAAATGTAATGTAGGTGTGCAAATAATGTCTCGAGTCTAGCAAGAAAAGAAAAAAGACTCTTTTATAGAAAATTTAAGATTAACTACAATGTCCGAGGAGGACTTGATTGAACGAAGAAAGTACTTGAACCTACGAAGGTTGACTAAAAGACTGTTTTAATATTTTAATTTAATTTAAGGATGGGTAGCCTCTAGTCTAGCTACTCTTTGTTGTTGGACCACGCCTCTACCCTTCAGCATTGGAAGCAAATTCCTCATGAAGCTATGACATATTATGCTCCCCTTTGGTAACTTCAGGAATTCCTTGCTTACCGGCCCTGACGATTGCCTTATCTGCCATCAGATTATTATCATCCCATTTCCCCTTGGCATCAGTTGTGAACTTATCGGAGGGCGGGAGTTCAAAGCATTTCACCAAATCTGGCTTTGCCACGGTCACATGCTTGTTGCAGTCAAACCAGCAATTCTCAACATTTGTTGCGACTAAATCATCTAGCTTGCTAAAGTATATTTTAAAGTCTATTGAATTCACAGAGCTTGAATCATAAAACTCAATCATGTTTACACTCATGTTGTTTGGGAAATGATCATTGGCAGTGTTGAGATCACTGAGGCGCTCGAGTTTGCCCTTCTTAATTAACCCCCAAATTGCCTTTCTCAAAGATATACAGTTGTCGGTTGTATGACCGTGATACTGGTGGAAAGCACAGTGCTTAGTGGTGTCCAAAGGGATGTTGGAGTTCTTGGGCTGATGGATTTTTATAGGTTCAAGGAGACCCTGCTTTACCAAGCCATTTAAAACTTTGCTCAAGGGCACACCCAAATCCTCAGGGTGTGGTTTCTTCCTTAGGGGGGAATAAACTCTTAGTTCTCTTTGATTCGAGCTTTCGTCATCGACTTGATCACCATTCTTAACAGAGCTTGCCGGTTTTGATCCATTGGGGCGCTCAAGCTTGCCTGCTTCGATTAACCCTTGAACCGCTCTCTTCAAGGCTGTGCAGTCGTCGGTCGTGTGGCCATAACGACCATGGAAGGTGCAATGCTTAATCATGTCGAGGGGTGCATTTGAGCTCCTTGGATAGTAGTCCCTGAGAGGCTCCAGAAGGCCTTCCTTTGCTAAAGCCTTGAAAATTAAGCCCATGGGTATCCTAAAATCATCGGAATGTTCTTGCTGCCTTAGAGGACCACCATTTCTTGGTTCCTTTTGGATGTCCTCAATTGTACACAATGCCTTCTTTCCTTTACTGGATGTTGCAGCCGTGTTGGAAGGGTAAGGTTTATAGCGGTGAGACATGCTCCGACCAGTAGTGCTTCCCCGTGCACGAACCCTTTTGATGTAACCCTCGATGTAAGCGTCGAGATTTGACTTTGTGTAAAACTCCTTTGTGTCAGATATGCGAGATTGGTATGGTGAGATGGCTCGAGTCGAGCGATTGTTGATACTCTTGTTGCTAGGCTTTTCTTGTATTTTCTTAACTGGTCCTACCAATATCCCTTCGAAATAGTCAATAGGAACACTAGGACTGCATGACCCCGCCACAAGATTGGCATTAGCAAACGAAACCACAGTAGGAAACATTCTGGTGGGAGGAATGACAGTCTGAACATTAAAAGCGTGACCGTAACCCTCCTCATAAGTCAAACTTGGAGCACAAGAATGTAGATCGAAGGATCGGGATGGTGAGACTTATAAGGGGCCTCATAAGGCTGGACAGCTGCCGAAGATGAGGATATATGGCTCGTAATGGCTGGATACCGGGGAGTAGTGAGTGCGGATCCAAAAGGTTGCTGAAGATGTGAGGTCTGAGGCACCGTAAAAGTAGGACTGAACGTGTCTTGACCAAACTGAGGAATGTGACTAGAAGAGTAATGTGCATACTGCACTTGATGAGCAGGAGCAGCTTGCGTAACAGCCGAGTGAAGAATTGGATGAGGACCGTGTGGCCTTGTCGGACTTCCCAATTGGAGGGGCAGGGTAGAGCTTGGAGGATGTTGTGAATATGGTGAGTTTGATGAAGTGGTGATAAAAGTCTGGTGGCCCATGTGAGCTCACAGTATCACAGGGGCAAGTGGGCCTTGAGAATTGATGGAAGCAAGCTGACCCCATCCGAACCGTGGAGCCTGAGAAGCGAACTGACCCAAAATGGCTTGCGGAGCCATGTCAAACTGCTGGGCTTGAGAAGTTGCGAACTGACCCATTCCGAGCTGATAACCCGAACCAGACTGAGGTTGTGAAGTAGTAAACTGACCCCTTCCAAGATATGGGGCGAAAGCAAACTGATTCAAACCTGGTGGTGAAACCTGAGAGGCACCAGGGGCAGTTTGACCTAGATTGGACTGCTGAGGGGTACCGATTTGATGAGGCTGAGATGTACGGAACTGACCAATTCTAGACTGATGGCCCGGACCAGACTGAAGTTGTGAAGTAGTAAACTGACCCCTTCCAAGCTGTGGGGCGAAAGCGAACTGATTCATACCTGGTGGTGAAACCTGAGAGATACCGGGGACAGGTTGACCTAGATCGGATTGCTGAGGGGTACCCAGCTATTGGGACTGAGAGACAGGCTGAGTTATAGGCCGGGGGATGCTTGTCCCATTAGGAGTTCCACACGAAAGGGAGCAAGGCATTTGACGGTAGTCGGTATGCCCGGGAGTGTAATCAGCTTCAATCTCCGCATCAACCGTAAAGGTCCCATTAGGGTTGCGAACAATTGCTAGTTTCTGGGTTCTGACACTTTCCAATAACTGACTGATCTGAGCCTCTTGATGTCATCTTATCTGTTCCAACATCTGATTCCACTGTTCGATATTTTGCGGATTCTCGGGGTACGGAGTCGTACGTCCCCCACTGTTCTCCTCTGAGCTGGCCATTTTGACACTCTGAGCTGAAGCGAAGGAAGAAACCTGATGAAGTATCTGATTCCAGAATGACTGAGCTGAACAAACGATGACCCGTGATCTTGATCCAAACTTTGCTTACTGTGGAAGGCACAAAAGGGTGTGGTTCAGACTCGGGAAAGCGAAACAGGTTGGTGTTTGGGCTTAGGGCTCATGCAACGTGCAATTATTTGTTCGAGTTTACTTAAAACGTTTTTTCTTAAACCCTAAGTGGTTGGAAAAGATTGCTCTTCTTTTTTTTTTACTATTCTGAGTCCTGGATCAGTGGGACCCATCACTACGCCTGCGGACCATCAACTTGTAACCCCGAACAAGGGTTCCGTAGGGCAAGCGAGTCCCACCGACCGAAAAGGAAAACGAACCTAAGGTCTGGCGGATCATGGAATCTTAACGCGCCTTCGATTTAAATTACCGGCGAAGCCTGCGTCAGGAATCAAGATCGGGTTAGAGTGCCTGACGGAAAACCGGCATGACTCCGACTGATAATAGTCCACAAGGGATCTTGACCCGTCGTTGGTTAAGCGGTACTTAGACATGGATCGAGCGTTAATCCTGGATGACTGGGTTTCATACTAGGAGCCGGTGCATGAGCCATGCGGGTCAAAGTCAAAGTTCGAGCCCCAGTCAAGATCGTGTCAAAGTTCATGATGGAAAACCGGCATGGATTCGACTAAGTTAGGTCCGTGGGGGATCCTGACTTGGCACGTTGACTAGGATTTGACCTACACAGGGCATGCACTGACGCAGTCTGACACGGACCGTACCAAAAACCAACCGAGTCTCGGACAAAGTGTGTCATGGACAAGTGCAGGGTCGACACGAGGGTAAACCAATGGCTGTTTGGATCATCCCGTGCTTGCACCGAGAGGCGTAGGTGAAATTACCCGTGTTCGGCTCGCGCGCGGGCCCCGGCATCTCGCATTGTCGCTTTCGGAAGTTGCCCGGATCTGAGAGGCAGCGCAATCGCGCCCCGGCATCTGGCTAATCCGTTTACGTTTTGCGTTGTGTTGGTGGAGGTGTCTCGCTGTGTTTTTGCTTGTAGAGTCGCCACACCATTTTTATTAAGCCTAAAACATTGAAAAAGGGCATCAGTTTAAAAATAAACTGTTTTTGTTGTGTGATAAGATTTTGAGTTCGGAGGTCAGATGACTCCTCGGGAAGATAATATTAGAATATTAGAGCTCAACCGAGTCGCCTCGTAAAAATGAGTCTTTCGGTACCCCTAATATTCTTTAACTGTTGTGTGTGTGTGTTTGTGCTTTTTTTTTAAAATGCATGTTGTGTCGGATGTCTACATTGTACACTGCTTTATTGAAATGTATTGAAATAGTAATGGAAGGAAGCCTTACCAATGTTGGTTCGTGTCTGTCTTCCGCTGGGGAATAGTATTTGAGGATGGAATAGTGTTCCGGTACGGATCGGGATTGCTTCGGGATGAGCCGGTTGTCTGCGGACAGAGTTTCGGTGTGCAATGGATTGTCAGGTATGCACTCGGGCAGAGGTTCGGCGTGCGTTGGGATCGCAGGGATCACTCGGGCAGAGGTTCGGCGTGCGTTGGGATGGCAAGAGTCATTCGGGCAGAGTTTCGATGTGCGTTCGAGTTGCCGGTTTGACTCGGAAAGAGCCGAGACGCCTCGGGAAAGACCAGGCAAGGCCTCAGAGTACCACGAGGGTCCTCAGATTACCTCGAGAATGCCTCGAGGCAGCACGGGAGCGTCACGGGAGCGCTTGGAGAGGCTTCGGAGCACCGTGAGGGGGCTCGAAAGGCCTCAGAATGATCTGAAAGGGGCCGGAAGTGCCTCGAGAGGACTTAGAGGGGTGCCAAAAGGCTGGGGAGAGAGGAGAGAAGAGGGAGATGTGTGAAATGAGGGAGGGGGAGCCCTCTATTTATAGTGCCAGATTTTTTGCAAGAAGGTCCGTACGGACCTTCTAGGTAATCCAGAATTTTGGTTTTCCTCGATTTGAGGAAATATGTGGACTTTAAGAAGATTCAGCAATGATGGTGTCTGATTGCAATAAGGTCCGTACGGACCAACCTTGCATGCAATAAGGTCCGTACGGACCAACCATGTAGCTGGGTAATTATTACCTCCGGGATTTGAGGGAATAACTTGGACTTTAAGGGGATTCAGTAATCATTGTGACAAAGAGGTCCGTACGGACCATATTTGCTTTTCCAATTTCTGAAAAATCCCTAAAAAGTCCTTTTGTGCTTCTTTGTCCCAGAAAGGTCCCTCCCTTGATTTGGTTGGGGGTTTTTGAGGGTTTTGAGTGTCACGGGTCTTTGAGACCGCGTTTGTGAGTCTGCGGTGTTTCCCGTGTGCTCGGAAGAGGGTGATCCAGATTGGGGTACTTACAAAAGCCCCTCGGCGACGTCACTTACGGAGGAAGTGGGGTCGTCGATAAGATAAGGGTCCTAATCTGGATCGCGTGCTGGGAGAGGAAGTGACCGTGTAGGTCGGTGTGTGAGGACATGGCGGTGTCCTGTTGTGTGACCGTTTAGGTCAGTTGGCTGGACCCTGTGATAGGATTCCTATGTATCCCTAGCGGGAATCAAGCCTGATCGTAGTTCGTGTGTGGGGTGAGTGTTGTTGTGTACGAGGACGTGAGATGTCCTCTGACTAAAACTCTGTGTGTGGATGTGATGGTATTCTGTGGGTGACCGCATAGGTCGGTGATAAGGACGTGGAGGCGTCCTGGGTGACCGTATAGGTTGGTGGTAAGGATGTGGTGGCATCCTGTGTGACCGCATAGGTCGATGGTAAGGACGTGGTGGCGTCCTGGGTGACTGTATAGGTTGGTGGTAAGGACGTGGTGGCGTTCTGGGTGACCGCATAGGTAGATGGTAAGGACGTGGTGGCGTCCTGTGTGACCGTATATGTCAATGGTAAGGACGTGGTGGCGTCCTGTATGATCGGATAGGTCGGTGGTAAGGACGTGGTGGCGCATCGCGTGGCACCGCATGTGTCGATGGGCCGGACCACGCGATAGGATTCCTACGTATCCCTAGCGGGAATCAAGCCTGATCGTAGTTCAGAGGTCGTGAAGTTGTGAGTGTATGCTGGCGTGATGGTGCCCTGAAGTGTCGTGGGACCGCCGAGGTCGACTGTGAGGATGTGGGGGCTTCCTGGGGTGACCGCATAGGTCGGTGGTAAGGACGTGGTGGTGTCCTGGGTGTGCAATCTTACTAGAAGATGGGTAATCTTATGAGAAGATGGGTAATCTTACGAGAAGATGGGTAATCTTACGAGAAGATGGTTTGTGGTGTGACCATCGAGGTCGACTGTGAGGACGTGGTGGCGCCCTGAGATGGAAATTTTACGATTTTCCGAATCAGGTGGTTTAAAGCCTTTCGGGCTGGAGATAGTGATTTGGGAGGTTTATACGGTCTTCCGGACCGAGTGGTTTAAAGCCTTTCGGGCTGGAGATAGTAATGTGGGAGGTTTATACGGTCTTCCGGACCGAGTGGTTTAAAGCCTTCCTGTAGACACCCCATTCTGAACCCATAATTACATGATTACACTACTCTTCATCTCTCTTTTATGTTTTGATGAAAGCATATCAGTTTCGTCATGTTTCGTTAAGTTTCTAACTAACCTCGTTAGTTTTGGATCTAACTGACTAACAGAACAACTGAAGAGGACAAAATAGTCATCAGACTATTTATCTCGCACGAGATATCTTATCTCGCGCGAGATATCCCCTCGATAGGATGTGCAGAAATCACTCTCCTTCTCCGTTTCAAACTCTCTTTTTGGATAAAACCTTATCAATTCGGGTATCCAATCGAAGCTGAGTTACGGAACCTTCCTAGGATAATTTCCTCTCCACCTTCACCTCTCCAACCTCCTATAAATCTTGGATGACTTCCGAGTGTTTGGGTCGACAATTCGATCCTTGATCAAGAACACACAAAACACACACAATTTGTTGGTTTCTTTCCATGAAAGACTCCTTCAAATCACTCACAAACAACTCCTAAAGTTTGTTCATCAACCTTGTTGATTAACAAACATCGAAGCCCGAATCAAGGGAACAAGGCGAAGCTCCGTCCGCATCAAGATCCAAATCAAGGATCGAGGCGAAGCTCTGTCCAAATCAAGGTTCGACTCTAAACTTGAGTCGAAACTCTGTCCGAATCTCTTCTCAAAAGGTAATCATCCTTTAAACTTTCGTTTCTCTTCTCAACCTCTCTATTGATTTTAGAGTAGTGTAATCCCATCAAAAGGATTAGCCTAGAGTCCCTTCAGTCAATGAAGGCGATCTCGAAGCATACAATCCGACATTCCTAATCAAGAAATTGATTAGGGTTTATTCGTTCTTCTTTAATTATTTTATTAAAAAGATTGAAAACCTCTCTTTTCTTTAGCAAGACCGATCTCCGGATTGGGTGAAATGGATGCCTTCTAAACCTACCCATTTCATAACCTAAGCCCCGAACTCAAATCTCTTTCAAAATGGTTTTCCTATGTTTCCAAACGAATAATATAGGTGGCGACTCAAAAAGATGAAAAGATGAAAATTTTCTCACAACGCTACAGTGGCGACTCCGCTGGGGATTTAAAATTAAGAGGCTTAAACTTGCGTCAAAATTAAAAGAGAGGTTTTCAAAAATTTTGTAAATTCGAATTTTTTGCTCTCAGATGAGGCATGTCTCGCGGCGAGATATCATATCTCGCGCGAGATATTGCTTCGGCAATCTGGTTGTTTTCTGGTTTCTCCCGTTTGTCTCATAGTCCAAGACGAGAGCCGAACATGCAAGGGGGATCCCAGAATTCCTTATCTGCAGAGTTCCCGCATCTTAAGGCCTCCCTTAAGGTGTAGAACTCGAACCTTCGTTTCCTTTAAATAATTGATTATTATTTATAAACTGCGTGCGATTGGGTTTTATTTAATTAAAGTCCGATCCATTGGGGATTCGGGAGTTGTAAATTGAATTATTTATCTCTCTTTCTCTCTCTTTATGTGGAACTACGACGGCCTGAGTCTTCCTAAATTGGGAGAAACGTAGGCAACCACTTGGTGCGGCCATTATCTGTTTTCCTTTTGATTTTCAAAAAAAATCTCTATTTTACTCTATCACCTAGATTGACTCTCACACACGCGCACTCATGATATAACTGTCATTGCACTGCATACCCTCTATAAACCCGGGACCCACACTAAGGACAGATGACGGTAACCACCTAGTCGCCGGTCTCTCCGAAGTTGGACAATCCCACTCCGCGTATTCAATCCACTTAGATTGTCATATCGCGGGGAGCCTAGCCTTCCAGCCCTGCATCGCCACATTTTCATGTAGATTGTCTTTTTTAGGAACACTCCGTGACCGGTCGGTTTTGACTTGGTAATCTTTCTTGTCTTTGACCAAAGTTAATGTAAAATTGACTATCGAGAAAGGATTCGGAAAAGTCCCTTCGGAAAAAGAAAAAGTCCCTTCGGAATGACCCTTTCGGAAGTCCCTTTAAAGAAAAAAAAATCCTTCCGGTCAATTTTACGTGGCTTTATTTTACAAAGAATGATCAATTACCAAGTCCCTAGGGTTGGTTCGAATTATGTATGCCTGCAAGATTTACCTAGGATGCTAGATAGAAAACGGATCCTTTTCCGTCCGACCATGAATTTAGGAAAAATCCATCTTTCCGAATGGTTGTCTCGTGCGAGATGACCTTGTCTCGCGCGAGATATTATTTGCAGATTTCGTGTTTGTGATTGATAATCGATGTGCGCTCCCTCCTTGAGTCAAAACTCCGTCTCTAATAAAAATAAAACTTCAAAAAAAAATCACTCGTGAGGTAATTTTAACCATCATCCTTTTCTCCATCTAGGATCGTTTGGGGCTAATATTCCAAAAGACGTTTCGTTGGGATATCTCTAGTTCATCTCTAAGGTCGTCAAGCTCCCTTACCTCTCCAACGGTAGCATCTCAATTTCTTTCCGACACGATGAATTCCGAAGCACTCAAGAAGGAAATTGAGAATCAAAGGATTCGATATGAAGAAATGCTACAAGCCCAAGCCGATGAAATGGAGGCCAAATTAGAACTTGAAAGGAGAATCCAAGCCGGGGAAATGAAAGCCATGGTTGACGAACTCCAAGCCATGAAACTACAATTGGCCGAATTAAGCTCAAAGAAGAAAGAGAATGAGTCCTCTTCCGATGACGAAGTATCATACACTAAGAAAGCTAAAAGGCACCGCAAGCACAAGAAAAATGTGTATAAGTCTAGCTCATCATCTTCCTCCTCCGACAATGAGAGTTATGCTTCCAAGAAAGAGAGAAAGCAAGGACGAACCCCTTACCATGGAATTGCTAGAAAAGAAACTTGCATCCCTCGATGTGAGCAAGGGAGCCTCGCTCTCTATCGACTATGACACCCTTCGTCAATCCATGTCAAAGCTTCCTAGAAAGTACAAGACACCCGACATTGCAAAATTCAATGGTTCTACTTGCCCTAAAGCTCATTTGGAAACCTACTCTTGGGCCATGCTACCTATGGGTGTCGATGACAACTTGCTAGTCCAATGCTTCCCTCAAACCCTTGATGGTGCCGCTAGAGATTGGTACATGACTCTTCCACTCTCCACAAGGCTTGATTGGCCACTCGCCAGTCGTGCCTTCCAAGAACAATTTGAGGACAACACTACCTACCGCACTACTAGGAGAGACCTTGAGCAAACTAAGCAACTCCCGAATGAATCATTCGCGGACTTCGTCAAAAGATGGAGGATCAAACTGACTGAAATCGTTGATAGGCCAAGCCTAGACGAACAAATTCATATCCTACTTCAATGTCTCCACGAAGAGTACCAAGAGAAGCTTGCCGGCAATTACTTCCCTAGTTTCGTCGAACTCCATAAATCGGGCCTTAGAATCGATGAATTGATCCGTCTTAGAAAGAATTCAGAAAAGGAGAATCATCCAACAAAGGGGAGCACCGGTCGTACCTATCATGATTTTGGTGGGGCTACTCTTAAGGAAATGTTCGATGATCTAGTAGGCCAAGGAAAACTGAAGCCAATGGAAGACTATCATCCTAAGAAAATGAGAGAAGATTGGGACCACGACAAATTTTGCGATTACCATCAGTTTAGTGGTCATGACACCAACAATTGCTACAATTTGAGGGATGCCATCCAAGACTTATATGAAGCCGGCAAGATCAACTGAAGCATCACCACCTTGGGGCTCCGATTGTCCTCTCCTTTTTTTTTTCCTTTGAAAAAAAAAAAAGAAAAGAAAAAAAAATATAGATTAGGTTAGCTTCCTAGTATGTTCTCGAAGAGTCGTTCTGTCATTCTAGTCCATCTCTATCCTCTCTAGTTTGTGTCAAGTGAACTATCGAGTCTGTTTCGAATTTCCTTATCAATAAAAGTTATCTCTTTATCCTAAACACTTTCCCAAAAGTTGTTTTTCTTTATGAGTATCATTTGATCCATGCTGAATAATGGACCCTCATACCTTAAATCATCACGAAAAATAGAAACTTCTAAACAAGTTTGAAATGAAAACTATCCTTAGAAGGCATAAGGCTAAACATTACTCATGTTGAAAGTCGAAGATCAACAAACGAAGGAAGCCAAAGACGCTGCTATCAACATTCATCCCAAGAAAAGTGGGGCTACTCAATTCAAGGCTTTGAGAGTACAAAAATAAAAAGGTCGCTAGGTCGAAACTCCTCAAATCGTCCTAGGCAAAAATAGAGCATCACAAAAAAAAAAAACAAGAAAAAGAGAAAAACTCTCAAGCCTTCATCGCCCCACAACAAGGATGAAATTTCAACAAAGCCAAGAAGGACTCTCCCGCAAAGAAGAAGAGTCAAGTGATATCAATGAAGAAAAGAGGATCCCTCAACATCCTCTTACAATGAAGCCCGAATGGCAATGCAAATGAAGAAGACTTTCAACATCAATCCATAAAGAAAAATGTTTAGCCTTAAGTCGTGCTAATGATTGACTTTCTTTTCAAACTCGTTAAGAAATTTCTAGATGATACAAGGTCCATTAAAAGTAGAACAACTTTTCTAGACCTTTGAGCCATGTAGTATTCTTTGTTGTGTCTAGGGGCTTCCTCTTAGCCATTCTCATACACACTCTTGAAATCCAAGCATCAAAACTGGGGCTTCCTAACCTTTCCTCCCCCAGTCAATCTCTACTCAAACTCTCAAGAGTAATCAAATCTGCATTAGGGGCTTTCCTCTTCGCTTCTCACTATCATCATTAGAGAATACACTCCCTCATAAAAGAGTCAATGCTTGGATAACCTTCCAAAAATAGAGTCCGTCTCTCCCCAACTAAACTTGAGATCTCATCTTTCTCCTTAATGAGATTCTTCCAACTGAGTTCTCTTCGAGTAAACATACTTTTCAAAAAAAAAAAAAGAGAATAGCTCGCTAGGTTGAAAACTCGTAAAGAGCGGCCTAGGCAAAAGTTAGAGCACAAAAACAAAAGACGCAAAAGAGATGCCCGCTAGATTGAAAACCCGAAAGGGCAGTCTAGGCAAAAACCAGGGTGCGTCACAAAAAAAAATCAAAGGGAAAAAGGAGGGGATCCTTCTTCAATTCACGCAGTCTCACAAGCCTGTTCACGAAGTCATCTACAACATACAAGAAGTCTTGGGGCTTAGTGTCAAGAGAAGCCTTGGAAAATATGTGCTTTAGGTTAGACAGCATCAGTTCTACATAGCAAAAACCATTGGAGTGGTTTAAACCTTGTTCAGTCAATGATCATCACACGAGAAACTTAGGGGCTTGACTATGAAAAAAAGTCCTATGACAACGGAAAAATCCTCGAAGCATCCTGAACCTTAGCGTTGAACTTGGGTTATCTCAACGGAATCCTATTAGACGATTGTCTCATTCGATCTTTAGATGGATCTCACGAGTTGGTCTTCTAAACCAAAATATAAATCACAAACGATTTTCAATTCTCGCATAATAGAACTCATTCTCCCCGCTGGTCCTTGGAGTCGGGTGCACATTGATAGTCTTGAACAAACAAATGCTTAAGTGAATACATGTTGTTATGCAAATACTTTCACTAACCCTCTTGCAGGAATTAAAATGCGTAAGGCACGTCAAGTGCCTACTTTCAAAAATTAGATCAAACATGTTGAGTGTTTGGATTCCATCTACCTCCCCATATGTCAATGCATCCATTGTGTCAAGCAACCATCGCGTCAAGCAACCATTGCGTCAAGCAACCATCGCGTCAAGCAACCACCACGTCAAGTGCCAGGTGGATCGTCATCAAATAGATGTGTCAAACATCTAGGGTAGTATGTCAAGTACTCACCAACAAAAGCTCGGTCTTGAATCGCCAGGATCGTCACCAACTAGGTGTGTCAAGCATCTACAAGTAGTATGTCGAGTACTACTCAACAAAAAAGCTCGGTCTTGAATCGCCAGGATCGTCACCAAGTAGGTGTGTCAAGCATCTACAGGTAGTATGTCAAGTACTCACCAACAAAAAGCTCGGTCTTGAATCGCCAGGATCGTCACCAATTAGGTGTGTCAAGCATCTAAGATGCGTCAAGCATCTACAGGTAGTATGTCGAGTGCTCACCTCAACAAAAAGCTCGGTCTTGAATCGCCAGGATCGTCACCTCAACAAAAGCTCGATCTTGAATCGCCAGGATCGTCACCTCAACAAAAGCTCGGTCCCGAATCGCCAGGATCGTCACCTCACTCCAGTCTCAAAATACAAACCAACAGGACGCAAAGGACCGGACAGGTAAACCTTTGTTTTCTAACATATTTTCCCGTAGGTTCGGAGCCCAAACAGGCAAATCTCCAGAGACAAACATGTATATTCAGAATTGGGTCATGATTTGATTCCTCAGTATGGATTTGCCTTTTCAAAATATAAAATCTCCTCGATTTTCAAAAAAAAAATGATTTTCAAAATACCTAAAGCAGCCTTTTCGTGTTTTGGAGTCGAACTACGTTTTGGTCTGATTCTCCGATAGAGATACGTAGGCAGCCGTGCGGCACGATTTCCCATCCCAAAGTGTTCGAATGATGTCTTTTCTATCGACGACACTTCTTCTTTCATAAGACACTCGCCGAGGGGCTCTGTAGACACCCCATTCTGAACCCATAATTACATGATTACACTACTCTTCATCTCTCTTTTATGTTTTGATGAAAGCATATCAGTTTCGTCATGTTTCGTTAAGTTTCTAACTAACCTCGTTAGTTTTGGACCTAACTGACTAACGGAACAACTGAAGAGGACAAAATAGTCATCAGACTATTTATCTCGCACGAGATATCTTATCTCGCGCGAGATATCCCCTCGACAGGATGTGCATAAATCACTCTCCTTCTCCGTTTCAAACTCTCTTTTGGATAAAACCTTATCAATTCGGGTATCCAATCGAACCGAGTTACTGGAACCTTCCTAGGATAATTTCCTCTCCACCTTCACCTCTCCAACCTCCTATAAATACCGGATGACTTCCTGTTTCTGGGGTCGACAATTCCCGATCCTTGATCAAGAACACACACAACACACACAATTTGTTGGTTTCTTTCCATGAAAGACTCCTTCAAATCACTCACAAACAACTCCTAAAGTTTGTTCATCAACCTTGTTGATTAACAAACATCGAAGCCCGAATCAAGGGAACAAGGCGAAGCTCCGTCCGCATCAAGATCCAAATCAAGGATCGAGGCGAAGCTCGTCCAAATCAAGGTTCGACTCTAAACTTGAGTCGAAACTCTGTCCGAATCTCTTCTCAAAAGGTAATCATCCTTTAAACTTTCGTTTCTCTTCTCAACCTCTCTATTGATTTTAGAGTAGTGTAATCCCATCAAAAGGATTAGCCTAGAGTCCCTTCAGTCAATGAAGGCGATCTCGAAGCATACAATCCGACATTCCTAATCAAGAAATTGATTAGGGTTTATTCGTTCTTCTTTAATTATTTTATTAAAAAGATTGAAAACCTCTCTTTTCTTTAGCAAGACCGATCTCCGGATTGGGTGAAATGGATGCCTTCTAAACCTACCCATTTCATAACCTAAGCCCCGAACTCAAATCTCTTTCAAAATGGTTTTCCTATGTTTCCAAACGAATAATATAGGTGGCGACTCAAAAAGATGAAAATTTTCTCACAACGGTACACTTCCGGGCTGGAGATAGTAATGTGGAAGGTTTATACGGTCTTCTGGACCGAGTGGTTTAAAGCCTTCCGGGCTGGAGATAGTAATGTGGGAAGTTTATACGGTCTTCCGGACCGAGTGGTTTAAAGCCTCCCGGGCTGGAGGTATGTCATGTATGAGGACTTGATTCGTCTTCTAACTGCGGTTGTGTCATTTACGAGGACTTGATTCGTCTTCTGACTGTAGTTCTGTCATGTATGAGGACTTGATTCATCTTCTGATTGCGATTGTGTCATGTACGAGGACTTGATTCGTCTTCTGACTGCGGTTATGTCATGTATGAGGACTTGATTCGTCTTCTGACTGCGGTTGTGTCATGTATGAGGACTTGATTCATCTTCTGACTGCGGTTTGCAGAGGCGTGGCTGCCTTGTGCTTCGATTATGAGAGGTGTGGATGCCTCACATTTTGTTCGCTGGGGAAAAGGTTGGACTTACGCTGACTGCCGATGTTCATCTGCTGGGGATATGTGGCCTCGTAGGGGCTTTGTCCGCTGAGAAGGTGACTTTGGGCTTGCTTTGATGGCCGGTGGTTGATTCATCGTCTGGCATTTTGGAGGCGTTTTATGCCTTGGGATTTGTGCTTGGAGGGGCTAGCTCCTTTTTGCTCTTGTTTCACCGTTTAGTGGGCGAGGTCCGGTCTTACGATGACGGCCGGTGGTTGCGTTGCCGTTTAGTGGGTGAAATCCGGGCTTACGTTGACGGCCGGTGTTGGTTTTGTTAGGTTAAGGACCAAACTGCATTGAATCTGCTGAGATATGCCTTTGGACAGCCAGGGGCAAATATTATAAGGGCAAAGAATTAATTTGGCCTTATGTTGCAAAGAGGTCCGTACGGATTTTCTCTCTCTGCAAAGAGGTCCGTACGGACCAATGTTGAATTTTACAGTTCCCAGGATTTGACCAGCTACATAACCGAGGCAAACCTTCCTTCTTCTTCTTCAAGTTTGTGCACCAGCGAGAGAGAGAAGGAGAAAACTCCATTGTTGTCCCAAAATCCTTAGAAAATCTTCCACACTTAGCTTGAATTGCTTGTAATGGCGGAAGGATCAAGGAGAGGACTTCGTCAACGGAGCCAAGAGGCGATCGAGCAAAGGACGGAGCTTCAAAGGAATTGCATCTCCTTCGTGCCTTCTTCGAAGAACCCGGATGTGTTGTACCCGAATCTGGAGGTGCATACTAGGCGAGATAGGAACGTCGGGGAGGTAAGAAATCAACTTCGTCTTGATTCCTTGCTTGAATTGTTGAATGCTAGAACTATGTTTTAGTTTTTTGCATTTTTGGGGCTTTCGTTGTTTGCCATGCTTTTTGTGAAATTCGTGATGAATTGTTGAAATTGAGCATGTAAAAATTGTGGGTATGTGATTTTTGTGAAAAATGTGTAGATTAGCTCTTATTTGTAAAAATAAAGTGCCTCTCTTTGAAAATGCATGATTTGGTGTTTTGTACCTTATGCTATTTCCGTATGTACATTGTGAGAAAAATTGTCATGTAGGGACAAGTTTTGTGAAAAATGTGACATGTGCCGTGTTTTGTGATGGGTTTTGTCTGAAAGTATGTGCCGTGTAGGGACAGACTTTTCTGAAAATGTGTAATGTAGTGTGTGTCGTGTTTTTGGTGACGGACTTTGTGAGGGAATTTATGTGCAATATGTGCCGTGTTTTGTGACGGGTCTTTTGAAAATGTGTCGTGGAGGGCTTAATCCTTCTGTTGAGAAAATTTGTACAGTGTGTGCCGTGTTTTGTGACGGACTGCATGGGGAAAATTATGTGTAATGCATGCCGTGTTTTGTGACGGGTTACACGTGAAAATTGTGTGCAATGTTGGGATGGACCCATATATTTATAAATATATATATATATATATATATATATATATATATATATATATATATATATATATATATATATATATATATTTTGTTTTGCATTAAGTACTGACTGATGTACCTTTCTTTGTGTTTACTGCAGGATGAGGGCTTTTGTGCGGGAAAGCCAAGAAGATGAAGTCTCGAGGGTCGCTCGAGGCGATAGTGGGCCGTGGCGGCGGTTGCCTGGACATCTCTATGGGGGCGTGCCGAGCCCTAAGAGGCTGGTGTAAGCTTCCGGCTTGGGCGTGTTCGTGAAGAACATGGCCGAGATTTCTGATACGAGGAAGAAGAGTATCTTCCTAGGCTTGTCTGAGTATTGGTGGGATACCACTCATCCCTTCCATTTGAGCTGGGGCGAGGTGACGGTGACTCCCACCGATTTTTCTGCTATCACCGGGCATTCCTTCAAAGGAGGGCCAGTGCGGTGGAGGGACAGGATATCCGAGGAGGTGCTCGCTGAGCTGCTGGGCTTCGCACCTCTTCCTCACAGGGGCCTGGGCATGCTGTATAGCGAAGTGGAGATGCGGATTACGGCCAGTATTGGGGCCTATTGCCGTGGTACCGGCCTGGTGACGGCGGATAAGCTGGCTCTTTCCTGTGGTTTGCCCTTTCCGAGACTCTGTTCTCGAATCACGCGACTACGGCTCCCTTTGCTCTGCTGGAGAGTTTGATTGACTTGGAGAGGTTCTGTGATATAGCTTGGGGCGAGGCGGGCCTGGCCGAGCTTTACTTCTCTTTGGACCGGTTTAGCCGATGCGTGGCTAGTTCTTTGGGCTGCTTTGATTTTGCTTTGGAGGTATGAGTTTATTGCTGTTTTTGATTTAGCAATTTGTCATTTCTCCGTTTTCTTTTGCACTGAGCCTTTTCTGCTTTTGTCACTGGTGTGGTTCTATGAGATCTTCCGGTGCTTCCCGTGGGATCGAGAGGCTGAGGCCATAGCGGCCTATCCTGCTATGTTGGGCTGGGCCCGTCCGGCAAGGAGGAGGAGGACGTGTAGGGGGAAGCTCACCATTGCCTACGGGGATGTGCAGGAGCATCTGGAGAGAGACAGCCCGGCGGAGTTTGCTTTGTACCCCTGGGCTCGGTACGGGGCTGACGAGTTTGAGGGTGCTCTTGTGGTGACGGCGCAGAGGAAGATGCTGCGGGGCCTGATCTGCGATGTTATGTACTTGGGAGAGAGGGTCTTCTGGCAGCATGGCCCGGGTATTCTCCCTTTGGCTCCGAGGGACCCGCCTTTTGGGATGATGGATTCCCGGGATATGGACGTGCTGGAGTTTGAGAGATATCTTGGCGGCGTGAGTGTCGATGAGTTTGTTTTGTTTGGAGAGGAGTATGGGACCTTTGTGAGGAGGAAGCTGAGGACGCCACAGGTGTTGGCGAGGGAGAGGGAGGCTGGCCCGCCAGGTCCCCCAGAGGTTCCGGTGCCTGGGCCGGACTTCACATATGTTCGAGGGGATTCATCGAGGCGGAGGGTGTCGGTACCCGTTCCCGAGCAGGCTCCAGCTGCCTACCGAGATGACCCTGATATGCCGGTGAGTGTGCTTACTCTTTTCCGTCTTGGAATCTTCTCTGTATTTTTCTCTTTTTGTATGCCTGTATCTCGTTAGCTGAGCGTTTCTTTGGCTATTTGATTGTGTAGGTCCCGGGGAGAGCCTTTGACACGCTGATCCGCCGTTATGTGGCGATGCGGTCTTTTGCAAAGAAGATGGCGGGGAAGCTATCTTGCCGGTCTTCGCGGCGTGTGCCGGCGTACGAGCCGATGCCTTCGAGGCATTCTATGGACGTTCCTCCTCCGAGGGCTGAGACAGGGCAGCAGTTGGAGGGACCCTCTCGGGGGCGGCATAGCATGGATGTCGGGACGTCCTCGGGAGTCCAGAGGCAGCCGGTCTTCCACTAGTTCTGGCCTTCGCAGGAGGCACCAGGAGAGAGTTCATCAGAGCCTGCCTTCTTTGACCCTTTTGCCGGGTTTGACCCTTCCGAGTACTTTGAGTGCCCACCCCAGGAGGGGGTTCAGTATTCTGACGACGAGGGTGTGGCTGGCGAGTTTGCCGGGGTGCCCGACTTCTCGCTTGAGGATGTTGGTGATGATGATGAAGAGTCAGATTAGGGATCATTTGCTATCCCTCTTTCCATATTTCTTTTTTTTTTTGTTTAGAAACAGACATTGTGTGTACCTGTAATAAAACATTCGCATTTGCACCGCAAAGTATTTTATTTTTATATATAATGCCGCATTTTGTGATTCCCGGGAATTGTCCTAGGAATTGTTGCTATTTTTTTTTACTTGTGCATGCCACGTGAGCTGGGAGTGCGTTTGTGGGTAGTGTATGCTTGCCGGAAATGGCTTTGGCCCGAGTTTGGGCAGTTTGGAGCAAGGTCCTGCTGGGAACAGTGGTTGTTGTACTGTTTGCTGGGAAGGTGGGGCCATGATGCAACAAGGTCCGTACAGAACAACATGGGGTGCAAAGAGGTCCGTACGGATCACCTTTTGCTTTTGGGAAGGGATAAATGCTTTCCGGATGTCTGAACTTTTCCCACTTCCCATTTGCAGCCATTTTCGAGCTTTCTTCCCCATTTTCTCTAGGAACCTCCATTTTGCCATGGATTCTTCGTACGTTCCACGAATTTTGCCAAGGATTTCGCAGGAGCGGCAAGCATACTTCCTTTAGCGGCTGAAAATGTAGATGCGACGCCATATGAGGCATCAGAGGCGGGCTTTCAAGGTAAGGTTTCGACTTTGCTCGGTTTGGTCCCTTGAGGAGTTGGTTCCTGATTGGGAATTATTGCGGGCTGCCGCGAAGTTCTGGGACGTTAGGAGGCATGTGTATTGCTTCTCCTACAATGACATGGTGCCCACCTTTGAGGATTTTTGGGCTTTGATAGGAGGACCGGAGGTGGAGGTCATCTCGCTTCCTTTGATTGGCGGCGCTGCCGTGAACGTGAAGCTTGCACGCTTTCTTCGGACTTCGTTGGGAGAAGTGTGGGGCATGATCCTTGATTCGGGTCATATCGACATTTCTGCGCTGCCGGAGTGGTTTATGATTGATGATGAGAGTGATGTCTCATGGGATGCATTTGCCTTGTGCGTGATAGCGACGCTTTTCATGGTCAGCTCCCTTGGGGTTTGCGATGGCGCTTTGCTAGATGTGGTTGGACACTGTAGAGCTGGAGAGGATATTGTCCCGTTGGTGCTGGGGGAGACTCTTCATGGTATTGACCGTCTGGCGACTGGGGATCGGTTCATGAGAGGAGGAAGCCCTACTTTGCTCACCTTGTGGCTGCGGGAGAGGCTTCAGGCTATGCGTGAGGCTCCGACGTCGTTCAGCCCGTGGACATTTTCTCAGCGTCCCCTTGTGTTGGATATGAATCAATCACTTTGCAGGAGAGATGGATGGCACGGCTTGGTACGCATCGAGATCCGTTGGTGGGTTCCTTGGCTGGGGATTGAGACTAGGAGGGCCTTGCAGGAAGGGTCCTATGTTGTCAGAGTTCCAGGTTTGTCTTGGCCTCCTTCTATATTCCGTCGCTTGTTTCCCGGCAGTTTGGGATGAAGCAGGAGCCTTTGTTGGGCTGGGATGACCTTGCTACTGCGGAGGTAACTCCTCTTTGTATGGCAGCTCCAGGTGCTCTTCTATATTTTTGGAGGGTATGGAAGTATTCCGTCTCCCTCCTGTGGTGCTCCTTAGACGTCGGGAGAGTGTCATATTGACTACTCGCAGTAGCCGGCACAGTATGGCGACGTGTTGGGCGATCCCAGTGGCTTTGGGAAGCGAGGCGTGGAGCGATTACGGGGCCCGATTGCCGTAGTAGCTATTGCCTTAGGAGTGCCGAAGCCTGGTCGACCCTCGGGATGTTACGGGAGACACTTTGTTTGACTACGAGACTAGAGTTGATCGGCGACGGAGAGGTCCTCTTTTGCGGGCTCGCGGGGAGGAGATCCGAGCCGGCACGGGCGAATGAAGCCACGAGAGCTGCTGGATTGTTTGACTCTACGGGAGGACCCTAATCTCGGGCGAGAGACGCAGAGCTTGCTCGCGTGGAGCGAAAGAAGACTCGCCGGGGACGAGGGAAGAATGGGAAGAATGGCGAGGGGACAAGCGCAGATGGCGCGGAATGACCTCCTAGGTATCCATTCATTGCATTTGTAAACACATTATTTGTTAAATGTATTAAGCTGTCTTTTAGCATGTTGTGAACTTGAGAGTAGACCGTGCTTGAACTCATCAAGAAATGTTGTAACCGTTAGTGATTTGTGATTTACTTTTAAAGCTTTGTCGAGACGCAAGATCTCTTGTTCGCTTTTCGTTTCTTTTGTGAGCCTCGACGGCGTCCATCCTTGGACCTTTCTGTTGCATTTGCGGACTGAAGCAGCCTGGGCCTTGACGGCAATCCCCTTTTGCTTGGGCTTTGTGTTTGGATGGGAGGTTGGATGATCCCCTGACAAGTCGTTTTGACGGTCTTTTCCGTAGCTTCCTTGCCTCTTGTTTGTTGGCGTCGGGCTCTTGACCTCATTTTTGCAGCTTCTGCTTGAGCTTATTATATATATATATATATATATATATATATATATATATATATATATATATATATATATATATATATATATATATATATATATATTTTTTTTTTTTATTTTTTTTTTTTTTTTTTGAGAGACTTTGCTCGAGCTCTTTTTTTTTTTTTTTGAAGAGCATGAGGCCGAAGACAAGCCCCTGGCTTGGAAGTTGACATGGGTCAGTCGTTTGATGCTGAGTGACCTTCGGATGTCCATTGATTTTTCCGCCGTCGTTTGACTTGGTCAAGGTGATGGTGGGGGCATGCTCTTGGAAAGTGTGTAGCTTGAGGGAGGTCTTGGTTGACATTCAAACTTTTGACTTTTTGTGTGTTTTTAGACCGGACCAATTAAGGTTGCCTACGTTCCCTCGGACTAGAGGGCTCAGGTCTGCGTAGTTCGACACTACATGGAGTGCCAAGAGATGCACTGTTGTCCTTCTTTAGGCGAAGTATCTGCGAAGTTTGCTTCTGTTGACTGAATTCATGAAGGGATTGCCGTCTAGGTCTGTCAGCTTCATAACACCTCCGGAGAAGATCTTTTAAACCACGAAAGGGCCGATCCATGTTGGTTCCCATTTTCCCAGTGGGTTGGTTCGAGTGGGAGGCTTTTCTTTGAGTACCAGATCGCCTTCCCTGATGTCTCGGGACTTAACTTTCTTGTCGAAAGCTCTAGCCATCCTGCTTTGGTAGGCTCGGACGTGTTCCATGGCCTTTAGTCGTCGCTCGTCTAGCAGAGCCAATTCGTCGTGTCGGCTTTGGAGCCATTCGACTTCGTTGATGTCATTTTCCAGCAGCACTCGGAGTGAGGGAATTTCCGATTCAAAGGGAGGGCTGCTTCCATCCCGTATGTCGGGCGAATGGGGTTTCTCCGTGGCATTACGGCCCGATGTTCGGTAGCCCCAAAGTGCAAGGTTCAGCTTTTCGGGCCAATCGTGTCCTCGAGTGGTCATTTTTCGGATGAACCGTTCGAGGGTTTTGTTTGCTGCTTCTACGGCGCATTTCGTCTGCGGCCGGTAGGGAGAAGACTTGTGGCATGTGATTTTGAATTCGGCCAGCAGTCTGTCGCATTCACCTTCGAAGTGGGAGTCGTTGTCTGATATGACCTCGTTAGGGATGCCGTATCGGCAGATGATGTTTTCCTTGAGGAAATGTGCCACTTTCTTGGAGGTGAGTACCTTGTAAGACTTGGCTTCGACCCATTTGGTGAAGTAGTCGATGGCTACCAAGATGAACTCGTGGCCGTTGCTGCCTGGCGGAGTGATTTTCCCGATGACGTCAATTCCCCAAGTGGCAAAGGGCCAGGGCGTAGTCATGCAGTAGAGATCGTGAGGAGGTAGATGATTGAGGTTGGAGAACCGTTGGCACTTGTCGCAGCTTCGACAAAGTGGATGCAGTCTGCCTCCATGGAGATCCAGTAGTAGCCCATCCGGAGAATGATTTGCATTAGGGCTCAGGCGTTCATGTGGGGACCGCAAGCCCCATTGTGGACTTCGTTCATGAGCTCGTTTGCTTCTTCCTGGCTAATGCAGCGTAGGAGTGGTCCTTGGTAGCGTTTCTTGTATAGCATGTCCCCAAGGATGACAAAGTGAGAGGCGAGGCATTTTAGGGCCATGATTATCTTGGCTTTGGCTCCTTCCCTGCGCTGACCTTCTTCGTTCATGAAGGCGGTTTCCCCATTTTTGAGGTATTGGAAGATCTGGTTGTGCTGGAAATGGCTTCGGACTTGCGTCTCTTTGGCTCTTCAGCAATCTTGCAAATCGCTATGATTAAAACCTCCTCGGCAGCTTGGGCCCGGTTTTTCTCTCGTTTGACAACATGCTTAAAAGTTTGCTTGATGCATTTATTCAATTAATGTGTTTGCTTCTTTGTGTAGATGAATTGTTATTAACTGTTTGATTAGTTAACTCATCATTTGTTAAAGATGCAATGAAAGGATATTCTAGAAAGGTCGGACCTTTTATTGAAAGCGCAAAGACTGTACATTGTTGATTATGGACTCACGATCTTCCGGCGTAGAGCCATCAGATGACTCGAAAGACATGAATTCACAGACAACACGACTCGAAGCTAGACTATAGGCGACGAGGGATTGGACCAGGATTCATTACTCTTGGCGGGCTGTAGCTTTAGAGAGGGTGGCGATGATTCTGGTGGCCAGATTTCACCCGAGGCGGTTCCCGGAGGATAGCTTGCATGTGGTTCGACTTCAAACCAGATCGCGGAGGTTTTTGATTGCTCCCCTGATGATGTCCCTCCATTAGTGTTGTAACCAGTCCTTGGGGGTCCTTGATGATAGAAGTTATTGAGAGCTACTTCCAGGAGGGCGAAGCATTCGCTGATTTGGAGCTGATTCTTGCTGATGTTGATCATTTTCATAGAATTCGCCTCTTTATCTGGGATCTTTGCTTGGACGACATTTACAATGTCTGACTCGAGGGGGCATGCTATCTCTCCTTCCCTGATTAGGCCTTGGAGGAGGTTGCACCACTGTTCGTCTAGGTCAGACACCGGGATGTTGAATTGGACGATGCTGTGATGGCTGTCCCCGTGAGATCCAAGAGTATCGGCCAGAGGGTTGTCCTGTACCAGTGGGTCGGTGATGATCCAATTTGCAAGAGGGTTCTCAGCAAAGTAGGGGTCTACTCCTCGGTCAATCTCCATCTGGGCGTCCATCTCTTGATCCACTCTTAGGCATTCTTCACAGTCGCATATGTCAGAGTTGTCGTCTTGACCCATGAGCTCTTCGATCTCTAGCTCGTCGCGGCTTAGAGCGTGGATGTAGGGATCCACTTTGTAGCGGGACAGGACTGGAGACTCATCTGGAGAAGAGTATTCGGTCATGTCGGGACCTTCTTCTGGGTCGTAGCTTGCTGGCCAAGCGCTTGCCATTGTGCTGCTTCCGCGGATTACCTCGAGCATTCCATTGTCATTGATAAATTTCACGCATTGGTGAAGAGTAGATGATACCGCTTTCATTTGATGTATCCAAGGTCGTCCCAGCAAGGCAGAGAAGGTTGATTTGATTTCCACGACTTGGAACTCTACCGACTCCAGTTGTGCATCAAATTGGATCCTCAGATTGATGACTCCTACGATTGGTCGTGGAGTGGCGTCGTAGGCTCGGATTATCCGGGGCGAAGGTCTTATCAGGGAGCGTTCGATGCGGAGTCGTTTCAGTGTGCTCAAGGCAATGATGTTGACTGCGGAGCCGTTATCAATCAAGACGTTCGGGAGGAAGAACATCTCTATTTTTATGAGGATGAGGAGGGCCTCGTTGTGTCGATTCTCACATATCGGCAAATCATCGTCTGTGAAGGCTAGACCGCTTCCCGTGCTGCCATTTGACTCAGTCTCCTCTGGGGAGCGTTCAATCCATCCATTGGTGTGCCTTGGTCGGGGAAAAGAACGTAGGGAGACAGTTGCCCTAGGGCATTCTTGTCTGGATTCCCGGTCACGAGACCGTTTGACTCTGGTTTCACGTTCCCAGTCATAGCGGGATAGCATGCTGACGGTTTCAGAAATCGCAGGGGGTCTGCTCTCGCTTGGAGTTTCATCGAAAGCTATCGTGTTCACCCTGTCATTCCGGGGGAATGGATTTCCGATGGTATTGGGGCCACGAGGGCATTCCAACTTTCCCTCTTCGATTAGCCCCTGGACCACCTGCTTTAGCACAAAGCAATTGTCGCTGGTGTGGCCGGGATAGTTGTGGAAGGCGCAGTGCTTGCTCATATCCATGTTGGGCTTTGGAGTCTTTGGTTGGAAATTCTCGAGAGGCTTGAGAAGATTTCGCTTTACCAATGCTTCAAATACTTGGCCCAGAGGCTTTTCGAGGTTGTCAAAATGCTGGAACTGTGGGAAGCGAGGGGATTGTTGTTCCTTGGGGCTGCTTGATCATGGTTTACTTGAGCTCCATTCTGGATGTAGTGTACCATTTCGGCTGCTTCTTTTCCTTTGTTTGGGACAGGTGTTGAAGTTGACAGGTTTGTCCGATAGCGGTAAGATGAAACAGGGGCTGCTGTTGTCTTCTGAAGGCTGAGAGTCTTCTCAAACTTAGTTCCGGCGTTGACCATGACACGGAGATCCGGATAGAAGTGATGGCTAATCAAGGTCCTCAGAGATGGCTTGAGGCAAGAATGGAAGATGTCCATCTGCTCTTCTTTGGAAAGTGGATCCATTATCTCACTAAGCATCCAGTTCCATATTTTGTAGAACTCGCCTACTGGTTCGTCATCCTTTTGTTCGGTGGCTTGCAGATCATGGCGATTTGTCTCCCACTCAAGATTGGCACGGTACTTTTCCAGGAAGATGGTCCCACGTGGAGCAGTTTTCTGCCTTTACATTGAGGAACCACCTTAGCGCTGTGGATTTGAGAGAATGCTGAAAGTGATCCGCCATCTATTGAGGGGTTGCCCCCTTGGCTCTCATACCCAAGACATAGGTGTCGATGTGGGTTTTTGGGCATTCTGTCCCGTCAAACTTTTCCATTTCCGGCATCCTGAATTTCGGAGGGAGCGGGACCACCTTGCTTGGATCAGTGGGCAGGAGTGAGTCCTTTCGAGAACTGGCTAACTTGCCTTGCATGTCCTTCATTTGCTCGATCAGCCAAGCCATGTGGGGATCAGCAGGTTGAGGCGGGTTTCCGTTTTCGGGGATGGAAACTGAAGATGGAGGTGGACTGGCTGATGGGATTGCCATTCGGGAGTCTTGGGGAGGTAGTTGAGTATATACCAACCCATACCCTGGAGTGTTGAAGTTAAGCGCGTGATTGCCAGGTCCGCTAAGGGTTGTGTTTGGGAATTGGGGAAATGATTCATTAGCCCCAAGTGGCAGACTAGCGGGCGGTAGGTTTGAGATGTCGGGATATCCGCTTGGGATGCCTGTCCCAGGTAAGCATGTGGCTTTTTGGTTATGGCTGTGAGGCTCGTATAGAGGCAGAGGATTGAATCCTGGGGGATACCGAGATGCATTGGGATACAGCGGTGCAAGGCACGTATGTGTCTTTGTTGATACGAGCTTGGTGTGCAGAGCCGGAAGCCCGGCTGTCTTGAGAGCGGGCATGCTCGGAGGGCTTGGCCCGATGCCTGAGGAGCTTTGAGCGAGAGCCGCTGCGTTCTTTGGGATCTCGTAGCTTGGCGGAGGTGGGACTCTTGATAGCTTTGAGAAACCGGGGAGCCGTATTTCTTCATCTTCTATGAGAACGAAGGTTCCGTCGGGTTGGGAAACCGCAACGGTTCCTGAGACGCGAGGTGTCTACGATCCGGAGCTTCTTTGCTCTTCTTGGCGCTTCTTGATAGTTTCGAAGGCTCGCAAAGCACCTCCTCCATTGTACGAAGGTTCCTTAGTGGCGGGGTTTCGTTTCCCTCACTGTTATCCGTTGATCCGTCGTCTGGGGAAGTAGCGGACGGTGCAGACCGTTGAACTGGAAGGGCTGTCGGACCTTGTGACCTCGATACTGAAAAGGCGGCTCCCGGGTATTCTCAACCACTCTCGGTTCGCTGGAGGGGGTGACGGGTAAGGTTTAGACACGGGAAGGCCTTTCGGGATAAGGGGAAAAGCTCACGTGACATGTAGTTTACGCTTTTTTTATTTTTATTTTTTTATATTTTTTTTGTTGTTTTAATTTACTTAAAACGTGTTTTCTCAGAATTCTAGGTAGGTTGGAAAAGATTGCTCTTCTTTTTCGCAACTATGCTAGATCCTGGGTCAGTGGAGACCGTCTGTGCGGCTATAAGCCCCTCGTTTTGCACCTGTATTTTGACATCCCAGGGTGGACAGCCCCGGGCGAGGGTCCTATAGGGAAAGCGGTTTCCACCGGCCTAAAAGAAAAATCGAACCTAAGGACCGAGCCTGTCATGTTCGTTTTAATGCGTTAGCCATATGAATAGTGAAACGAGCCGGCCATTGAGTCAAGATCGGGTCAAGAGTTCGGCATGACCTCTCTTTACCTTGCTTGCGCAAGGATCTGTGACGTTAGGCGTTGGCTGGGTCATATCGTCATGACTGACGTATTAAAGGCTTGATGAGATGGTGTCATGCGAGCATGGATGTATATCCACGAGATATGATACCTCGCCGCGAGACATGCCTCATCTGAGAGCAAAAAATTCGAATTTACAAAATTTTTGAAAACCTCTCTTTTAATTTGACGCAAGTTTAAGCCTCTTAATTTTACACTCCCCAGCGGAGTCGCCACTGTAGCGTTGTGAGAAAATTTCATCTTTTTGAGTCGCCACCTATATTATTCGTTTGGAAACATAGGAAAACCATTTTGAAAGAGATTTGGGTTCGGGGCTTAGGTTATGAAATGGGTAGGTCAAGGAGCATCCATTTCACCCAATCCGGAGATTGGTCTTGCTAAAGAAAAGAGAGGTTTTCAATCTTTACAATGTATAGAATTAAAGAAAACAAATAAACCCTAATCAATTTCTTGATTAGGAATGTCGAATTGTATGCTTCGAGATCGCCTCCATTGACTGAAGGGACTCTAGGCTAATCCTTTTGATGGGATTACACTACTCTAAAATCAATAGAGGGGTTGAGAAGAGAAACGAAAGTTAAAGGATGATTACCTTTTGAGGAGAGATTCAGACATAATTTTGACTCAAGTTTAGAGTTGAAACTTGATACGGACAGAGCTTCGCCTCGATCCTTGATTTGGATCTTGATGCGGACGGAGCTTCGCCTTGATCCCTTGATTCGGGCTTCGATGTTTGTTAATCAACAAGGTTGATGAACAAACTTTGGGAGTTGTTTTGTGAGTGATTTGAAGGAGTCTTTCGTGGAAAGAAACCAACAAAATGTGTGTGTTGTGTGTTTTCTTGATCAAGGATCAGAATTGTCGACCTCTGAAACACGGAAAGTCATCCAGTATTTATAGAAGGTTGGAGAGGTGAAGGTGGAGAGGTAAAATCCCCTAGGAAGGTTCCGTAACTCGCCCGATTGGATACCCGAATTGATAAGGTTTTATCCAAAAAGAGAGTTTGAAACGGAGAAGGAGAGTGATTTCGCACATCCTGCCGTAGGGATATCTCGCGCGAGATATGATATCTCGTGCGAGATAACTAGTCTGATGACTATTTTGTCCTCTTCAGTTGTTCCGTTAGTCAGTTAGGTCCAAAACTAACGAGGTTAGTTAGAAACTTAACGAAACATGACGAAACTGATATGCTTCCATCAAAACATAAAAGAGAGATGAAGAGTAGTGTAATCATGTAATTATGAGTTCAGAATGGGGTGTCTACAGGAGGTATTACTTGTGTGGGCAAAAATTTCAAATCAAGACAGATCATCAAAGTCTTAAATACTTGATGGAACAGAGAGTTACTGGGGGAATGCAACAAAAGTGGATATCAAAGTTAATGGAATATGATTATACCATCACATATAAAAAGGGGGTCGAGAATAAAGTGGCTGATGCCTTGTCAAGGTTGCATGAGGGTGCAGATGTGGCCAAAATGTCGAGCCATCACCATTGTACAAACCCAGTGGGTGCAAGAGATAATAGGGAGCTGGGAAGGTGATTCTGAAATACAAGAAATATTGGAAGGAGTTATGACAAACAATAATAATTTTGGTGAGTACACTCTGAAAAATGGGGTGTTAAGATATCAAGGAGGGCTAGTAATTGGTGCCAAGGGAGGTCTTAGAGAGAAAATTGTGAAGGAGCTACACCATACCGGCCCCTTTAGGAGGGCATTCAGGCATCCAAGGGATACTCAATAGAGTAGCTCAGCTCTTCTTTTGGCCAGGCATGAAGAAGTATGTACAGGAAACTGATGCTTGTTCAAATGGGTTGGGTGTTGTCTTGATGCAAGAAGGGAAACCTATAGCCTTTGTTAGTAAAGCTCTAGGTCCTAAACACTTGGGTCTGTCAACATACGAGAAGGAATTTCTAGCTATCCTCATGGCTGTCAAAAAATGGAGGTGTAGCGTTGTGAGAAAATTTCATCTTTTCATCTTTTTGAGTCGCCACCTATATTATTCGTTTGGAAACATAGGAAAACCATTTTGAAAGAGATTTGGGTTCGGGGCTTAGGTTATGAAATGGGTAGGTCAAGGAGCATCCATTTCACCCAATCCGGAGATTGGTCTTGCTAAAGAAAAGAGAGGTTTTCAATCTTTACAATATATAGAATTAAAGAAAACAAATAAACCCTAATCAATTTCTTGATTAGGAATGTCGGATTGTATGCTTCGAGATCGCCTCCATTGACTGAAGGGACTCTAGGCTAATCCTTTTGATGGGATTACACTACTCTAAAATCAATAGAGGGGTTGAGAAGAGAAACGAAAGTTAAAGGATAATTACCTTTTGAGGAGAGATTCAGACAGAATTTCGACTCAAGTTTAGAGTTGAAACTTGATACGGACAGAGCTTCGCCTCGATCCTTGATTTGTATCTTGATGCGGACGGAGCTTCGCCTTGGTCCCTTGATTCGGGCTTCGGTGTTTGTTAATCAACAAGGTTGATGAACAAACTTTGGGAGTTGTTTTGTGAGTGATTTGAAGGAGTCTTTCGTGGAAAGAAACCAACAAAATGTGTGTGTTATGTGTTTTCTTGATCAAGGATCAGAATTGTCGACCTCTGAAACACTGAAAGTCATCCAGTATTTATAGGAGGTTGGAGAGGTGAAGGTGGAGAGGTAAAATCCCCTAGGAAGGTTCCGTAACTCGCCCGATTGGATACCCGAATTGATAAGGTTTTATCCAAAAAGAGAGTTTGAAACTGAGAAGGAGAGTGATTTCGCACATCCTTGCCGAGGGATATCTCGCGCGAGATATGATATCTCGTGCGAGATAACTAGTCTCGATGAATATTTTGTCCTCTTCAGTTGTTCCGTTAGTCAGTTAGGTTCAAAACTAACGAGGTTAGTTAGAAACTTAACGAAACATGACGAAACTGATATGCTTCCATCAAAACATAAAAGAGAGATGAAGAGTAGTGTAATCATGTAATTATGAGTTCAGAATGGGGTGTCTACAGAGCCCCTCGGCGACAGGTCTTATGAAAGAAGAAGTGTCGTCGATAGAAAAGACATCATTCTGAACGCTGGGATGGTCGTGCCGCACGGCTGCCTACGTATATCTATCGGAGAATCAGACCAAAACGTAGTTCGAATCCAAAACACGAAAAGGTTGCTTTAGGTATTTTGAAAATCATTTTTTGAAAATAGAGGAGATTTTATTTTTGAAAAGGCAAATCCATACTGAGGAATCAAATCATGACCCAATTCTGAATATACCTGTTTGTCTGATGATACGTCTGTTTGGGCTCCGAACCTGCGGGGAAAGATGTTAGAAAACAAAGGTTTACCTGTCCGGTCCTTTGCGTCCTGTTGGTTTGTCTTTTGAGATTGGAGTGAGGTGACGATCCTGGTGATTCAGGACCGAGCTTTTGTTGAGGTGACGATCCTGGCGATTCAAGACCGAGCTTTTGTTGAGGTGACGATCCTGGCGATTCAAGACCGAGCTTTTTGTTGAGTAGTACTCGACATACTACTTGTAGATGCTTGACACACCTACTTGGTGACGATCCACCTGTAAGGGCGCTGAATCGGGCTTTTGATAAGGTAAGTATTTGACATACTGACCCTAGATGCTTGACGCATCTTAGATGTTTGACACACCTAATTGTTGACGATCCACCTGTCAGGGCGTTGAATCGGGCTTTTTGTTGGAATATGCTTGACGCATGGCACTTGACGTGATGGATGCTTGACGCGATGATTGCTTGACGCAATGGTAGCTTAACGCAATGGTTGCTTGACGCGATGGTTGCTTGACGCCATGGTTGCTTGACGCGATGGTTGCTTGACGCAATGGTTGCTTGACGCAATGGATGCTTGACGCTTTAATTTGATGCATTGATATATGGAAAGGTAGATGGTAGGCGAAATCCAAACACTCAGCATGTTTGATCTAAAAGTAAGCACTTGACGTGCTTTAATTCCTGCAAGAGGGTTAGTGAAAGCATTTGCATAACAACATATATTCACTTAAGCATTTGTTTGTTCAAGACGATCAATGTGCACTCGACTCCAAGAATCAGCGGGGAGAATGAGTTCTATTATGTGAGATTGAAAATTGTTTGTGTTTTAGATTTTGGTTTTGAAGACCAACTCGTGAGGTCCATCTAAAGATCGAATGAGACAATCGTCTAATAGGATTCCGTTGAGATAACCCAAGTTCAACGCTAAGGATACTTCAAGGATTTTTCGTTGTCGCAGGACTTTTCATTGTCAAGCCCCAAGTTTCTCATGTGATGATTATTGACTGAACAAGGTCTAAACCACTCCGATGGCTTTTGCTATGTAGAACTGATGCTGCCCAATCCAAAGCACGTATTTTCCAAGGCTTCTCTTGACACCAAGTCCCAAAACTTCTTGTATGCTGCAGATGACTTCGCGAACATGCTTGTGAGGCTGCGCGAATTAAAGAAGGATCCCCTCCTTTTTCCCTTCGATTATTTTTTTTTTAGTGACGCACCCTGGTTTTTGCCTAGACCGCCTTTTTGGGTTTTCAATCTAGCGGGCATCTCTTTTGCGTCTTTTGTTTTTGTGCTCTAACTTTTGCCTAGGCCGCTCTTTACGAGTTTTCAACCTAGCGAGCCAATTTTTTTTTTGAAAAGTATGTTTACTCGAAGAGGACTTAGTTGGAAGAATCTCATTAAGGAGAAAGATGAGATCTCGAGCTTAGTTGAGGAGAGACGAACTCTATTTTTGGAAGGTGATCCAAGCATTGACTCTTTTGGGAGAGTATATTCTCTAATGATGAGAGTGAGAAGTGAAAGAGGAAAGCCTCTACTGCAGATTTGATTATTTTTAAGAGATTAAGTAGAGATTGACTGGGGGAGGAAAGGTTAGGAAGCCCCAGTTTTGATGCTTGGATTTCAAGAGTGTGTATGAGAATGGCTAAGAGGAAGCCCCTAGACTCAACAAAGAACGTTATATGGCTCAAAGATCTAGAAAATTTGTTCTACTTTTAATGGATCTTGCATCATTTAGAAATTTCTTAACGAGTTTGAAAAAAAAAGCCAATCATTAGCATGACTTAAGGCTAAACACTTTTCTTTATGGATTGATGTTGAAAGTCTTCTTCATCTGCGCTGCCATTCAAGCTTCATGGTAAGAGGATGTTGAGGAATCCTCTTTTCTTCGTAGGTATTACTTGACTCTTTTTTCTCTGTGGGAGAGTCCTTCTTTCCTTTGTTGAAATTTCATCCTTGTCGTGGGGCGATGAAGGCTTGAGAGTTTTTCTTTTTTTTTTTTTTTTTATTTTTTTTTGATGCTCTATTTTTGCCTAGGACGATTTGAGGAGTTTCGACCTAGCGAGCTTTTTATTTATTTTTGTACTCTCAAAGCCTTGAATTGAGTAGCCCCACTCTTCTTGGGATGAATGTTGATAGCAGCGCCTTTGGCTTCCTTCGTTTGTTGACCTTCGACTTTCAACATGAGTAATGTTTAGCCTTAAGCCTTCTAAGGATAGTTTTCATTTCAAACTTGTTTAGAAGTTTCTATTTTTCGTGATGATTTAAGGAATGAGGGTCCACTATTCAGCATGGATCAAATGATACTCATAAAGAAAAACAACTCTTGGGAAAGTGTTTAGGATAAAGAGATAACTTTTATTGATAAGAAAATTCGAAACAGACTCGATAGTTTACTTGACACAAACTAGAGAGGATAGAGATGGACTAGAATGACAGAATGACTCTTCGAGAACATACTAGGAAGTTGACCTAATCTATGTTTTTTTTTTCAAAGGAAAAAAAAGGAGAGGACAATCGGAGCCCCAAGGTGGTGATGCTTCAGTTGATCTTGCCGGCTTCATACAAGTCTTGGATGGCATCCCTCAAATTGTAGCAATTGTTGGTGTCATGACCACTAAACTGATGGTAATCGCAAAATTTGTCGTGGTCCCAATCTTCTCTCATTTTCTTAGGATGATAGTCTTCCATTGGCTTCAATTTTCCTTGGCCTACTAGATCATCGAACATTTCCTTAAGAGTAGCCCCACCAAAATCATGATAGGTACGACTGGTGCTCCCCTTTGTTGGATGATTCTCCTTTTCTGAATTCTTTCTAAGACGGATCAATTCATCGATTCTAAGGCCCGATTTATGGAGTTCGACGAAACTAGGGAAGTAATTGCCGGCAAGCTTCTCTTGGTACTCTTCGCGGAGACATTGAAGTAGGATATGAATTTGTTCGTCTAGGCTTGGCCTATCAACGATTTCACTCGCTTGATCCTCCATCTTTTGACGAAGTCTGCGAAGGATTCATTTGAGAGTTGCTTGGTTTGCTCGAGGTCCCTTCTAGTAGTGCGGTAAGTAGTGCTGTCCTCAAAATGTTCTTGGAAAGCACGACTGGCGAGTGGCCAATCAAGCCTTGTGGAGAGTGGAAGAGTCATGTACCAATCTCTAGCGGCACCATCGAGGGTTTGAGGGAAGCATTGAACTAGCAAGTTGTCATCGACACCCATAGGTAGCATGGCCCAAGAGTAGGTTTCCAAATGAGCTTTAGGGCAAGTAGAACCATTGAATTTTGCAATGTCGGGTGTCTTGTACTTTCTAGGAAGCTTTGACATGGATTAACGAAGGGTGTCATAGTCGATAGAGAGCGAGGCTCCCTTGCTCACATCGAGGGATGCAAGTTTCTTTTCTAGCATTGCCATGGTAAGGGGTTCGTCCTCGCTTTCCCTCTTTCTTTCTTTCTTGGAAGCATAACTCTCATTGTCGGAGGAGGAAGATGATGAGCTAGACTCATACACCTTTTTCTTGTGCTTGCGGTGGTTTTTAGCCTTCTTAGTGTATGATACTTCATCATCGGAAGAGGTCTCATTCTCTTTCCTCTTTGAGCTTAATTCGGCCAATTGTAGTTTCATGGCTTGGAGTTCGTCAACCATGGCTTACATTTCCCCGGCTTGGATTCTTCTTTCAAGTTCTAATCGGGCCTCCATTTCATCGGCTTGGGCTTGTAGCATTTCTTCATATCGAATCCTTTGATCCTCAATTTCCTTCTTGAGTGCTTCGGAATTCATCGTGTCGGAAGGAAATTGAAATGCTACCGTTGGAGAGGTAAGGGAGCTTGACGACCTTAGAGATGAACTAGAGATATCCCAACGAAACGCCTCTTAGAAGATTAGCCTCAAACGATCCTAGATGGAGAAAAGGATGATGGTTAAAATTACCTCACGAGTGATTTTTTTGAAGTTTTATTTTTATTAGAGACGGAGTTTTGACTCAAGGAGGGAGCGCACATCGATTATCAATCACAAACACGAAATCTGCAAATAATATCTCGCGCGAGACTAGGCTATCTCGCACGAGATAACCATTCGGAGATATGAATTTTATTCCATTTTATTTCCTAAATTCATGGTCGGACGGACAAAGATCCGTTTTCTATCTAGCATCCTAGGTACATCTTACAGGTATACGTAATTCGAACCAAACCTAGGGACTCGGTAATTGACCATTCTTTGTAAAGTAAAGCCACGTAAAATTGACCGGAAGGATTTTTTTTTCTTTAAAGGGACTTCCGAAAGGGTCATTCCGAAGGGACATTTCCGAAGGGACTTTTTCTTTTTCCGAAGGGACTTTTCCGAATCCTTTCTCGATAGTCAATTTTACATTAACTTTATTTTGGTCAAAGACAAGAAAAATTACCGAGTCAAAACCGACCGGTCACGGAGTGTTCCTAGAAAGACAATCTACATGAAAATGTGGCGATGCAGGGCTGGAAGGCTAGGCTCCTCGTGATATGACAATCTAGGTGGATTGAATACGCGGAGTGGGATGATCCAACTTCGGAGAGACCGACGACTAGGTGGTTACCGTCATCCGTCCTTAGTGTGGGTCCCGGGTTAATCGGGGTATGTAGTGCAATGACAGATATAAATGAGTGCGCGTGTGTGAGAGTCAATCTAGGTGATAGAGTAAAATAGAGAGTTTTTTTTTGAAAAATCAAAAGGAAAACAGATAGTGGCCGCACCAAGTGGTTGCCTACGTTTCTCCCAAATTAGGAAGACTCAGGCCGTCGTAGTTCCACATAAAGAGAGAGAAAGATAAATAATTAATTCAATTTACAACTCTCGAATCCCCAATGGACCGGACTTTAATTAAATAAAACCCAATCGCACGCAGTTTATAAATAATAATCAATTATTTAAAGGAAACGAAGGTTCGAGTTCTACACCTTAAGGGAGGCCTTAAGATGCGGGAACTCTGCAGATAATGAATTCTGGGATCCCCCTTGCATGTTCGGCTCTTGTCTTAGACTATGAGACAAACGAGAGAAACCAGAAAACAACCAGATTGCCGAAGCAATATCTCGCGCGAGATATGATAACTCGCCGCGAGACACGCCTCATCTGAGAGCAAAAAATTCGAATTTACAAAATTTTTGAAAACCTCTCTTTTAATTTTGACGCAAGTTTAAGCCTCTTAATTTTACACTCCCCAGCGGAGTCGCCACTGTAGCGTTGTGAGAAAATTTCATCTTTTCATCTTTTTGAGTCGCCGCCTATATTATTCGTTTGGAAACATAGGAAAACCATTTTGAAAGAGATTTGGGTTCGGGGCTTAGGTTATGAAATGGGTAGGTCAAGGAGCATCCATTTCACCCAATCCGGAGATTGGTCTTGCTAAAGAAAAGAGAGGTTTTCAATCTTTACAATATATAGAATTAAAGAAAACAAATAAACCCTAATCAATTTCTTGATTAGGAATGTCGGATTGTATGCTTCGAGATCGCCTCCATTGACTGAAGGGACTCTAGGCTAATCCTTTTGATGGGATTACACTACTCTAAAATCAATAGAGGGGTTGAGAAGAGAAATGAAAGTTAAAGGATGATTACCTTTTGAGAAGAGATTCGGACAGAGTTTCGACTCAAGTTTAGAGTTGAAACTTGATACGGACAGAGCTTCGCCTCGATCCTTGATTTGGATCTTGATGCGGACGGAGCTTCGCCTTGGTCCTTTGATTCGGGCTTCGATGTTTGTTAATCAACAAGGTTGATGAACAAACTTTGGGAGTTGTTTTGTGAGTGATTTGAAGGAGTCTTTCGTGGAAAGAAACCAACAAAATGTGTGTGTTGTGTTTTCTTGATCAAGGATCGAATTGTCGACCTCCGAAACACCGAAAGTCATCCAAGATTTATAGGAGGTTGGAGAGGTGAAGGTGGAGAGGTAAAATCCCTAGGAAGGTTCCGTAATCTCGCCCGATTGGATACCCGAATTGATAAGGTTTTATCCAAAAAGAGAGTTTGAAACGAAGAAGGAGAGTGATTTCTGCACATCCTGTCGAGGGGATATCTCGCGCGAGATATGATATCTCGTGCGAGATAACTAGTCTGATGACTATTTTGTCCTCTTCAGTTGTTCCGTTAGTCAGTTAGGTCCAAAACTAATGAGGTTAGTTAGAAACTTAACGAAACATGACGAAACTGATATGCTTCCATCAAAACATAAAAGAGAGATGAAGAGTAGTGTAATCATGTAATTATGAGTTCAGAATGGGGTGTCTACAGGAGGTATTACTTGTGTGGGCAAAATTTTCAAATCAAGACAGATCATCAAAGTCTTAAATACTTGATGGAACAGAGAGTTACTGGGGGAATGCAACAAAAGTGGATATCAAAGTTAATGGAATATGATTATACCATCACATATAGAAAGGGGATCGAGAATAAAGTGCCTGATGCCTTGTCAAGGTTGCATGAGGGTGCAGATGTGGCCAGAATGTCGAGCCATCACCATTGTACAAACTCAGTGGGTGCAAGAGATAATAGGGAGCTGGGAAGGTGATTCTGAAATACAAGAAATATTGGAAGGAGTTATGACAAACAATAATAATTTTGGTGAGTACACTCTGAAAAATGGGGTGTTAAGATATCAAGGAGGGCTAGTAATTGGTGGCAAGGGAGGTCTTAGAGAGAAAATTGTGAAGGAGCTACACCATACCGGCCCCTTTAGGAGGGCATTTAGGCATCCAAGGGATACTCAATAGAGTAGCTCAGCTCTTCTTTTGGCCAGGCGTGAAGAAGTATGTACAGGAACTGATTAAACCATGTGAAGTTTGTCAACAAGTGAAAACAGAAACCACTCTCCCAGCTGGACTTTTACAACCACTGCCTATCCCTTCTAAACCTTGGACTAACATAGTCATGGACTTCATTGAGGGATTACCACCTTCGAATAACTGGGATTCGATCATGGTTGTCATGGACAGACTCACCAAGTATGCTCATTTCTTACCCCTCAAACACCCCTACACTGCCTACACTGTTGCCAAGCAATTCTTTGACAATATTTACAAATTACATGGCCTACCAGTCACTATTACCTCAGACAGGGATAGGATCTTCCTAAGCCAATTTAGGCAATCCCTTTTCTCACTCTTGGGCACCACATTAAATCTGAGCACAACTTACCACCCTCAGACTGATGGTCAAACAGAGAGATTAAATCGTTGCTTGGAACAATTTTTAAGGGCTACTACAAGTCCCAAACCTAAGTTGTGGTAAAATTGGTTATCACTGGCTGAATGGTGGTACAATTCCAACTATCATACAGCTCTCAAGATGACCCCATTCGAGGCACTATATGGATACCCACCCCCACAAGCAATTTTCAGCCATGAACAATATTGTAAGCTTGATGCTGTCACACATTTCATAAAGGAGAGGGATAAGCAAATCAAGATAATGAGGGAAGTATTGGCAGAAGCTCAGAATGAAACAATATGCAGACAAGGGCCGAAAGGAAAGAGTTTTTAAGGAAGGATATTGGGTTTACCTGAAGTTGTAGCCATATCGTCAAACTTCACTGCATTGCGTAAGAACATCAAGCTGTCTCCCAAATACTTTGGTCCCTTTCAGATTGAAGCAAGAGTTGGAGCCGTGGCTTTTAAGCTCAAATTACCACCTAATTCCAAAATTCATCCCGTATTCTATGTCTCATTGCTTAAGGCAAAAGTGGGAGATGCTATCATACCAAATCCTTCTCTACCATGGGTTGGAGATGAGGGTCAATTTCTGGTGGAACCGATTGCAGTTCTGGATAGACGTTTGGTTAAGAAGGGGAATAGACCAGCAGCTGAAGTCTTGATTCAGTGGTCGAATGCGTTCCCTGAAGACGCAACGTGGGAAGATTGGACCACCATTGCAGCTAATTTTCTAATCCTTGAGACAAGGATTTTTCGAATGGGAAGGAAATGTTATGATTTAGGGTTCATAATAAATTGGGGATGACCGTTATGTTTAAAAGGGAAGGATACGACGCCGTTGCGTAGTAGCGTATGGGGCATACGCGTTTTCCTTTTTAATGGGACATCGTCGTTTTACCTTAATTAGATTTGTTATTTCTATTACTTATTACGTTGTCGTTTCATGGAGAGAGAAAGGAGTTATTGTTATTTTCTCTCTCCTATTTAGCTGAGCTCGCCATTGTTGGAGGGCATGACGAATAACAGAATTAGTCCCAACTATCTCTCCAAAATTCTTTTTCTTTCTCATCTCATACTCTGAATATCTATCTAATTTCTTTTCTCATCCAATCTAATTATAATTATGTGCTAATTTGGATTTAATCCTCCAATTGGCGATCCTGTTCGAGAGTTTTGAAGCTTGGCCATAACAACACCACACTATTTCACATGAACCCATCCCATCCTAATACAAACCCACTAGATTTAAAACCCATTGCCAAATATTCAAATCAAATTCGTTGAAAAGAAAGAAAAAAAGCCATGTATATTTTCAAATCAAAACCAAGATTCAAAATAAAAACCCAGATTCAAAATCAAATCAAAATTTCAAAGGGCTTTTTCCAATTAGATTTGTCTATTCGTTTTACCATGGGCACGGTTCGTCATCTTTTTCAGATTCTGACGATGATAATAAGAGATATAGAGGAGCTCACCTATTTCCTCTGTCAAAACGAAGATCGGTCGACTCTTTAAAAGTGAGAAGCCGGCGGAAAAGGAAGTGCAGGAGTGGTGTTGGAGGTGGAAGTGGGGGCAAGGGTGGAGAGGAGGAGGATGGGGATGGTGGGTATTGGAAGGGGCGGCTGAACTTGTGAGAGGGTGGGAGACAAATTGGGTTGGGGGATTTTATTTTTCTTTTACTTTTTCTTTTTAATATGTTAACAATATACTATAACAAAATATAATGAGGTATGAAATTGTTAACTGGTGTTAATTTATTTCATTTACGTTATCATTTCGTTATTCAAATTTAACGGCATCCAAACATTTTGTATTGTTTGAAAAAAATCTTAAAATTATGTTGTATTATGCTGTTACTAGATAGTACGTTTTATTTTGTGAAATAAAGGGTATAATACATTGCATATATTAGTAATTATTCCAAAAATTAACCTACTTTAACTATATTTTTAATCTCGATGAAAATAATTACTCCCTCCGTCCCAATAAAAGCTTCACCAATTACCCAAAAGGGCGTCCCGTTAGAAGCTTCACCTTTCCTTTTTTGGACATAAAATATTATTATTTCCTCCACTCATTCTCTCTCCTACATTATTTTAATACTCACAACACCATTATAATTTATTATTCCCTCCACTAATTCTCTCTCCTATTTTCAAATTGAGTGCGTCTGGGGAGAAACGCGTTTCTCCATCGCGTATGGAGAAACGGGGCTTATTATGTCGCGCGACGTAAGTAGCCAGTTTCTGGATATCCTTTACAAAGCTTCTGGATATCCAGAAGCTTTGAAATGGATAGCCAGAAGCTTTGTAAAGGATATCCAGAAACCAAGTATTTTTCTCCGGATATCCTTTACAGCTTCTGGATATCCAGAAGCTTTGAAATGGATATCCAGAAGCTTTGTAAAGGATATCCAGAAAACATATTTGGTTTCTGGATATCCTTTTCAAAGCTTCTGGCTATCCTTTTCAAAGCTTCTGGATATCCTTTCCAAAGCTTCTGGATATCCAGAAGCTGATAAAGTGATATCCAGTTTTTGTGGCTAGGTATGTCGCACGACATAACAAGCCCCGTTTCTCCATAAGCGACGGAGAAACGCGTTTCTCCCCAGATTTTGTGTTTCAAATTACACTCACAACATTTTTTTCCCTCCCATTACCATAATTCCCGTGCCCAAGAAAAATGGTGAAGCAATTGTTGGGACGGAGGGAGTATTTTTAATAATAAATGAGGTCAGAAAGAGTAACTACACTGATAGGTTACTAAATCATACATTCTCTCTCCTATTTCACTTTTATACTCACAATACTTTTCAAATTTACTATTCCTCCACTCATTCTCTCTCCTATTTTACTTTTACACTCACAACACTTTCTCCACTTATTTTTTTTCTTAATTTGCGTGTCATGCTCAAAATGGTGAACCTATAAACAAACGGGGCGGAGGGAGTATATGATTATCGTTTAATTATGGTTGGAAAATGATACGGCCTTATTAACAACTACTTACAATTGTAATCACTCTCAAATATATTTTGTATATTAATGATATTTTGTAATAATTGTAATTAATAAAAGTTAAATTCTGATTTTGATTCTAGCACACGACCATATCTATCTACTTTATTGTTGTACAATTATATAAACCTGGTGTTAATTTTGTCCTTATGTATTGCTTACATATTGAGTTTTTGAGGTTCTTAAGGTACCCATCTCCGATCCGGCTCTCCTTAAAACCTTAGAATGGGAAACAAAAATTCTATTAGTGGAAACTCAAAGAAAGTGCCTCGTCGCTCATCCAGTAATCGAAATGTTCAGATACATAAAAGTTCTAGTAATGGAAATTCTAACAAAGAGCCTCATCTCTCACCTTGCGATCGAAATGTTCAGAACTTCAACAATAATAAATATTATTGTTGCAAATCGGTAGGTATTTTATCTTGAACTGCAATTTTTTTTTTTTTAGGTTATCTTCTTAACTTTGAAGCTAATTGTCTTCGCATAATGATTGCGTTAAGGAGATATTCGTTTAAAGAATATAATATTTATTTTGGACCGTACAAAAATAGAATATAACACTTATTACGTAACAACAGAATAGTAAGTAAATAGTTTTTACAGCATAATGCAACATTATTTAATATATACTACTCCTTTAACCTCATAACAATTGTCACATTTTAAAGAATATACAGTACTTTAGCTGGTAATATTGATCTATTACTATTTTCTCACCATGTTTAATTTTAATCGGATAAAAAGAAAAAATGACATTTATTATGAGTTGGAAAAAGTATAAATTTGTGTTTTTGGATGCTGAATGAAATGAAAAGATAATATTTGTGTTTTTCCAATACTAAATTAATCTCTCTTTCTTCAAATATTTTGTTTGCCTTTCATTTGGAATTCCAAGTAAGTTTATTCTTAGAAGAGTCTTTATTTAAGGAGGTTATAATAAAATGATGATCATTAATAAATGTTCTATTTAATATTGGATTATTTTGTTGATTAGCCTTTGACTTAATGACATATGCTTTTGCCTTCACTCGGGAAGGTCAAGAGTTCGAACCTCATCCCATTATATTTGAAATGTTTTACTTTGGAATTTTTGTTTTTTGAGTATTTTATGCGTACTGCTTTCATCCTAAAATTGTTAGGTATTTAGAGGTATCTTTGTAATCAATGAAAAGTACAAACACACCCAGGAGTAAAAAAATTATACAAAAGAACACAATATTGAATAGAACATTTATAAAAACATATTTTGAGTAGAAATCTAATCAGATTATTAGAAAACTAAATATTTGTTGAAACTGGGCTATACAGCCGCATAGCAACGACATAGGCCCCTTCTATGCGGTTGTATAGCGAGAGCATATTTGGTATAAACAATCTGTGTAATTATAATATTTTCAAGACAATTTTTTCTCAAAATATAAATAGATGTATTTTACAATATATTTCTAAATAATATTTTTCCGTTAAGTATTTTCGCAAAATAATTCTTAGAAATATTTGTTTTAAGAAGTAAGATATATTTCTCAATATATATCTTGTTAAAGAAAGAGATCAAATAGAGATACTTGCTAGTTTTTGTTAGCAAGTACTATAATATTAAATGAAATATTCAAAATACTTCTTAGAAATATTTGTTTTGAGAATCAAGACAATATTTTTGTATCCTAACTTCGGCACACACGTACAGTAGTAGACCGAAATTCTCTCAAGCAGGGGCGGATCCGGGGGCGGTGGGGCACTTCGCCCCACCCAGCGGCGGAAATGCAGTGGAAAATTTTTTTTTTGCCCCCACCATATTTTTGTTATATATGTATATATATAATTAACTTCAAGATTAATACCAGTGAGTGGTGTGGTTCAGCGGTAGAAGGGGTGAAGTTAAAGCCTTTGGTGTTTCCTTTCAAATCCATGTGTTATATAGAAAATTTTAAAAGATAGAGAATAATAAGAAAAGACTAGAATTATACTCCCTCCGTCCCAAAATGTTTGTACCATTTGACTTTTTTGTTGAACTTTGACCACAAATATATATGATAATTTAAGTATGTTCATGAAATTTTAAAAATTCCTATTGATTCACCATTAATAATATTATCAACAACAACTTTTAGAATTTCATGAACATGATTAATCTCTCATAAATTTCTGGTCAAAGTTCAACAAAAAAGTCAAATGAGACAAACATTTTGGGTCGGAGGGAGTATCATTTTGTTGTTAGATAAACTAGTTTGACCCCCGTGCGATGCACGGACAGTTACTAACAAATAATTTATCAAAATCGAATAAATACAAAAGGAAATAAAGATGTTTGTATACATTGTAAAATATTTATTTGAAAATTATATTCTCAATACAAATATCAGATTGAATGTCACTAAAATAAATCTAGTGTTACATTCCTGCGATGCACGGGGAGTTATTGATGCTGAAGAAGATGGTAATTAAAAAAATGACTAAATGAGAGAATTTTTTTTATACATTGTGAAACACAGCTTTAAAAGACAACATTGTCGGCACAACTGTCGAAAGAGGAAGGAAGATCATCATTACATATCAATATATTCGGACCATCGGGATTGTGCACTTTTTTTAATGTGAAATATAATTGAAAACGACAAATGACATAGTATCGATTTAAAAGGAGGTCAACAATGAATAAATATTGACCTTTGAATTTTATTAATAGTCATAGCATAAAAAGAATACAATAATACAAATACCTTGAAATGAAAAATATACACTATATCGTACAATGTAAAATATTTTTTTTACATTGAAATGAAAAATATACACTATATCATACAATTTAAAATATTTTATTTTACAGACAATAATGAGACATTAATCAGATATAAATATAATCTAATAAATTAGTCATTAAACTAAGAAATAAACAGTTTTTAGAAAGTATAAATTGTACTCCCTCCGTCCCAGACCAAGAGTCCTACTTTCCATTTTGGTCCGTCCCAGATCAAGAGTCCCTTTCCATAAATGGCAAGTTTTTGAATATATTTATACCCTTATAATTTAGTATATTTACAAAAAAAACTTTCATTATACCCTTATAAAGTTAACATATTTACAAAAAAACCAATCATTAACTTACTATTCCTCCCACTCATTCTCTCTCCTATTAAAAAATCAATCATTAACTACTATTTCCTACCCCATATTACAAAAAAACCATTCATTATACCCTTATAAAGTTAACATATTTACAAAAAAAATCAATTATTAACTACTATATCCTATCACATATTTAACTTTTATTCATTTATTAAAAAATTTCTTAAGAAGCGTGAAATTCCCCCCGAGGACCCTTGGTCTGGGACGGAGGGAGTATAAGTCTTAAAGCCATTTACCAAGAATAACTTTTAAAAGATGGATATTAAAAAAAAAATCCAAAGAAGCTGATTGTTACAACAAAACTCCCTGAATATCACGAAAAAAAATTCTTTTATTTTGAAATTTTAATTTTAATTTGTAATTTGAAATTTGTAATTTGTAATTTTTAATTTTTAATTTTTATTTTTTAATTTGTAATTTTTAATTCTTAATTTTTTATTTTTTATTTTAAAATTTTATATTTTAATTGAATTTGGATTAATTTATATTATTATTTTTAAATGTTAAAGAAATCGGATAAAAAAATCTTAAATTCAATCGGCCAATGAACTGATACCAAGTGTCCCATTTAAATAAAAAAATATAAAAATTCACATGCATAGACGCGCCTCTGTACGCGCGTGTATGGCACGCGTCACTTTTCTGCCAAAAATATATAACTAAAATACAAATTTAGACTATCTTTTTTTCTTATAATATTGACATACACTTCAATCAAAATTTTAAAAATGATGGCCATCTTTCCCTATATTCGTCTTTATAAATACACAATTTTCTGAGAAGAATTGAAAAATCGAACAATTTATTAATACTTTATTTAGTATGCTTAAAAGTTTTTTTTTAAAAAGTAAATAAATTGTACTCCCTCCGTTCCGGACTAAGGGTTCTACTTTCCCTTTTGCTTCGTTCCAGACCAAGAGTTCCTTTCAATAAATGACAAGTTTTTGAATGTATTTATACCCTTATAATTTAATATATTTACAAAAAAATCATTCATTATACTTATACACTTATAAAGTTAACATATTTACAAAAAAATCAATCATTAACTTACTATTCCTCCCACTCATTCTCTCTCCTATTAAAAAACCAATCATTAACTACTATTTCCTACCCCATATTACAAAAAAATCATTCATTATACCCTTATAAAGTTAACATATTTACAAAAAAACCAATCATTAACTACTATTCTCTATCCCACATTTAACTTTTATTCATTTTTTAAAAAATTTCTTAAGAAGCGTAAAATCTCCCCCGATGACCCTTGGTCTGGTACGGAGGGAGTATGATATATCGAACTAAAATAAACACAATAACAATATTACCCCACCCCACTTATCAAATAGAACCGAAACCCACATTCATCACACTCCCCTATATATATATATATATATATATATATATATATATATATATATATATATATACTCCTCTCGTCCACTTACTTACTTCACACTTTCTATTTTGGGCGTTCAAATACATACTTTACACTTTATTTTTTTACTTAAAATGGAAATTTTTTATCACTATTCCCTCCACTCATTCTCTCTCCTACATTATTTTAATACTCACAACACCATTATAATTTACTATTCCCTCCACTCATTCTCTCTCCTATTTTACTTTTACACTCACAACATTTATATCATTATTTTTTCCTTAATTCCCGTGCAAACAGTAACTGTGAACTAATTAAGTGGACGAAGGAAGTATATATATATATATATATATATATATATATATATATATATGTGTGTGTGTGTGTGTGTGTGTGTGTGTGTGTGTGTGTGTGTGTGTGTGTGTGTGTGGATATATTATTATTATATTAAATAACCCTATATACTTTATAAATACAAAATGATTTTGCTCATAAAAATTCAACACCATTTCAATTCATCATCCTATACCCTACAACTTTTATTTTATATTCTTTATTTCTATGATTAGTAAAATTATTATTATTATTATCATTACCATTTATAATTAAAAATAAATAATTACAACTTAATTAAAGTTTCACTAAAAAGTTATTGAAAAATAAAAAAGGAAAATTAACAAAGGATAATTAAGAAATTTATATTTAAAAAAGATGATTTTTTTTTCTGTATCCAAATCAAATGAAAGAAGTTTCTATTTGAAAAGAGAAAAAAATTATGAATTATGGTGTAAATTGTTTTTTAAAAAATTATTTATTTTTAAAATAATTGAGATCAAAGAAATGGGGAATTTTTTTTTGAAATAAAACCATCCAATGAGCAGGTGACACGTGAATTTTCAATTATTTTCAATTATGCCATTGATGAAATGACCAAATTGCCCTTTAAAGATTGGTCGACACGTGTCCAGAAATTAAAAAAAAAATCCTCACGACGCTCTAATTTCGCCCTATAACAGATTGTCACGTGTATATTCAGCCTTGTCATTTGCAATTTTGTCACGACGTGAAATGTCCAAAGTGCCCTTCAATGGCAAGTCAAGCTACCGTTTAGTACCCTATCAGAATTGTATGACTATTATCTATATGAGTAACTATCTCCATTTAGCATAATTTTCAAAAGCCTAAAACTAATAACATTTGTGTTAAATGAAAAAATTTCCCCAAACCCTCCACTTCCTCATCAAACTCAACCCACTACTTACTCACCCTCTTTTAAAATACCAATTTATATTATTTATATTTCTTAAAATATTGACATGCACTTCAACCAAAATTTTAAAAATGATGACCATCTTTCCCGATATTCGTCTTTATTAATACTTTATTTACTATGATTCAATTTTTTTTGAAATAAAATAAATAAAATGTTTGATGTATCGAATAAACTCAATAACCTTATTACCCCTTCTAACTCATTATTCTATACCCTATCAATTTTATTTTATTTTATATTCTTTATTTTTATAATTAGTAAAATTATATTATAATCATTATCATTTATCATAAAAATGACTTGACACTTAATTAATTTTGACTTAAATCATATTGAAAAAATAAAAATTAACAAAGGATAATTAAAAAATTTATATTTAAAAAATTGGTATTTTTTCTCGTGTCCAAATCAAATGAAAATAGTCTCTATTTAAAGAGAAAAACAAATTATGAATTTTGGTGAAAAAAAAAATTAAAAAAAATTAATTTATTATAATATAATTTAGGTTAAAGAAATGGGTGAAAAAAAAAAACGAAATCCAATCATAGATCAACACTTGTCCAAACAAAAAAAAAAAAAAAAAAAAAAAAAAAAAAGATGACTTCACGAGCCTCTGTCCACGCGTGAGGGACACACACCAATGAAATGTCCATTATACCCTTCACCAAACGGCCGACACTTGTCCAAAGTTATTTATAAAAAAAAAAAACCTTCCACAAATCACATCTTGCCACGTTTATTTTCTGCCTTAGTAATTGCCATTTCGCCATGATATGAAAAGTCGAAAATACCCTTTAATGGCCAAAAAATTACCACAATCTTATTATTATATATAGATAGATTTAGTAAATGAATTGGCCAGGCTCTTCCTCAATTTATAGGGACTATAGAGTCCCTTCTCGAGGGACACATCCATTGAACAAGGTTTTAAAAGTCACACCAGTTATGTCTAAAACTGAAAATCTAGTCCCGTTAAATATTTAACAGAAAATTTTGAACCTGTTAAGTTTCTTACAAAATGACATTTTACGTTAACATACTGACGGAAAGAGGCAGCTTTGTTAAATTTCTAACAAAAGTCAAGTATTTTCGTTAAAAACAGCAAAAAAGACATGTATTTTTTGTTATCTTTCTAACAAAGTTGTAACAAAAAACTAATGGGGTTAGGTTTTATTATTTAAAAGTGAAAAAATGCTTTCCAAACATTATAAATTTTGATCTAACCCATCATTCACACAATTTGAGTTCCTCTTGTAACCCAAATGTCCTCTTTCAATTTCAAGTCTTTCTCTTTTCCTTTATGTGAGATTTTATTACTTCTTGATCAAAATATATTTGGAAACAATTTATAATCACTATATTTCATGATATTGAAAATGTGAAATTAAAATTTCCATTAATTATTCGTCTCATATATTTGATTATGTAATAAATTAAAATGGCTCCCACTTTAATAGTCAATAAAATTATCATGAAATTCTAACATAGGATAGCATAGACCCTCGAAAATATCTCTATATTGCTTATGCTAACCCTACGCCACCTTATAGTGCCTCCCCATGCGACCACCCTATCGCATAGGCTCCTGAAACTCTTCTGTGACTTTGGCCTCCTTCTCCTCCTTAAGTGCTATGACTTCAACTCAAAATCCAGGCTTAGACTTCCACTTCACTGCACGTTCCTTGTTCATTTAGACTCAATAACCCAACAAATATGAATATAACGAACTAGTAGTTAACGATTTTTTTCTTATTTTTCAATTTTTTTTTCTCGTACATTTTCATTCCAATATCGTTTTAACTCAATTTTTATAAACATGTTTCTTTCTAGAACTATGATCAAAGGTGGCACAACAATGCTAGAATGCTGGATTGTTCCCTTCCGGGGTTCAACAACAGTAACACATGTTATTGTTGCAAATCAGTAAGTATTTAATCTTGTATTTTCATTTATTATATGGTTATCTTCTAATTCTAAAATGCTAATTATATAAACGCATATAAGAGTAGGTGATGCGTAAATTTTTTTTCCAGCAATTCGAAGTTATTAAGAAGAGATAATTGCAATTTAAACTTTGTACAAATTTATTCATTGCAATTCAAACCTTATAAAAATAATAATTGTGTAAAAAACCTTATAAATAGAATTTTGTTGCAATTAAAGCATTCATCCGGTTAGTCGTTAAAAAATAAGTTATAAAGTGCACTTACACCCCCTAAATTTATCTACTTTGTAATGTTCCTCCAAAAAATTATCTCGTTCCTCGCTAATTGAATGTCCATTTTTTAATTAATTTTTGTTCAAAAATATAAGTATTTTTTCTTTTTGTAAAAGACTTTCTATCTATATGTTATTTACCAAAAAAATATTTTCTATTCAAACCAAATTTATATGAGAACCATAAGAACCACTAATGTACTATCGGATTAAAAACACATCAATGTTCCAGGATTAAAAAAGATAGAGTGCAAGCGCATTTTCGTAATTATTGTGAACTAAATCCCCCTCAAATTTCAAAATAAAATATCTCAATATCTATAAGTCGAAAAAAAAATTCGAAAACACTGATTTTTTTGTCTTGACGAGACGATTCAAACTAGATCACTGAAGATAGGATTTTGAAAAAATAATATTGACTTATATATTACTTAACTAGTGTACATTACTTAACTAGTGTGCACGAGTTAATTACTTAACTAGTGTACATTACTGAACTAGTGTACATTACTTAACTAGGCAGTATAAGCCATATGGCTAGTGTGCACGAATTAATTAGCTAGTGTACATTACTTAACTAACTAGTGTATATTATTTAACTAGCTAGTGTACACTAGTATTTTCTTAGTAAACAAGGTTGAAAGCATCTTCTTTTGACTTGTGAATTACTCTTTTCACAATTCTGTTTGGTCCAATTATAATGAAATGTAAGATCAAATCTTCTGCACTGAACAATTAAAAAAAAAAAAAAAACCATCACAATCAAATCAAGAAAAGTAAGCATGGATATAAATATAGTATAGCATCTTGGCTGGAGGGTCTTTCCATCATAGAAGGTTAAAGCATTTAAAAATTAAAGCGGCTACATATCTTTGTAATTATGTCCAAAGATTCAAAAAAAAAAACAATGCTATATATTATGGCAAGAAGAGGTACAGGGACCACTAGCGTTAATAAGCAAGGAACTAGTCCAACCTAACCTTGCTATCTATGTCGTTTACAGGAGATACACTCATACCACCATATAAGCAAAAGAATCATACGATAAAAATATGTCTTTGTGCTCTCTTCGCCAAAGAAAAAACATCAATAGAAAAAAACTGACATCACTGTAACTTAATTACTTTTCCTACTACAATTAGCTAGTGTACACTAGCTAATTAGCTAGTTAAGTAATGTACATTAGCTAGTATACACTAGTTAATAAATTCGTGTACACTAGCTAATTAACTCATATACACTAGTTAATTAACTAGTGTACACTAGCTAATTAGCTAGTTAAGTAATGTACATTAGCTAGTGTACACTAGCTAATTAACTCGTGTACACTAGCCAATGTACACTATATATATAGTGTACACTATATATATGTGAAGATAATTATGCATCTGACGAATTCTGGATATGCTGTGACTTATGCGAAAAGTGGTTCCATGGCAAGTGTGTGAAAATCACACCAGCAAGGGCAGAGCATATCAAGCAATACAAGTGCCCATCTTGCACCAACAAGAGAGCTCGCCCTTGATCTCTGTCTGGTATCTTTTAGACTTGTCTCCTTAGCTTTACTGTACTATTTGATAGGCTTTGTTTACTGCCTTGCTTGTTAGGGTTCTTTGTTCAAGTGTTACTAGAAAAATCTCGTTTAGTGTAACTGTACTATTAATCTGTAATTTCACTATTACCTCCGTCTTAATCTATTGTAGTTTCAGTAACTCGAATTGATAGATATGAGCATATACTAGCTAATGTACATTGAAATGTGCCAACGCAAAGGCTACTGATGATTTGCAATTGTTTCGTACATATGTTTTGAGGGTAGGAGTCCTGAAAGAACTTTGTGTATTGACTATTACTAGCTAGTGTGCACGAGTTAACTAGCTAGTGTACACTATATACATTAGCAAGACCACGTTGTTCAATATTATTTTTTTAAAATCCTATTTTCAGGGATCTAGTTTGAATCGTCTCGTCAAGACAAAAAAATCAGTGTTTTCGAATTTTTTTTTCGACTTATAGATATTGAGATATTTTATTTTGAAATTTGAGGGGGATTTAGTTCACAATAATTACGAAAATGTCACCCCCTCTATCTCTTTTTTTTAATCCTGAAAGATTGATGTGTTTTTAATCCAATGGTACATTAGTGGTTCTGTGATTCTCATATAAATTTGGTTCATTTGAATAAACTTCCTATATATATATATAATTTTCCTATATATATATATATATATATATATATATATATATATATATATATATATATATATATATATATATATATATATATATATATATATATATATATATATATATATATATATATATATATATACATATATATATATTCTACCTTTTCGTCTACACCAATTAGTTTGTAGCAGTATTCAAGTTAAACAATTTCAATAAATATAAGGCTCTCATAACCATTTGCATACATACGGGAAAAACTTACCTTGTATATAATTATATATTTTCTTATCTTTTTTATTGAATATACCGACCGCTGTCTCGGAGGAAGAAGGATAGTTTTACTATAGATTTTTATTTAATTTGAATAATTTTACTAGAATTTTTTATGAGATTTAAAAAAGTGTTATTGATACATTAATTATAAATTTATAATTAATGTATCAATAACTGTTTTTTGTGAATAGAATTTTTTATGAGATTTAAAAAAGTGTTATTGATAGTTTTACTATAGATTATTGAATATCATCAATAATCTTTTCACAACTTTGTAAGAATAATTATTTTTCGTGAATAGATTCAATTATTTTTATATATTTTATCTTTGATGTTTTATACTTATTGGTTATTCAAAAACCAAAAACAAAACTAATAAAAATTACTACATCCCTAAATGAATGTCTATATTTTATTTATGAGACATTTTGAAAATGTTTACTTTTTTTATACTATCCAAACCTAGAGATGGATATATATTTTTTGTTACGGGCATTCTAAACATTTAATTTTATTAGTATAATATGAATAGTGAAAAAAAGGAGTTTTTACCAAAAACCATTTTCAAAAACATGTAATTTAAAAAAAACAAAAAAACAAAACTTGTAATTTGTGATTTTACCAAAAACTATTTCAAAAATAAATGATTTTACAAAAAACTACTTATTGCACACAATACACACACCCACACTTCCTCTCTCTACTTTCTCTCTCTACCCAACCCACCTCCGTCGACCACCTTCCCCACCTCCGTCGACCACCTTCCCCACCTCCGTCGACCACCTTTCCCACCTCCGGCTTTTCAGACCCTGCATAATCTGCATTCTCAAGCTCAGGAGAAACTCAGATCTATGACTTTCGAGTTGCAGAGTAGGGGCCAAATTTTAGTACATTGGTATGGACCGGGCCTGTCCGACCAATTTCATCGTATGTATTTGAAATATGACCAGAGCCATCAAGATTTCTCAACCCATCTCTATCTCTGCGACTTTACTTTTACTTCCCCTCACGGTCTCACTCTAAACCCAAACAATATCTTTCTAGAACTTCATACTAATTCTAGAATAAAGCAGGACAAGCCGCTGTTAATGACATTCGAAAAACTCCAGTTTTTTCTATGCTTTTGATAGGTATTTTTATCCATTTTATCATAAAATAAAATCTTTGGTCTTTTTAATTCTTGAAATTAAGGATCCAAAAATGTCTAAGAGAAAGTTGTAGATTATCTTGAAGTTTTGAAACACTTTCTTTCATTTTTTTATTCTTGCATCATATGAGATTTGTGTTAGCCAGCCCCAAATTATTTTTTAACTAATTGTTGTTGTTGTATAGGATGCATACCAGTTGTTTGATTATATGTCTTTTTTTACTGTGGTGCTGGATAAGCGCATGTATGTTATTCAATTACTGTATTGAAGTTTCTTCTTTTTTGATATGCCTTTGTGCAAAGCCTGGAAAGTTTATGATAGATGTATCTAGTTATGGACCCTTATAGAGATAAATTGTTTAGTTTACATATTTTTTTCGTATAAAACTTCAAATACTGCTATTTTTAAGGATTTTTATGCCTAAGTGTTTTGCCTAAACAACTTATAAATAAATTTATCAGTTTTTTAAAGAGCTTTTGTGCTTGTTATTTGGTTAAACAACTGATAAATGTCATTTATCAGTTATTTTTAATGATTTTTGTGTCAAGTGTTTGGCTTAAAAAACTGATAAATGAATTTATCAGTTTTTTAAAAAGTTTTTGTGCTTGGTATTTTAGTTAAACAACTTATAAATGTCATTAATCAGTTATTTTTAAGAATTTTAGTGTCAAGTGTTTTGCTTAAACAACTAATAAATGGGTTTATCAGTTTTTGTAGTTAAGGAGTTTTTGTGCTTAATATTTGGTTAAACAACTGATAAATTACATTTATCAGTTATTTTTAAGGTTTTTTTGTGCCAAGTGTTTGGCTTAAACAACTGATACATGAATTTTTTCAGTCTTTGTAAGGAGTTTTATTGATTGGTATTTGGTTAAACAAATGATAAATGTCATTTATCATTTATTTTTAATGATTTTTGTGTCAAGTTTTTTTGGCTTAAACAACTAATAAATAAATTTATCAGTTTTTTTAATAAAGAGTTTTTGTGCTTGGTATTTGGTTAAACAACTGATAAATGTCAGTTATTTTTAAGGATCTCTGTGTCAAGTGTTTGGCTTAAACAACTGATAAATGAGTTTATCAGTTTATGTATGGAGTTTTTGTGATTAGTATTTGGTTAAAAGGGTGATATACAAAGGAATTTTCATTTATAAAATTTAAAGTATATCATGGGTGTACTTGTTTGATTCGCATTGACGAAACGATTAAAACAGTGTTTTTAAATTATTTTTTCGATTTTAGATTTTGAAATATTGCATTTTAAATTGTTTGTGAGAAAAAAAGGAAGAGAGAGAAAGAGGCAGCTGGTAAGGGGCTAGCTGGTACATGTGTGTGTGCGTGCGTGTATGAGGGAGTGCAAGGGGCATTCTGGTCCATTCTCTTTACCAAGTAGTTTTTGGTTATATTCAAGCTGTGTGATTTTTTTGTAATATTCATATTTAAAAAGTAGTTTTTGGTAAATGCCCCCAATAAAATGGCGAACAAATATATAGGGACATTTTTGTACAAAAACCATATGATATTGATTTTGGGATAAAATTTTTATTGAAAATAGATATTTATTTAGGGACTAGGGGAGGGAAAATTGTTTGGAGGAATGTTACATAATGGATAAATTTAGGTTTTTTTTAACAACTATGTGGATGAAGGTTTTAATGCAACATAATTCCTTTTATAGGGTTTTTTTTTAATGCAATTTTTATATGTACAAGGTTTATATTTCAGTGGAAAAACTTGTACAAGATTTATTTTGCAATTATCTCTATTAAGAATGTTGATTTGTTTGCTTCTACTCATCTTCATAAAATTCTTTTATATGAAATTATTCAATTTTTAGAGATGCATATAAGTTTTTGGGACATAAAAAATATTACTTTATTTGGAATATATTTTTAGCATCATAAAAATTAGTTTGTTTTGCTTCCTTTGTGTTGTAACATCAGCAAATAATGCTAGATGAAGAAGCATTCACGTATAATGACGACAGCAGACTGCAGTGCATGAAATGTTTTACCTCTGCGGTTTTGGATACCTCAATCTTTGAAACCCTTATTCAAGATGTCCGTAAATTTTTCGAGTGGCTGCAATTAGATTTTCCTCTAAACACAGAAATTTTATTGGTTGATCGAATTCAAATGCTGTCAGACATTGATCAACTTCATACGGCCGGACAGGTAGATTCTGAACTATTCCCTTTTGTCTTCCTCGTTTCCATTAGTAAGAGCACTTTGGTTCATACTTTAATTTAATACTCTCCGTCACAAAAAAAAATCTCATTTTAACTGTTATTGTTAACTCATTTAAATTTTTATCATAATTTTATAAAAATTTACTGTAGATATTTCTATATAATTATAAAAAAACAAATTATTAATATTATTTCTAATGGTGATACAATAACAATTTTACAATTTAAATAAAGATATCTAAATTTTCATAAAATTATGTTCGAAATTCGATTTAGTTGACTATAAAAGTTAAGCGAGATAAACTTTTCGGAAAGGAGGGATTATATATGTATTTGTATTTTTATAGGGTAGAACGGATATTGATCCCACAACAACAGTTGCCCTTGTCATGCTGGGAGGAGCTGATAGGAATGTTAAGAGTGTAAGATTTTTCATAAGCATTGATTTATTTCTTTTAAAATATATGTAAGAGTTTTTTAATATTCAAATAATGTATAACCTACACAAAATACTTATATTACCTCCTTAAATTTATTTACAGATTACGGAGTGTTCAATTACTGGGAAAAAATTGAAAAATATTGAAGCCATAACAAAATCGCAACTACTACAACTCGGAGGAGGCAACAGTGCCACTGGCATTATGATTTTATATGGTCTTCCCAAGTAAGCTAGAATCTCATAAGTTAACATTTGATAATCTTACCATCTTCTCAAACATAAAATAAAGAAAAAAAAATATTAAATGATCAAGTTTAGCTGCATATTTAGAAAAAATAAATGTTGCAATTTCGCATAAGAAAATAATCTTAATACAAATTTATCGATACATTCAATATACAAACAAATAAAATAGAGGGATGTCAACATGGTAGGTTCGACGAGGGTTGGTATTTTTAATGCTATTATTTTCTCTCTTCCTTTTTTTCTTAAAAGGCTAAGCGCATCATAGTTTCATATATTTTGTGCTTTTTTTTTTCTTGTTAGTTTGTAATTTATATTTATTATGATAATGATATTTGAAGCGTAAAATGGAAGAATTTTGGTAGCTAGGAGTTCAGATTAAGAACACAAAATCATATATCAGATATGTGAGTCCTGATGTGAGTCCTGATATAGGCACATGCAAGACTACGATTATAAAAAGCCAAAAACTTATAAAAAACGCGTTTTTTGTTAACTTAACAAAAAACGTGTTTTACCGTTAACAACACTCTCTCTCTTTCTCACTCTATCCGGTCTCTCTCTCTATACGCGAAAGCCTCCCTATGTCTTCTTCTCCAAGCCCAACCTCCGGAATTCCCTTCACTTTCTCTCTCTCTCCGGAAACTTTGTTTTTAGTTTTTCTCTCTCTCCCTAAAATCTCTCCCTGGTTCGTTTTACCGTCTCTCCGTTCTCGGCAACTCGATCGACAGATTCCGTCAGCGCCAGATCGGAAAGTATATTTTCCGATTCAATTAAAGAGAACCGTACTGTCTCGTTGAATACTGGTGGATTCGAACGAGCGCCGCCGCTGTCGATTGCGTTCATTAGCCAAATTAGGATTTCCGTTTGGGTTGGGTAATCAAGTCTCCGCCATTCAGGTCTATTCGTTTTTTTTAATTCCCTTCGTCTCTTGCCAAATTCAATTTGGTAAATTGAAAGAATGGTGTTCTTGGGGTGTAGGGGAATTTGAGTGCCAGTTTGTGAGTTTTGAAGTGCCAGTATATGTTTTTTTTGAGTGCCAGTTTATGTATTTTGGAGTGCCAGTGCTTTTGTTTTTGAATGCCAGTTCATTTAGAATTGAGTGTCAGTTAACGTATAATCAAGTGCCAGTTGGTGTATAATAGAGTGCCGCTAGTGTATAATAGAGTGCCCGGTAAGTGTGTAATCGAGTGTCAATGTATTTTTGAATGCCAGCTCTTTTAATTTTGAATGCCAGTCCATGTTTTTTTGAATGCCGCTCATATTTTTTTGAATATCGGCAGAAAATAATTATCGGTGTTTTTGAATGCCGTATATGCATTTTTGAGTGCCGGTAAATGTGTTTTCAAATGCCACCCATGTATTTTTGAATGCCGTTGCTTGTATTTTTTGAGAGCCAGCAAAAATATTAGTGTAACAAAGTGCCAGTGTTAGTGTAACAGAGTGCCAGTGTGAAGAGTGCCAGTTCATGTATTTAAAAGTGCCCGTGTAAAAAGTGTCAGTTTCATGTTTATAAAATGCCAGTATGAAATCACTGGTCATTTGTAATATTAACACTGACATTTATCATGGTTGGCAGTAATTACAAAAATGTCACCGTTTATTTTGAACATGGTTGCCAGTAATTACAAAATTGCCACCGTTTATTTTGAAAATACGTTTTTTCTTATCTTAAGAAAAAACTAGTTTTTTATAAGACCAACTCACAGCTTCTGCCGTAGACGAGCCTACAAGTTTAAAAAGTTTCACTATAAAATATTTTGAAGAACAATTACAAATTATAGAACATATCACTAGTAAAAGACAAAAATACCCACCACCACCAAAAACTTGTTCCAAGACTTATAATATTTTGAGAATACAATCCTAGGCAAAAACAAGACAACAACAATATATCGTTTTTGATTAACAAGTGCCGACACATTTTCATGTTTTGCCCAATCAATGAAATTTCAATTAAACCCCTCACATTTCTAAAAAACTCTCTTACTAAATATTGTACTTCTCCTTAAAAATTTAACGGAGCACACTCTTTAACCACTTAACTTGACACCTTGTTCGCAGGATAATAACTGGAGCAAACTTGGCCAGAAAGTTAATGCAAGTCTTTCTACATCATCGAGGTGCATTCATCTCTTGAATTATATATATATGACCATACTTTCTCCGTTAGCATTTATATTTGTTAGTGAATGAATTGCTTGCTTAACTGAAATTTTATTTTCTTCAAATGCATGCAATATATATATAGGTTGCTCCACTTGGAAGAAATTGGAACTCGCAAACGCTTTGTGTTCTGTTATAGGTAGCATGTGGGTGGATTGGTGCATTCACAATGGTCATCACACGGAAGATATGGAGCATGCGACTTTGCTCGGAGAAAGGTGGAAGCTCTATTGTTTGCAAGACCATTGTTCCAGTTGCATTTATATTCAATCGTATAGAAGTATCAAACGCGCAATTGATCTATGTGGTCTTCAGGCTATTTTGAACACTCTTCTAAGGAAAAATTGACTTATGGCATTTCGTAAGTAGAACTTAAAGACAAAAAAACCACATAAATTAACAAGTCCCAAGGCTTTTTCATGTTTTGCCCAATCAATGGAATTTCAATTAAACCCCTCACATTTCTAAAATTGTTGCTACTTTTTCGATCCAAAATAACTGTTATTTTAGGATTTTTCACATATTTAAAGGAAGACAATTATTATCAATAGTTAATGATGAAAGTGACAAGATTACTCTTATTTATTGTACTTCTCTCACACATTCACTCCTAGAAAAAACACAATTAGCAACGCCCAATATCGTTGCTAATTAACAAAAGTCGTCGCTAGATGCATCATTAGTGACGACTTTGGTCGTCACTAAAGTTGACTAACTATGGTCAACGACATTGTCTTCATTAATGGCCAAAAGTCATCGTTAATTTGTTCGTTGCTAAATTAATAACTTGACCTTGGACCAGATTTAGCGACGGCTTAGTCGTCGTCGCTAATTGAATACTCCCTCCGTCTCGGGAGTTTAAAGACTTTTGGGTTTTGTACGGGAATTAAGGAGGAATTATTATATTGAAAGTGTTGTGAGTGTGAAAATAAAATAGGAGAGAGAATGAGTGGAGAGAATAGTAAATTATAATGGTGATGTGAGTATTAAAATAATGTAGAAGAGAGAATGAGTGGAGGGAATAGTAAAGATTTCTTTCCATTTTAGGAAAGTATATATTATTGTGGGACGCCCAAAAAGGAAAGTTTATATATTATCATGGGACGGAGGGTGGTATATGGCAACGACTTATCTGTCTCTAATAATTAGATTATTTTTAAAATAAGTGATTTATTTTTAAAAAAAAAATGAATAAATATATGTATTAAATTTATTTTAAATATAGAAATTATTTTTAAAACATAATTCCTCCATTATAAAACACCTTCCACCACCAACTACAAACTTATCATCAAGTTAGAAAACTAATCCATATTTTATTTATTTATTACTTTTTGATAGCATTTCTTTTATTTATTTATTTATTTATTTAATGACTATTCTTTAATAATTTGATTAAAATTTGATTGTTAAAATCTAATAGTCTTGCTACCCATTGACAATTCTTCTCCACCTTGAACAAACTTTAAGCTTTCACCATGTTTTCACAATCATCCGCCGCCCCAACCCACCATCTGTCACCACTACCTGCCACTCGCCGCCTTGCCGGTCACATACAACAATCTCCAACCACCTTCACAAACCACAAAAGTTTGAAAGAATTGCATATTCGAGACAGACAAATACACACACAAGAGAGAGAGAGAGAGAGAATGGGGACAGAGAAAAAAAAGTAAAAAAAAAATTAGAGAGATGTGAGGGAGAGAGGGTGGGTTTCCATTGGAGTGAACGATAGAGATGGAGGTTGACAGAGAGTCGACGGTACGACAGTGGAGCGATGGAGAGGAGGTGGGACGGGGGAGGAGGAAGGAGAAAAGGATGAAGAAGAGAGAGAGAGAGAGAGGGAGATAGAAAACTAGGGTTAGAGAGGGGGAAGGAGCGCTGATGATGGAGGTTAATAAATGGAGAGAGTAAGGTTTGTTTGATTTATGGATTAGGAAAGAGAAAGAGTTTGTTAGGTGAATTATTTACCATTGGATTGAATTCCATGTCATGTATTCAATGGTCAAGACGTAGCATAGTCTATATTTCATATGATTATTTGTGATCTAATAGTACCATTGGATTGAATTCCATGTCATGCATTCAATGGTCAAGACGTAGCATAGTCTATATTTCATATGATTATTTGTGATCTAATAGAACAATGCCACTTCATATGATAACTTTTAATTGTTTTACACTATATTTTAGTTAAATATTATGCATAATATCAAGATGATGAATTATTATTATTATTATTATTATTATTATTATTATTATTATTATTATTATTATTATTATTGTTATTATTGTTATTGTTATTATTGTTATTGTTATTATTATTATTATTATTATTATTATTATTATTATTATTGTTATTATTGTTATTATTATTGATATTATTGTTGTTATTGTTGTTATTGTTATTGTTATTGTTATTGTTATTATTATTATTGTTATTGTTATTATTGTTGTTATTGTTATTATTGTTATTGTTATTGTTATTATTATTGTTATTATTATTATTATTATTATTGTTATTATTGTTATTATTATTGTTATTATTATTATTGTTATTATTGTTATTATTATTGTTATTGTTATTATTGTTATTATTATTGTTGTTATTGTTGTTATTGTTATTGTTGTTGTTATTGTTATTATTATTATTGTTATTGTTATTATTATTGTTATTATTATTATTATTATTATTGTTATTATTGTTATTATTATTGTTATTATTGTTATTATTGTTATTGTTATTGTTATTATTGTTATTGTTATTGTTATTATTGTTATTATTGTTATTATTGTTATTATTGTTATTAATTTTATTAATGTTATTAATGTTATTATTGTTATTATTGTTATTATTGTTATTATTGTTATTTGGGTAGATCGTAGCTAGATGCTCGAACTGCTAGATGGTCGACCAGGATGACGTGGCTTAATTTCGACCATTTACTGTTTTAACGGCCAGATCTGTTGAAGCGCCATAATGATGAGAAAATACGGCACTGGGACAACTGCTTGGGGAATGACGCCGGCATTAATTGGTAGGATTGAACCGTTTGATACCCCAAACTTTTCCAATTCAAATTAGGAAAGGTATAAAAGGAAAATCCTTTTCCTCTTCAAACTTTTACAACTCTCAAATCTTAAATATACCCAGCAAGAACAGCAACAAAGCAACCAGAATCTCCAGCATAGTCAAGCTTTCAATTTACCATCAAAAACCCATCTTCTTCGAATTAAACAAGGTACCCCTCTATTCCTTCGCTTTTAGGTTTAATTTCGAGCTTTTGTAGATTCTGTCATGGCTAGGACCTTCAGTTGCGAACCAGGGGTTTGGTATGGGTATTGTACCGTCAACCATAGGGTATATAAGCATATAGGTGGGATATGGAAGGAGATGATTAGGGAGGAGTGTGTTTCCATCTTGACCAGGTGGGGTTTTAGCTTTAGCGAGCTAGACCTTCTTGTAGGAGAAAACCTGGGTGATTTGGAGGTGGACGACCAAAGAGTTGTTTGCTTTCATCTCTTCCATTAGCTGCTGGACCATTTGGTCCTATTTTATGTTAGGGGGCCCAACAAACCTTCATTTCTCAGAAATAGAAAAGGATTTTCAGGTGAATCTAGGTCGCCCTTAAGTAGGCCACTTGAGTATGTAATTAGGGCTGATTCCCCTGTTTCTTCCTCTGTAGATATGGCAGGCCAAGTGCAGGCTAACGCATCTACCTCATCGATCCCCAGGATTGTGGATGCTTTTGACTCGTCTGTTGCACAAGGAAGTAATGAAAGGGGCACTAGTACATATTTGAGCTTAGATAGCGCTTTTTTTTTTAGCTTAGATAGCGCTTATAAGCGCTATCTAAGCTAGCGCTATGCAAGTTAGCATAGCGTTTTTATAAGCGCTATCTAAGCTCCCAAGCTTAGATAGCGCTTTTAAAAAGCGCTATCTAAGCACTTTTTTTATTTTGAAAAAAATCAACTTACATAGCGTTTTTTATGCGCTAAATAAGCTCACGAACTTAGATAGCGCTTTTTAAGCACTTTTTTTATTTCCAAAAATCATCTTAGGTATTTTATTTTTATTTTTTTCCTGCTATTATATGAATTATAACCAAGAAATCAAATAAATAAAAATTAATTTGAACTAAAAAGCATTTCATTCAACAATAACAATCAACCTTTCATTTATTACACCATTAATAATTTTTACAATCATCCACAAAAGTTATAAACTAACTAGTCTAACACCCGTCCCACGACATAAAACTTTGACAAAAAATTTAAACAAACCAAAAAATGTAGCAGTCTAATTAATGGGCATCAAGAATGAAGAACTGCCAAAGATTAGCCATTCCAATACTTGGTGTACGATCTTGTTCACCATTCAAATACTTGGTGTCTGATACTTTTTAGTGTCCAAACCCAAAATGCATGTCGTAGCTTGATCAGGGCAGACTGTTCCTCAAGTGCTGCAATCTGTAACATTTTGACATGAGAAGATGAGTGGGGCCCAATATAAGACACAAAATATAATCAAAGAAACACTCACTCTACTTAATTCTAGTTTTCTGCATACATCAATAGAATAGAAAAGGGCAGAGGCTGAGCTACCTGTTGGTTCCTTGCACAAAAGTAAAGCAATACAACAACCATTTACACAACATTCGAACACTATACGAAGCAAAACAAATATATCAATTTAAACTGAAGGCCATTTACAAAAATTATACAAGAATCAGCCCAATATATTTGTCATAGATGACTACAAGAATCATAATCATAATAACAAAGTTACGAATATCTTGACCATATAAAGAGAGTAAGAGATGAAATTACCATGACGATTAAGCTCGAATCTGGGATGACCAATCCATTTCTTGAGGTTGTCCTTTGAGCCGGTGAATTAGTTATCTGCAACAATGACCTTAGACAAGAAAATATTTATTCAGAAACAAAGAACATCAAGTTTAGAGTCCCCAATCATGTTGCTAACTGGTCATCAGAGTGCCATAAACACCATGAAGTTCAATCCTGCTGGAAACGTTATTGCCTCTGGGTCTCATGACAGAGAAATATTTCTTTGGAATGTGCATGGTGAGTGTAAGAACTTCATGGTTCTGAAAGGGCACAAGTAAGACTTGCTCACCTCATTCTTCTTTTCTCTTTTTTTTTTTCAAATGTTTTTTAGAGTGCTGGCTCTTATTGTGAATGGAATTTAATGCCTAACACAATGCGAATATATGTGGGAATCATCTCAACAAAACAGAAACTAGCTACTTTTCTCTGATACATACAGATGGAAAACACATAGGACCATATCTTTACATAATTGTGTACCTGTTCGTATGTGTCATATGATGCAAGATCTCCAGACCCGTTTCCAACGTATATGGTGTTGCCATCTTGGTCTTCAGTAACAGATTTAATGGGAGTCTCACGAAAATCAAATGATAAAACAGGTCTTCTCTGAGCAGACAAATCATACAGACGAACCTGTCAAAAGCATTACATTGGTAAGTATCCAATATGACAGGGGGAAATGTGTGCTAATTAAGTCAAGAACCATCTTCATCTATCTCTCTGAAATGTATAAAGAGAATCGCCAATAATGAGAATCAACTTTTACCAGCCAAAAAACTACAGCAACCAAATGCCAGAAACTGATAGCAAAACTCAGATCCAATAAAGGCACCAGAGAAGAGCGCACTCTGTAAGCAACACAATAAGACGCGATATCCAACACTCTTGAAAAGGCTTCATTAAGTTGTAAAATGTAGGGGGGAGATGTCAAAGTTAGATCAGGGATTTCATATGTTGACTAACTGCGGAAAAAAAATCTTGTTTCTAAAATTAAATACCATTAAAAATATGCATAGCATTTCAATTGTACAAGTAGTAATCTAAAATTCAGCTCAATGATGCTTTACAACTTGATATGGATGGTAATGGGTAGTAAGCTTGTCTTTCCATGATTTATCAGCACACCACTTAATACTCATATGTTACAGATATCAGTCGCGCAGAACTCCCCATCCAAACTCATAACTGCAGAAACTTATTTCAAGTTGTAGGTGTCGTAAATCTAGGAGTATTTCAAAGATTTTGAGGTCTAAATACTACCTTGGCTGAAACTTAAAGATTAAATGCATTCCCTTGATCAAAAAACAACAGTCTCTCATGTTCATTTCGCTGAAGTATCGATTATTAATTTTCAATCTACGTTAATGAAATAAAAACAGGAAAGATGAATTATGCACAAAAAGAAAATATATATGTTTCGATCTATGTTGATTGAATAAAAAGGGGAAAGCTAAATTATGCACAAAAAGTAAATACATACGTCATTAATGTAGAACTCAATATCCGCATTTGAGATGATTTTTCCATCAGCACCGACAGAATGCGTTTTGTGCTTGTATGTCATTAAGATTGTCCTGTTAAAATCAATCCAACAAAACAGCTTAGACAATGCTATAAACCATAAGATAAGAAAACTGAAGGCCAACTGGGAGGTTACTATGAATGCTTCAAAGAACAAGTGCGAGATCGGTATGACCCAACTGACATGAACCCTAAATTGATAATCTTAAATCAATTTATGAGCTACAAGAAGATAGCTTGTAATTTCTAGTCAGAAATTGAAATCGAAATCGAAATTGAAATTGAAACCCTAAATTGATAATCTTAAATCATGGACTCAGGGGTAAGAGAGTTGAGGGGTGAGATTTCTTTACCGGTAATAAAGGAAAGGGGTCCCAAATCGCAGCAAGTTGCATAGCTCGTCTGATTCTCACACGACCTTAGAGAGCGCGCACAAGGAGATTGTAAATCGCGATAGCTAGGTTTTTTTTTATGTAAAGGACTAGGGTTTTGGGGGAAGGGGCTAGGGGGAGAGATGATATCGTGAAGTTTCCCCATCTCCAATCTTCAATCGCTGCCGTCCAACCTTCGAGAACTGCCGCCGCTTGCAATGGAGAGAGAGAGAGAGAGAGAGAGAGAGAGAGAGAGAGTTTACACAGAGAAATGGAAAAAGAGGTCTCAATTATATTTACGCCAGGAGGCAATTGTATTTACGCCAGAAGGAGGGACTTATGACGCGTTCAGTAAGAAAGCGTTTCTATTAAGCGATGTCTAAGCTTCCACTAAGATATCGTTTTTTTACTATGCGCTATCGTAGTTAATTTTTTTAATTTTTTAATTTTTTTTTTCTTGGTTATTAAATTTATAAAGATGGATGCGCTATGTAAGTTGGCACCTTAGATAGCGCTTTTTAAAAGCGCTATCTAAGGTGCGTTTCCTAAGATTAAATCTGTACTAGTGGGGTTACGTGGCCCCCAGGCCGACTGTGGGGAAGAGAGGTTCTGAATCTCGACAAAGTATCCTTCATAGTTTCTGCGAGATCGACAAGGATGAGTTCAAGCTAACTCACTATCCAAAGAAAGAGTTCATGACCAAGTTTGGGTCGACCTATACCACAGATCCAACTAGGGTGGCCTTCTTCTATGGTCAATTTGAGGTCGGGCTGAGACTCCCCTTGGACCCATTTATCAATGAATTTTTAGAGTGTATGGATGCCCTTCCCTTGCAGTTGGGAGCTAACACTTGTAGAGTGTTGGTATGTTTTGCAATGATATGTAGGTTTTTAGGTTTCAAGCCTTGTGTCCATATCATTAGGATGTTTTTCAAGGTTTCATTGGAAAAGTCGACCTTGGGGGATTAGCACCCATTCAAAACCTCATGCCCCCAAGATTTTCATCAACCTTCCTGGAAAAGTAGTGGGATGGAATACCCATGTGATTGTGTTGAGAGCAGGAAAGGTTGGGAGTTTCCCCTACCTGACGATACTTCTGAGGTGATCAAAGAACAAGATTACTGGATGCCAGACTAGAGTGATGCTTTGTACAAAAATTGGTTGGGGTAGCTCGCAGGGGTCTAATTAGCTGGGAGATCCTGGGGACGACGAAGAACAATTATATCCAGGCTGGTATGATGTTGGGTAGTGGAGAGGTAGCTCCCCTAGTTCCCATTGTTAGGAGCTTGAGGTACACCGATTGGGTTATTCATGAGGGAGATAGATTTAGGTTTGAGAGCCAGTGTCATGACTGTAAAAAGACCAAAGACTTATGCAGAATGAACAAATAACATTTTGGTGGTAAAGTGTTTACTTGCCTTTTTACTTAGCTCGTCAATTCTTACTCGCATATTTCTTACGCTCATACCTGTTTTACTCGTCAATTTTTGTATCGACCATCTCGAGCTAACATTTCTTCTTATCTGTGCAGTTCTTAACCCGGAGCAGGAAGCCAACATGGTTCGGGTTATGAACATAAATGTGAAGAAAATCAAGAAGGCCCATGGTACTGCTAATGCACGAGCTAGCAGGCAGAAAGAAGCTGAGGAGAGACATAAATTGTTGCAACTGGTGCCCCAGGATACTGAGAAGATGATCCCCATTGAGGAAGAGGCTAAGCAGGCTGAGCCAGGTAACCTCATTGGTGATGCCCCAGAAGACAATACTATGGGGATCGAGGAGGGGTTTGATGGCTAGACCAGACTTACTTCGGGTTCCTATCAAATACTTGAACCCATAGGGGAGGCTCCCCAAGATAATGCTAATCGTGATGTCGTCGACCTTGAAGATGAAGAAGATGAAGATGACCACCCTCTCAATGGAAAAAGGAAGAGGTCGCGGTTCACCCCAAGAATTGAGGGGGATGATTTTCTTCGAGCATCGGGCTCTGCTGCAAAAGGTCCTCCGCCCCAAACCTCCCAAGCTTCATATGTTGGGTTTGTACGAGCTCGTGTTGACAAGCTGAGTGACATTCCTCCTCTCACTGGAGTTGATAGCTCAAGTCGGACATATCCGAAGCTGGAGTATGGGCAGGTGATAGTGAGGCGTGCTGCTGACAGGGACCTAGTAGCCAAGTATGCTGAGAAGGGCATAAGTCCTGAGGAGTTCAGCAATAGGTCGGGCATGGTCCATTCCGAGGTAAACCTTGAGCTTTCCCATATTGTTTGCTTTCACTTTTGATCGCACATCTGTTTATAAATTGTCGATCTGGCCTTTGTCTCTTTATTTTTCTGTAGACTCTTGCTTTGGTCGAGCTAGAGAAGAGCAGCTGGAGAGCTGTCGAGGAAAGAGAAAAGATTGCCCTGACAATGTATGATCGGATGTCAACCGAGCTAGTAGAGACGAGGGAGAAGTATCTTGATTTGGATGCAGCTTATGAAGTCCTCAAGCTGGTTAATTAGAATGATCTGAAAGCCAAGGATGAGGCATTGGTCGAATAAGGTGAAGCCAAAAAGGAGCTCACTGTAGCCCATTTGGGTATGGAGAGGGTGGAGCAGGAGCTTGAAACTGTGACCCAGATGCTTCAGGAAAGTAATGATTTGCTGGCCAAGCAGAGTGAAGACCATAAAGCAGCTCAAATAAAGTGGGAAGAGGAGGCCCAGGCCAGAATGAAGGTCGCTATAGAGGCTGCCAAGGAAGCTGCGAGCAAGGCTGCGGTGGAGGCTTACAAAGATAGTGAAGAGTGTTTCAAATTCACAATGGATCGAGCTAGGACCTTTTTTGATGTCGGGCGACGACACATGGCTCGCCGCATTATTGCTGATCCTTCTGTCGACCTGCCAGTTGAACAACTGGCTAAGTGGGCTTCAGAGGACCAGTATGATATGGAAGCACGCCGTGGTCATCACATCGTGCCATACAACTCCAACGATGTGGCTTCAATCGATCAAGAAGATGAGGATGAAGGAGCTAAGCCTTGGGTCCCTCCTCCAGTCAATCAAGTTAATTTTGATACTATTCTTGAGGAATTGATGGAGGTCAATGAAATGGATGAGGATGAGGTCACCCAGGACCAAGTTTTTGACAAGGTTGATGAACAAATTCAGCCTCAACCTGAACAAGAGCAACATCAGCAGGATCAAGCTACTGACAACGACCAAGCTAAGGACGATCCAGCAGTTTAATCTTTCTTTGTATTTTCTTTGGTGATGTAATGAAACAAGTTCCAAATATTTTTTGATTAATGCCTTGGCCCAGCTTGGGAGGCATAAAACTCGTAATACTTTTATTTGCTCAAGTCCGGGCCCGCTTTTGGGGGACTTCATTTATTTAATCGTAGTTGACTTATACTTGAATCACTTTGTTTAGATCCTTACTCGTATTTGTATGTCGAACTAGATTAACTAGAGGATCCTCCAAAAGTCTTTGTTTAGAACAGTTGGTTGATCAATGGAGCTGGCCAATTTTGTAGTCGAGCTCGCCAGGAACGAGATAGACCTAAATCTTAGGTCGGACCTGTTTAAGAATGAGGTCGACTTCGGACTTCAGTCGAATCTGTTAAAGAAATAAGATTGACTAAGAGTCGAATCTATTAGAACGAGATCGACTAAGAGTCGGATCTGTTAGAAGAACGAGATTGACTATGAGTCGAATCTGTTAGAACGAGATCGACTAAGAGTCGGATCTGTCAGAAGAACGAGATTGACTATGAGTCGAATCTGTTAGAACGAGATCAACTAAGAGTCGGATCCGTCAGAAGGACGAGATTGACTAAGAGTCGAATCTGTTAGAACGAGATCGACTATGAGTCGGACCTGTTAGAAGAACGAGATTGACTAAGAGTCGAATCTGTTAGAAGTACGAGATTGACTAAGAGTCGAATCTGTTTAGAACGAGATCGACTAAGAGTCGGACCTGTTAGAAGAATGAGATTGACTAAGAGTCGAATTTGTTAGAACGAGATCGACTAAGATTCGGATCTATTAGAAGAACGAGATTGACTAAGAGTCGAATTATTTAGAACGAGATCGACTAAGAGTCGGATCTGTTAGAAGAACGAGATTGACGAAGAGTCGAATCTGTTAGAACGAGATCGACTAAGAGTCAGACCTATTTAAGATAATGTTGTGGTCGACCAAGAGTCAGTCCTGAACTGAATGAAGCGTAGAAGTAATACAACTTGTTTGAATAGAACTGCAGTTTTATTGATGTAGTAGATCAGTTACATAAAAAACAGAATGCTGAAACTTGAAAGTAATACTTAATAAGGTGGCTAGCATGCCACGGATGTTTCAACTCGCCACCCTCTGGATGACCAATCATGTGGGTGCCCTCTTTGACAACTCGGGTAACTATGTAAGGACCTTCCCAGTTAGGGGATAACTTGTTCTGCTCTGCTTTCCTTCCTGTTACCTCGATCTTCCTCAGTACGTAATCTCCCACGTTGAATGACCTCTTCTTGACTTTCTTGTCGTGGTAACCATTGGTTTTCTGCTTGTAGTTTACCATTCTTAGTTGAGTTCTAGACCGTTTCTCGTCGAGCAAATCCAAATCGAGCAGTTTGATGACGTCGTTCTGGTCGTGATTAAAGAAGACTACCCTAGCTGTAAGAACCTGTAGCTCGGCGGGTACCATGGCCTCTGGTCCAAAAGTAAGGGCGAATGGGGTTTCACCTGTAGGCCCTCGGGTGGTTGTGCGGACTGCCCAGTGAGCAATGGGTAGTTCGTCCAACCATCTACCAGCTCGTCCAACTAAGCCCATCTTAAGTGCTGATAGGACCAGTTTATTCGCTGTTGCTGCCTGCCCATTACCTTGAAGATATGCGACTGAAGACTTCCAATGTTTGACGCCCAATCTGTTCATCTCTGCTTCGAAGGCTGTGGAGAATTGTAGCCCGTTATCTGACACAATAGCTCGCGGAATCCAAAAACGACACCAAATATAGTCATGGATGAAGTTGATGGTGTTTTCCTCCGTAATCTTGGCTAAAGGCTTGGCTTCAATCCACTTGGTGAAGTAGTCGATTGCTACGATCACGTACTTACAGTTTCCCCGGGCGGGTGGGAAGGGACCAATCAAATCAACTCCCCATATGCTGAAAGGCCAAACCGCGACCACTGGAGTTTGCTCAGTTGTAGGCAGTTTAGGTAGGTCGGCAAATCTCTGGCATTTGTCACACTGCTGAACAAAATCATGAGCGTCTGCTCTCAAGTGAGGCCAATAGTAACCCAAAGTAATTATTTTGTCGGCCAAAGTTCTGGCCCCCGGGTGTCCACCACATACTCCACAATGTACCTCGTGCAAAAGTTGAGTAACCTCCACGGGGTCATTAACACATCTTAGTAACGGATTTGTGAAAGACCTTTTGAATAATGCATCTCCGTGTTTGACATACCTCGGAGCTTTCTTCTTGATCCCTCGAGCTTCTTGCTCGTCGGCGGGTAACTCGCCCTTTTCTATGTAGTCTTTTATCTCCTCGATCCAACACTTGGTATTAATCCAGTCGCCCCTAGTGTCGTCGACCAAGCATAGAATCTGAACCCTTTCGTATGCTGGATGCTCTAGGTAGGAGGGATTGGTTATTACTTCCTATAGCTCGTCCACGGGCTCTAGTTTGGACCATCTCTGAACTGCAAGGTCTCGATAATAATTTCACGAACTCTCTGTCTTTCCTCGGCCCCCAAGTGTGGAGCCTCTTCAACAATCATATCATCCAATTCAACTGCAATCTCCCCTGTGGTGGCCCCCGAGTTTTGGTCGATCTGCAGGCTTAGATCGCCTATGATGACTTGGTCGACCATAACTGTATCTTTTTCAACCATAGTATTTAGAAAGGGACGTGTTGGCTCGATCATGACATGGTCATATGAGTGATAGGTGGCCTTGTCAACACAGGTGATTGTAGATAGCCTTGAGGTTGTAGTGATAGATTTTGAAAATTTCCAGCTTGCCTCGGGAGTTTCAATTTCTAGTTCTCTCTTCTTCCTTGTTCGAAGGACGTGATCGAGATAATCTCGGGATGTACTCAGAACGCAGCCTATTCCAGCTAAGGTAGGAAACTTGACCCGCTGATGGGGGATTGAGGCCACCATTCCAAGTGCTACCTGACCAGGAATACCCAAGATAGCAGCATAATCACTTACCACATCTATAACAATGAAAGTTACCTTAGCCACGACCCTGGAAGGGTGATGTCCTATGTCGACCTCCAGCTCGACCTGCCCCTTGGCATCCACCCTATGATTGGTGAAGCCTTCAAGCCGACCATTGTAAGGGAACAATCTTTCCTTCGTCAATCCCATTTTTATGAAATTTCTGTAGTAGAGGATGTATTTGCAAGCCCCTGTGTCTACCAGCATTCTGCTCGTCGTACAACCATCTATTAACCCAGGAATTACTAGAACTTGCTCCCTAGCGGCCACGTTGGCAGCTAGCTCGTCAGGATAGAAACTGATGACTTCGTCTTTGATGTAGCTCCTAGGTGGCACGTATGGAGCTTTGGTGAGCTGAAAAAAATTTTGTTTCAGGGCCGTATTGCTAGTTTTTAGGTCCCAAATGGTAGGAATCAGGCTAGAGGGGGGGGTGAATAGCCTGGTTAAAAACTTTTTGCTAAAACTTCTTGAAAAACTCTAGATCACCGGTAAATGATTTTGCACAGCGGAAATTAAGTTTTCAGTTTATAAGAAAAGCAAACCGGTAAATCAAAATCTCATGCAAGTCAAGACAAAAATTATTTCTAAGTAAGACAAACAAAATGAACAGTAAATGAAGTCAATAGGTTGTGACCAGTTGAGAGATTATCAACTGATTACAACTACACAACAAAAAACAAACAAAGCAATAAATGACACTTTGTTTGAAGAGGTTCACAGTGTTAAATAACTGCTACGTCCTCTACCAAGTTTGGTCAGAACTTGGATTTGTGAAGGTGCACTACTATATTAATGGATTCTACCTATTACAAGTTGCAAGCCAATGATTAAAAGGCTGCCAATCTAGAGGTGACCACTAATGGGTCGTGCTACAATAAAGACCTGGTGTTTTCTAGAGATGTGCTCACAAGCTGAGCTGATTTCTCTAGGGTGTTGTGTGTGAATCAATCAATGTGTTTCATAAGTAGTCTAATGGAGGAACACTACAGTATTGATTGAGGTGCACAGTGTATAAGTCCTAACAGAGATGTCTAGTGAATAAAGGGACTTGCTTTGAATGCTTTGAACTAGAGAATGTGCGGAGTTGGTAGTTCAAAGCAACTCACTCTCAAGAATTATAAATGCACCAATCTTCTTCAATGCTCCGGGGAAACTATTGATAGAGAACTTTGAAAAGGAGTCGTTGTCTTTGAAGAGGTTGTAATGATGACTTGGGTAGCGGGCATTAAATGGGAAGATCCTTGCATTAAATGCCTGAGATTGGATAGAGAGGATTTCCTTAGATAGTTGGGGCGTTGTGAGTACTGGTTACTTGACATTCTCAAAGAAGGTACTGATTTGTTGCAGAGATGTCTTGTCAGCATGCTTGCTTTACCAACTTTAGCTAAAGTTGGTGGCTGGGTAGTTGAGAACAATGAATGCATCGGCAAGCTGCTAACAGGGAAGCTTGAGGAGTAAGCCTCAACCGGTAAAGAGGGCATGACCGGTGAGGTCGGTCCGGTAACTCAACCGGTAAGACAGGTTGACCGGTGAGTCACCTCAATCGGTAAGGCATCTTCCAAGGAGTAACTCACATTGCAGAAGGAAGTTCTCAGGTCTTCAAGTCTTTAAATCTTGAGAAAATACATAACAAAAACACTGGGCACTAGCACTAAGGGATCCTATGATACATAGAAAAATTCTATTTTGATCTAACTAAATTAGGGGTCCTCATTAATGCTTGTTATGATTGGGATTAAGCAATTCTAAATCTAAACATATATTTGACTAACAATCTCCTCCTAATTGCTTAAGTCCAATCACCCTAGGCTAGCATCTTTTTGACTCAGTGAAAGAATGATAAGAAATTTATCTATTAGGTATATCATTCCCTAAGTCAAATGACAACTTTATGCTACCTAAGTAAGCTTACAACCAAAGTTAAAGCTTAAAGGAGACTTTAAAATAAAACTAAGAAAAGATTTTGAATGAGACCTGCAAAATGAGACTGTTAGTAGCATTTGGAACATTCAAAATAGTTAAAAGTAAAGGAAATTCAAACAAAACACAAAGTTTAAGGATAAGAGATTCTCATTATGTTGTAGACCGGTGAATGAGGGAAAGAAAGACAAAAACATCATCGGTTACATTCTCAGAGCTGCACCGGTAAGAGGCTTGGATCTTGATCGGCTAAGGAGCAGCAGCATCTGAAGGAGGAATTGAGGCTTTAGACTTCTTGGATGATTTCTTAGCTTTCTTCTTTTCTTTCTCATCCTTTTTCCTTTTCTTCCTTTCTTCTCTAACTGCCAAGAGCACTTCATTTTTAGCTTTCACTTTGGCTAACTCCATCTCAAGCTCACGGTTCTTCTCTTGACAACTGGTAAGGGCTTCGGCTGACCGTTTGAGTTCTTCAATAGATCGGTCCAGAATAGCTTTGCCGGAAATTTGTTGCTCACAAAGGATTTTGTTGGTTTGCTGAACTTCATCAAGTTGTAACTGAAGATCTCTGATGGCGTTGTCTCTAGCATTTATATCGGACATGAAATTTCCAAGAGAGAGAGCAATACCAGTCTTCAACAAATCAAATCTTCTATCATCCTCCTCCTGATTGGACTTAATAAAAGAATGGACCAACTCAGCATTAACATCCACAAAGCCATCAAGCAAGGCATTATGAAGATCTACTAAATCTTGAGCGAGGATTGGCCTATTGAAGTCACCGGCAGGAGTGGTCGGCAAAGGAGCAGATCGAGAGACCGGTTGGCTAGCCGGTAAAGGAGCATCGGTAACTGGAGGCAATGGATCGGCAACTTGGCTATCGGTAAGAGGGGTTGCTGGAGTCTGAACGGTCCGAGACACTTCACCGGTAGGAGAGTGAATGTGCGCTCGCCCGGAATTTGGGTTTCCGGTTTAAATGAAAAGAAGGAGTCGCCACGCCGTTTTAAGAGGAAACATTGAAAACCTTTTGTTTAGAGAGAAAACATGAGTTCGGAGGTCAGGTTACGTGTTGGGAAGAACCGAGAGTTCACCCAACACGCCTCGTCCATGGACGAGTCTTTCAATCAAAAACATCCAAGTAAATCAAAAGTGTGTGCAAATATTGATAATAAGCAAAGTGTGATAAAATGCATCTTATTAATTATGGAACGAGAATTACATATTGTGAGCCCATTATTTAGGGAGGCCACATCCCTGATACAAACAATCTAAAACAGTTACAAAGGAAAAAGGGTCTGCAAATGGGTCATGTATGTCGCATGACACATCGCACCGGTGACCATACGTGTCGCGTGACACGGGATCACTTGGAGACAAAGGTGTCGCGTGACACATATGAGCCATCTGCGAAACTTAACAAAATGAGCACGGAATCAACGTAAAGCTATACGGATCTAATCATTTAACTAGATTACGAACGAAATACGTAAACGAAACCAAATCAACCCAGGGAGTGTGGATATGGGTAGATCCACACCCCTCGGGGTTCAAACACCAAGTTCAATCAAATAACCAACAATATAGGCTCAATTGCACGAATTACTCAAATTAAACGAGAGATTGCGATTGGGATTCGGTAATCCAGATAGCTAGGATCCGATTGCGAATCCAAACAAAATTAAATGCTAGAATTAATAGAAATTAAGCAAGAGAGAGAGATTGGGTTTAGTGGAATCGTTACCCTTGTTGCTTTCCACGAATTCTATATCTAGTTAGATATAGAACCCTTCAATTCTTCACTTCGATCCGGGAAGGACCGATGTAAGGGGTTCAATTGGTGTGCCTTGAGAATTGGGTTTGGAAGGGAGGAATTGGGTAGGTTGAAGGTAGGAGAGAGAGAGGTTTGTGTTTGGAGAGGTTCGTTACGCCGCAAATCCTGCAGTAACGGTAGGCTAAAGTTTGGGATCCATTTATGAGAGGGGAGGGTCTTATTTATAGGCTGCCGGTTGGGCTGCCTTAGTGTGTCGCACGACCTTACGCGTCCACTTTTCATGCCTCTGCCGTCGCATGACACAAGGTGGCTCAACCGCTTGGCGCCTAAAACCGGTTTACGGAACATTCCGGGAAAATACCCAAAAGGTCCAACAGGTTTTATTCCCGAGGGGTCCTTTGGCATGAATAATGTACCGAAAGGTACTTCCTTCGTGAAACTCATGGAACGTTTCCGGAAGTCTCGGGATAGGCCGGGAATTTACCAAAATACCCCTAAATGCAATTTTATTATATTAAAATGCATCTAAAAGGTTGCGAATTGGATTGGCGTACTTACAGAGAGATCTCAATCTCCTCATCCATTAATTCCATGGGAGAGTCAGTAGGAGAAACCGGTAAAGGAGAAGCAGGAGCAAGAGGTTCAAAGGGTTCCAAACTCATCATCTCAGCAAAAGAAAGTTCCAAGAGCTCACTATTGAGGTAGGGGCTAACGGTAAGATGGCTTGCCGATGCCTTAGAACATGAATCACTCTAAGTGCAAGCAGAAGTAATGAGGCTTCTCTAATGTTGCTCAAAGGTTGAGGCTGGCCATTTCTTAAGATAGAACGCCTAGAAACGTTTGGCATAAGCCCAACCATTTTGGTTACTTCAAACGACCAATTCAGAATCCTCATTTCCAAAACATGAGTTATACGGCCATTGAGAGAGAGATACCGGATGAAGAGATTATCAGTTGAAAGAGTGCTTTCAACCGGTCTAGGAGCAAAGGTAGCAACCTGGCCATGAATTCTGATAAACCGGTTGTGTTGCTGAAGAGTGTTTGGGTATTTCTTGTTTAGCTTTGGAGAAGGGAAATCGGTAAACAACTGTTGTTCATCCTTTCCAGGCATGATTTCCTTGCCTTTGGGAGGAACAGGACGCTTCTTCAGTTTCAAAACCTTTATTTTCTGATGCCGGCGACTTGTCTCACCGGGCCCATGAGTTTTGGTATATCTAGGAGGAGTATCTTCAGGAGCAGCACCAATTTTCATAACTTCGACCACATCAATGAAGGTGGTCATTCTATCTTCTCTCCTTTGCCTCTGAAGCCGATCGGCAATGGATGGAGGCATTGGAGTAGGCTCAGTTACTGACTTGCTAAAGATTTTCTCATGAACTTCAAATAAAGGGATTCCATCGGCAGATCGAGGAATAGAGGCCTTGGAGGTATAGTAGTTCAAGGTTGACATCAAATCTTTCTGACGCATACCAGGATCATCATAAACCGGAGGAATTGTAGGGTCATTCTCATCAAAATCATCATCTTCTTCTTCATAGAAATCGGAGAGGGAATCTTCATCAAAAACAGGGTCAATCTCCTCCTGAACCGGTGAATTGGCTCTGGAAGAGGAAGGAGGAATCACCTGGCTTACCGATTGATTAGCCGGTAGAAGAGATGCTTGAATGGCTTTCTGAGTAGCTAACTCCTCAATGGATGCTCTTTGGCTTTCCTTGAGCTTTTCAGTTTGCTCAGTAAATAAGCTAGCTGCCAAGGCTTGCTGGAGAAGGATATCATCAATACTTGCATTAACTGGTTCAGATGAAGCAACGGCAAGGGGCTTGCTAACCGGTAAATGAGCAGTATCGGTAAGGGGCTCAGAAACCGGTAAATCTTCTCTAACCGGTTGGAGTATCTCACCGGTAAGAGGCATCGGTTGAATAACCGGTAAAGGACTTGAGCTAATAATTTCTCCTCCTCCTGCAGCAAGAATGGTAACTGGAGATGTCTCAGTATTACCTCCTCCCACATGTTGCATCGATAAAGGAGTGGTAAAATCAGCACTAATCTTCTTAGACCGATCAATCTCAGCAGTACCTTGGTCATCGGCATCTGAATCACTGGAGTCAGTCGAGCTAGAGCTTGTGACTGACTGCTCTGCCCTATCAATGGCTTGATCATCAGAGCCACTAATGTCCTTGAACATTTCTTCTATTTCTTCATCAGGAATGGTAGCCCATTTGTTTTTGCTGGACTGAATAGAATTGAAGAAGGCAGAAAGGGAAATATCACCCAAACTCTGAAAGTCTCTGTTCAAGTCCACCAGATTTTGCACCACATCCATTACATTCTTCACGAATTGCCATCTTTGAGGGCCTAAGTTGACAATTTCAGGATCAAAGGAGGGAAGATCATCTCCCGGTAACTCATATCTTCCAAGCTGATAGGGATCAGATTCCTTGAGGGTATCCTGAGCATTGTAAAGAATGGCAAAATCAATCCACACTGCCTGAATCATCATGTCTTGCCGGAGCCTGTCCTGAGCCAAGTAGATGGCATTCCACATTGGAGGCAGCAACTCGAAATACCGATTGTAAATCTTGAGTAGACTCTCTCTGGACAATGAGATATCATAGTCACTCAACAAACATGGCTTGGTATAATAGAGACCTTTATCTTCATGGATGTTGTCAAAGTCCACATAATCAGATATGTCACCGACTGGGACTGAGTCCTTATTGATCTCATGGAATTGCAGAAGCCTTCGAAGGAAAGGAGGCAAGTGCTCAATAGGATATACCCAAGTGGGAGATGGTTCAAAGGTAGGATTGACTAACCAGGGATTGTAATGGTAAATGTGAAAGGTTGGGTTTCTGATCGGTTTGCAATGGCTTACCGGTCGAGTTGATGATTGACCGGTAAATGGGATTTTGTCAGTAAGGAAGTTGTGATCAAAAAGTCTTTTGGGAATGAAAGGTATGAAGGTTCTCAAGTCTGTTTCAATTCTCCTTCTTCTCTCAGAATTTTCTTTGGCAATTTGTTGGGAAGATTTTGGAATAGGTTTGGATCTTTTGGAAGGGGGAGGAGCTGATTTTCTGGCTGTGGCTTTTTGCTTTCTGGTAGGGGAAAGAATGATAGAGATAGGCTTATCATCATCATCATCAGAAGATTCAAGTAATTTTCTCTTTACCGGCAAAGAAGGTTTGGGAGCAGGAGGAGCACCAGCAAATTGAACAACCTTTGGCCGGCTAGAGAGTTTCTTCTTTTGAGCTGGTTTGCCGGTTGGTTTACCGACTGGTTCAACAGACTTACCGGTTGATTTACCGGTGGAGGGTTCAGATGGATTACCGATTGGCTTGCCGGTAGATTCTTTGATAGCTCTAATTATATCAAACTTGTCAAAGGCCTTTCAGAAGGATTGGGGATATTTGGGTTGATTCTCAGAAGCTTGAAGAACAGCTGGGATGGATCTAAGAGCACGGCTTATCATCAAATAGTGACAGGGTTTGGCTTTATTTGGCTTGGTAGATGGTTTCTCCTTCTGATATTTCTTGAAGGCAATCAAGACAATACGGTAAAGGAAGGCACACCAGTTGAATTCTCCACCAATGATGATAGCAGCTATTGCTTCCCATTGTATCATGGTGATACAGTGATGAGAGCCAAACCGGCAAATGAAGCATCGGTCCACGATATCGGCGCAGATAATACACGCGGCATCAAACCAGCCTTCTTGTTTGCTTCACCGGTAACGAAGGGGTCAGATCCACGAACCTTTGACCAGGCATCAATCATATCTTTCATGGAGATAGAAGATGAACCAGAGGAAGAGAGATTGGGGAAGGCAGCAGCAATAGTAGCTGGGCTAAAAGTAACGGGAACACCAGCAGCAGTTGAAATAATATTCTCATTCTCATCCACCACACCATTGTCAAACAATTCATTGACCATCTCATAATAGATATCTTCATTCCCTTCAGGCATCACGAAAGGGATAACTCCGGCGGCAATGAACAGGGCTTCAATGGCGCGGCCTTCATCGGAGTCGAAGAAGCTGGGGAGAATGTAACCTCCATAAATGTCTTTCTTGGGAGCCATCTGTGAATCAAAAATTAATCAAACAATATAAGTTAGAGAAGGATCCTAAGAAAATATGGTCTTCGTTCGTTCAGATCTTAAAGTTCAATGGACATACCAGAGAACTTGATTGAAGAGATAAACGAATGGAGAAGATGAAGTAAGAATGAGTTTTTGCCGGTTGCCTTAGTTCGTTAGAGAGAGAGAGAATCCAGAAACTTTAAATGATATTTTGAAATCCTTATATAGGGGACAAAAGAGCGGGAAGATGAATAGTTGTGTTGGTTAAAACAAAAGAAGCTTAAAGGTTTATAACTGTCGTGCACATTGATTGACAGTTTTGTTTCACGAAATTAAAGATGTGTCATGAAAATATGAACGTGTGTGCAGCAGTTATATCAAAATATAATAAAGGACAAAAAGATAACCTTTTTGATAAATATGAATGATACAGAGATTACCTTTTTGATCAATTATTTAAAATTGATCTACTTCTTTTGTATAGGAGCATGGGGAATAGGTAAGGATAGGTACGGTAAGTGCAGACTGCAGCGGCGAAGGGATTGATGTGACATGTTAGGCAATGATGACAAACGAGCCGATTAAATACGGATTGCAAATTTCGATCCGGCCGCAGTTCGTCGGTAAGAGGGCAATCGGCAAGGTAGCTGACCGGTCAGGTATTGATCGGTAAGAGAGATCTTTCACCGGTTGGAGACGATCGGTTAGCAACACCATTTACCGATAAAGTATGTCGGTAAGAGGGCCGGTAAAGGGAGTCTTGCCTTACCGGTAAGGGATGCCGGTAAACAAGCACTAGCAAGCATCGGTAAACGAGTGAAGTCACCTATGATCTTGTTGATAGCTTACCCAGATAACAAAGTTAGCACATAATGTTTATCGAATATCAATCATGCCTAGTTCTCCTCTAAGGAATTCAAATCTTTTAATGTCCAATGGTTTTGTTAAGATATCAGCTAATTGATAATCAGTATGGACTTTTAAAAGAACAATGTTACCCTTTTCAACATGATCCTTGAGGAAGTGGTATTTGATGTCTATGTGCTTGGTCTTTGAATGCATCGCGGGATTGTTGGAGCGAGATAGGCGAGGTGTTATCACAATAGATAGGACACACTTCTTGAGGGATTTCATAATCTACTAGTTGTTGCTTCATCCATAGAATTTGTGAGCAGCAACTCCCAGCGGCTATGTACTCAGCTTCAGTCGTAGAAGTGGAAATTGATGCTTGTTTCTTGCACGACCAGGAAACCAAACGGTTACCCGAGAATTGACAAGTTCCACTAGTACTTTTCACTGGTGACCCTACAAGCTGCAAAATCGGCATCGAATATCCAATAAGTGTAAATGAAGAATCTTTTGGATACCACAAACCTAAGTTAGCGGTTCCCACAAGATATCTTATAATTCTTTTAACGGCTTGCAAATGAGATTCTCTAGGGTCGACTTGAAATCTAGCACATACACATACGGCAAACATGATATCTGGCCTACTAGCGGTTAAGTAAAGTAGAGAGCCTATCATACCTCGGTAGAGTGTCATATCTACTTTCTTACCGGATTCGTCTTTGTCAAGGTGTACATTGGTGGCCATTAGAGTGCTTTGAGGATGAGCAGAGTCAAGACCAAATTTCTTGATTAGATCATTAGTGTATTTGGCTTGATTGATAAAAATACCTTCTTGGGTTTGCTTGACTTGAAGTCGAGGAAAAATGTAAGCTCACCCATCATGCTCATCTCAAATTTGCTCTGCATAAGTTTCTCAAATCTCTTGCATAATTTTTCGTTAGTAGATCCAAAAATAATGTCATCAACATATATTTGAACTAACAATGAATGACCATTATGCTTAGCAATAAATAGGGTGGTGTCGATTTTACCTTGTTCAAACTTCTCACTAAGTAGGAATTTGGAGAGAGTTTCATACCATGCTCGAGGTGCTTGCTTGAGGCCATACAAAGCTTTATTCAATTTATATACGTGATTAGGCTTCTTGGAATCTTCAAAACCAGGAGGTTGATCTACATAAACAAGTTCTTGAAGTTCCCCATTGAGAAAGGCACTTTTCACATCCATTTGATATAGCTTGAACTCTTTGTAGAGCGGCGTAGGCAAGGAATAACCTAATGGCTTCTAATCTAGCTACGGGGCAAAGTCTCATCATAGTCTATGCCTTCTTCCCCTGCCTATATCCTTTCGCCACTAGTCTAGCCTTGTTCCTTATAATTTTTCCAGTCTCATCCAATTTATTCCTATAAACCCATTTCGTTCCAATCATAGTTTGATCACTAGGTCTAGGCACTAACTCCCAAACTTTACATCTATCAAGCTGGTTAAGCTCTTCTTGCATAGCTTCTACCCAGTGGGGTCATCTAGTGCTTCCTCGGTCTTCTTTGGTTCAATATTTGAGACCATAGCGAGAGGAAAATAGTCCATGTTGATCCTCCATGCTTCTTAATTGGCCTCTAGTCATTACGGGACCAAAGACATCCCTATCACATTTTCTAATGGATGATCTCTAACTAATCTCACTTCCCTAGGGAGGTCTTGCCTAACGAGGTTCTTGCCTTAAGGTTTCTAATGGAGGAGTATGACCGGTAAAAGGAGATGTGGCGGTTGAGGAGATCGGTTAGGTGAAGGTGATGGTGGCCCGGTGATCGGTAAGTGGGGAAGGAAACGGTAAATTGTTTGAAATTGGTTCGGCTTCGGGAGGTGAATTAGGAAAGTTGATATTAGGACTAGTTGGTAATAAATCGGTTAGGCGGGATTGTCTATTGGATTGCCTAACCGATTGGGGAAAGAAAGGAGTCATCAACTAAGTCTCTACAAGTTACACCACTTGAGGTGAAGGTTTGAGCTGGAGATTGATTTGCATTAGAAGCTGGTGGAATGATTGGAATTTTGATTGTTGGTACTGTCTCAAACACACAGAGTTATCGGTACTATTTGGAGCCTTATCGAGACTCTAGCAAATCAAATTCATCAAAAGTAACATGAACAGATTCAACAATTTTCAACAACCGTTTATTAAAAACTCTAAATGCCTTACTGTGCTTGGCGTATCCCACAAAGATACCTTCATCAGCTTTTTCATCAAATTTACCTCGGCGCTCTTTACCATTGTACAGTATATAGCATTTGCATCCGAAGATCTTGAAGAAACCAATATTGGGAATTACGCCCTTGCGCTATAGCTCATAAGGGGTCTTGTTGTGAAATTTGTTGATTAATGATCGGTTAAGGTGAAGCGAGGGTATGGATAACCGGCCCAAAAATACTCGGGAAGCCTAGCTTCGGATATCATTGTTTTTCCAGCTTCGATCAAGGTCCTGTTCTTTCTCTCAACTACACCATTTTGTTGCGGTGTTCCAGCAGCTGAGAAATTATGATCTATTCCGTGATCATCACAGTACTGAGCGATTCCATTATTTTTAAATTCGGTTCCATTGTCTGATCTCATACTGATGATGTCACACTCTTTTTGGGTTTGCAGTAGACGGAATAATCTGGTGGCTACTTCATATGTATCATCTTTTGAAGCAAACATCTCTACCCTGTATATCTTGAGAAGTCGTCTACAACAACCAAAGCATATCTGCTACCCCCTAGCGCGGTAGTTGTGGGGCCAAACAGATCCATATGTAGCAGCTGGAGGCATCTAGAAGTGGACATGCGGGAGCTTCTTTGTGGAAAGATTCTTTATCTTTGTTTTCCTAGGCGCAAGCTCTGCATTTCCTATCATGATTAGCGAGACACTTGAGGTAAGCCGGACAACTAGATTTTTATTTGCTAGCTTGGATAGATATTTGAAATTCAAGTGGCTGAGTCTCTTATGCCATAGCCGAAGTTCTCACCGATGTTCTTAGCTACAAAACAAACATTAGTAACATTCGAAACATTGTTTAAATCAATAGCATATACGTTACCTTTTCTATATCCGAGTGAAAAGTGTTTCACTGTAGCAATGTATTTCACATAGCAATTGGAAGAATTGAAAACACAATGCATACCTTTATCACGAAATTGTGAAATGGAGAGAAGGTTATGTATCGAGACCATCCACCAATGATACCTTACATTACAACAAGCTGTACCTCTTTTGATGGATCCATGGCCGATAATTTTACCCTTTGCGTTGTCACCAAAGACAAGCTGGAGGACCGAATGCTTCTTCCGGATCGGTAAGGAGATCGGCATGTCCGGTCGTATGCCTAGAGCATCCACTTGTCCATAATCCAAACATCCTTACCGGCATCGGTTGAGGCCATTAAGCATTCTGAAATGAAACAAGTAAGCTTATGGTCCCCTTATTCTTTTGGATCCAAAGAGTTAGTTCCTCTTTGGCGGCCATACACAGCCACCACAGAGCTTTTAGACTCGGTGGGTCCGGATAGGTGCTTGAGGCATTCGTAAGCCTTGTTACCAATAAAACCACAATTTACACATTTGTTAGAAGATGGCTGAGGGGGCTTAGATGATTGGATGTTCAAAATAGCCTTTGCTTCAGAAGAGTTCACTGATTGAGCAGAAACAGATCCTTTGGGGACAAAGGTGATGGATTTAGTTTTGTTGACAGGTTGCATTGGTTTGGAAGGTCTATTACCGGTTGGGGAGCCCTCAACGGTTGGTTGGCCGGTGACGGTTGTCGGCCAGGTTGGTCCCTTACCGGTGATGGCTTCCTTAGGTTGAGGTTTCCTTACACTGCAACCTGGTTAGCAATTTTAATTCCACCTTTGCTATTACCATCCTTTGAGTGGAACATATTGTCCTAGCTCGGGATCGGCTACCTCGGTCCATTGGGATTTGTTTTTGCCCAAATAAGCCTTCATACGTACCCGTCCCTTGGGATAGGTGTGTGGGACGGACTTTGAAAGGTTTAGTTAACTCTCTCTTAATCAATTTGGATTGAGCATCATCAAATTTACCCATCAAGTTCTCGGTGACAGACTTGATAGCAGGTTTGTCATTCTTTGTCTTTTTCTTTCTTGCTTGGATGTAAAGCTTATACCGGTTGTTACATCTCGGTTAGGAGATAAGCGATCTTGTATGATAACATCCATAGCGGCTCGGGATTTTGAATGTGTCAATGGTTTTAGAAAGAGAATTATTTCTTGACACAAGATCGGCAATTTGACAAACGAAATGTTTAGTCTCTCGGTGAGTTCTTGATTATCTTTCTTCAAGCGATCAGACTCTAGCTTACTTTCTTTCAAAATTTTTATTTCAGCTTTCAAAGAGTCATTTTCAGTAGAGATCATTTTGAAATTATCAGCCATAATTTTGTGAGCTTCATTTAATTTTTCAAAATCGGAGAAGAGCTCATTCATCACCTCTGCCATTTCAGACTTTGACATATTGGGCATGGGGTCAATAGTAGGCTGAGAGGAAGAGGATGATGGTTCAAAATTGGGATCAAAATTTGGTAGTGATGATATCGGTTCAGGGTTAGGCTCGGTTAGAGGCTTTAAGTGAATCGGTCGGTTCTCAAGCGTCGGTTGATAAGAGGAAATCGGTAAGGCTTGAGCTTGGTAGGTCTGTTGAATTGGTTGCATCAGCGGTCTGAGAGTGGGCATGGTTTTAGACTGACCATAAAGAGATCCACCAATGTTTTGGATTTTGAAATTGTATGGATTACCTGTATCTGCCTTGGAAGTAGGAACGGGCTCATCAAAGTAAGTCAAGGGAGATCTCATTGGTGGAGTCTGGTCAACATAGGATGATTGTTCATTGGAGTTGGGGTGTCTAAAGATAGGAGTTTGTAGGGAGATGGGTTTATCATAGGTTCCATCCATAGCAACAAAACTGACATCAGCATCTTCATCTGAGTCAGCATAGTCAGCTTCCTCATTCTCAGAGTCGGTCTCAAACCAAACAGGTAAAGCCTTTTCAGTTGCATCCTCCGCAACTAAACTCTTAGATCTAGGAAATTTCTTGAACGGTTTCTTCCTCAGAAATTCATATTTCGGTTGAGGGCATTTGGAGGCAAAATGGCCGGGTTTTCTACAGTTGTAACACACAAGCTCACCTTGGGCATTTTTACCGTCGGTTGAGGTTGAGGTTTGGCCTTTTCTTTGATAGTTCCCAGATCTATGGAATGATGAGGATTTGGGTTGGAATGATTTGCTGTGAGATTTCTTAAAATCCTTAAATTTTTTGTAATTTCTAGCAAATGCAGCAAATTCATCCTCTACCTCAAGAGGTGTGCTAGATGAGGTATTGGCTTGAGTTGGTTGAGGTGAGAGATTGAGGGAGAGTCAATGGTAGTAGTTTGGTGGTAAGCATAGAAGAACCGGGGAAGATCTCGATCAGGCGCGAGAGATAAATTTTAAATTGTTTTTGCACTCCACTCAGCCGGTTGAGCTCTTCCTCATATAAGAACAAAGTAGACACAATGTTCTGGATATGAGTAACGTTCAAGTCACGGCATTCTTTCAAAATAGCGACCTTCACATGCCACAAGTCTCCAAGAGAATTGAGGAATCTCATGTTTAGGTCTTTCATGGTATAGACTCTACCTAAAGATGCACAAGAGTTACTCACCTCGCAGAATCGGTCGTATGTTTCCTTCATTGTCTCATTTGGATTCTTCTTGAAGGACTCAAACTCAGCAATGCTTTTGTAGAGTCTGTTGTCCTTGGCCACTTGATCTCCTTCAAAATATCTGAGTAAACTTTGCCAAACTTGTTGAGCGGTCTCATAGCATTGTACTTGTTTGTACAGTCTGTCATCAAGTCCTGAGGTTATGATGTGCAAGGCTTTTCGGTCCAAGGAATCACAAAGTTTGTCATACTCAGTCCATTCATCTCGCGGTTTTGGCACATAAGTTTCATAAACTTCAAAATCTTGTTCAGACTCTCTATCTGCATGATCCATGAGAGGAGTTTTGGGTGCTCTAGTTGCAAGATTGATTTTCAGGGGTGTCATGGGACCATCTCTGACTATAGTGGTTAACCTATCGTCTATTGAGTCCAAGTACCGCATGATTCTGTTTTTCCATACTGGAAATTCGTTATCATTCAACATGGAAACGGATGTCAAGTTGTATGTTTGCATGATTTTTCCTGCCATTTTGGAATTGGCAATTCAAGCGGTTAAGCTTGGAAAAATGATTTTCGAAAATTGTAAGCTTTGATACCAATTGTTAGGTCCCAAATGGTAGGAATCAGGCTAGAGGGGGGGTGAATAGCCTGGTTAAAAACTTTTTGCTAAAACTTCTTGAAAAACTCTAGATCACCGGTAAATGATTTTGCACAGCGGAAATTAAGTTTTCAGTTTATAAGAAAAGCAAACCGGTAAATCAAAATCTCATGCAAGTCAAGACAAAAATTATTTCCAAGTAAGACAAACAAAATGAACAGTAAGTGAAGTCAATAGGTTGTGACCAGTTGAGAGATTATCAAGGCGATTACAACTACACAATGAAAACAAACAAAGCAATAAATGACACATTGTTTGAAGAGGTTCACAGTGTTAAATAACTGCTACGTCCTCTACCAAGTTTGGTCAGAACTTGGATTTGTGAAGGTGCACTACTATATTAATGGATTCTACCTATTACAAGTTGCAAGCCAATGATTAAAAGGCTGCCAATCTAGAGGTGACCACTAATGGGTCGTGCTACAATAAAGACCTGGTGTTTTCTAGAGATGTGCTCACAAGCTGAGCTGATTACTCTAGGGTGTTGTGTGTGAATCAATCAATGTGTTTCATAAGTAGTCTAATGGAGGAACACTACAGTATTGATTGAGGTGCACAGTGTATAAGTCCTAACAGAGATGTCTAGTGAATAAAGGGACTTGCTTTGAATGCTTTGAACTAGAGAATGTGCAGGTTGGTAGTTCAAAGCAACTCACTCTCAAGAATTATAAATGCACCAACCTTCTTGATGCTCAGGAAACTATTTATAGAGAACTTTGAAAAGGAGCCGTTGTCTTTGAAGAGGTTGTAATGATGACTTGGACTGGAAGGCATTAAATGGGAAGATCCTTGCATTAAATGCCTGAGATTGGATAGAGAGGATTTCCTTAGATAGTTGGGGCGTTGTGAGTACTGGTTACTTGACATTCTCAAAGAAGGTACTGATTTGTTGCAGAGATGTCTTGTCAGCATGCTTGCTTTACCAACTTTAGCTAAAGTTGGTGGCTGGGTAGTTGAGAACAATGAATGCATCGGCAAGCCGCTAACGAGGAAGCTTTAGGAGTAAGCCTCAGCCCAGGTAAAGATGGCATGGCCGGTGAGGTCGGTCCGGTAACTCAGCCGGTAAGACGGAGTTGGCCAGGTGAGTCACCTCAATCGGTAAGGCATCTTCCAAGGAGTAACTCACATTGCAGAAGGAAGTTCTCAGGTCTTCAAGTCTTTAAATCTTGAGAAAATACATAACAAAAACACTGGGCACTAGCACTAAGGGATCCTATGATACATAGAAAAATTCTATTTTGATCTAACTAAATTAGGGGTCCTCATTAATGCTTGTTATGATTGGGATTAAGCAATTCTAAATCTAAACATATATTTGACTAACATAGTTTGTTCGGTGATTACCCCCAAATCCAATCGAGGCTACCTTGGTTCAGGTATACCCCCTGCAGCTCGCTCACGTCTGCTAGATCGAGCTCCCTTCACAAACCTATCCATCTTTCTGTAGACACCCCATTCTGAACCCATCAGATCACATATATACCGCTCTAAGTCTCGCTTTGAGTCAAGGAGTAGAAATCCACCATTTCGTCATGTTTCGTTAAGTTTTGACTAACCACCGTTAGTTTGGAACTAAACTGCATACGAGATAACGAGGGAAGGACAGAATTGTCCACAGACTGCAATATCTCGCACGGAATGGCATGTCTCGCGCGAGATAATGGTGTTCTGCAGAATGCAGATAGCTGTTTCCTCGTCGATTTCAACCTCGTTTCGGGATAAAACTTCATCCATCCGGCCAACCAATGAATTTTGGAGTCTGGAACCTTCTCAAGGTGTTTTACCTCTCCACCTCTACCTCTCCAACACCTATAAATACTGGATGACTTTCAGTATTTCAGAGGTCGACAATCCCCCTACATTTTACTGGTTTCTCTACTTGAAAGATTCATGTAAATCACCCCTAAAATCACCTCAAAGTTTGTTTGTCAACCTCGTTGATAAACAAACATCAAGATCCGAGACAATGACTGAGGCGAAGCTCTGTCCGTGTCAAGATTCGATTCTAAACTTGAGTCGAAACTCTGCCTGAATCACCTCACTCAAGGTAACCTCTATTTTCCTTTCTAATTGATTGTTAGAGTGGTATAAATACATAGAATCTAGGATCGGCCTAGAGCCTCCCTAAATCATAGGGATGGTCTCGAAGCAATCGATCCTACATTCCGTTTAACCCCGTTAAATGGATCTTTATTTTATTCTTTTCCATCTGAAATCCTCTTCTTTTTCGAAAACTTTTCTTTTCTTTAGCAAGACCGATCTCCGGATTGGGTGGAATGGGTGCTCCTTGACCTTCCCATTCCATAACCTAAGCCCCGAACCCAAAATCTCTTTCAAAATGGTTTTTCTATGTTTTCCAAACGAATAATATAGATGGTGACTCAAAAGATAACAAAAAGGGGATGTTTAAAATCCGTGCATCGCTACAGTGGCGACTCCGCTGGGGACAATAAAATTAAGAGGCTTAAACTTGCGTCAAAATTAAAAGAGAGGTTTTCAAAAAAATATATATAATTCGTTTTTTTTTGCTCCAGATCAGGCATATCTTGCACGAGATATCTTATCCCGCGCGAGATATCGCTTCCGCAATCTGGTGTCTTCTGGTTTTCCCTGTTCATCTCACAGTCCAAGACGAGAGTCGAACACGCAAGGGGGATCTCAGAATTCATTATCTACAGAGTTCCCTCATCTTAAGGCCTCCCTTAAGATGTCGAACTCGAATCTGTATTTTAGTTAAATAATTGATTGTTATTTATAAACTGAGTGTGATTGGGTTTTATTTTATTAAAGTCTGATCCATTGGGGATTCGGGAGTTGTATATAATTTATTCATCTCTCTCTCTCTCTCATTACTTGGAACTACGACGACCTGAGTCTTTCTAAATTGGGAGAAACGTAGGCAACCACTTGGTGCGGCCACTATTTGTTTTCTTTTTGTTTTCAAAAAAAAGTCTCTATTTTTTATCTATCACCTAGATTGACTATCACACACGCGCACTCATGATATATCTGTCATTGCACTGCATACCCTCTATAAACCCGGGACCCACACTAAGGACGGATGACGGTAACCACCTTGTCGCCGGTCTCTCCGAAGTTGGATCATCCCACTCCGCGTATTCAATCCACCTAGATTGTCATATCGCGGGGAGCCTAGCCTTCCAGCCCTGCATCACCACATTTTCATGTAGATTGTCTTTTTAGGATCACTCCGTGACCGGTCGGTTTGACTTGGTGATCTTTTCTTGTTTTTGACAAAAATAAAGCCATGTAAAATTAACAATAAAGAAGGACTCGAAAAAGTCCCTCGGAAAAGTTCCTTCGGAAAAAGTCCTTTCGGAATGACCCTTTTGGAAGTCCCTTTAAAAAGAAAAAAAATATATCCTTCAAAAAAAAATCTTACATGGCTTTGTTTTACAAAAACCGGACTGATTGCTTAGTCGTTAGGTTCTGATAAAGGCCTTAAAAACCCCTCAAAACGGATTCTCCGTTCCGACCAAAAATTTGATCTACTAAAAATCGACTTTCCGTGTGATTGTCTCGTGCGGGACTACATGTCTCGCGCGAGATAATGCCTCTGTTTGCTGTAATTGAGCCTGAACCGTTTAAGCATGCTTCCGACTCGTTGGGGCTAGATATGATCCTGACGTCATCTCTGCATCTCTTCTGTCAGTTTTCCAAAGCTACTCAACTTCAAGACTCCCAACACAATGTCCGGCATCGACGATATTCCGGGTAATGAAACTTTGTCCGAAAACAACCACAAACTTCTGGAAAAAGCCAATGATCGCCTAGAAGTGCAAGCTACCCAAATTCACACTCTTGTGGAAGAAATCCAAGAGCTTAGGGCAGCACTAGCCAACAAAGAAAAGAAGAAGAAAAATGATTCTTCATCCGAAGAAGAGGAATCATACACCAAAAAGGCCAAGAGTCGCCGCCAAAGCAAAAGCAAGAAAAAGAAGTATGAGTCTAGCTCGTCATCTTCCTCCTCTGACAACGAGAGCTACACATCCAAGAAAGAAAGCAAAGGGGAAAGCAAGAACGAACCCCTCACCATGGCCATGTTAGAAAAGAAGCTTGCATCCCTCGATGTGAGTAAGGGAGCCTCGCTCTCTATTAATTATGACACCCTTTGTCAATCCATGTCCAAGCTTCCTAGAAAATACAAAACACTTGAAATTGCAAAATTCAATAGCACCACCTATCCCAAATCACATTTGGAGACCTACTCTTGGGCCATGCTACCTATGGGTGTTGATGACAACCTGTTAGCCCAATGCTTTCCACAAACTCTCGATGGTGCCGCTAGGGATTTGTACATGACTCTTCCACTCTCTACAAGACTCGATTGGCCACTCGCTAGTTGTACTTTCCAAAAGCAATATGAGGACAACTCCACTTACCGCACCACTAGAAGGGATCTCGAACAAACCAAGCAGCTTCCGAATGAATCCTTCACAGATTTTGTCAAAAGGTGGAGGGCCAAACTGATTGAAATCGTTGATAGGCCCAGCCTAGACGAACAAATCCACATCCTCATACAATGTCTTAGGGAGGAGTATCAAGACAAACTTGCAAGCAACTACTTTCCTAGCTTCGCCGAACTCCACAAGTCGGGCATACGGTTAGATGACCTCATCAAACAGAAAAGGGAAGCCAAGAAAGAAAGTGGGTTCCGTTACAACAAAAGTTCCTCTTCCTCTTCCAACCCCAAGGACATACATTAATGCTATTGTCTTCAATCATCCGAAAATGGTAAGTACTCTGCGGTACCTCCACCACAAAAGAAGAAAAGGGATAGACATTATGACAAGCATGAAGGGATCACTCAAGAAGAACTCCTCGAGGTACTCGTCAAGAACGGAAAAATCAAACAAAGAGAAAGTGGACCTCCAAAGAAAGATCTTCCTGCCAATCATGCTCATCATCTCTTCTGCAAGTACCACAACCTCACCGGCCACGACACCAACTCATGTTTCCACTTGAAAGACTTCATCCAAGATTTGTTTGACGATAAAGAGATAGGGCTACCTAATGTTGTTACTAATCCTTTACCAAACAATGAAGTCAATTTGATAGAAGTAGAAAGTAGCTTCAAGGACCCTACTCGTGCGGCCACAGCGTGGACGAGAGCCCTTTTGAATTTAATAAATCTTCTTTTACGTTATATGATGTCTTGGGAGGAAATCTTAGAACAAAAGGAAAAAGGTTCTAAAACAGTCAATATCCTCACACGATCCGGTCGTGTGATCATCAACAAAGGATGAAAATCCTCCTAAACAAGCAAAAGCTTCATCATCAAGCGAACCAGACGATCCTCTCTTAACTCAGCTAAAGAAGACACAAGCAAACATCTCGGTTTGGGATCTCATAGGGGCTTCTCACAAGCATCGTGAGATGTTGAAAAAGGCATTGGCTCAAATGACCATTTCCTCGGAAGCAACACCCGAAGAGCTTACTCAAATGATCGGTCAAGTACAATTTGGCAACGTCATCACTTTCACTGACTTGGACCTCCCATCCTATGGGAACAATCATCATGAGGCCCTCTACATAACTGCTAAGGTGAATGGATACCGAATGCCACGCATTTTGGTCGACAATGGTTCTGCAATCAATGTCCTTCCGAAGAAAGCCTTATCATCATTAGGCCTCACCCACAAAGACCTTAAGCCATCTGGGCATACTGTAAGGGGGTACGATTGTACTGCTAGAACCACTTTGGGGTCAGTTGTGATACCTGTAGAAATGGGACAAGTCACCATGAGCATCGAATTTCAAGTCATCGACATCCCGGCATCCTTCAACTTGCTGCTTGGCCGCCCTTGGCTACACGACATAGGGGGTGTACCCTCCTCCCTACACCAATGTATCAAGTTCAGACACAACGATACAATAGTCACCATACACGGAGAAATGGTTACTGCTAGCCCTATCCTCAAGGTACAACATAGCACTTCTGATTTCCTGTTCAGTGGCTTTGAGATCGAGAAAGAAAGCATCGTGAATGTCATAGAAACTTGCAACGAAAATGATTACTCCAAAGCACTTCGGTTTTCTGGAAACCTTCCTGTTTGGAAAATGATGCAAGCAAGAGGATAATTCCCTGGCTTGGGACTTGGAAAACACTTGCAAGGGATAACAGAACCACCACTGGTTCCCTCACCACACACAAATCATGGCCTAGGATACATCATTTCCATCCACGATGGAGATAATGAAGAAGAGTGGGACTTCACTCAAGTCAAGTGGGAAGGAACCGCATACAGAAGCCACAATGACCCAAAGGTCAAAGATTGCAACCTCGAGCCATATCGAAAGACACTCAATGGCTACTTCGTCCGGGAAGGAGAAAGCATTCCCTACTTTATCTTTTCAGAACCATGGACTGACGATAAAGGAAAGCGCCAACTGGGCTTTGAAATATTCAGCGACTGCGATGCTTCACCAGATGAAACAGAACCCGTCCCGCTAATCCCTAAAGATTTGCGGGGCACGAAGGCAGAATGACAAGCAAATGGGACTTTGTGTTGGGAGAAGACATCTTTGCGGCAGTTTGAAGACTGTGCTTAGGTTAGAAGATAGCGATTCATGCAATCTCGAGGGGATGCTCCAACTATCGATTACACAAGGCTAATACAGAAATGTGATGAGCCAATTCTAAACTGGCACGTCACCGGAGGACCAATTGTTTATGAAGACTTCATGATCAAAGAGCTTGGTTGCACTCCCCATCTCCGCAGGAAGATAGGCCCTGTAACTTTCACATTAGAATCAGGCTCCACCTCTGATGAACTCACTCAAGAGGAAATCGAGGCAGTGGCCGAACATGTATTCCCTTACTTCCTTAATGAAAACTTTGATCTTTCCAAGTACCCTGAGATTGCAAACATCGTAAATGATGAATTAACTAATAACAATCAATATAACGAACACGTTAATAATGAATCATACGATGAGATAGATCAAGAAAACGAACAAATTTTAAAAGAATTAGCAAATCAAGTAGGTCCTTGTGGAAAGAATGGCCATGTTGACAGCGAGGAAATGCAAACAGTTAATCTCGGGACAACAGAAGACCCCAGAGAAACAAAGATCGGCAGCTTCTTCAAGGGGGAAGATAGAGAAACCTTGACTCGGCTCCTCGGAGAATATGTCGATGTCTTCGCTTGGTCCTACAAAGATATGCACAGGTTAAATCGAGTCGATTGTAGAACACAAGATACCACTTTGCTACCCAACGCCAAGCCGAGTCAAACGAAACTACGCAGAATCAAGCCGGAATGGTCAATGCAAGTAAAAGACGAAATCCTGAAACTCTTGAACGTAGGGTTTATCAAAGTGATCGAGTATCCAGAATGGCTAGCAAACACGGTACAAGTAGCCAAATCGAACGGGAAAATACGAGTTTGTGTCGATTTCAGAGACTTGAACAAGGCATCCCCTAAAGATGACTTCCCGCTACCAAACATAGACATGTTGGTTGACGCCACGGCAGCATACGAAGTTTGCTCATTCTTAGATGGCTTCGCAGGGTATACCCAAATCCTCATGACAGAAGAGGATCAGCACAAAACGGCATTCACCATACCTTGGGGGACGTTCTGCTACATGGTCATGCTGTTTGGTCTCAAGAACGCTGGGGCTACTTACCAAAGAGCAGTCACGATACTATTCCATGACATGATCCACAAGGAAATAGAGGTATACGTGGACGACATGATTGTTCACTCAAAGGGGACAGATGGTCAGCACTTCAGAGATCTCAGAAAATTCTTCAATCGGCGAGACAACACAAGATGAGGCTCGGCCCCGCCAAATGCTCATTCGGAGTAGTCGAAGGGAAAGTCTTAGGGTACATGGTCACCGAGCGTGGCATAGAAGCGGACCCGCCAAGATAAAAGCCATCATAGACATGCCTCCACCCGGAACGCGAGAAAGAAGTAAAGGGATTCATGGCGAGACTCCAATATATCGGTCGATTCATCAATCAGCCGGCCACCATGTGCGATCCTATCTTCAAGCTACTCGAAAAACGCACCTCGAGAGTGGACCGAGGAATGTCAAGAAGCATTCGAGGAGGTTAAGCATTACTTAACTTCCCCACCCATCCTGGTTCCACCACACAAGGAAAAGCCCTTAAAACTATACCTCACGGTTATTGACAGCGCGCTAGGGGCTATGCTCGCTCAAGAACGGCACTGCCTCACACACGAGAGAATGCCATCTACTTTGTCGATCGCGAGATTCCAAGGCAGCGAAATCAACTACTCTCCACTTGATAAATCTTGCGCCGCTCTTGTTTGGGTATCACAAAGGCTAAAGCACTATATGGAAGCCTTTCGGTTCGTCTCATTGCAAGAATGGATCCTTTGAAGTATATCCTAGACAAATCAAATTTGTCTTCGAGACTGGCCAAATGGTACTTCATGCTCGCGGGATATGATATCACTTACGTCACTCAGAAATCCGTCAGGGGGAGTGTATTCGCAGATCAGTTGGCCGAATTTCCTTGTGACGAAGCGAAGGGGGAAGACCCGCGATTCCCCTATGAAGACATCATGAGTATAGAAGACGAAAATAAGTGGCAATTATTTTTCAATGGCGCAGCCAACAAGAGAGGGTTCAGCATTGGAATGTTGTTAATAGACCCTGACGACATCTATACTCCACTAGCAATATGTCTTGACTTTGACGCCACCAACAACACCGCGGAATATGAGGCTTGTATAGCGGGGCTTGAGGCAACCCTGGAACGTAACGTGACCGAACTCGAGGTATTTGGGGACTCCCAGTTAATCATCAATCAGACACTGAAGAAGTGGAGGATCCAAGATCCAACCCTTCAAAGATACAGTGCCCACCTTCAAGAGTTGGCGCAACAATTTCAGGATGTCTCATTCCACTATCTTCCTAGAGACAAAAATCGATTTTCGGACGCATTGGCTACACTCGCTTCCTTGGTCGAAATCCCCAAAGGAAAGGCAGTCAAACCTTTCAAAATAACACGACGCTCAACTCCTGCCTACTGCACCGTTATAGATCTCCATGAATGCAAAGACAAATGGTTATCCGAATGTGCCATTGTTGAGGACTCCGAAGAGAAACCGTGGTACCATGATATTTGGCATTTCATCCTAGATGGAACCATCCCACAGAGACAGGACCGGAAGACTCGGATCGCCCTTAAGAGACTGGCCGCTAATTACTCCATCATAACTGGTTGTCTATTCAAGAAGCATTCCCAAGGAAACCTCCTTTGTGCCACCGAAGAAGAGGCCCGAGAAATAATGGACCATGTTCATCAAGGTATATGTGGAACCCACATGAGCGGAAACATGCTCGCCAAAAAGATCATCAGACAAGGGTACTTTTGGCTAACCATGGAAGCCGGCGTACCAGAATGGTCAAGAAATGCCATAAGTGTCAGATACACGCCAACCTTCAGCACGCACCGCCTTCCTTACTGTACCCTATGACTTCTCCTTAGCCGTTCTCGATATGGGGGATAGACGTGATTGGAAAGGTCACACCCACAGGAGCCAATGGGCACTGCTTCGTCCTAGTAGCCATCGACTATTTCACTAAATGGGTCGAGGCCGCCTCCTACAAAGTTTTGAATGCTAGAAAGGTTGCAGAATTCATCAAACACAACATCATCTATCGATACGGGGTCCCGCAAGAGATGATATCCAATAATGGCTCGCACTTCGAGAAGGAAACCGATCACCTCCTAACCGATTACAAAATCACAAGGCATAAGTCATCTCCTTACAGGCCTCAGACGAATGGAGCAGTTGAAGCCGCAAATAAGACAATCGAAACCATCATCAGAAAAATGGCAATCACTGGGAGAGACTGGCCCGACAAGTTACCCTTCGTACTGTGGGGATACCGCACATTAGTCCGAACGGCTACAGGAGAGACTCCCTACGCCCTCACATTCGAAATGGAGGCTGTCTTGCCAATAGAATTGGAAATACCATCACTAAGGGTTCTCCTAGAAAACCAAGTGAATGAAGTCGACTGGCTAGAAAGCAGATATGAAGAGTTAGCCTTGCTAGACGAAAGGAGGCTGAAAGCAGCCGAGCACACTCAAGCTTACCAAAGAAGAATGGCAAGAGCTTTCAACAAAAAGGTCAAGACAAGGAATATCAAAGTGGGCGACCTGGTTCTCCGCGAGCATCGGCCTGGACCTTTCAACCCGCTAGGCAAGTGGGGACCAAGATGGATAGGACCCTACATCGTAAAGAAGATATTCTCTGGGGGAGCCCTTCAGCTGGTAGACTTAGATGGAGATCAGCTACCGAAGCCAGTCAACATGGACAAACTCAAGAAATACTTCGCGTGACTTGGCCTCTTAAAAGAAAAACGCTCGTTAGGTTGAAAATCCCGAAGGGGACGGCCTAGGCAAAAATTAGAGCTTGCACAAGAAAAGAAGCCCGCTAGATTGAAAACCCGAAAGGGCAGTCTAGGCAAAAGAAAGGGTGTGCATAAAAAAAAAAAAAAAAAAAAAAAAAAAAAAAAAGGAGGCCTTGTCTCGCGCGAGATTACCCCTCGGCCTGAAACCGTATTTTGTCCTTCTTCTCTCAAAAATGAACTACGTTAGACCTGAGCCTCTTATTTAATTGATGTAAAAGAGGAACGTAGGCAGCCTTCGGGTTCGGTCTAATCAAATAAATAAATCTAATTTTGTCCTTTTATTAATCAAATGCATTTTATTAATGGCAAAAGGGAAATCCTAACCACAACGACTAATTTGCTAAGCTAACAAGCTTGAAAAAAATACTAATAAAATAAAACTATTGATCTATCAAAGCAATCTCTTGGTACTCCTTAAGATCTAGCCTTTCATTGACTTGGTAGGCCGGCGGACATGATCACCACCGTCTTCGCGATCCTTCTTGCGCTTTGGGCCCTTCGAAGCCAGAACATCCCTCGAGACGAGTAAAGACGGACTCTGAAAGCCTCTTGAAGACATTGGGCCTATCTAAAGCTTGCGTCTTTCCAGGCATCCCTTTGCCTCGCCTCTCGTACCAATCCCCATCAAGAAAATCCTGGATTGGATCGGTCCGTACATTAGCAGGATCTGATTGAGCCTCGCTCCTTCGCAAAATACTGCTAGCCACGAAAGAATCCCCTAACAGTGGAAGCCGCAGATCATCAATCTTCTCCACACTAGGGTGGCCAGTATGAAGAAACCAATCCAGATACTTGTCTGATAAGAAGACGCTTGCATCAAAAGTCCGAAGGTTCGACCAGCGGTCCCGACTAGTTCCTTCGCCCCATGCTTGAGCTAGCACCTGCGCAAACTCTACACCAATATAAGACACGCCACGTGAGGCCCCTTCGAAAAGATAAGTGTCCTGCTGCTGACCAAACTAACGGAGCATCCGCTTGGAAAAATAAAAGGAGGAATCTCGCAAACCCGGGAGAACAACCCTGACAAAACCCTTGGTATTGGAAACATACTTGTTCAATCTCCAATAAGGTGAACACCAAAGGATATCAGCAGTTACAGTCTTCGAAATCAACTTAGCCCACTCATCCACCGAGAGATCCTTGATCAGTAACTTTCACGTATGATATGTGAACCGGGAATATTCCAATGGGAGACCTACCAACTTGAGATGCTCCCTAAGCTAAATAGTCAACAAAAGAGGACTCCCTTGAGTCATGGCACCGGTCTTATGCAACTCATCAAGACCATGCAGGGTTTCACCCAAAATTAGCGGAATGATGTTCCTAGAACGTTTCCTAGCCTGCAGAACAATTTCCACCAATTGGGAGTCAACCAAGCCATCCCTGCATGTGAACAAAACATCTCCGAAAAGAGAAAGGGCCATAAAGTTCCGTTTGTAAACATGAAAGGCGTCATCATCTGAATCTCCGTTGAATCGCTCAGGAAAAGAAGAACAATCTACCCACCTGCGGTGAACCAACTCATAGCAAGTATCAAGGGGGATCCCTAGCAATTCATTCAAAGCCTCTGAATGATTCCTATTGTATTTAGGAACAGCAATCTAACCCGTCAAAGGCATATCCAAGATGAGGGCAAATTCCTCAACAGTAGGCACCATCTCATTAAGAGAAAAATTGAAGAGATGGACAGAGGGATCCCAAAATCGAGCAACACCCTGCAAAAGATTCCAATCCGGTTGGAGGTTCTTCAAGGTGAAGAGGATTCTAAATCTGAATTCTGCTATAAATCTATTGCGAGATCGGTTACGAAACGACCTTACAAAATCTCTTGATGCTTGCTTGAATGCTTCAACCACTTCAGACGGCAAAGAAAAATCATCAACAATTATGGACGTTGGGGCGATCTCCTTGGAAGCCATGAATCATAGGGTTGAAAAAGAAGACAAGAACTCTACCCTAACAGAATATCTCTAGAGTTTGAAAGGCTAGGATGAGTTATCAGGCTGGACTACAGGGTGTTTTTATAGGGAAAACTGACAAAATCCTGTTCGAAGAAGGAAAACAATCCTGCCTGAGTAGCGTGTCTCGCGCGAGATGCCTTTTATCGCGCGACACATCGCTTCGGCAAATTCAGTAGCAGTCCTGCACAAACACACAATCTAGCCCCGACTTGACGAAGCAAGTCTCGAAAACCTGCACGTACAGTTCCTAACACGCAGTGCAACACCAAAATTAAGCTCAAAATTGTGGCCTAGATTGCCATTTCATTTCCAACCACGGAAAGTCGAGAAAGTTAAAAAACTAACTAATTAGACCTAGGACTAGGAATTAAGAAAACTGTGTTTTTGTGCCATCTACGTGCTAACAGGTACCAAAAAGAAAGAAAATTGTCTGGGCCCACACGGCCAATATTTACAAATCTTCAGAAAATAAATGGGGAAGAAAAGGGGGATCAAGCCATCAGGTCACCCGAGCCGCCGGCACCTCCGCCTTCACCACCATTGGGGCTGCCGTCCCTCCTCGACCTCTTGGCTCCACAAGTCGGAGTCACCGCAGAGGCCACCGTCGAAGCCGCCAAAGATGCCTTCTGGAACAGCCTCTCAGATAGATCCGACACCAGGGCCATCAATCCCGCCATCTTGCTCGCTCCACGGTTGTAATCAGCCGTAGACATAGTGATCTGACAACAAAAGGAAAGAAATGCTCAGATGAAGTCGAACATATACACTTATATGGATGAATACGTGAAATAGTGTAAACAGAAACATACCGAGGAGACATCAGGAGGAAGACGGTAACCCTCGGGAATATGATCCGGAGTCGGGATGTGGCCCATCATTGGCATACTCCCCATCATATACGTGTAGCTCAGAGGACCGAAATATGGCACGAAGGGCAGAGAACCGGCATACTGGGAAGAAGTGCTAGGGGCTGATGAGCCTGAGGCGGAGGCAGAGGCAGAACCACGAGCAAACGATCGCCTAGCACCCACCGGAAGGGGACCCATCAGCCGAGGCAAGAACTCCGCATAGGAAGCTCCTCGGACAACACAAGTCGTAGCGGCACAACCCTCCACAAGAGCGGCATAACCATCATCTGGAATGAAGTAGGTAGGGTACATCGCCCTCGGCGGATTCGCTGGCACCCTATATGACAGTGAACCTTTGCCATGCTGAGAAAAGACTCGCTCGCCCAGATACATGGTATCCCCCTCTAGAGATACCAACATCCTCTGCATCGTAGTGGCATCCCAAGCGCGGTGAACCTCCCGTTCCACCAAGGTCCATGGGTAAAGGCCTAGCAGCTCATACTCAAAGGCGTCCAATATGGCCCGCGCCTCTGCAACCGTCAGGGTCCACTCCTGATCCTCCTCCTTATCAACACTCCGATTGGGGTGGCTCCACCTCCTGATATCCGGGAACAAAGGGGTCCGACTATCCAGCTCAAACTTGTACAACCCGAAGACAACATAGCCCCATATACGTACCGAGAAAACGTAACGGGTTCGGTGAAATACAGACAAAGAGTACAGATAAAAGACAGAGACAGAGTCAGGAGCATACCTCCCAAGCATAAGAATACCCTGACAGGGAATCCTTGGTATGCCTACACGCCTCGTCCATGGCGTGATAGCAGAAGGCCAGCCCCGCTGAGCCCCAATCTTAAGTCCTCACATCATCCAACTCGACCAACAAACCTAAGAGGGAGAGACGGGTCGTAGAAGAGTGGTTCGCAAAAATAGTCTCCGACAGAATGTACCAGAGGGCACCCCACACCAACCGATCAGTGTCCGCATTCGGCTTCTCCGCATAAGTCTCAAGTTGACCCCGGAGAGGTGACAACTCGACAGCAAACCCCTTAACCTTGTTAGGGGCAAAACCAATCAGCTGCCTCCACAGAGCCGGGCTCGCAGGCTTATAACCCGCAGTCTTCGGAAGGGGCTCACCGGTAAACTCTAGCCCCGTAATAGCAAGAAAGTCCGTCGGGGTCATGGTAGCTTTCCCGAAGCGCAGATGCACGGTGTGAGTAGTATCCCACCACCTCTCCCGGATTGCCTGAAGAACTTGGGGAGTCCGCCTCATCCCTTGGATGTGATCGACGAAGGTCAAAAGTCATGTTTGAGCCATCCTAGCTCGAACCCCATTGAGGCCCTTGATCTTGTCCCACAAAGCTCTAGCCAATTTCGGGCTCCCACGATAATTTTTGGTTGGCCTGTATGACTGCAAAACAGAAGAAAGGCAAAAGAGCAATGTTAGACAACATCCCATGGCAAAAATTCAAAGAAATAGAAGAAAATTTTCATTGAGGCATTTCAACGAACACTTGGCGTGCGTACAAGAAAAGCATGCCCAAAGATGCATTGGGCTACCCGAATCAACCCCTCCTACAATCCATGATATGTAGGGGACTCATACGCACACAATACAACAACAAGCATCCAAAAAATTCAACAAAAAATGAAGCATGCAAGGTAGAACCAAGTTCTAAACAAAAAGCAAAGAAAAACTACCATTGATGAAGTTTGAATTCAAAAAAGCATGGGTTCAAAGGCAATGCAATGCAAGAAACAAGAATTGAGAGAGAAGCTCTTACCAAACCTTCCCGAACGGCGGTAGAAATATGCACGTCCCTATCGAAAGTGAGTTCGTCGCGGGGATAATCTTTTCCAAGCAAATAACTCCCCAAAATCGGATTTTTTCTCTCTTGAGCCATTGATTGTGGAGGGAGGAAGGATTGAAGGTTGATTGGGAGAAAGAATCAACAAGCAACACATGAAAAATCACAGAGGAAAATCACCTTGGCTCAAGCTAGGGAGAGAATTTGAAAAGAGGTATTTTCAAATGAAACAGCAGCAGCTGTTATATTGCCCCGACAGTAGAAGTGTCGCACGAGACAAGATATCTCGCGCGAGATATGCCTTTGGGAAATGTACAAAATTTTCCTCGACAATAAGCGTCTACACAACGTCAAAATTCAAAATTTTGACACATTTACCCTTGGAAATAATACACTAGCAAGGAAACGTGGAAAAATCGCACCGCAAGTCACGGAACAAGCCGAACGTGACACCTGCACGATCGCTCGGTATGGCACCAGTCGCCCGAAAACCGATTGATCAAAAAATCAACTCATTCCACATGGTCCAACGCCCAGACAGGTGGATCATCAAAAGAAAAGCCCGGTCCAATGCCCAGACAGGTGGATCGTCATCAGAAAAGCCCGGTCCAACGCCCAGACAGGTGGATCGTCATCAGAAAAGCCCGGTCCAATGCCCAGACAGGTGGATCGTCATCACAAAAGCCCGATTCAACGCCCAAACAGGTGAATCTTCATCCTCAACAACAAAAAGCCCGATTCGGAGCCCAAACAGGCGAATCGTCAAAAAACCGACAGGACTCAAAGGACCGGACAGGTGAGCCTTTGTTTTCTAACATATTTTCCCGCAGGTTAGGAGCCCAGGCAGGCGAATCTTCAGACAAGCAGGTATATTCAGAATTGGGTCTTGATTTGATTCCTCAGTATGAATTTACCTTTTCAAAACAAAATCTCTTCGATTTTCAAAATAATTTTCAAAATACCTAAAGCAGCCTTTTCGTGTTTTGGAGTCGAACTACGTTATGGTCTGATTCTTCGATAGAGATACGTAGGAAGTCGTGCGGCCCGACTATCCCGATGTTCAGAATGATGTCTTTTCTATCGTCGACATGACTTCTTCCATAAGACTTGTCGACGAGGGGCTCTGTAGACACCCCATTTGGAACCCATCGGATCACATATATACCGCTCTAAGTCTCGCTTTGAGTCAAGGAGTAGAAATCCACCATTTCGTCATGTTTCGTTAAGTTTTGACTAACCACCGTTAGTTTGGGACTAAACTGCATACGAGATAACGAGGGAATGACAGAATTGTCCACAGACTGCAATATCTCGCGCGGAATGGCGTGTCTCGCGCGAGATAATGGTGTTCTGCAGAATGCAGATAGCAGTTTCCTCGTCGATTTCAACCTCTTTTCGGGATAAAACTTCATCCATCCGGCCAACCAATGAATTTTGGAGTCTGGAACCTTCTCAAGGTGTTTTACCTCTCCACCTCTACCTCTCCAACACCTATAAATACTGGATGACTTTCAGTATTTCAGAGGTCGACAATCCCCCTACATTTTACTGGTTTCTCTCCTTGAAAGATTCCTGTAAATCACCCCTAAAATCACCTCAAAGTTTGTTTGTCAACCTCGTTAATAAACAAACATCAAGATCCAAGTCAAGGACTGAGGCGAAGCTCTGTCCGTGTTAAGATTCGATTCTAAACTTGATTCGAAACTCTGCCCGAATCACCTCACGCAAGGTAACCTCTATTTTCCTTTCTAATTGATTGTTAGAGTGGTATAAATACATAGAATCTAGGATCGGCCTAGAGCCTCCCTAAATCATGGGGATAGTCTCGAAGCAATCGATCCTACATTACGTTTAACCCCGTTAAATGGATCTTTATTTTATTCTTTTCCATTTGAAATCCTCTTCTTTTTTGAAAGCCTCTCTTTTATTTAGCAAGACCGATCTCCGGATTGGGTGGAATGGGTGCTCCTTGACCTTCCCATTCCATAACCTAAGCCCCAAACCCAAAATCTCTTTCAAAATGGTTTTTCTATATTTTTCAAACGAATAATATAGGTGGCGACTCAAAAGATAAACAAAAAGGGGATGTTTAAAATCCGGGCATCGCTACACTTTCCGCTGTCGACCAATTTCTGTATGATCTGTTTCAGACTCATGCATTCTTCTGTAGTATGCCCCGTATCTTTGTGAAACTCGCAATACTTGTCGGTGTCCCTTCTAAAATTATTTGTTGGGTTCATCGGAGCAGGTGGGCCTAGGTCAACAGTATTCATGATTTTAGTACGACTCACGGTCAACGGGGTGAAACTCTCAGGCACTCTCTCATTATTCCCCTTGTTGTTGTTGTCAATATTCTTGGCCTGACCCCCTTTGTTAGACTCTCCAACCTCAGATTGCTTGGAGCCCTTCTCTTTCTTCTTTTCCTTCCTTTCCTCAGCTATGGCCACATCATAGGCCCTCTCAAACAGTTCCTACCTAGTAGTCACTCTCCTAACCTGGAGCTCATAGTCTAAATCAGGAGAGGACACCCCATTCCTGAAGCAGTTTATAACTTCCCTATCTGTTAGGTCTTCCTCTATTTGGTCAACCATCTCCTTAAACCTTGTGTAATAACTTATGGAACTTTCCATTTTGCTCTGAGTCAGGTTGTTCAAGTCGGTGACCGTCTTCTTTCTGGCCCCAACTGTAGAGAAACGATCTAGAAATTTTTTCCCCATGTACTCCCACGAGGTAATGCAACCTGGTGCCAAACCGCGAAACCAAGTCAGTGTTGCACCTATGAAGGTGCTGGTTAGTGCCTTGCACAGCACAACATCTTCGGAGGAGACCAAACACATGGTGGCCTCAAAATGTTGCATGTGGTTTAGGGCGTTGGTCGCACCTGAATATTTGTCTAATGAAGGAAGCTTGAAACCCATGGGAGGCCTTAGCTCTAGCAACTCTCTGGACAAGGGTCGAAGAGTGTTGTAATTTCGTTCACCCTTTCCATCATCTTCTTTTCTGTCGGCCTCCATTTTTTCCAACCTCCTTTTCAGATTCAGCAGTTCCTTAGCATCTTGTCATTCCTCTGATAGGAGACGTTATTCGATCTTTGCCTTACCTTCTGGTGAGGCTCTCCTCTAGAGTAGGCCCTCTGCCTTTCATTCCTAGGTGGAGTCATGTCTCTACCCCGTCTTTCTCTGTGGGAATGCGACCTAACTGACCTTACTGGCGACCTTCGCCTATTCCTTTCGTCCACCTATTGTCTCCTCGAGGCTGACTCGGCTTCTTGGTCTCTCCTTTGGTTGAGCCCATTTCTTAGGTCGACACTGGGATCAACGTTGATGAAAGAGGGAGGATCGAGGCATCTCAATTCTTGGGTGTTCAGCAGACGGCCTGGGACATTCATTCTGTCTAGCATCTCCGTTAGCTCACCTATGGGAAATAATGGACGGAGCTGGCTGATGTGATCTCCCATCACCCTTAGGAGATTTAGGCATGTCGAGTAACTCGACATGAACATCCAACAAACCTTGGAGCAACCTAGCCCGCTTCAGCAAAATTTCTTTCCTACTGAGGTGATCAGTTGAGGGACCTGGATTGTCACCTGCAACTCTTCGACCTACCAGTAGTCGTTTTGGTTGCGGCTCAGCTTCTAGCGCAGGCATAAGCCTTTTTTCTCTTCTGTTATCTGGCAAGCCCGTGCCATCAGCAATGCTATTCGAGCGGGTCGCTCTTCTAGCCTGGCGCGGTGGGGGAGGAGGTAGATTGGTGTTACGATTTCCAGCACCGGTGTCCATGTTTCTACTGGCATTCTCCTATTCGTTCTCAGCAGATGGTGTAGCGGTGTGTCCGTCTGTAGCCATATTACTGCTTGATTAGATTTCGAGGTCAAAAAAGCGTCGTTCCCGGCAATGGAACCAAACTGATGCCGCAAGAAACGTGTTGACCAGCCTACGTCCAGCAATCAGGACTGATCTCCTAGCTTTTGACCTGAAACAAAGAACCTACGACTAACCGGGATGGTCTCCGGCTTAGACCCTCGAGCGTGAGAGTAAGTATAGTGTTTATGAGCTTATAAATTATAATGAACAAGAGATATTCATAATAACCAATAGCAATTACCTCTAAACTGTTGATATTGTGAGGTATTTTTATAGGCTTCAATATGAAGTATAATTGTAATAGGATTGCATGAAATCCCTAGAATCGTGGAACGAATCGTGTACGAGATTACATACGTAAATAACTCCTTATTTGTAGAAATTCTGTTATGGAAAGAATTATAGACGCGTTAAGACTCTGTAGGTCGACATACGTCTTCGTGGGTCGAGGTCACCTGCATGGGTCTAGGTCGACCTGACTGAATGATATAGCCGAATAATACTCGTATAAGATATGGATCGTATGTCGGACAGAGCTAGGTCGGGATCAATGATAGTCGGACAATGAGCTAGATCGACTGATCTTTGCTGCTGGACCGTGGGCCTTATAATAACTGGACCGACCCACTAAGAATGTATTGCCGATAACGTCTGTATAATTGGGCCTTGCTCCCTGGACCTAGCCCGTCACTTTTATTCTGTTTAGTATTATTATCATATAATTAATAATAATACTTAATAGTAATACTAATAATTATTATTATTATATAATTAGTAATAATACTTAATAATACTACTAATAATAACTAGTAATAATGCATAATATCAAGAATTATTTAATTGAGTAGGTCTCCGGAGAAACGCGTTTCTCCATAAGTTATGAAGAAACGTGTTTTTCCATAAATTATAAAATGATATCCAGAAACGTGGTTTTCCATAAATTACAAAATGATATTCAGAAACTTACAAAATGATATCCAGAAATTACAAAATGATATCCAGAAATTACAAAATGATATTCAGAAATTACAAAATGATATTCAGAAACTTACAAAATGATATCCAGAAATTACAAAATGATATCCAGAAACTTACAAAATGATATCCAGAAACTTACAAAAGGTTCTGGATATCAACTTAAAAAGATTCTGGATATCACTTTCAAAGAGTTCTGGATATCCAGAACATTTAATATTGATATCCAAAAGCCTTTCAAAAGGTTCTAGATATCTAATACAAAATTTCTGGATATTCTTTCAAAAGATTCTGAATATCCAGAAACTTTCAAAATAAATAACCAGAAATAGAAATTTAGAATTGACCAAGTAGCCTTGCAATTTCCAGTAATTGTGCCCATATACTTTGCATCAAAACGAGGTAATTTAAGCCTGGCCGAGATGAGTTATTTCTTCCGGCGAGCTTGAAATCGTGATCGAACTTGGCTCATTTTAATATACGAGCCAAGCTCTGGAAAACTGTGCTCAAGCCAGACTTGGGAAAGTGAGTTCTATTTACAGCCCTAACCCCAAATCGTTCAGATGAAACGTAAATTTACAATGGAATCATGTCTTTCAAGAGGCATATTTCTCAAAATTGACAATTGTACAAAAATTCCTAAGAGATAATTTACTGGATGAGTAAAAGGATCTTACAAGTGCCTTTTGCTTGGGGGAGACACGACAGCATATGAAAAACGGTGAGGAAAGGAATTGGGTTTGGTGATTTGGCCGGAGAGGGAGAGCTTGGTGATGGGTTTTGGCCGGAGAGGGAGGACGGTGGAAAGGGAGAAGGCGATTTAGGTGGTGGGCTTGGCCGGAGAGGTATTGGTGAGGAAGAAGACGATTTGCGTCTAGAGAGAGGGTGAGTTTTAGAGAGAGTAAGTCTGTGAGCCGTGTCTGTGTTTTTGTGTGTGAGAAAAGTCCGTTTTTCCATAAATGATGGAAACTTTCTCCCTAGGTTTTGTGTATTTTATTACTCATTAATATTTAAAATATTTTACTAATATTAATCCTTAATATGATGATTTCATAATGGGGCTAAAAAAATACTCTCTCCGCCCCACGTGAATACAAACTTATTTCTTTTTTGATCCGTTTCACGTGAATACAAATTGCCCAAAATGAAAATAAATTTATTATTATATATTCACCCTACCCCACCCACTCATTCTCTCTCTTCATTTCCTACCACACAATTTATTCAACCAACTCCACTCATTCTCTCTATTCATTTCCTACCACACATTTTCATTATCTTAATAATATTTCTTAATTATCGTGCCCGAAAAAATGGTTTGTAATAAGGTGGGACGGAGGGAGTACTTCATCTGTTCCGCTACAAATTGCACATTTTTTATTTTGGGCGTCTCATTACAAACCGCATACTTTCTAAAATGACAAAGAATCTTTACTATTCCCTCCACTCATTCTCTCTCCAATATTATTTTAATACTCACAACACCATTATAATTTACTATTCCCTCCACTCATTCTCTCTCCTATTTTACTTTTACACTCACAACATTTATATTATTTTTTTTTTTCCTTAATCCCCGCACAAACAGTAGCAGTGCGATTATTAGCGGGACGGAGGGAGTAGTACTTAATAATTGTATAATTAGTTTGAACACTTGCTTGAAAGTGCCGATCATATTTAGCCAAATTAAATGTGAATATAAGAGTATATATATAAGCCGAAAATATACCTAAAGTGCATAAATGTGTCTAGCTAGACCGAACCTAAATAATATAATTATACCTCATACCCAAAATCATATTTCTCAAACCGTAAACTCTAATTCATATACTCCCTCCGTCCCATCAAAATTGATACTTATTTCCTTTTTGATTCGTCTCATCAAAATTGATACTGCCCAAAATAGCAAAGGAATCTTCACTATTTATCCCACTCATTATCTCTCTTATTTCACTTTTACACTTACAACATTCTCTCTCCTAACTATTCATCCCACTCATTCTCTTTCCTATTTAATTCTTCATACTCACAATATTTTCTTTTACTTTTTCTCTCACTTACTTTTCCTTAATTCCCGTGCCCAAAAATTTGGTATCAATGTTGGTGGGACGAAGGGAGTATATAACTAAATCTCATATCCCCTACACCTTAAATAAATCATATACTTCCGCTGTCCCATCCGACTTAGAACAATTTGCCATTTTGGTCGTTCCACAATGACAAGTTTATATTATATTTATATTCAATTGTACTCACTTGTCATATTCACAATAACAATTTACTTACTATTTCTCCCACTTATCTCTTCTATTTTACTTTTCAAACTTACAATACCTCCTACACTCATTATCTCTCCTCGTACTATATTAGTATTTCTTAATCTCCGTGTCGAAAGAGAAAATTCTACGTCGAATGGAACGGAGGGAGTATACCATAAACCCTAAATCATATACCCCATACCCTAAATCTCATATATATCATAAACCATAAATAATATACTCCATCCCCTAAATCTTAATTTATATACATTTATCTCATATATACCCCCATACCCTTAAACTTAAATCTAAACATACCCCCTACACCCCGAATCCTAATCATACTCCCTCATTTCCACAATATAAGTTACTTTCGTTCAAACCTACTTCAACTTTGACTAACATTTTATGCTAAACTAATTATAATCATAAAAAAATGATTATTTAATCACCAATAGAAACATTATCAATAACTATTTTTTTAATTCTTATGCAGATAAATAGTTGAGCATAAATTATTAGTCAAAGTTGAAGTAAATTTGACTGAAAGTAACTTCTATTGAGGAGCGGGGGTGGTATAAATTGATTTTTTTTTCAAAATATAAATTTTTAAAAATTTATATACCAAAATAACATCCTAAAAATATTATGTACCAAAGTAACACTTTTTTATAGAGTCCGAAATTGATAATTCCGGAATAAAGGAATCCGGAACTGCCATTTCCGGAATACGGGATAAGGAATAAAGGGGCGATCGCTCCCAAAAAGGGCGACCGCACCAAATGAAAATAATTGACCTTTTTGGTGAATTTGTTAATGGGTTGAAAAAAATGTCTCATACCCAAACTAAAACTATTTCACTGCCCTGAAAATGGATTTTTGAATTTTTTTTTTTTGTCCCAAATCTTTGAGCTTAATTATCACTTAGTAAATTAATTTTTTTTAATTTTTTTTTTAACAAAATTCATAATTTTTTTCCCTACAAATTGATATAAGTTTCATTTGATTTGGACACAAAAAAAAAACACTTAGTTTTCAATTTGGGCTGAATTATTACCTAGTAAATTATTATTTTTTTTAATTTTTTTTTCACCAAAATTCATAATATTTTTTTCCCTACAAATTGATATAAGTTTCATTTGATTTGGACACAAAAAAAAATACTTAGTTTTCAATTTGGGCTGAATTATTACCTAGTAAATTATTATTTTTTTTAATTTTTTTTTCACCAAAATTCATAATTTTTTTTCCCTACAAATTGATATAAGTTTCATTTGATTTGGACACAAATTAAAAAACACTTAGTTTTTAATTTGGGCTGAATTATTACCTAGTAAATTAATTTTTTTTAAATTTTTTTTCACCAAAATTCATCATTTTTTTCCCTACAAATTGATATAAGTTTCATTTGATTTGGACACAAAAAAAAAACACTTAGTTTTCAATTTGGGCTGAATTATTACCTAGTAAATTAATTTTTTTAAAAAAAAAAATTTTCACCAAAATTCATCATTTTTTTCCCTACAAATTGATATATGTTTCATTTGATTTGTAGTTTCATTTGATTTGGACACAAACCAAAGTTCATCATTTTTTTTGTGTCCAAATCAAATGAAACTTATATCAATTTGTAGGGAAAAAAAAATTATGAATTTTGGTGAAAAAAAATTAAAAAAAATAATAATTTACTAGGTAATAATTCAGCCCAAATTGAAAATTAAGTGTTTTTTTTTTATCCAAATCAAATAAAACTTATATCAATTTGTAGGGAAAAAAAAATTATGAATTTTGGTGAAAAAAAATTAAAAAAATAATAATTTACTAGGTAATAATTCAGCCCAAATTGAAAACTAAGTGTTTTTTTTTTTTTGTCCAAATCAAATGAAACTTATATCAATTTGTAGGGAAAAAAATTATGAATTTTGGTGAAAAAAAAATTAAAAAAAAATAATTTACTAGGTAATAATTCAGCCCAAATTGAAAACTAAGTGTTTTCTTTTTTGTGTCCAAATCAAATGAAACTTATATCAATTTGTAGGAAAAAAAAATTATGAATTTTGGTGAAAAAAAAAATTAAAAAAAATAATAATTTACTAGGTAATAATTCAGCCCAAATTGAAAACTAAGTGTTTTTTTTGTGTCCAAATCAAATGAAACTTATATCAATTTGTAGGGAAAAAAATATTATGAATTTTGGTGAAAAAAAAATAAAAAAAATAATAATTTACTAGGTAATAATTCAGCCCAAATTGAAAACTAAGTGTTTTTTTTTTTTGTGTCCAAATCAAATGAAACTTATATCAATTTGTAGGGAAAAAAAAATTATGAATTTTGGTTAAAAAAAAAAATTTAAAAAAAAATAATTTACTAAGTGATAATTAAGCTCAAAAATTTGGGACAAAAAAAATTCAAAAATTCATTTTCAGGGCAGTGAAATAGTTTTAGTTTGGGTATGAGACATTTTTTTCAACCCATTAACAAATTCACCAAAAAGGTCAATTATTTTCATTTGGTGCGGTCGCCCCTTTTTGGGAGCGATCGCCCCTTTATCCCTTATCCCGTATTCCGGAAATGGCAGTTCCGGATTCCTTTATTCCGGAATTATCAATTCCGGATTCTATAAAAAAGTGTTACTTTGGTACATAATATTTTTAGGATGTTATTTTGGTATATAAATTTTTAAAAATCTATATTTTGAAAAAAAAATCTATAAATTAACCCTAAATTTTACACATATACCCATATCTTACACCCGAAATTAGATACTCATAACCTAAACCCTAAATCATACTTTCTCCATCCCGGTTTAACCTTCATAATTTTTTAAAAATAAAAAATTGATTATATGAATAACAATTAATAATTATTTAATTTAATATTACACAAATAAATATTTAAAAATTATATAAATAAACGATTAGCTTAATAATAAATAATTTTTTTATTTTTATTACTTAAAAAATTAGATATTATATAAATAAATGATTAGTTTCATAATTAATAATTATTTAGTTTAATATTATATAAATAAATAATTAAATATTAATAAATAACAATAAGAAATTGGGTGATTTAGTAAATAATTTATTTACTAAACTTGGGAGATTTTTTTATTTTATTTTTTAGCAAACTAAGCTTGGGAGAATTTAGAAACTAAAAACGTACTAGTGCACTAATATTTTGCCTATCTTTTAGGGAAATCCTAGAAGATAGGTTTTTACAATCTAAATACCCTATACTCCCTCTGTCACACTTCAATTCAATTGATAATTATTTCTTTTTTGGTCCGTCCCACATCAATTGATACTTACCCAAAATGGAAAAGAATCTTCACTATTTACCCCACTCATTCTCTCTCCTATTTTACTTTTTCACTCACAACATTCTCTCTCCTAACTATTCCTCCCACTCATTCGCTCTCCTATTTTACTTTTACACTCACAACATTCTCTCTCCACTTTTTCTCTCTCTTACCTTTCCTTAATATGTGTGCCCTTTTTTTTGGTATCCATTGAAATGGGAAGGAGGGAGTATATATCAAGCTTTCGGTCCTCTTTCTTTCTCAGTCAGTAACGTTGCTTTTATCATATTTCTCTCTCTTAATATGGCTACTTCTTGTTCTTCTTCTGGTGTTGTATTTTGTCCCGATAAATATGAATGCATAGCAATCTTGATGTCCAAGCTTGTTGGATATCCTTTTCCTCGTGATGATATTCGTCAAGACTTGAATCCGTACGACGAAACCCAACTCCCTAATATTTTCAAGGATGCCCAAACCAAGGATTTGTACTTCTTCTTCAACAAGTTATCGAGGAAGGGTAAATCTGGATCAAAGAACGTCAATCGAACTGCTGGGAAGGGAACCTGGCATGGGGAGCAAACAAGCCATGTTAATTACAATGATGAAGGTGTTGTAGAAATCATAGGGGCGCAACATACTTTCAAGTATAAAGAAAAGGGTTCCGAAAACGATAATGGTTATCTAATGACGGAGTACAGATTGCTAGAGGACACATGGCTTGAATATGATCTGGTCAAGCACGGCGTCTTTTGTGTTCTGCGCCTTAACACAAGTGGAACAAAGGACCCGCGGAAGAAAAAACGCAAGTCGTGTCATGTCAATAATGATAATGAAGCTGCTGCAAAAAGAGTCTGTAGTTCTTCATCTGATGAAGAAGCAGGTCTTCATCAAACTACTGTTGTTAATGATCTGCAGGGTTTGACGGCTTCCCCTGCTGTTGCGAATCCTGTTTCTTGCTGGACTGCCGGTGATCCGCAGATTCCGGCTTTGACTAATTTTCCAACAAGTTGGGGTGAAGGAAACGTTCAACAACAGATGACGATGAGTGGAGAAGAATTTCAAGTTGCAGCTGCAGGTGGGTGTGATCTGCAACACTCACTACTAGAGAGGCTTCTGATGAAGGATTATGATGATGACGACGACCACAATAACAATTTTATCATAAGCAGTGAATTAGTTGAAATTGCTGCTACGAATCCTTCTGTATCTTGTTGGACTGCCGGCGGGGAACCACAGATACTGGCTTTGACTGATCCAGTTACTTGCAGGGACGATGGAGACATTGAACAGATTACTAATTTTCCAACAACTTGGGGTGAAGGAAACGTTCAACAACAACAACAACAAATGATGATGAGTGGAGAAGAATTTCAAGTTGCAGCTGCTCCTCCTTCCGATTCCCCGGCTGCACAGGTGGGTGTGATCTGCAACACTCACTACTAGAGAGGCATCTGATGAAGGATTATGATGATGAGGACGACCACAATAACAATTTTTTCACAAGCAGTGAATTAGCTGAAATTGCTGCTGCGAATCCTCCTGTATCTTGTTTGACTACCAGCGGAGAACTGCAGATTCCGGCTTTGAGTTATAATCCAAGTACTTGGGAGGAAGAATACATTCAACAGATGATGATGAGTGGAGAAGAATGTCAAGAGCTTGAGAGGCTTCTGATGATGGCTGACGATGATCAGCAAAAGTAGAGTTGGATTAATTAGTATATCTGTCTAATTAGAGTTAGGTTTTCATGGGAAGAAAAAACGCAAGTCGTGTCATGTCAATAATGATAATGAAGCTGCTGCAAAAAGAGTCTGTAGTTCTTCGTCTGATGAAGAAGCAGGTCTTCATCAAACTACTGTTGTTAATGATCTGCAGGGTTTGACGGCTTCCCCTGCTGTTGCAAATCCTGTTTCTTGCTTGACTGCCGGTGATCCGCAGATTCCGGCTTTGACTAATTTTCCAACAAGTTGGGGTGAAGGAAACGTTCAACAACAGATGACGATGAGTGGAGAAGAATTTCAAGTTGCAGCTGCAGGTGGGTGTGATCTGCAACTCTCACTACTCGAGATGCTTCTGATGAAGGATTATGATGATGACGACGACCACAATAACAATTTTATCGTAAGCAGTGAATTAGTTGAAATTGCTGCTGCGAATCCTCCCCTATCTTGTTGAACTGCCGATGGGGAACCGCAGATTCCGGCTTTGACTGATCCAGCTACTTGGGACGATGGAGACATTGAACAGATTATGATGACCAGTGAAGAAGAGTCTCAAGTTGCTGCTACAGTTGCCCCCTCCTTCGATGGTTGCTCCAACAACAAACTGTCGGTACTTGAGAGAATGCAGCAATTTGAGAAGCTTCAAGAACTTGAGATCAGGCCGCTAATGATGGATGATGATGACCAGCAAAGCGACGACATGCCTAGCTTCAAGCACTTGTTAACTAATCCTAAGTAGAGTTGGATCTCAACATTACAGTTAGGTATCCTCTATATTGCAAACACGCAGTTACACTTATTTCAGCTTGTACAGTAAAAATATTCAGATTTTGTTGCGGATCAATGAGGAAGTTTCTTTATATGTTCTGAGTTTTATTTACATATATGTATGCTCTCTTCTGCTTGTGTTATTTTGTTTCTTTAGATCAGAGTGTCGAAAATTAAGGTTACATGCATGTAACCTTAATTTTTCCATGATTCATTCCCAAAAAAAATAAAAATAAAATAAATTACAGCCAGGCCATCTGACCATTTATTGAATTTTATTACTATTTTGCTTGGTTTCAAATTTAATGATTACGATTTTGGAAAGCATAGTCATGAGGGACGATCAAGACTAAACTAAAACCCTTAAATTATGCATTAGTAATATTTCTTAATCAAATAGGGCAGATTCCCCTGCTTCATGGTTACAAGAAAGTATATTTAGAAAGGTACAAGTGTATAACCACATCCCCAGTTACCAATAATCATTACAAGAGCACACACCTCGATCAAAAAAGTGAAAACGGTTATTATCTCTGACAACAATCTTCCGATCATATATATCTGACACCAACTTTGCAAAAGAATGGCAGTCGAAACACATCCGAAGATTCTTGACAACACGAATAGGCCTCCCTTGACTAGTGCCTATAAGCCCAAATGCTATGGCTAGTTTCTCACTGTGTTGACTCAGCAAGTACTCTTTCTCCTTCTCATCAACATCTAACAAAACATTACTTGTATCAGGAACATAGCCTGCATCTTTCAGTCTGCAACTTATCTCATATAACATGGAAGATATTAGGATTTTTCCAGAATGTGATTCATCATCACCTGAAGTAAACTCATGTATTGTTCCATTGACTTCAATGGAACTTGATCCGGGAATTTTTCGAACCCCTTTCTCCTTCATGGTTAATCTCATTTTTGCAACTTTGTTCCAGTTTCCAACTGAAGCGTATATGTTAGACAGAAGCACATAAATTCCAGTTCTCTCATTTGCTGATTCACCCATCATTTCAGCTGCATATGTTGCCATTTTATCTTTCTTGTGTTTTCTGCAAGCAGACAGAAAAGCTCCCCAAATGGCATCATTTGGCTCCATTGGCATGGTTTTTATCAGATCAAGAGCTTCATTTAAATACCCACCTCGGCCAAGTAGATCGACAAGACACCCATAGTGCACTATTTTAGGGGAAATCCCGTGGTTTTTTTCCATTGATTCAAAAATGTCCTTGCCTTCATGTACTAATCCTGCGTGACTGCACGCTGTTAGTACACCCACAATTACAACTTCATCAGGTTTAACACCTTGTTCCAGCATCTCATTGAAAAGTTCAATTGCTCGCTTTCCATTTCCTTCCATAGCCATTGCTCCGATAGCTGCTGTCCAGGCGGAAACATCCCTTTCTTTCATATTTTCAAACACTTCCATAGCACTTAGAGGATCCCCACACCTAGCAAACATGTCAACAAGGGCTGTATTTAGCTTCATATCACAATGAATTTCATTCTTTTTTATATAAAGATAACTCCACTTCGCTAAATCAATAGCTCCTAAATACCCACAGGCAGATGCAACGCTTGCCATAGTCATCCTGTCTGCTTTCGTTCCTCCACTCTGCATGGCTCGAAAAAGTTCAATTGCATCCTCAAACAAGCTTTCTTGTACCAAGGCATCTATCATAGTGTTCCAAGATACAATGTTTCTTTCAGGCATCTCATCAAAAACTTTCCTAGCTAACTTTACATCATTATTTCTTGCTAAACCTGCAATTATTGAATTACGTGAGACAATATTCTTGCTCGACATCTGATCGAACACTTTGCAACCTAAATCTGGTTTTCCACATTTCATATACATGTCAATGAGGGCATTGTTAACACTCTCTGAACTCTCAAAGCCATTCCTCAAAGCATAACAATGACACTGCTGCCCTAAAAACAAATTACTCATTTCCACAGCAGCCGACAATGCAGACAATATAGAAATCTTATCAGGTCTTGGGCCCAGTTTCAACATGTCACACAATATATCAAGTGCTTCCTTTACCATCCCTTGTTGAACATAATTAGATAAAATAGTATTAGAAAGCACCAAATTGCTATCACCATATTCATTAATTAACTGTTTTGCCTTACAAATGGCTCCACATTTCATATACATATCAACGACCGCATTAACCAAAACCGAGTTCATTTTAACCCCCGTCTTTCCAATATATGAGCACACCCGCTCACCCAAACTCAAATCACCTAACTTTGCACAACATGAAACCACACACACCATAGTAACTGAATTCGGCATAATTCCCACATCCACCATCTCAAGAAACAAATGTACAGCCTCCTTTGACAGATCCCTTCTAGAGTACCCACAAATCAAACTAGTCCATGACACAACATTTCTGTCGAGCATTTCATCAAACACCTTCCGTCCTTTATCCAACTCCCCACACTCACAATAAAAATGTATCAAAGAATTCTGTATGAACACATCTTCTTCAAACCCCAATTTCACAATCGACCCATGAAGCTGAACCCCCTCTATTAAATACATACACTTAGCGCACGCGCTCAGCACAAACGGGAATGTGAAATTGTCAGGCATAATCCCTTTATTTACAAGTTCTGCATACATAAGAATTGCCTCATCACAAAACCCAGCAAAAGCATACCCTCTAATCAAACAATTGAAACCGAATATAGTATTGGGGTGTTGATCGTCGTTCTTGAAGAGATTGAAAGCATTTCTTGCGTATTGTAAACTTTCGGGTGTGGCTATTTCGGTGCAGGCTGAAATTAGCTTAGTTGGAGTCAGGGATTTGGTCTTGGTGAAGTAAGCATGTAGTTGTTTGATTTCTTCCATGTTTGTGCATAGCTTCAGGGAGGTGGCGTCGGGTGGTTGCCAGTGTAGGGTGCTCGTGCTGGTGCTGGCAGCGGAGATGTGAGGAGGGAGGGAAAACGTGGTGGTCGCCATTCAGATTTGAATGTTTTAGGTACTACTGTAATTATTAGCGGACTAGAGCAAGCCGTGAAGGACACGTAAAAAAAAAAAAAAATTTAAAGGGCAAAATGGGAAAGTGACAACTTAGTGAGGTTAAAATGAGAAATTTGGCATATGACACTATTTATTCAACTGTTCACATGGTGAGGTGACATGTTGCCATTTATAATATAGAGATATCCTGATATTCAAAATACTGTGATATACTCCCTCCGTCCCGATAATTGCTTTACCCTTTTGGGGTGGGCACGCAAATTAAAGAAATTGGTGAGTGGAAAAAATATTGTGAGTGTAATAGTAAAATAGGAGAGAGAATGAGTGGAGAAAATAGTAAATTTGAAAAATGTTGTGAGTGTAATAGTAAAATAGGAGAGAGAATGAGTGAGTGGAATAGTAAAGATTCTTTGCCATTTCAGGAAAGGTGAAGCTTTAAACGGGACACCCGTTTTGACAAAAAGTGAAATTATTAATGGGACGGAAAGAGTATGTTGTTAGGATATTGATAATTCTTATGAATATTTAGATAAGAATAGAGAGTCCTAGTTTACCTACAATAGATTGTACATTGAGTCTTATACTCCCTCCGTCCCGGCCGATTTAGGATTTTTTGGGCCGGCACGGGGATTAAGGAAAAGGTAAATGTTGTGAGTGTAATTTAAAAATAGGAGAGAGAATGAGTGGAGGGAATAGTAAATTATAATGGTGTTGTGAGTATTAAAATAATATAGGAGAGAGAATGAGTGGAGAGAATAGTGATTTAAGGTTTCCATTTTGGGCCGTCCTAAATCGGGTGGGACGCCCAAAATGGAAATAAATCCTAATTCAGTCGGGACGGAGGGAGTATATGTTTGGTAGTCTCTGTAAACTGATAGATGTGAAGAACAGAAAATTCCTCTACGTCTTGTGTTCTTCTGCCCTACTCATTCTTCCCAATTCTTCCCTGCCTTCTCTTCTTCGTTCTCGACTTTTCATGAAGAGTACACCCGATTTCGGTTCTTCTTCTTCCTCTCTTATCAGCAATATGACAGCTTCTTCCTCCCTTCCAGTTTTCTACAACCCCAACGTCATCATGGGGCAAACTACCTTACCAAGGAAAACTACATCAATTGGGCCAACCTCTTCAAAACTCTTCTCCGCATCCATGACCTTCTTTACATCATTAACCCAGACCAACCTCCGACTAAATTACCCGATGGTTCTGATAATCCTAAACACGCCCTATGGAAGAAGGGTACCGGCCTGGTTTGTGGATGGATCAAGGGGAGGTGACACCCTCTGTTCAACCATACCTTAATTCTTGTGACACTGCCCCTTCCGCTTGGACTGCTTTGCCTAAAAGATTTAGAGCTTCCTCTGCACTTCAAATTGATAACCTTAAAGAAAAATTACACGATTTGAAGAAAGCCCAGATACCTCCATCTCTGATTATCTTCTCTGAGCCTCGTCCATCTCTGACTCTCTTACAGCCGTCGGTGATCATGTTGATGAAGATGTGTTAATCCAGAGCATGTTGGACGGATTAGGCCAAGAGTACACGGAATTCCTGACAGCTGTTGCTGCAATCCATGCTCAAAATCCTCTCACCTTTGATGCACTGACCGATTTGCTTCTGAAAGAGGAGATGTTGCTTCTCAAATTCGCTACTCCGGCTCCCACAGTGACAGCACTAGCTGCCATGAAGAAGAACAGCACTCCAGCCCCATTACTCAATCCTACAGGTTATCGAGGAGGTGGCAACAACAACAATCATGGGAATCGAGAAAATAATCGTAATCGATTTGGTGGTAATCGTGGGAATGGTGGCTATCAGTCTCACGGACAATGGAATAATTCGTGGAATCCCTCATGGAACAACCATGCTGGTCTTGGCCGTGGATCTGGAAACAATATGGGCGTGGCAATGGGTCTGCTCGAGGAGGTTCTGGTCTCAATATTGGGCGTGGGCTTCTCCCTAAACCAGATATCACGTGCCAATTGTGTTTTACTCCAGGTCATGGGGCTCTTGAGTGCAACAACTACAATGCATACATGGCTTACACAGACCCATATATCCTTGATTCCGGCGCCAGCAACCATATGATTGTGGATCCGTCTTCCTGCTCCGGGTCTTACCCATATTCAGGTAAAGATGTAGTTACTATTAGTAATGGCTCTAAATTAAAAATTGCTAGCATTGGTAGTTCCTGTCTTGTTGCTAATAATCGCTCTTTTAATCTTCGTAATATCTTGTACGTCTCTAGTATTCATAATCCGTTGGTATCTATTCGCCAATTTTCTAAGGATAATAAATGCTTTTTTGAATTTGACTCTTCTGGTTTTTGTGTCAAGGACAATCGGACGAATGAGATTCTTCTTTCTGGCAGTAACAATGGCGGACTCTACAAACTCTCTTTTAATTCCAAGTCATCGAGTAGCCCCGTTGCCTCCTTGGAGAAATATCGAGTCAATCAACTTGGCATGACAGCTTGGGTCATCCATCTATCCCAATTCTTAAAGTTTTGTGTCAGCAATTTGGTTAACCTTTGAGCAATAAAATTAGTGAACAACGATGTTGTCACCGGTGTCCCTTAGGAAAGTCTAGCAAGTTATCTTTTTCTTCTCAAACATTTAATGCATTGTATCCCTTAGATATGTTACATTTAGATGTTTGGGGACCTTCCCCTATTGCTTCTATGAATGGTTTTAGATATTATCACTACAAGAAAAATGAGTTTTGACAACGTTTTTATTAACAACGTTTTTAGATAAACGTTGACAATTACTGGGTTTGACAACGTTTTTAGAGAAAACGTTGTAAAATATTCATTATAACAACGTTTATATAAAAAACGTTGTGTTAATGGACATTATACAACGTTTTTAAAAAAAACGTTGCGTAGACGACAACGTTTTGTTATAAACGTTGTGAAACCTCCGACTTTTCACAACGTTTTTTAAAAAACGTTGCAACGTTTTTTTTATAAACGTTGTAAACGTCCTTAAATTAATAAAGCCTCAAAAAAAAAAAAAAAAAAGAAAGAGAGAAAAGTAAAAGGCGGGATTCCATTCTCCCGCTCCCTTCCCCAAAAATTGAATTAGCCATTTTCCCCCAAATCCCAAAAGTCCAAAGACCATTCTTCCAAATTGAATTAGCGATTCCTATTCTGATAGCTAAAAGAGAAGAAGAGGCCATCGACGACAATACATCGGCGAAATTGATTTGAGACTAAGGTTCTGACATTCTCTCAAAATTGGGAAAAGGAGGAGGCGATTTCAGGTTCGTCTTCTTCCTCTCTAGCGACCTAACGAAGAAATCTCTTGCGGGTAAGTTTCTCATCTCGGGTTTTAACTACTCATCTCCTTTTCGTTTACATTTCTTCCTCTATTTGATGTTGATTACCATGATGTATTTGTACACAGAGAATCGTTAGGGTTTTGGAGCTTGTCGGAGGAGTAATGGATGAATTTTCGAATCCTAGTGGCCCTAGAAAGGAATTGGTCAACAACCATTGCAGCGAGTTCATGCAATTAATCAAGGTTTCTACTTTTCAGATTCTTGATTCTATAGTCATATGCCTGGACACGAACACATGAAAAACTCACACACACACATCAGCCTTCTTGTAGCTGTCAAATGCCATTGTGACGTTTGGTGACATATTGTCTCTCTATCTGAGCAAGGTTTTCCTCAAAATGTTTGACTTTTGGACATGAAGTCTCATTTTGGGATCCTTGGGAGTGCTGATGTATAGCATGATGTTGTTTTTCTCCTCGACCACGGCATTTGAATTATTGCTCTTAGACTCTTGGTGAGCCTTTTTCTTGGGATTCTAGGGAGTGATAATGTGTATCCTAAATGCGTGATATTGTATTTGTTCACATTTCTATTTTTATGTACTAATTTTAGTTTATCTTCTCACTTGAAAATTAGAATATACTGGGCCAATATTGGTTGCATGCTATATACGTTTATGTGGGCCACTGAATTCATAATCCATGAGTAATGTGCTTTGAGAGGAAATAAATTAATTCCTTCAAAAATTGTCTCATTCTCTTATTCCGTATTAGCAAGGATTCTTTCCGTCCTTGTGTTTTAAGAACTTACATGCGCCCCTGTGCAATTTCCAAAAGTAAGCTGATTAGGCTAAGGAGCTAGATAAATATTGTCTAGAGTTTGTGGTATCTAAATAGACAGAAGTTATTTCTAAAGCATGTGAATGTGCAAGACAAGATTCTTGATTCAATATGCCGAATGTGAAATGTGTGGGTTTTGTAGATGTAATGCTCACCGAAAAGAAAAGCAATGATGAAGCAGGGAGCTTTCTTGATGATCTTTGCATTACCCTTGGGGAGAATTAACATTGTGTTTATGTAACAACTGACTTCTTTTAGTCCTGTAGTAGTTTGACAATTGGTTGGATTTTTAGATGTCCAGATTCTTGCCCATTTGTTTGTTTGTGACACCGGAAAGGGGAAAGTACGGAGGAAATTACAAGTGAAACACAATTAAAAGGGATAACACTCAGCACCTATGGAATCCACCAAAGGATATTGAGTAAAACCAAGAAGAAGCTCTTCTTTTATTATATTGCTCTAGGCCAAAATACAATCAAGATCTGTAGATGGTGGAATTGTTAATGATTACGTTGCTATTTGCTGAAGTAAAAACAGTAAGATACTCTCTTATGGTGCACACTTCTTTGCTCTAATGTTGATTTCATGTACAGATGGCATGTTCCTTATTGAAGTTGATCGGGTACTTAAGCCTGGAGGTTACTTTGTCTTGCATGAAAGTTCATTGAGTACAAAAAAGGGAAGCATGTCAACCCCAATTGAAGAGTTCATGCAGAAACTTTGTTGGAGTTTGTTAGCTCAGCAAGAAGAGACTTTAATCTGGCAGAAAACAGTTGACCCCCAGTGCACCTCTAGGTGAGGCTACTGCCAACTTACCAACTATATAGATACATTTTGAAAAGCATATGCACATTACAGGAACGATAAATACGAAGGTATTCTCACCTTCACTATCTGCAAATTCACATGCTCTTTTCCTGCCAATAGTAACTGACTTCAACTTCATGGTCTTCTCCGTATAAATTCAGTTCCTTCGCCGTAGTACCAAATCCCTTTTCACCTTAACCAGTTAACATTGGAACCCAAACATCAAATACACTTTCTACCTCTTCTTTGAAACACAAACTCATTTGTCATCTTAGTTGTGCCCTGTTTTTTCCAAGCCGGAATATGCTATAAGAATGGTCAAATGACATATGGTTTGGAGTCAAGAAACATCAATTTTTTGAATTTTGAAAGAGGTCTGATGACCCCCTAGAGATTATGTTCTATCATCTACATTTTCAAAAATTCATGTTTGCCTGACATGCATAATTTTTACTGTAGGCTTTAGCTATCTTGATGTGTTAAAAATTTTCCTTCTAAATACTCTCAATTTACTTTATTTCTCTCCTTTCGTGTGGCTGTATTTTTATGTCATGAATCTCACATGACTGCTAGTCATCTTTGTTTGCACAAACAGAATGTATGCGAACATTTTAGTGTGCTGAACTCCATTTTAGGAAGTTCGTTATATGATGATGTTGATTTGGATCAAATTGATGGTGGAGAAATGATTTGTGTAGCTGTCCCAAATGATAGGTATTATGGCTAAATTGCATTTAGGTTGAGTTTTCTTTTATTGCTCGATATGTTTTCTTCTATATCACAAAGAATAACAGAACCTGTACCAAAAAAGAATAAAATACCCGCTTCTACAAATTTTAAGGAGACTTTAGATTATCAATTAACGGTCCACATCTTTCAGATTTCATGTGGATAACCCTTACATCTCTTGGATTTTATTCACTCTAAGCAGCTGATCTGTGGTGGTATAGTTTCTTTCATCGACTTTTCATTATTTTTCTTTTCACCGATTGAGAGTATGGAGCAATTTGATCTGTCTAATAAATGGATGTTTCTGATCATTTCGTAGTCAGAAATGATTGAGTTCAAAATTTTTGAAATCGAGTCCAAAACATTCAAAGCCTAACATTTAATATTTTCTTTGCTTTTGATAGGTATGTATTCAAGGTGGCATTCTGAGCCTGCTGATTGTAACAATGGGTAATCAAGGTAAACTTAATGTTTGATGCTAACTAAATACTGTAAGATTATTATTGGTTCACTGTAATTTGTGTTGCATGTTGCATGTTTCTATGTATAATGCTGCAAATATCTCAGTTGTTCTTGTATAATTATTTGATTGCTACTGTTCAAGAAGTATCTTAGAAAAAGCATTGTCTTCAGATGAGCCATTCATTGTAGCTTGTATTCAAATATATATATTGCCATTGGAAATACTGTTTGTGCAAGTTCCCCTGTATCAGTCTAGTTACATGTTTGACCCTGACTTTGCTCATAAGGCACTGCAGTAATTAGAAAATTTTGTTCCTAAATGAGTGATTATTATTTGGTGAAGTTACTAGAGCTTTTATTGTTAATTACCATATTACTATCTATATTTGCTCACAAGGCTCTGCAGTAATTAGAAAATTCTAATTTAACATGGATGTACTTGGCTGGTTTTCTATATGACATCTGCGAGTATCATTAATGCTATGTTTTTCTCTATAAGGAAACTGCAAGTGGATAAACTCGAGCATATAACTTGAAATCGAGTCAACTTAAATGATATGTGTTTTGGCTGGTTCATGTGACATCTCTCTCAACATTTTTTCTTAATGTGTTTTGGCTCCTCAAAATTGTGGTTAAAAATAAATTTGGATATAAAAACTTATTCTGATGGCTTCATACTGATCTTTCCTTTCTTTTTTTTCCTTATTTGCAGATTTTGGGTACTCCAAGCATGGAAGAAATTAAAGGCATGGACCCTTGGAAAAGTTCAGATTTTCACATGTCATCCATGGCGCAAGGTATCTGCCCTTTGGACGCAGAAATAATTTATAAAGTTAATTAAGATATTTGTCCGTGTATAGTTGCGTTTGTATTAGGTTTGATTTGATTAGCACTTTAGGGGACATATTTGTGATGTTGGTTTACTGTTATAATTTTGTTTCTTTATGAATTGTACGTGGAATTAATTTGTAAAGTAAACAAGAAATAAATTTTATTTATATTTGATGTGACTAGTGCTTTTATGAGTTGTTTAGCACGTGGGTTGAATCGTTGAATGTGAATTAGGGAAAGAGCAGAAAAACAAAATTTATTAAAAAAAAAAAAACTTTTTACAACGTTTTAAAAACGTTGTAGAAAACCTTAAAACAACGTTTATAAAACGTTGTAGAAAAGATAAGGTTTTCTACAACGTTTTTAAAACGTTGTCTTAGAACCTATTACAACGTTTATGAAAAACGTTGTCTTTGACTATATTTTATACAACGTTTATAAAACGTTGTCTTAGACCCTATTACAAAGTTTATAAAATGTTGTCTTAGACTGGGACCTAAGACAACGGTGGATAACACAACGTTTTAGAAAACGTTGTTAAAGGCCTATAACAACGTTTAAAAAACGTTGTGAAAGACCATTTTTGTTGTAGTGTATCTATCAATTGTTGATGATTTTCTCTCGCTTTGTGTGGCTATTTCCTATGACTCATAAATCTAATGTTACACAAATCTTTAGCACTTTTAAACCTCATATTGAAAATCAGTTATCTCGTCGTATGTCCGTAGTACATACAGTTAAAACCATTCAAACTGATAGCGTTTATTTCCTTTCTTCAAAATGTTGGCATTAAACATCAACTCACTTGTCCCTATACTCCACAACAAAATGGAGTAGTCGAGCGCAAACACCGTCACATTGTTGAAATGGGTCTCTGTCTTATGTCTAAAGCCAAACTTCCTTATAAATTTTGGTTAGAGGCATTTAACACCGCTGTTTATCTCATGTTTGTGTCTCCCTATCAAAAATTGTGGAAAAGAAAACCAGACTATCGGTTTCTCAAAGTTTTTGGGTGTTCCTGTTTCCCTCATATTGTGCCTACCAATGCTCGTAAACTCATGCCAAAATCAACACATTGCATCTTTCTTGGTTATGATAACTCTCGAAAAGGTTACCGATGCATGGATTTATCTAATGGCAAAGTATATATTTCTCGACATGTGATATTTGATGAAAGTTCTTTTCCTTGGCAATATAGAAATACAAATTCATTACTAACAGGTACCCATGTTGAGCCATACAGTCCACTACCACCAACGGACCATCATATTTGCAAGTCTGTTCCTCTCGGACCACAGCCCACCAGGCCTACTTCTTCTGGTCATCAGTAGGGATCCACAAGCACTATTCGGCCCAACTCAAGCCCCCCACCTGGGCCTCCACCTGTGCATCCCAATGCTCTCCCTCAGCTTCGACCAATTTATCAGAGCTCGCCAGTTCCGTTTCACTTGACAGAAACAACACTGGCCACTCTACAGTCTTCTTCACTTGCTAAGAACAACCCACCGCCTTCAGCAGTTGAACCAACGGTCTCACAGACCTCCTCTTCTTCACCTGATGCTTCTGGTGATCCATCCTCTGCTCCTCCACTCAAATATCGTGGTATGACTGATTTGTTGAACAACGCCTTACCGGTCTCTATTGAATACAGTCTTTTTGCTATTAAAAATGACCCTTTGTATGAACCGAATACGTTCAAGCAAGCCTCACAATATCCACATTGGCATTCCGTTATGACTGAGGAAATCGCTGCTCTACACCGAAACAAGACTTGGTCATTGGTTCTGTGTCAGCCTGATATGAATATAGTCGATTGTCGTTGGATTTTCAAAGTTAAAAGGAAAGCAGATTGGTCTCTTGATCGGTATAAGGCACGTTTGGTTGCACAGGGATTTACGCAACAAGTGGGACTTGACTATGATGAGACCTTCAGTCCAGTGGTCAAGCCCTCTACCATTCGTACAGTTTTGACCGTTGCTCATTCTCGAGGTTGGGATATTCAGCAACTGGACGTCCGTAATTCCTTTCTTAATGGCGTGCTTCATGAGGAGGTATACATGAAACAGCCTCTTGGTTTTGTCCACCCAACTTCTCCCACTCACGTGTGCAAGCTTCACAAAGCATTGTATGGTCTAAAACAGTCCCCTCGCGCCTGGTTTCAGCGGCTCCATGACTTCCTTATTCGATGTGGCTTCTTCAACAGTCGTTCTGATTCGTCTCTTTTTATCCGGCACTCTACTGAAGCTACAACGGTCATTCTAGTTTATGTCGACGACATCGTCATTACTGGTTCATCTCCTTCCGCCATCAACAATATTATTGATGATATTTGTAACACCTTTGACAGTCGCCGTTTAGGAGATTTGAGTTTCTTCTTGGGACCTGAAGTAACTCGTACATCTACTACTTTGCATCTTGGCCAGGCACGGTATGCCAGAGATCTACTAGCTCGCTTCAATATGACTGACTGCAAGCCCTCTTCTACACCCACTGTACCTCACTCTCGGCTATCTTGTCACGATGGTGAGTTGCTATCTGATCCCACAACGTATCGTAGTCTAGTGGGTGGTCTCCAATATCTTACTCAGACTCGACCGGACATTGCTTTTTCGGTTAATCAAGTGTGTCAATTCATGCATCAACCTTATGATAGCTGCAAAAAAGAATTCTCCGGTTCATCAATGGTACGATTGATCTTGGACTCACATTTCATCGCTCAAATTTTTCTATTCGTGCGTATTCCGATGCAGATTAGGCAGGTGATCCGGACGATCGTCGTTCAACGACCGGTGCTTGTATATTCATTCATCCAAACATTGTTTCTTGGATGGCAAAGAAACAATCTACGGTTTCCCGTTCTAGCAGTGAATCTAAATACCGCGCTCTCGCCACAACTACTGCAAAAATTCGTTGGTTCTCTTATTTATTTCGTGAGCTGCGTCTTCCTTTTTCACCGTCTTCCCTCTTTTGTGACAACCTCTCGGCCCTCCATATGGCCTGTAACCCGGTCTTACATGCTCGCACTCGGCACATTGAGATCGACTATCATTTTATTCGTGAGTTGGTCACTCGTGGTTTCTTAACGCTACATTATGTTTCTATAGAGGATCAACATGCTAATATGTTCACTAAGGGATTGCCTAAACCTCATTTTCAAGCACTTTCAGTCAAGCTGCGTCTTCCCTTCGGACGTCTTGCTTGAGGGGGAGTATTAGCGGATATCTTGGTATTCAAAATATCATGATATATTTTGTTGGGATATTGATAATTCTTGTGAATATTAAGATAAGAATAGAGAGTCCTAGTTTACCTACAATAGCTTGTACATTGAGTCCTATGTATGTGTTTTGGTCAAATTTCAACAATCGTTACCAATGACAAGAAAAATGACTAAAGTGATAAGAATCAGGGTACAATGATTATCGAGTTGAATAGAAATGAACACAAGGTATTTGTTGATTAGGGAAAGCCCTTGAACAACTTGTTCGCCGGCATAAAACCCCGGGAGGTTTAGGAACCTGCCTTGACCAAAAGGTAGATTAATGCTCGAGTTTCAATACAGGACTAGGAGCGTATGCAAGGGAGCTTAAGCTAATGTGATTGTGTGTGTAATACAAGTGTTTTTCTCCCTATTTATACCTCAAATAACGGCTAAAACATTAGGAAAATAACTGCCCTAGAATCTCGGAAAACATGTTGATCTTTGCGGAGATATTTGTGCCACTTCGTTGATGGAGATGAAAGTGATCCGTTGCTGAGTATTTTGGTGAAGAAAACGTCGTTGAATTGATCTCTTATTACTTTGACACATTCCCTGAAAAGTAGGGTTAACGCAACAATAGTTCAACCTGCAAATGATCAAGATGCAATAGGAGAACTCAAGTTGTTAGTACCAAGATGCTATGTGCAAGTTGTAAACAAGTTTGACTGAAAATGTAGGGCCTAACAATTGCCCCCAAACTTTTTGAATTTTAAAAAGAATATAAAGAGACAAAAAAATTTAAAAAGTTTGCCAAAAATAGATAAAGAGTACGGCGGTTTTTAATGAAAAGTTTTTGATGGGACGGTTTTGGCTATTTTCAAGGCAAAAGGTCATGATGCTTCTTTTAGTTTCCCAACCGCTTACAACTTCTTCCATAAATTAGACTCCTTCTTCCCCAACTCTCCCTTTCACCGAAAATTTTCAAATAACAAGGGTTTTATTTTGGAGAAAAATCAAGGAGAAATCGTAAGAAGAAAAACAAGAGAAATTTCTGGTGAGTTCCCCGTCCTTTTTCAATTTCTTTGTTGGTAATTTTTCTTCAAGTTTGTAAAATGGGAAGAAAGAGGGTTAGTATAACTCAAAATATGTTGAAAGAACCCGACAAAGAAAAATGCTTGATTCCTAAGGTCAACCTGGAAATTATTAAGAAAAATCACGCAATGCCATATGAAACCATCTTTTTCACCCACCCCGACTTGACCTCTGAGTGCTATTCCCCCGATTGGGTGTGCTTCCCGGAATATCCTTTCGTTATTGGCCTAAAATTCCCTTTCCCAGACTTAATTACTAGGTTTTTTTACCTTCGCAAAACTCAACTATGCCCAAATCATGCCTCAAGGCTGGAGATGCTTACAAACCCTAGTTAGGTTAAATGAGGAAACTGGGTTGAATGTTGGTTTAGAAGAACTTGCCTATACTACTGATATAAGGGGTTTTGGCCTTGGGAGGTTTGGTTTTAGAGTTAAGACTAGTGGTGACCCTATTTTGGATTCGAACAATGACCCTGCTGACAGAGGTTGGAGGAACAAGTTCTTTTTTGCTAGGAAAGATAGCCTAGGACAAGAAGCTGGTGTGATATCGAAGTGGAGGTCCCAAGGTAGGGGAATTTTTCCTTTGATTTCACACATTTCTTAAAATCATTGTACCCCTGATTTTAACCAACTTGAATTTTCTTTGTAGTAGCTGCCAAACTGAGCGTGCTTTTTCCAGAAAAAGAGGGGACAGAGGAGAATGTGAAGAAAATCTACGAGTTGGATCCATCGGTTAGGTCTTTCAAAGCATTCCCGGTCTTGTTTTCTGCAAACCTAGAAGAAGAACTTAACCCCGAAGAGTCTCTACCAGCTTCCATCGAGATGTCTACAGGTCTAATCTCTTAAAGTTTTTCCTATCTCCAATTTTCTCTAACCCTTTCAAGTTGTTCTGACTCTATGTCCTTTTGTCACAGCTACTCGTTCTAAAGCCACTGTAAGTGCTTCGGACTTGCTTGCTGAAGCCAAAGCAAAGAGATCTATGAGGAAAGATGGTAAGCCTCCGACTCCCAACTCTATGGTATCCAGCTCAAAAGTAAGCGCATCCAAGAAGAAGGATGAATCAAAGAAGAGGAAGCTGGTGGAGGGTGAAGTCACTGAAGATATGTTGAATGTGGAGAAGATGAGGGGAGAGTTTGGTGCTTTTTTGGACCAAGTTAATCTGTTGAAAGTCAAGGCTGCTAGATACAGTCATGAAGCTGAGGAGGCAAGGAAAGAAACCAAAATGAAGGTTAGCGAGGTTGAGAGCTTGAAGAAAGTTATTGGTGCTTTGAGAAAGGATTTGGTGAGTGTTTGTGCTGAGAAGACGAAGGAGAATGAAGCTCATTTACAAGAGCTTGAAGTGGCGAGTGAAGACTTCAAGTTCAATACTACCAAGGCACTGCTGGAAACTAGAATTCAACTTATGGAGGAGTACAGGAACGGACAAGCTCCAACCTGGGACTTGGAAGAGGAGAAAAGAACTTTAGAAGACCACATTGGAGAACCAGTGGACGGAGAGGAGGTGAACTCACCAGCCCTTGAAGCTATTAACCAACTGGTTGAGGATGCTAACAACATTTTGAGTACCGCAGTGGTTACTCAAGCTGAAGAAAAGGATCAAGAGAAGGAAACAAATACAACACCAGCGGCAGCAGGCCAAAATGTTTAAACAATTTGAAAGTTTTTTAAGTAGTTTGGAAGGAGGAGAAACAAAAACAATTTTTGCCTATTTGTTGCACCATCGGTGGGCATCAAATGGGGGGTATGTCCCCAAAACAAGTTTATTTTGGTATGTAATGGCTCATAAGAGTCTAAAACAATTTATTTGGGGGTACTAGGTTGGTCTAGTACTCCAAGCTTTCTTAGGTTTTTAAGGGATTGGTTAGCTTACCCAACTTGTCCTTTAGTTGCAAAAATCTTTTGGGAACATTTCAAAGTTTATAAAAGTATTTTAGGCTTTTCAGAAATACTTGCTTGTTCATAGATAACATGTTGATGTTATAAACAGTAGGTAACATGTTAATGTTACAACCAACAGTCACAACTTGAATAAGTGTGAAATCGTTCGCCCAGGCGAAGGTGTCAAAACCTTAAATCTTTAGAAAAGATGTAAATCTTTTAACCATAAGTAATATGTACCTTTGATAGAGGTAAGTCGTTTGAAGAAACAGAACATGTATCAGCCGTCCTGGCGTGTCAACATGTTCCATCCCTCTCCAGCTAAAGTTTCAACATGTTGGAGCCGTACCGGCGTGTTAACATGTTGAACTTTTCTTCCTCAGGTTCAAACATGTCGGAGCCGTACTAGCGTGTTGACATGTTTGACCTGCTCCAATTTAGGTCTCAACATGTTGGAGCCGTACTGGCGTGTTAACATGTTGAGCCTACTCCACTTGTTCAAGTTGTATACCTTGCAAAACAAATTCATGTTAGGATTGGGTGTTAGCGTAGCTAACACCCCTCCGATGCTTAAGTTAGTAAGGATTTCTAATAAAATTGAAAATTGAAATACGCGAATGAACTTAGCACAAATTAAATCATACCTGAGAAGTCTAGTTGTTAACAACTTGACTTACATAAAATAAAGCTTTAAATGAATGGCATTCCAACTCCTAGGGACCCTTTCTCCACTTAGGGTTGACAGCCAATATGCTCCTTTGCCCGCTTCAGCATCGATGAGATATGGTCCCTCCCACTTGGGAGCTAATTTACTAGCATTTAATTCTCTTGTATTTTTAAATACTTTTCTCAAAACTAAATCACCAACCTGGAATCTTCTTATTCTGACGTTCTTGTTGTAAGATCTAGCAATCCGTTGTTGATAGGCTGCCATCCTTATCTTGGCTAAATCCCTGATCTCATCAATTGTATCTAAATCTTGGGTTAGCAAGAGATTATTTTCATCTTGAGTTAATAAACCATACCTTGCTGTTGGGATTGTCACCTCGACCGGGATTACAGCTTCCGCTCCAAATACCAAGGAATATGGAGTTCTACCTGTGGCCCCTTTTGTAGTGGTCCTGTCTGCCCAAAGTACAAGTGGTAACTCTTCAGCCCACTTTCCTTTCTTTTGATCTAGGCGTTTCTTCAAGTTGTTCACGATCAACTTGTTGCTTGATTCAGCTTGACCATTGGCTTGAGGGTGGACAGGCGTGGACATGATCAACTTGATGCCCCAGCGAGCACAAAAATCTCTAGTTTTCTTACTTATGAATTGGGATCCATTATCACATATGATCTCTGATGGTACGCCAAACCTGCTAATAATATTTTTCTTTAAAAATGAAATTACCTCCTTGTCTCTCACTTGCACATAGGCCTCTGCCTCGATCCATTTTGAGAAATAATCAGTCATTGCTAACATGAACACTTTGCCTCCAGGAGCCTTAGGCAACTTGCCCACAATATCCATGCCCCATTAATTGCATGAAAGGCCAAGATGAGACGATAGAGTATAGAGGCTCTGCAGGTTGATGCAAGATGTTGCTGTGTCTCTGGCAGGCATCACATTTCTGCACATAGCTCATGGCATCTTGACGCATGATTGGCCAGTAATAACAAGTCTTGAGAGCCTTTGATGCCAATGCTTTCCCACCAGAATGATTTCCACATATTCCTTCATGGATTTCTTTTAGCACCAATTCAACTTGCTCATTATCGATACACCTTAAATAGTGCCCTGCAAAAGATCTCTTAAACAACACATTATCTATTAAAACGAAAGTTGAAGTACGAATCTTAAAAGATCTAGCATTCTTAATATCTGGCCAAATAGTCCCAAGTTGAAGGAACTCAATTATAGGTTGGGTCCAAGATGGACTTGTATCTTGTGCCCCATTAGATTGAGTAACTTCTTGAGTTTCCTCAACTTGGTCTATTGCCGGGTACTTAACATAAATAATGGGAATATTAGTATGCAACATAGACTTGCAAGTTGAATCCAAGTTGGCCAATGCATCAGCTTCTGTATTCTCTTCTCTAGGGACCTGTTCCAAAGAGAATGATATGAATTTTGAAGCCAAAGCTTTAACATGTTGGAGATATAGAGTCATCTTGGACTGATTCGCCATATAACTGCCATTGAAATGGTTAGCGAGCAATTGGGAATCAACATATACATTTATATGAGTAATATTTAAACTTAAAGTTGTAGTTAAACCCATAATTAAAGCTTCATACTCAGCTTCATTATTTGTTGCATTGAATTCACATGATACAGCTTGAGGTATGATATCACCTTGAGGGGATTTTAGAACTATTCCCAAGCCAGTTCCTTTGGAATTTGAAGCTCCATCTCAGAACAAAGTTGTCCAAAATCTAGGAACTATTTTACCTTCAAGCTGTTGCACTTCCAGCTCTACCTCGGGCTGCAAACTTGGACTAAAATCTGCTACAAAATCAGCTAGGGCCTGAGATTTGATAGCTGTCCTTGGCTCATATGAAATGTCATACGTGCTCAACTTGACCGACCACTTGGCTAACCTGCCTGACATTTCTGGAGTTCTCAACACATTTCTCATAGGATAGTTAGTTCTAACAGTTATAGAATGTGTTTCAAAATAATGACGCAGTTTGGTAGAAGCAGTAGTTAAAGCTAGAATTAATTTTTCAAGATGAGAGTACCTTGTTTCCGCATCTAGTAAAGACTTACTTATATAATAAACGGGATGTTGTTCACCTTGGATCTCTTTCACCAACACTGCACTAACTGCATTCTCGGATACAGCTAGATATAAATAAAGATGCTCACCACGTTCTGGTTTAGCAAGTAGGGGTGACATCATCAAGTATTCTTTAAGTTGTTTAAAAACTGCCTCATGTTGGTCGATCCATTGGAAGAGTTTATTCTTTCTTAGCACTTCGTAGAATAACCCGCACTTATCGATGATTTAGATATAAATCTATTTAGGCGCCTACTCTACCTCGTTAACCTTTGGACATCTTTGATATTCTTGGGAGATTCCAAGTTGAGAATAGCTTTGATCCGTTCGGACCGGCTTCAATTCCTCTCTTAGTCACCATATAGCCCAAGAATTTTCCCGCTCTAACACCAAAATTGCACTTTCTTGGATTAAGCTTCATGTTGAAAGCTTTCAAGATGTTGAACGCCTCAAAGAAGATGCTCCACGTGATCTTCAATATGCTTGGATTTTACCACCATATCATCTATGTAGACTTCCATCGTCTTGCCAAGTTGATCTTTGAACATCTTGTTCACCAAATTCTCCGATAAGTTGCCCCAGCATTTTTAAGACCAAATGGCATAGCAATATAACAATATATACCTTCTGGAGTCATGAATGTCGTATCCTCTTGATCTGAGGGCTCCATTTGAATTTGCTGAAAACCTGAGGACGCATCCATGAATGTCAAGATATCGTGGCTAGCTGTCTCATCAACTAGAGAATCAATATGAGGAAGAGGGAATGGATCTTTCGGGCAGGCCTTGTTCAAGTCTGTGAAGTCCACGCATACTCGTCACTTGCCGTTCCTCTTCTCTACCACCACAACATTGGCTAACCACCTTGGATATTGAACTTCTCTGATCATCTTGGACTTCAAAAGCCTCTCAACTTCATCCTTTATGATCTGGTTCCGCTCCTGGGCAAACTTTCTTCTTTGCTGGTGGACAGGACAGATGGTTGGATCAATGTTCAACTTGTGAGTAATGATGTCCTTGCTTATTCCTGTCATGTCCTGATGCTTCCACGCAAAACAACACTTCTGACTCTTCAAGAACTCAATCAGCTCCTCCTCAATTTCGGATGGAAGATCTGTACCAACTTGCACTTGGGCCTCAGGGTTTGACTCATCAACAGAAACACTTTTCGTCTCATGCTCCACTGCTTCAAGAACATCCTGGGCCTTTTTCTTTAATTGCTATGCTTGACGAGGGACTGAACTTGCTTTCATATTAACCTTGTAGCACTCTTTAGAAGCCTGCTGATTTCCCTTCAACTTGGCCACACCCCAAGGTGTTGGAAACTTGACGCACTGGTGATAAGTTGACGGCACGGCTTTCATGTTGTGGATCCAAGGTCTTCCCAAAATAACATTATACGAGGATGAGCATTCGATCACACAGAACCTTTCCATAGAGTTCATACCCTCCAAATAGATAGGCAACTTGATTTCTCCGACTGTTTGCTTCACTTCACCACTGAATCCCACCAGTACGGATGAATTCTTCACAACTTCGGTCAAAGGAATGCCCATCTCTTCCAGAGCATGAGTGAAGATTATGTTGACTGAGCTGCCACTATCAATCAGAATTCTCTTGACCATACAATTAGCAATTTGCACCTGGACAACTAGACCATCATGATGGGGGTCCAACGTGTTGTCTTTATCCTCATCTTCAAAGGAGATAACTTGACCATCGGTGAAGTCACGACATCTTGAGGGCAGTTCTGACTGATCCTCCTTAAAACTCTTGGCATGATGCTTGGCTGCAGAATAAGTTGTGCCACAAATATGGGATCCACCTGAAATAACATTTACTACCTTGGTGGCTGGGGGAGGTGCAACTTTTCTGGTCCGGATCGCTCCCCGAATCAGGCTCTTTGGACTCACTTCTGACCCTCTTCTTACCCAACAAATCCTTAAGAAGACCCTTGGATAATAGATGAGCAATCTCCTTCCTCAAGGCAAAACAATTCTCAGTGGTATGCCCAAAATCCTCATGAAACGCGCACCACTTGGACTTGTCCTTCCACGTTGTGGGCTTGTCACTCTTCTTAGGCCATCTCGTTTTGTCTCCAAGATTTTCCATGGCGCAAAGGACTCCTGCAATGTCCACAGAAAAGCAGTAATCAGAAATTTTAGGATAGTCATTATCATCTTCATCTTGATCATCATCTACAAAATGAACTTTAGAAGGTTCAGATTTAACAGAGGGTTTGCCCCTGTTAGACTTATAATGATGGGAATCCGATTTTCTGTCAGAGGGCTCAAATAGAGGAGTAGGGGTCCTCCCAGTTGACTTCCCCATCGCCAGGCAGTCCTCCTCCAATCTAATGAAACGCAAGGCTCGGTTACGATTTCTTCAAGTTGTTTCGCAGGAGTCATCACCAACTCATTATAAAATAGAGAGCTCTTCTTCAAGCCTATACAGAATGCTTCCGTAGCTGTGGACATATCCAAGTTGGGTATAGTCACTGCCTCCTTGTTAAACCTGTGCAAATATTCTTTAAGACTTTCGTTAGGGTTGCACAATTCTATAAAGGTCGCTAGTTAACTTGTCAAATGCCTGTTGCACGAAAATTGATTAGTAAACATATTGACAAGTTGAGCGTAAGAAGAAATAGAATTTAGAGGAAGTCCTGTTAGCCACTTTAAGGCTGGTCCTGACAAAGTTGAGCCAAAACCCCTGCAAAAACATGCTTCTTTAAAAATAGGGGGGATACTTATAATATCCATTGATTCTTGATATATCAACACATGCTCTGCTGGATCGGTGCTCCCATCATACTTTTTCATATGAGGGACTGAAAACTTCTTTGGGATCTCCACATTAGCTATTGGAGAACAAAACGAGATTCTTTATAGCCAGTTGGAGAAACTTGGTGATACGGCAAGTTGACTCCAGGTACACTTCGAAGCAACTTTTTTATGGTCTGCATTTCCTTAACAAGTTGGTTCTCTGCAAAAAGAGGAGTATTATTAAACTGAGGTTCTGGAGTATCAAAAGCATTAAAGAAACTCCCTGTTTGCCCCATCGGGGGTGTGGCATAGGTGTGGCAAGATGACAGTACAGGTTGGCTAGCTGTATGGCTGAATCTTGTTTACGTGATTGGAATCGACGTCACGATCGTGCTTTCTGCTGGCAAGGTGCCGGACATAGGGATATCTCCAAAATGACTAGGTCCTGTACCTGCACCAAACAGAGATCTAGGATACAAAGGTGAAAATGGAGTAGACACTTGAGTTTCAACTTGCTTCCCTTTACGCATGGCATCAATAGCATTGAATATCATGGTGTTTGTATGCTCCTGAGCATCCAAACGGTCATTCACTTTCTTCAACATAGTAACCATGTTGGATATTATCTCCAAATTGACAGCTTCCGAATTCAAAGATGGATTGCCTTGGGTGCCGGAGCTAGGAAGTGGCTGACTTCTCTCACCTTGACTGCCGGACGACGGATTAGTCATTTCTATGCAAATAATCAAAGTTTCCCACAGAAGGCGCCAAATTGTTTTGGTCAAATTTCAACAATCGTTACCAATGACAAGAAAAATGACTAAAGTGATAAGAATCAGGGTACAATGATTATCGAGTTGAATAGAAATGAACACAAGGTATTTGTTGACTAGGGAAAGCCCTTGAACAACTTGTTCGCCGGCATAAAACCCCGGGAGGTTTAGGAACCTGCCTTGACCAAAAGGTAGATTAATGCTCGAGTTTCAATACAGGACTAGGAGCGTATGCAAGGGAGCTTAAGCTAATGTGATTGTGTGTGTAATACAAGTGTTTTTCTCCCTATTTATACCTCAAATAACGGCTAAAACATTAGGAAAATAACTGCCCTAGAATCTCGGAAAACATGTTGATCTTTGCGGAGATATTTGTGCCACTTCGTTGATGGAGATGAAAGTGATCCGTTGCTGAGTATTTTGGTGAAGAAAACGTCGTTGAATTGGTCTTTTATTACTTTGACACGTTCCCTGAAAAGTAGGGTTAACGCAACAATAGTTCAACCTGCAAATGATCAAGATGCAATAGGAGAACTCAAGTTGTTAGTACCAAGATGCTATGTGCAAGTTATAAACAAGTTTGACTGAAAATGTAGGGCCTAACAATATGTTTGGTAGTCTCTCTAAACTGATAGATGCGAAGAACAAAAAATTCCTCCGCGCCTTGTGTTCTTCTGCCCTACTCATTCTAACTCTAATGACCAACTTAACTGAAGTACTTTGGGCCAACATTATTTCAAAGACATTAATTTGTCCAAATATTAACTTGATTCAGGGGCGGGGGCAGACACAAGACTAGTTAAAGGACACAAGACTAGTCAAAGGGGTTCGAGATATGAACAAATTTATGTAGCGAGGTAAATTTAACACAACACATTCTTATTCCTCAATCCGCTTCGTTGTAACAAGCGCACTTCTCTCTACCACAACATAAACATAAACATAACAAAGTACCCTACATGTGATACAATAGGACGACTTGTTCGTTACCATAGCACAATTCCTCCATTATTTTTGTTACAATCCTTTTCTGCTACCATTGCAAACACATGGGCACAAGAAAAAGTCTACAAGTTCAACCTAGTTTACTCTTCATCGAAACTCTCTGCTAACAACATGATTTTCTGGAGAAGCAAGACCGGAATTGCTGAAAAACGAACATCCGAGCTTAAGCTGATTTCTTGGATAGTGTCTTATATATACCCCTGATGGTATTTGGGGTAGTCCTGCAACACCCGCCAATAAGAGATGCCCCAACTTCCTGCCATTTGCATACATACGATACAAAATCCTCTTCTACATCCCCTGCAGATGGCTGTAAAATAGCACCAAAGTAAGGACAAAACTGGAAACAAAAGTGTTGAATATGCAAAAGATATGGAAAGATAAAGATAACTCACCACCCACTCCTTTCGGTCTGCATCATAAGTCTCACCACTATTTGGGTACACCAGTATCGGCTTCTCAGTAACCTGCACAATTTATAAGCCACAACTGCAATAAGGAATGGTCTAAAAGTATCGGAAAGTACCAAGGTTGTACATAATATTAAGATAAAGGCAACCGGAATTCTAAATAGTAGAGTGCAAAAAAAAAAAATGATCAGTGCACCTGACGAATAGATTGAACAAGTGCGTGAATGAATCTGGGAGGGGTACAATTTATTCCCACAGCTACCACTTTTCTACATGAATTAGCTATCAAGGTACACTCAGAAACAGAGTCTCCGCTGACCACATTCGTCCCATCCTTTGAATTAAACGAAAACCATGCGGGAATGTGTATATCTTCCTCCTCAAGAAGCTCGACATACGCCTAATTTAAAAAATAAAAAAGGGGCAATTAATTATCAAAGAATAAACACACTTAACACTAGTTTTTATAAGAACGTAACGATGGAAGAAAAGAATGTCAGATGTATACCTTAGCTTCCAGCTTATTAGGGACAGTTTCAAATGCAATTAAGTCAGCGCCTGATTTGGCCAAAACCTGTACCCTTCTCCTGTGAAAATTCTTCAACGTTTCCAACGTGACGGCATCTCCATAAATTCCACTTTACAGGGAGGGAAATATTTTAGTTTTTAGTTACGAAAACTGGAATTTTCCATGGTGGAGTCGCTTAATAAATATAACTCATCACCTGTACTCAGAACCATCAGCAAGATAAGCACCATAGCTTCCAACAGAGGCAGCAACCAAGACTGGACGTTTAATGTCTTGGTTTCCTAAAACGTCGTCGCAAGAGGTTTTAGTGGCTCGGTCATAATATATCTCCCGTGCCTCACAGGCTATTTCAACGCTTCTTTTGAGTAGAAGTTCGCCTTCTTCTCTAGATAGGCCTTTAGCCTCAAACCCCTGGAGGGTAGCCTGAGCTACCCATTTCAAAAAGTTAATTTATTCAACAATCTATAGTATCTATATTATAAATGGCACCATGCCAACTAAGCAATGAATAGTACTATGAATAGTTTCAAGTGACAAATTTCCCATTTTATCCTCATATATTTATCTCTTTCCCATTTTGCTCTTAAAAAAAATTAAATTAAAAAAAAAATTAATTAAAAAAAAAAAAAAAACCCGTGTCCTTGGACACGGGCATGTACTAGTAAATAGTATAAATGAGGGTGGTCTTCTACTGTTCACTGAACAGTTTCAACGGCGAAAATTCTCATTTTGCCCTAACTATTTTGTCCATTTCCCATTTTGTCCTTTAAAAAAAAATTAAATTAAAAAAAAATTGATAAAAATTTTTTTTAAAAAAAAAAATGTGACCTTGAATACGGACATGAGCTAATTAATTGATACGCGGAGAAGACCTGGAACTGACTGACTATATTACCTGATAAGATGAAGATATTATGATATTTGCACCAGCTTCTAGGTAATCAAGGTGTACCTGTCATATGAACGAACATATTCTGTCTCAAAATAAGTCTTCTGTTTTCAACTTGGTTAAACTTTTGATTAATGATTTGCAAAATTTTTAATTATCCTTAGTAAAAATATAAGCAGTGATGAAAAATGGAAAAGCCTTGACGCTACCAGTTTGGTGCTTCCTGGGAATACCCATGAGCTGACACCTGTACTGCTTAATAAATTAAAAAAAAAAATTCATACGAGGTGGAATAGGTACTGTTCGCCACGTCAATAGCTAAGCATTTGAGTTGTTGAATTTTAAGATTATCCTTCTTGTATTTTGTGATTATAAATCATTAAAAAAAATAATGATAAATTGAAGAAGTACATTAGCAGGTAGAACATCTTGTTCGGATTTTCACAAAATAGAGATGTCCGTGAGGCTAAAATCAATATTTAGAATTAATACCCGTCTAACGAGATGAGGGGAGCTAATGAGACACTTGGCACTCCAAAGAGGGTCGTTCAGGTCCGCCCCGTGCCGTTCCAGCTCCGTCGCTAAACCACCGTCTATCACCGCATAACCACCGCACTTCTCCAGGAAATCCACCATAAATCTACTTTCCTCCACTTTTTTAAACCCCATCACCTTAAATTTGATCAGATTGCTCCAATTAATTTCTTACCGGTCTGGTGGCGGTTTCGGCCAGGGGGCGGAGGTTTCTTTAAGTAAACACAGTTGGTAATTGAAGCTTTGCACGAAACTGCTGATTCCATAACATAAATTTACCCCACTATTTATAGCAAGAAGATGGCCAATCCTATAGTTACAAAGGAGTCCCTGAAGTTTAGATTATATTCATTTCATGCCCTTCTACCAATATTTAATACAACGTACTCTACAAATTTACAATGATTGGTTGCCTGAATGTGAATGGCATGGGTTCAAAAAATAAAATAAAATCATAAGATTAGAAGAATGTGAATGGCATCAAAATATAAATATTTATTTCGTTAATAATTAAATATAAACAAAATATAATAGCACTACTAACATCATACTCCCTCTCGGTTCCGCCTGAAATATCTCAAAATGATCTATGCACAGGAATTAAGGAAAGTGATGTAGAAAAGAGAAAAAGTGTATAGTGAAATAAATGTTGTGAGTATGAAAAGTGATGTAGAAAAATGAAAGTGAGGTAGAGAATAGTTAGTGGAAATGTATTGTGAATATGACAAGTGGGTCCCACAAATAAAAAAAGTAATAAAAAACTATCATTTTTTGGTTAGAATATTTTAAATGGAACACAAAAAAAAAATTGAGACACTTCGGATGGAACGGAGAAAGTATGTATCACGCGTTGCTGCTGCATTCATTCACTCAAAATCATACGTACAACTTCTTACATCAACTGGGTTAAAGTAGAAACAGTATTCCCAATCAAGACATTGTGTTGTGCATCAGCAAATACGACACTTTTGTTCTTTTGTTTTGATTTATGAATGAACCTAGCCAGATTCAAGGCTACCTTCTTTAACTAATTTACGTATTATAAACCACACAAACTAATTAACATTATGTATCTTGCTTTATAAGTGAAAAAAAAAAGTTGAACTAATATTACCAATGATGAAGTTTAAAACATACCCTTTTATGCAGTTGATTTATCAAATATTTTTAAGTATTATATTTTATTATTCATATATTAGGCCCAAAAAAGTTGTGATAATAAAAAATAGAATCGTAATTTAAAAACCATGTAAAGCAAATTAGCAAACTTTGAAAGAAATGGAGCGGCTAGAAAGTGCGCGATGGCGATGTGAGTCACGTCTTGCTATCGCACCAAAGACTAGACAGGTGAAACGCGAAATATTAAAACAGAAATGAAATGAGCACAGATTTAATACTTATCTACAGCAATATGCTGTAGACAATAAACTTCTCTTATTAAAAACACTTTTGAAATCGATTACAAAGAAATAATAAGAGAATAACTAAAATAACCAAAAGAACTCTCTTATAAAAACACTCCTCTCAAGTCTATATTTCTTCAGCCTTTCAGAGTGTATATTTCCGTATAATGTTATCAGCCTTGGGACTTGTATTTATAACCAAGGACCTCCAAGCTAACGGGTAAGGATAAACTTGGATAATGAACTTCTATCTCTTCAATCTTCATTATCACTTCAAGTCTTCATTTATCCATATGAGAGCCCTAATTAAATCACCAAAATAATACTAAACAGATAACAATTTTCGGTTAATAGGTTAGTGAATATAAATAAAATATTTACATAATTTAATTATAAAAGAAAGTAACAAAACATAATTAAGTCAACCTTTTGACTTGGCTAAGTGTGATGCTATCACACTTTCAATCTCCCCCTGTTTTGTTGCTTTCTGTTCAAAAACAAATCTCAAGCATAATATATATTAACACAATTAAATAAGCTAAATATTATCCAAAACATGATATGAGATGGAGAGCTCGAATGCTCCCCCTAAAAACTAGCTAATAAAAACCATAAGCCACCATGTTCAAACACATGTCCAAAACAAACTAAAACAAACCAAGCAAAAGCAAATCACCATTGTTCCTAAAAAGCAAGAAATTAAAATTGTTTTTTAAAACATAAACCACATCATAACCCATTCAGTTCATGGGTCTACTCCACTTCTGATTTGGGTTGGCGTCCATTTCTTCTTGAGTTTCTGCGAGTAATTCCCACCTAAAATCATGACTTACGTCTTGAAACACACGGCTTGAACTAGCTCCCCCTTTTTGATCAGAAAGCGCATCCTTTGCAGCCAATAATTTGTTCCTCCTAGCTGAAACTTCCTTGAATTGCACCCTCGTATTCAGCATCCACCTCTCCAAAAACTTGACTTCATCTGTGATTACCTTTAATAGATCCACAGGTGGTGAAGGAGATGCACGTACATCATCAGTAGCATCAACTGGTTCATCTTCATCCACATCTTGGGCATCAATTACTGGATCATCTGGGAATGCTACAGGAAGATCTACAGTCCTTGTGGGACACTCTAACACAGGTTGGATGTTAAAAGGTTCAATCTTATCCACAGACCTATCAGACATGAGAATTTCTACTCCTTGTTTCAAGCACAAACCAGTAATTAAACAAGGGAAAGGAAGGTCCGAGGGAAGCTCTTTCTCCCTGCAACTGAACAATACTACCAAAAATAACATCACCCAAGTTGAACTCAATACCATTGAAAATTCTATAGATTAGGTCAGCATGAGGAACTGTAACAATGTTTTTGTTGGAAGATGGTTTCCAGTTGAAAGTTGAAATTTTGAATAAGAAACCACACAAGGAGGTGAGCATGGTACATTTGAATTGTGTGTGCCATGTGGGGTCAAGTCCATTGGTTATAGATTTGGCAATATCATTTTTTGGTGCCATGGGTGGAAGGATGTGAGGAGAGGGAGAATGGAGGAAAATGTTGATCATAGCAGGAGAGAAAGAAACACTTTGACCACGGACATTCACCCTTTCAAAACTATCAGACCTAGGGTCTTGGATTGATTGGACAAGATTAGCATAAAATTCACTAACAAGTGAAGGGTAATAGAAAGTGGGGTAAGACACAGAGTGTATGAGTCCTTTTTCTTCCAGAAATCTTTTCATACCAACATCCTCAAAAGTTTTGTCAATGACCCTCTCAACCAAAAACCCTTTCTTTCTAAAGAACCCAAACCTTTCTTTAACCGACTTAGACATATATTTCTCAGGAGAGTGGGGGCTTACCTTTCTTGTAGATGGCTTAGTTCTTGGGGAATGCCTAGGCTTAGGCAACTCAGCTTTGGAGGCACTAGACTTTCTTAGGCTCCGTCTTGGTGAGGATGCAGATGTGAGTACATCTTCAGCAGCATCCTTCTTTTCAGTTTCAAATTCCTCTCTCCCAAGCTTATAAGTTTCATCCTCTGCTTCATCATCATCTGACCCAATGTCAGATGCTTGGGCAGAGATAGTCCCTGCAGCTTTAGCCTTAGCTTGCCTCACTTTGCCTTTGCCTTTCTTCAGGTCCAAGAGAGCTTGAAGGGGGATATGCTCAGATTCATCATACTCTTCAACCTCATCAGTCTCAGAGTGTGCCCCAGAGTACCAGTTACCCGGAGATGATTGAGCAGGGGCAACAGGTGAATTGGTAGGAGGTGATGGAGTTGGAGATGTAGTGGTACCTTTGGTAGCATCAGTAGGGGACAGCTGAGGTGTGGAGATCTTACTAGGTGGCAAATCCCCAGGCATCACAATGACATGAGGGAAGATGTCACCTAGGTCTTGAGCTGCAGAATCAACTATCTCATCAGCTTCCTTCAGTTCCTCAAGATCTATTGACTGAGCTTTTCTGGACACAACTTTAAAGGCCTCAGCATCACCCTCATCTGATTCGCTTGAATAAACAGTCAGTCCACCCAAATATTTCCTTCGTTGAGACACAGGCTTACCAGACGAACTACCAGAGCCACTAGCCGTTGTTTTTCCTCTCTTCCTCTTCAAATCAGCAGTGGGATCATACTCCTCATCATCATCTTCAATGAAATCTGGTTCGGCCATATTAGGGCGTACCTTAGGAGTGTAGTCCCCCATGTTGGGAGAAAAACCCCTTTGCCGCAAAGACCAGTTAGGGCCTCTAGCTGACCCCGCCATTGCTCCCACTGACTTCAAATCCCCAGGATTATCAGCATCAATGGCATTGTCTTGAGCACCTGGGAGCGACATAGATACAGGGGAAGCTTCGGTGTCAACGAACAGTTCCACAGCAGCTTCGGTTGGGGCCACCGGAGATGGAGGGGGCGAGCGATTGGCAGTCGGAGAGGAGGGATTGGTCGGAGACGCCATGGACAGAGGAGTAAATAGAACGAGGCTTTGGAATTTCTAAGGGTTTTGAATTTTGTTTTCTTAAGGCCGGTGAGGGTTTAATGAGAAGGGAGAGTTGGTATTTATTTGATGTGATAGCACATCATTAACTCCTACTAAGCTTAGGTCACTGTAGAGTCTCAATTGTATTTGAACTAAGCTAATCCTAATTCCCTTTGGCCGGTTGTACTACTTGGAGTAAAAGAGTTCTTTAGCAACTTTGGGAATTTAGATGATAAAGATAAAATTTTATTTCTAGATAATGTACATACCATAGATGTATATAAAAAAATCCACAGACTTATACTCCCCCTAAACATATGGACATTTAAAAAATTTTTAGGTAATTTTGTTGAGCATAAAATTCATTTAACAAAAATCAGTTCAAAGTAGAAAAACATTTGATTGGGATTTTCACCAAGGACCAGGTTGACAGAAAAAATTTTAAAAACTAATGATGCATAATTTACACACATGTGAAGGATAAATCTCAGTATATGTGTGGCATAGTATGTGATTACATCAAGGTACGCATTTCCTCTAAGAAAGTCAATGAATCAGAATCTTGTCTTGCTTGGCCTCTAGAATGCTTCCACATACAATTTTTTTTTTTCGTGGAAAAATATATTATGGGTAGCTTTCACTCTTCTTAAACTCATGGATAGCCCTCTTTCGAATGATCTTATCAATTTGACTCAAACTTTCTCTTGAAGTCATTTTGATCACATTGAAATGATTCCATACCATGAATGGAGTAGCTGTTTCCCAAACATTTTATTTTATTTTTATATTTTTGCACCCACCAAGAGACATCTAGTAAGATAATGTTAGAGTCAACAGTTGTTGACTACTATATAAGAAGGATTCACAATTCAGAGAGAAAACACAACAAAGATGTAATACAAGTGACCACACTGAGAATATCATGCAATTTTTTTTATTTTTTTTTTTTTTTTAGAATTGTAAAATACGGGTGTTAGTTATGATGTGATCACACGGGGATCACATCATTATATTGCACACAAACTCGTAGATTTCCTTAGAGTGGAAAATCTCTCAAAATCAAGTGGCTTTGGTGAAAATGTCAGCCAACTGTTTTTCAGTGCTAATTGATTCCATGCTAATAATTTTTTGCTCAACAAGATCACGAATAAAGTGATGTCTAATGTCAATATGTTTGGTACGTGAGTGTTGAACAGGATTTTTTGATATTTCTATGGCACTTAGATTATCACAAAAAACAGTTAGGATTTTACTTTTAAGACCATAATCTTTAATCATCTGATTCATCCAAAGGAGTTGAGAACAACAACTCCCAACACCTACATATTCGATTCGGCGGTAGAAAGGGATACACGCTTTTGTTTTCTACTATACCAAGATACTAAGTTGTTTCCAAGATAAAAACAACCTCCGAGTTGTGCTTTTCCTATCATCGCGTTTGCTCGCCCGGCCGAGTCACGAATCCTACCGTACTTCGTATTGGTTTCTCGAGTATAGCTTAGCCCTAAATTGATAGTTCCACCTACATATCTAATGATTCTTTTGACAGCTTTGAGGTGGGATAATTTGGGGCAAGCTTGATATCTAGCACACAAGCACACACTAAACATGATGTCTGGTCGACTTCTTTGAAAGGTACAACAAGCTTCCAATCATGCTTCTATATAAGGTGGGGTCAACATTCTCACCATTTTCATCTTTGCACAACTTTTGGGAAGATCCCATAGGGGTTTTAAAGTGAGAGGCATTGTCAAGAGAGAACTTTTTAACCAAGTTTTTGGCATATTTACTTTGAGAGATAAAAATTCCTTCCTTATTTTGTTTTATTTAAAGTCCTAGAAAGTAGGTTAATTCACCAACCATACTCATTTCAAAGGTGGTGGTCATACTTGTGACAAAGTAGTCTAACATATCTTTAGAAGATGATCCAAATACAATGTCATCAACATAAATTTGGGCCACTAAGATTCCTACATTTTCTTTTAAAATAAATAAGGTTTTATCTACCTTACCTCTCTTAAATCCCATTTGTATGAGGTGTTCAGTTAGCCTCCCATACCAAGCTCTAGGGGCTTGTTTTAATCCATATAGGGCCTTTTTAAGCTTATAAACATGATCAGGAAAGTGGGGATCAGTGAAGCCCTTAGGTTGTTCAACATAGGCTTCTTCATTTAGGACACCATTCAAGAAGGCACTCTTAACATCCATTTGATGTAAAGTGATGTCCAAGTAACAAGCAATGGCAAGTAAAAGTCTAATTGATTCTATCCTAGCAACAGGAGCAAAAGTTTCTTCAAAATCTATTCCTTCTACTTGGGTGTAACCTTGTGCTTTACAAGCCTAGCTTTATTTACGGTAATTTGACCATTTTCATCGGTTTTGTTCTTATAGATCCACTTAGTTCCTATTACATTTCCCCCTATAGGCCTAGGAACTAAAGTCCATACTTCATTTTTCTCAAATTGATTTAGTTCTTCTTGCATGGCAATAATCCAATTATCATCTTTCATGGCTTCTACAACATTCTTTGGTTCAATATTAGAAACAAAACAACATGAACTAACCTTGTTTACTTGAGATTCAACACGGCTTAGCCCGGCCAACTCACGGTAGTTGACCCTAGGCTTTTCCCTTGTGCTAATTTTTTCATTTACATCACCCACTACTTGAGATATTGGGTGATTCTTTTGCACTCTATTTGGGTATGTCTTTAGTCCTATCCAACTTTTCTTCTTCACATTAAATCTTCGATTCGGCACTGATTTTGTTTGCTCGGATGTAGGTGATGATGTGCTTGCATCGATACCTGCATACATTTTCTGCGATCCATTTCTTTGCATACATTCGGTTGATTCGAGTTTCTGCATTGTCTCTATACAATCTGAGACATCATCTTCAAGAGATTTTATATTTAGGTCAGCAGTATCATCAAATGTAACATTAATTGATTCCATAACAGTTTTAGTTCTAAGGTTGTAAACCCTATATGCACGACTATTTGTGGAATATCCAAGAAAAACAGCTTTGTCACTCTTGGAATCAAATTTAGATAAATAATCTCTATCATTTAGAACATAGCATATGCACCCAAAGACATGAAAGTACTTGAGAGTAGGTTTTTTACCGAGGAGTATTTCATAAGGGGTCATGGTTGATCCAACCCTAAGATAAACTCTGTTTCCTATATGACATGCAGTGTTAAGTGCTTCAGCCCAAAATCGTTTAGAGATGTTCTTAGAACTAAGCATGACACGGGCCATCTCTTGTAAAGTACGATTTTTTCTTTACGCAACTCCATTTTGTTGAGGAGTTTTAGGGGCTGAAAAATCATGGGTGATTCCTTTGGAGTCACAAAACTTTGAGAACAATGTGTTCTCATATTCAGTTCCATGATCAGACTTAATTTTGATAACTTTCTTCATATACAAGTTTTTCACCTTTTTATACCATACTTTAAATACTTCGAGTGCTTGATTTTTCTTTTAAATAAAGCACCCCAGTATACCTAGAGAAATCATCTACACAAACAAATGAATATTTCTTTTTACCTAAGCTTTCAACCTCAATTGGTCCCATAAGATCGGTATGTATTAATTCTAAAATTTCAAACGTGGAACTTTGATCCACTTTTGGATGAGAAGCTTTGGTTTGCTTCCCCTTCTTGACAAGGACCACACACACTAGATTGTTTAAAGTCGAGCTTGGGCGAGTGTTTAACGGCATCAAACCTAACTAATTCTTCTATTTTCCTATAGCTAGCATGTCCTAATTTTTGATGCCACGGTTCAAGTTCATTTGTTTTGGAGCTAAGGCGGGATAAGTTGTCACCAAATTTGTAACAATTATCCACGAGACCTTACTCCGAGGTGAACAAACATTTATTAGTGTTATCGAAACACTTTACATTCATGTTTGTCAAAATTGACATGTAAATTGTCATCACATAGTTGACTTATACTAATCAAATTAGCTTTCGGTCCTTCTACATGATAGACATTTTTCGGCTTGGGCATGTCATTTACACATAAAGTACCTTTTCCAACAATCTTACCTTGTGCTCCTCCCCCATAATTTACATTCCCTCCTTTGATAGTGACGTAATCGGTGAGAAATTCGGCATTACATGTCGCGTGCCTTGAGCACCCACTATCGAAGTACCATGAGCTAGCAATCTTTGCTCTTAGAGAGGTAAACACTACTTTGCATTCCATGTTTTCTTTTCAACCCATACGAATTGACCCAGATTTTTGGCGATGTGAGTTGTGATGTGAGAGCATTCGTTCACTCATCCGAGGAACATCTTTCCCCAGATCACGAATCCTCTTGTATGAGAATGGTCTTATATGACACAGTAAGAAGCGATAATGGCACACAAATCTTTTCTTTTTGGTTGATGATTTTTGGTTATAAAAAGTTTTAGGTTTTGAGGAACTACTTTCTCCCTCTCTCAAAAATTTGATTCAAAACCAAGACCTGTTTTTGAAAACTTGCTCACTTTGAGAATCTCATCAAGAGTTGCCTTTCCAGTGATACTTGTTTTTCAAAAGTTTTCTTGGCCTCTGTGAGTTCGGTTTTTGTTTTCTCAAGCTCAATGTCACGTTTAGTGAGCATGACCTCAAGTTTGGCTATAGAATCTTTTTGTTTATCATTTTCGGTGGATACGTTTGTCGGTTCATCTTTAACTTTAGATAATTCGGTAGAGAGTTTTTCGGTTACCTTTTCAAAGACGGCAATTTTTTCAACACGCTTTTCCCAATCGGCATATAGTTCGGCATAGGCATCCGAGTAGCTCGTTATAGTTTTCATTATCTTCTTCTTCATTTTCGGACTTGTTTCGGTGAAGAGGTATAACAGTTTATAAAAGATTCGGAAGATGTGATAGTAGATGTGATAACATGCGAAACTACATCAGATTGATGTTCATGATTTGGAGGCGAGATTTCCATAATTGCTAAGTTTAGCGATTCATCTTCGTCCTCACTATCACTAAGGGTCGCACTTAGGCTCATCCCCTTTTTCTTCAGAGTATTGGCACATTCATTTGCATAATGCCCCAAACCCTTTACAGCCCTACACCTTTGAACTGTTTGGATCTATTTTTAGAAAAACTAGTGGGTTTCTTGAAAGTACTCTCATTATCCTCTTTTGATTTATCAAAATTAGTTGGTTTCTTAGAAGGAAATTTGTTGTCTCTTTTATTTTTAAGAAAAGAAGTAAATTTTTAGTCAAAAGAGCAACATCTTCATTTTCCAAATTTGAAATATCAATTTCATTTGAGATTTCCTCAATTTCTTTTGGAATTGAGGATGCTTTAGAAAGAAGCGAAGCAAGAGCAACACTTTCGGCTTTATGTTGTTCTTTGAATAGAAATGTTCAATTCAAACATGGTTAGCTTACCCACAAGAGTATCTAGAGCCGTAGTTGCGGTGTCATTTGCTTCTTCAATAAGCTATTTTAATGTTGAACTTATCGGTGATCCTTAACATTTTGCATACTAGTCTAGCATTTGAAATAGGCTCACCAAGTGAGAGACATTCATTTGAAATTTCTCTTATTCTAGCGAATAACTTTTTATGTCCTCGGACTCATTCATCCTCAAGTTTTCAAACTTGGTCATGAGAATTCTCAACCTAGTGGCTTTGACACTATCATCACCCTCACGGTGAGCTTGCAAAATATCCCGGGCTTTCTTTGCTATATTTTGATTTAAAACAAGTCTAAACATGTGTTCATCCACATGACTTGAAATAGCACCAAGAGCCTTGGAATTGTAGTTTGCACTAGTGACCTCATCTGTGGTCCATTCTTCCTCAGGTTTAATTTTATACACCTTTTCGGAGGTTTCACCCTCTTCTTCTTTATTTCTCATTTCAACCTTAGGAGGGGACCATGGAATAATAATGCTAAGCCATGCTCGTTCATCAATTGCTTTGATGAAGAGACGCATCTTAGCTTTTCAGATGGGATAGTTAGTTCCATCTAAAACTGGGGGACGGTATTGACTCAAGTGTCCTTCCATAATGACCACTCTTCCTTGGATCTCACTCAGTAAAGTCGAGTGTAAGCTCTGATACCAATTGAAAGAAATGGAGCGGCTAGGAAGTGCACAGTAGACTGATGTGAGTCCTGATGCTATCGCACCAGCACTAGCACAACAGTGAAACGCAGCGGAATATTAAAACAGAAATGAAATGAGCACAGATTTAATACTTATCTACAGCAATATGCTGTAGACAATAAACTTCTCTTATTAAAAACACTTTTGAAATCGATTACAAAGAAATAATAAGAGAATAACTAAAATAACCAAAAGAACTCTCTTATAAAAACACTCCTCTCAAGTCTATATTTCTTCAGCCTTTCAGAGTGTATATTTCCGTATAATGTTATCAGCCTTGGGACTTGTATTTATAACCAAGGACCTCCAAGCTAACGGGTAAGGATAAACTTGGATAATGAACTTCTATCTCTTCAATCTTCATTATCACTTCAAGTCTTCATTTATCCATATGAGAGCCCTAATTAAATCACCAAAATAATACTAAACAGATAACAATTTTCGGTTAATAGGTTAGTGAATATAAATAAAATATTTACATAATTTAATTATAAAAGAAAGTAACAAAACATAATTAAGTCAACCTTTTGACTTGGCTAAGTGTGATGCTATCTCACTTTCAAACTTAAATAAAGATTTTAAAGTTTTGAGATTGTTTGTAGAAAGGGATGTGATGATTTAAATTTGTCCATTCGGATTTGAAATTATCAATTTTTAACGAACATATGCTTTTGCGGAGTCGTTACAAACCTCAGTTAAAGCATAACCTTATTTGCTAAGAATTTCACATTCTTTTTTGTTATAAATAAATAACTTCATGCCATAAATTGTCCTTATTTAACATATATTTTTCACAATTTCATAAAAAAAAAAAAAAATTATTTGCTAAAAATTGGTAACTTCAAGCTCTGAATTGCCCTTCTTTCGTATACTCATCCGTCCCATTCACATTTAATTTTAATTTTGGGTGGTCATTCACTTGGCACCGCCCAAAATGGAAAAGAATACTATTCACTATTCCCTCCACTCATTCTCTCTCCTACTTCACTTTTACACTCACAACATTCTCTCTCCTAACTATTCCTCCCACTCATTCTCTTTCCTATTTAATTCTTCATACTCACAACATTTTCTTACACTTTTTCTCTCTCTTACTTTTCCTTAGTTATTGTGCCATTCATTTTGGTGCCAAGTGAACTGGGACGGAGAGAGTATATTTTTAACAATTTCATCAAATTTGCTAAAAATTGATAACTTCAAACTTGAATCAACAAAATTGAAATGTCGGAATTACTTTTACGAAAATATCTCCAAACTTTAGACCATTATTTATAATTTACCCGAAAAGAAAATAGAGAAAAAATTGATGGATAACTTCACGTGTACGTACCAAAATTCCCAAGATGAGGTACATGGCAAACAATATGGGTAAGAGTCTGAGTCATGCCATCATAATATGTTTATCCCATATAAAGACAATCATAATCTCAATTCCATCAAGACATCAATTGGTGTGATGTCCCGAAAGAAATCCACTTAGTTTTATCCCTTGTTTTTTGTTCATTGTATGTGAGGAGAAGGTGGAGGAAAAATGCCTTAATGTGACAGGTTGAAAGCATATATTAGCCAGAATTGTCACCACAAATGCAGCTTTTTTATTTGTCATTTTAGAGAAATTAAAGTTACTTAGTAGTCTAGGGTTTGTTGGTAATTCTCTCCAAGAGAAAGAGAAAGTAAGTTAGGTGGGCATTTGATTTTTTTAAATGTTAAGTGTTAAAATCTGATTTTACGTCTAAATATGACTGAATTCATAAAAGTAAGCATCTGAATACTGATTTCTGAAATATTTAAGTTGTTTGATTATTCATCTGAATTCACGTATAAAATTAGGATTACAACATTGAATGGGGTAGAAAGATCGGATGAATGGTTATTGATCTATTTTTTGATTTTGATATTTTTGAAATTACGAGTTTATGAAAAAAATATATGTGAAAAAAATAATAAAGAGACAATTAAGTGATACTTTTACATCTGAAAAATAAGTAAAAAATTAAAGCCATTCAGATCTGAATAAAAAAAACAACAATATGAATTGTTTTATTTATGATGCACTCAACTCATTCAAATCTAAATAAGGGATGAAAATAAAAAAACAAACGATGCCAATTAGGTGAGTTATAGAAGTTATTGTATTTCATTATATATGATGCACCCATCCAGGGACGGACCCACGCTATAATGAGTGGGTGCGACGGCACCCACTAAATTTTAAAAAATAATTTTTTTTTATCTCTAGTAATATACTCCCTCCGTCCCGGTTCACTTGGCACCAACTTTTTGGGTGTAGGAATTAAGAAAAAGTGATGTAAGAAAGAGAAAAAGTTAAATGTTGTGAGTATGAAGAATTAAATAGGAGAGAGAATGAGTGGGAGGAATAGTTATGAGAGAGAATGTTGTGAGTGTAAAAGTGAAGTAGGAGAGAGAATGAGTGGAGGGAATAGTGAATATTCTTTTTCATTTTGGACAGTGCCAAGTGAAGTGGGACGACCCAAAATGGAAATTAGTGCCAAGTGAAGTGAGACGGAGGGAGTATTTAACAAGGCGCATTTTTCCACAAATGTTCTTGATACTATTGATAGTTTGGTTGGTTAGGTTGATAGTTTGGTTGGTTAGGTTGATTGAACCTTCCCTTCTTTATGTGGGTTCAATTCCCACTAGCTGCGACTTGTTCATAATATTTTTAATTTCTAATAAATATATATATATATTTTTAATTTTTTGTTGAATTCTTTTGATATCACTTTAATTATATCATATACAATTCTTATTTAATATTCAAATTAATTTTATTTATTTTGCCTTGGATTTAAAAAAAACATCTTAGTAATGTCAAAATCTTACAAAAAAAAACGTGTTTTTCATTAAGTTTAGAAAAAACGTGTTTTGTTTCCCCCGCTAGTGTCAGTGTTAATGTAACAAAGAGTCAATGCGTAAACAAGTGTCAGTGTAAAAAAGTGTCAGTAGTGTTAGTGTAACAAAGTGTCAGTATAACAAAGTGTCAGTGTAAAAGGGTGTAAGTGCATGTATATTAAGTGTCAGTGTTAGGTGTAACAAAGTGTCAGAGTAAAAAAGTGTCAGTGCATGTATATTAAGTGTCAGTGTAAAAAAGTGTCAGTGTTAGTGTAACAAAGTGACAGTGTAAAAGTGTCAGTGCGTGTACTATTACGTGCCAGTGTAAAAATTATTTTTTCTTAAACTTAGAAAAAAAATGCGTTTTTTATAAGACCAACTCCTTAGTATTTTTTTTTAAAAAAAAAATCCCTTTAACTGACATTAATATCAATTTTTTTATTTGTTCATGACATAACTTTTCTTTTTCCAAGTAAGTTATTACAATAACAAGAAAACGGTGAGTTAGAAATTAGTAGATGCTTAAACAGAATTTTTATTTTTACAGTTATTCTTTATTTTTATGTTGAATTTGTTGATTTATGAACCATTAATTAAAATTTTCGACTAAGGAATTTTTTTTGGCACCCATTAAATATGATTCCTTGTCCATTTCTGCCCATGACCCAACTCATTTAGATCTAAATAAAAGTTGAAAATAAAAAAGAAAGCCAAAAACTTATAAAAAACGCGTTTTTTGTTAACTTAACAAAAAACGTGTTTTTCCGGACGGAGGCTCTCACACACAGACACTCATTCTCACCCTTTCTCTCTCTATCCGTTAACTCCTTCTCTCTCTCCTCTCTCTCTCTATACGCAGCAACCCAGCAACCGCTCCCTCTCCATTGCCGGCCCAACATTAATCCTCCCTTCTCCGGCCAAACCTTCACCCAATTCCATCCCAATCAATCGGCAACTCCCTCCTCATCACCACCGCACCATCTCCCTCGCCATTACGAATTACAAATACGGCGTTACACCTGGAGCAACTCTACCCCTAATCTTACTGCGTTGATTGCTCGGAATCTGCTTAGCGTTGTTCGGTGATAGGGACGATCGTTGTTCGGTGATAGGGACGATCGTTTGCAATCAATCTGCGTTGATTGCTCGGAACCTGCGTTGATAGCAACTCTAACCCTAATCTTACAGCAATTGGAGGAATTGTGAAGGAATTAAGAGGAAGGCACATCAATAAATTGGATGCCAGTGCTCTGGTTTTTGAATGCCAGTTCTTTAGTTTTGAAATGCCAGTTTATAAGTATTTGAGTACCAGTTTGAGAATTTGATGCATTGGTGGACTGTGTAATTAGATGCCAGTGTATGTGTTTTGGAGTGCCGATCCTTGTATTTTGGAGTGCCGGTTAGTGTATAATAGAGTGCCGGTAAGTGTGTAGCAGTGTCAATGTATTTTTTGAATGCCGGTTCTTGTAATTTTGAATGCCGATCCATGTATTTTTGAATGCCGGTTCATGTTTTTTGAATATCGGCAAAAATAATTATCGGTGTTTTTGAGTGCCGGTATATGCATTTTTGAGTGCCGGTAAATGTGTTTTCAAATGCCGAGTCCATGTATTTTTGAATGCCGGTGCTTGTATTTTTGAGAGCCGGCAAAAATATTAGTGTACCAAAGTGCCAAAAGTGTTAGTGTAACAGAGTGTCAGTGTGAAGAGTGCCAGTTTATGTATTTAAAAGTGCCCGTGTAAAAAGTGTCAGTTTCAATTTAACAAAGTGCCAGTGTGAAGAGTGCCAGTTTATGTATTTAAAAGTGCCCGTGTAAAAAGTGTCAGTTTCAATTTAACAAAGTGCCAGTACCAGTTTACACTGGCACTTTGTTAAAGCATCGCACTTTTTCGCCACTTTGTTACATATGCACCGGCACTTTATCACACCTGTGGCATTAACAGAACTGGCATAAACGGGGAAACCATTAATTACGAAAATGCCACCGTTTATTTTGAACATGGTTGCCAGTAATTACAAAATTGTCACCGTTTATTTTGGAAACACGTTTTTCCTTATCTTAAAAAAAAAACTAGTTGTTTATAAGACCAACTCAAAAAGAAACTATTTCAAATATGTGAATATAGAAGTTATTGTATCTCATCAGTTATTACGTTTTAATTAATAGTTACTCCATAATTATTGTATCATAGGGTACAATTATTAACCGTGTTAATATACGTACACAAGTGGTTGGATTGTAGTAAAAAAAAAAAAAATGTAGTGAGTCAAGAGTGATTCAAGACATGATGATAATATATTACTCCCTCCGTCTCAAAATCCGTCCCAAAATATTTGTCTCATTTGACTTTTTTGTTGAATTTGATCACAAATTTATGAAAATTAATCATGTTCATAAAATTCTAAAAGTTGTTGTTGATAATATTATTAATGGTGAATCAATAGAAATTTTTAAAATTTCATGAACATAATTAAATTGTCATATATTTGTGGTCAAAGTTCAACCAAAAAGTCAAATGGGACAAATATTTTGGGACGGAGGGAGTATATATAGTCGTTGACAACATACTCCCTCCGTCCCGGAACAATCTTCACACTTTCCCTTTTGGGCGTCCCAAAACTTACTTCACACATTTAAAACTTACCTAAAATGGAAAGGAATCTTTACTATTCCCTCCACTCATTCTCTCTCCTACATTATTTTAATACTCACAACACCATTATAATTTACTATTCTCTCAACTCATTCTCTCTCCTATTTTATTTTCACACTCACAACACTTTCAATATAATACTCCCTCCTTAAAATCAGTGCAAAAAGTGTTTGTGAAGTATGTTCCGGGACGGAGGGAGTATATATTGTCAAACGCATAAATTGGCACATAAAAGTGAAATAATCTAGATTCATCTAGGAGATTCATATTTTAAAACTGACGGAGTAAATACACATGATAAAGAGTGCGTCTGCTGAGAAACGCGTTTCTCCATAACTATGGAGAAACGTGTTTTTCATAGCCAGAAGCATTACATTTGATAACCAGAAAAAAAAAAACCCAAGGCCAAGATCAAAAGCTTCTGGATATCCAGAAGCTTTGCATTTGATAGCCAGAAGCTTTGCAGTTGATATCCAGAAGCTTTGTATTTGATAGCCAAAAGGATGTGAAATGTATATCCAGAAACTGTTAGGTGCATATCCGAAAGCTGTTAGGTGCATATCCGTGAAATGTGTTAGGGCATATCCAGAAATTGCTATTGAAGGTTTTACGGATATCTGAAACCTTCAAATGTATATCCAGAAACATTTTGAAGGTTTCTGGATATTCATTTGAAGGTTTCTGGATATCACTTTCATAGGTTTCTGGCTATCTAGCTCATTGTCGCGCGACATGTCGGGACCCGTATGGAGAAACGCGTTTCTCCCTAGATTTTGTGCATGATAAATTAGTTTCTAAATTTCAATTGTGAGTTACTTTGGGTACAGACCGGTATGGGAAGGGTACGGATTCGGCCCCTGCTATGCTATAGTACCGCACAACAATAGAAACAGACAGACGGTTTAGCTTGCGAGTGGAGTACACAAACGGACGAGATCGCACGCCGAGGTAATTAAATGGACTAAAATACCCTTAATGAAAGGCAAAAATGTGATTCGTCGAGATCGAAATGGACGACCACGATTAGAAAGAAAAGGGACTGATGTGTGGTGAAAACGGATCCGGAAGGGTACAATTTGCCCCAAAACCAGTGAACTAACAAATGGGCTAACCATTGTTGCGGCTTCCATGTTGCAACAAGAAAAAACACGAGACATGCTAGTGGGTGTACAAAAGAGAAAGTAGATATACCATTAATAATATTCACTGTAGCAATTAACTTGGTATAAAACAAGGTTTACTTTGCCACTCTCAATATAAACTACCATCATATATATGCAAGATTCAAGCATAGCACCAATTCACCATTTGGTATGACTGGGGGGAGGGTTGTAAATAAGAATAAGATTGGCTCGGGGATTATTATTCATGGGCCTCGATTGGGAGCGAAGCAGAAACACCCACCAGCTTGATCTTCTGGTATCATTCCTCCACCCTTGCTGGTATCAATTGATTCCAACAAGCGTACTACCTCATCCATATCCGGCCTCTTTTCTGGGTTTCCGTCCCAGCATTTTTTCATTATATTTGCCAATGCACTCGGACAACATCTTGGGATTTCTGGTCTCAGATTCTGAAGGGAAAAAATAGCATATATCAAATATAATAAATATCAGTTTTCATAGACAATAAAAAAAAAAAATCTACAACCCTAGATGAGATGCAAAGAAACATCCTAAGGTAGGGATATGAATTCTTCTGCTACCCGAAAAATCTTGTAGGGGAATATGGATGCAAGTCCAACTCGTGCACACAACATAATTTGTATTTTTAGAGAGGAACTTCGCCCTGCTATGTCTTCTGAAGCACAGGACAAACAAAGATCTACTTGCGTATTTCCTCTTTCCCATAATGATAGTCCCATTTGACTATTCAAACATTTAAAAAGCCTATTTTCATTTCCATTACTAACCTCAATCAGGGGCGGACACAAGTAGAGTTAAAGGGGTGGAAGTGAACCCCCCTTATTCAAATAGCGTGTATGGTTTAGTGGTTAAGATGTTGAGATTTTAACTTAAAGGTTGTAGGTTTGAGCCCCATATCAAGCATTTTTTTTTAAACTCAAATCTTTATAGTGTATTTGTGCACCCCCTTACAAAATGCTCTGGGTCCGCCACTGACCTCAATGAGGTTTACTTGTTACTCCATTACCCCCTCTTCTTCCTTGGTTGGTTGACTCTCATCCTCTCATCTCTCCCCTCTCTTCTTTCTTGGTTGACAATTAATTTAGGAAGTTCAATGATTTTGACCTAGTAATTTTGGAAATGAGTCTTTTTGGGACAAACAAAAAGGCAAATGGGAACATCTTTATGGGACAAAGGGAGTATTAAAGAGTTGTTGAACCAAATGTTAAAACATTTTCTCTGTTAAAGTGTCAAGTTAATCAAAGGTACGAAGTTAGTTCGGTGCATATAAACAGCTATATTCATTCTCATAGCCTAACTACATCTTCAGACATGCAAAAACAAGATCATTCTAAGAAACATCAACAACAATGGAAGGAGGGAAGAACAGCGTATGCATCCAAGATTCTAAAACATAAAATAAAAAATACTCACTTTGTCACTAAATGAATGTCCAAATTCACCAAAAAAAAAAAAAAGTCCCAAAAATGCGTCTTTTTTTGGAAAAAACTTTGTCCATATACGCTTTTTTACCAAAAAAAAAAAATCGCTATTCATTTCATTATCGTAAAACTAAATGTTTAGAAAGTGAATAACAAGAATATTTATGCATCTTTGTAATTACAATGCATAAAAATCCCACATTTTCAGAGTATCCCTTAAAATGAAATTTGGACATTCATTTAGGGACTGAGGGAGTAGAACTTTTTCAGTAACTGACCTGTCGAACAACTGCAGATGAAATTTCTGCAAAGCTAAGATTCATGTAAGGCAAATCACAGCAATAAATTTCCCATAAGCATACACCAAAGCTGTAGACATCGCATTTTCTGTTGTAGGGCTTCCCATCAAGCACCTACACAACATGCCCCATCAATCTTCTAATAATAAAATAAAGAAAATAAAAACGAAAAGGGCATAGTGCTGCTTAACAAAATCAAACAATTTAGCATTTGATACGAAGCCAAACATCCAAAACCTGCCAGGGGGTAGCAAGGTCATTTTACCTCTGGGGCCATATACCCGAGGGTTCCAGTTTCGCCAGTCATATCCTTAGGATTCTGAGCCTCAACACGAGCAACGCCAAAGTCAGCAATTTTTAGGTTCCTTTGAGTATCGAGTAACATATTTTCAGCCTTGACATCACGATGTACAATCTTCTCTGAATGCAGATAGCTCAATCTACAAAATGAATAGATAAGTAAATATTTTTCATCAAAAAATATTTGTCGCAAACAAAAGGAAACAATATTTTTACTAATTACTCACCCCCTAGAAAGATCCAAAGCAAGTTGAATCACAATCTTATAGGCAAGTTTCTTTTTCCTGTTTTTGTATAAGAAACCTTTTAATGTGCCACCCGCAAGGAATTCCACAACCACACAGCAGGCCCTTGAAGGTAGGTTGGTAGAACCCTCTGAAGGGTTCTTTGAAGGAATTACAAGATTGGAAGTCCCCATTGACGCACCAACAAACTGCAATCAACACAGTTACAGTTATCACTATACCCAGATCTTTTGCCAAAAGAGATCAAGAGAAAATTTGAAATTTATTTTGGTAATTCATTTTGGGACGGAGGGAGAATAAAATAACACAATCAAGGTTTCAGGTAGAAAAACTACTTCGAGAAAGTTAGCCATGGCAAAGAAAAATACGGAGTAAAAGAAATTTCTGCAAAATAAAAACTAGCACAACACCATTTTGAAGCAACCCCCAGTCCCCACCCCCACTTTCTTCTCCTCATAGCATATTTAAATATTAACTAGCATATGCTTGAATAAGAATACATTTAGAAAAAATAGTTGAAAGAACCATGTTTGTACTTTTGTGACATTGGGATGGTCAAGCTTGTGCCAGACAGCAACTTCCTGCCGGAATGATGCCCGCAGAGAAGCAGTTTCGGCAGCAGTGGCCATGCCATCCTCTCCCCAGTCCAACAACTTCACTGTAATTTCAAAGAAAATGCCAATTAATCAATTTTAAAATAAGATATGAAATCGGCGTGGTGTAGGTCTGTTCTGGCTTAGATTAAGAAAAGGATGACAAGTTGATTGACAGTTCTCAATAACTGGCTTGCAGGTCTAGTATAAAACAGAAGCAAGATATTTTTTCACTACCCACGTAACCTTTACCTAAAACAAAATAAATAAATAAATAAAAATGAGCATTTCATAACCAAACTTGATGTCATTGTGAAGCTACCTTGAGATATAACCTAAACCAGCTTTAAATGTATTGTTACTTAACAAAGCATACAAGTTTCGCACACTTAAGAAAACAAAAATAGTAAACAAACTTATCCACCGAAAATGTGGCGATCACTGGAAATATTAGGAACCTCTAAAAGGGTGTATAAGCTTGAAGCACGAATCAACATTCAGAATGCAACTGCAAATGTCCTACAGAATTTCAACTTGTTAGAATAGGATACTAAAAAGTTTTGGCTTCACACAAATTCCTTGAAAAACCCTCTGTATTCATGTGGTTCATTTTCCAGAAAAGGGTGAGCTAGCACAATGTAAAGGTTGATCCATTGGCACCGGGGTGCACAGATTTGAACTACAGTACAGCCTTCCATCGCAGTTTTCATACTCCCTCCGTCCCGGCCGACTTAGGATTTTTTGAAATGGCACGGGGATTAAGGAAAAGGTAAATGTTGTGAGTGTAATTTAAAAATAGGAGAGAGAATGAGTGGAGGGAATAGTAAATTATAATGGTGTTGTGAGTATTAAAATAATGTAGGAGAGAGAATGAGTGGAGAGAATAGTGATTTAAGGTTTCCATTTTGGGCCGTCCTAAGTCGGGTGGGACGCCCAAAATGGCAAAAAGTCATAAGTCGGCCGGGACGGAGGGAGTATACTTCAAGCAATAGCAACACAACCAATCTGAAAGCATTACAATAATAAAAATTTATTCTTTTGAGCATAAATAATGAAATAATTTTCTTTTCAGTTTTCAGATTAAGATATGGTTTTTTAAAATATGTGATTTTTTCCTAGAAAAATTATTAATCGGGGAAACTGGGTAGTGGGTGTGAGTGTTTTGGTATAGATGAATATAGGAGCGGGAGGAACTGTGGAGAGATCAACAAGGGAAAAGTCCAAGAGCCAAATAACCTGCTTTCCCTATGTCATTCCCAAAACCCAACAGTGTCCCAAGCTTGGTGCACTTGATAACCCTCCTCATTCTGGATGACTATGAATGTAAGGCAATACTACTGACTATCCACATACAATTTCATAACAATTTACTAGTTTGAGAAGAATACTCGAAAGATATATATATATATATATATATATGATAGTGTTATAACAGATCTATGTAAAAGATAGAAAATAAATCAATTACACAATACAACAATATACGTGGTTCACCAACTTGGCTACGTTCACGGACAGAGGGCAAGAATATTATTATCAATTGGCAATCACCGAATACAATCTCTAATCTAATGCACGAACTTCTTGATCACAAGAATTCACAACTGTGCAAACCCTAGATCTAGAGAAACAGAGAGACAAGAAAACCCTTGAAACACCTAGAATTATTGATCTCCATCATACTAGAAATTACAACATCTAAAATTGCTAGGGAATAAAACTTATTTATAATGCCTATTCCTAACCCTGTAAGTTTTTATAATCCTGTACCAAATCTGCCGCTGATCATGCCCAATCCGCACGAGGGCGCGATCGCCCCGGTCTAGGGCGCGATCACCCCGTCCGCCCAAACAGGCACCGCGCGATCGCCCCTTTCTAGGGCGCGATCGCCCCAAAAATTCAGAGACTCCGCGCGGTCGCGCTCCTACCTGGCGCGATCGCTCCCTAGATGCTGTCACAGGAATTACCGATTTGCCCCTTATTCAATCCTCTAATCTGTTTCCAATTTAGATGGCATCAAACTCAACAAATCTACACCTTGACATCTAACCTCCCGATCACAAAATCAGAACTCCCGTCTGCCCTGTGTTATGCTAAACACCCAACTTGTCCTCCGGACAACCAAAACTTTATCTCCCTATGCACCCAAATGGGTTACGCCGAACACCAAAACACTTGCTGCAACAGTTTATCAGACCCGTTCAACAAGTAAACAAACGTGTCTACCTGACACCTAAATGTATCCCCCTATATACCCAAGTTGTGTTGCACCAAGCACACCAATGTGTCTCCAAGACACCCAATTGTGCCACCGCAGTATGCACTCAAAATTGCCTCAACCGGCAATTGGGCAAATCCAGTCGACATTGGATCTTGCCAACCCAAACAGATGAAGCGGCCATATCCGTGGAATCCCAACAGTACGTACCTTTTCATCGATTCCTTCCTCGCTTTCCAATTTTGTGTGTTGACCTGCTAACCGTAGCTTGCCCAGTTCAACTCCACCTTAATTAACTTGTTGCCCCACCTGTTTATCAACCACCCCACATGAAACCATGTAACATGCTTCTTTCATATGTGTCTCTACCATACCCTTTGTACGATACTTGACACCCAAACCCAGAAACGTAGATCCTTGTAGGACGTACAAGGAACCTTGTTTTACCCCTTCCATAATTACATTCGAACCCTTGCAGACATTTACTGCTCCACCTTCACCTTTGAAACTGTATCCCATCTTGTTTAGCCGACTAAGCGATATCAGATTCTTCGTTACTTCAGAAACATGTCTAACCTTGTTTAATGTACAGAATTTACCACCCAAAGTTCGCACCCTGATGTAACCCATGCCAACTACCTTGCAGACAGAACCGTTAGCAATATAAATATCACCCCCTTCCGTCTACTCGTACGTTCTGCACGAACACATGTGATAAGAATCCCCATAATCAAGAATCCATGTATCTTTCATACCTTTGTCTTCTTCGGTTACTAGGGCATAGTCCTCCTCATCGTCTTCTGCCATATCTGCATTAGACCCAGATTGCTCGCTCTTATTCAACCTGTGATATTCAAGTTTCCAATGCCCCTTTTCCTTATAGTAAGTACAAACATCTCCAGGTTTTGGACCCCTTTTATAAGAACCCTTGTTTCTCCTACCTTGGCCCCTATTGCATTCTGCAACCAACCCTGCTGACTGAGATTCTGTAGATAAACCGCTCGCCTTTCGGCGCAAATCTCTGGTCTTGAGATTATTCTTAAACTCTTCCAAAATAACCGTATCCTTACCATTAATGCAGTAATTCACAAATCCCTCATATGACAATGGTAAGAAGACACACAATATAAGAGCAACATCCTCATCTTCAACCTTAACATCAATATTACGCAACTCAAGTAATAAAGATGTAAACCGATCTATATGATCCCTAATGGGCGTACCTTCCATCATTCGGAGAGAATACATCTTCTACTTCAGATATAACTTATTGGTCAATGATCGTGTCATATACATATCTTCTAACGCAAGCCACAGAGCACCTCCAGAATCAGTATCTATAGTATCCGCTAGAACATCATCATCAAGGCACCTGATGATTTTAGAGTGGGTCTTCTCATCTAGCGCGATCAGATCTGCTTCTTCCTTCTCAGTTGCCTTCCTCGAACCATCTGCCGTTGCAGCCGCTACAGCACCTATGGAACCTGCTACCGCTTTTCCCTTTGAATCTTGACGATTCCTGATTGCAGCAGCTACCGGAGCCCACAAACCCTTGTCTCTCAACAAGGCCTTCATCTTGATCTGCCAAACAGAAAAACTATTCTTCCCATTGAACTTGTCAACTGGTAATTCGATTCCTGATCCCATCTTCTTTTACAGCGGAACACCCTAGACCTTTATCAACCTAACCGGCTCCGATACCAGTTTGTTATAACAGATCTATGTAGAAGATAGAAAATAAATCAATCACACAACACAACGATATACGTGGTTCACCAACTTAGCTACGTCCACGGGCATAGGGCAAGGATATTATTATCAACTTGCAATCACCGAATACAATCTCTAATCTAATGCACGAACTTCTTGATCACAAAAATTCACAACTGTGCAAACCCTAGATCTAGAGAAACAGAGAGACAAGAAAACCCTTGAAACACCTAGAATTATTGATCTCTATCACACTAGGAATTATAATATCTAAAACTGTTAGGGAATAGGACTTATTTATACTGCCTATTCTTAACCCTGCAAGTTTTTAGAGTCCTGCACCAAATCTGCCGCTGATCAGACCCAATCCGTACTAAGGCACGATCGCCCCGTCCGCCCAAACAGGCACCGCGCGATCGCCCCAAAATTCCAAGAGACTCCACGCGATCTCGCTCCTGCCTGGCACGGTCGCTCCCTATGTGCTGTTACAGGAATTGCCGATTTGCCCCTTGTTCAATCCTCTAAGCTGTTCTCAAGTTAGATGGCATCAAACTCAATAGATAGAAACAGAGAAAATCTATTAACAGTTTCCCATCTGTATTAAGGAGAGCATGCTCATACAAATGTCAAAACTACAGATTCTATGTTCAGTCTTTCATGAAACTAGAAAAGTAAATACATATAGGAAGCCTATGATATTATGTGTGGTGTTTAAGTACTGTAACCTTATGTTTACAAAATCGCCAAGTAATGTCAACATTTTAAGAACAATCACAATTGATTTACAGGGGCAACTAATGCAATTTCTTCAACTCAATGAAATAACACTTGCTCTCAATCTACAGGAGTCATGTTAAATGCAAATTAAGAGTGTCTTAATCTCTAAACATATCCAATAATGTTGGACACAAATAACAGACTTGTTTTAAGTCCACTCTACTATCAAAATAACCTCTGCAGGTTATATAAAAGGTCACTTCTTCTAATGCCCCTCTGGCGATATTCAAACCCAATGCAGGACGCATCAGATCTAAAATTCCACAGACACCCTTCGCCCTCTTATAACTGACTTATAAGACTACTTTATCTCTTATAAGAGACTTATAAAAGACTAATTTGTCTCTTATATTAATTTATAAGACAATTTTATCAACAAAAAAAAAATAAATTTTCAATATTAACAACAAATTAATCTCATAATTTACACATTAAACCTCTTATAGCTGAATTATAAGAGCAACTTGCGTATTATAACTATTTCGCCTCTTATAATTGACTTATAAGACAATTGTTTTCAACCAAAAATCAAAAATTTCAATAACGACGACGATTCAATCTCATAATTTACACATTACAACTTTTATAGCTTAATTGTAACTGACTTATAAGACTACTTCATCTCTTATGAGACTAATTTGTCTCTTATATTGACATATATGACAATTTTTTTAACAAAAAAATAAAATTTTCAATAATAACAACAAATTAATCTCATAATTTACACATTATAACTCTTATAGCTGAATTATAAAATCAACTTGCCTCTTATAACTAACTAGTACATGCCCGTGTCCAAGGACACGGTTTTTTTTAATTTTTTTTTTTAAAAAAAAAAATTTTAAGGGCAAAATGGGAAAGGGACAAATGTATGAGGGCAAAATGGGAAAAAAACCCATTTGAAACTATTCATTCAACTGTTCACCCATTCTACCATTTATACTATAGATTTAACAATTTTTTTCAACCAAAAAAATTAAAAATTTCAATAATAATTTTATACTTGTTATTTCTATTAATATGCCAAGTCTCAATTTGTTAGGTGCAGATCTGCTTTTGCTTAGTCTAGATCGGGAGAAATCAGAGTTGTTGATCCACAGATCAACGGCCGCGATGGCCGATAGAACGAGGCTGAAGGAGCTGGATAGGAAGGTGAAAACGAATGAGAAGAGTATGGAAGAAATGGATGTGAATTTGGGTGGCTATGCGAAATGTATTGAAGGATTGGAGAAATCAATGTAGGATATGATGGGGGTATTGCAGGAGATCAAGGCACAAGGGATTTAGGCACAAAAGAAGGATTTGCCGACAAATCAAACGGGTAGTGGTTTTCACTATGTAATGAAAGACCTATCAATGAAAAGAATCAGAGGTATACTCCTCATTCCACACCCCAAGCTATGATTCACACTATTCCTGTTCACACACAAACACCAAACATTACAACTCTCAATTTTTGTTAGGTGCAGATCTGAAGGAAATGTTGCATCAGGAAATCAGGGACGAAGTATTTACTGTGTGTGTTTTTAGAGAGAGAGAGAGATATGTGAAAAAATGAAGTTGAGGGGAGGGAGGAGAAGGGGAGCCAATGGGTGTCTGGGGAATTCTGGGGAGTACTCTTTATTTGAGATTTACAAAAAAAAAAAAAAAATAAAAAAATTAAAAGGAATAAAATATGGGCAGGGAGGCCCTAGGGGAATTTTTCCTACATAAAACCCTGCTCAATAGTTTAGATACTGATGCAGTGCATGATGGGAAGTGAAAAGTCAGCAATCACATTCACAGTATTTTAGTATTGGTCCAAGTTCAGCTACTCAATGAATCTTCTATGGTTCATGTTTTTGTTTATTTTAAGTCTTTAATGCTATGCCTATATATGGCCTAGCTCTGGAAGTTACCCAGCAGATTTTTGGATGTATTGAAAATAACCTTATATGAGATTAGTAGAGCTTGGCTCCTAATTTTCCTCCTTTCTTCTGTTGTGACCGTGAATTCCAATTCAGTTCCTACCTTTCTGATGGCCAGACTGCAAACGCTATCTCCAATGCCTGAGGTGTATATTTCTGTGAAAGATATTTTGACGTGTATATCATCACCCAGTAGCTGAAGTAATAGGGCTTTAATTTCTCTTTCACTTGATAAACTCGGGACTAAAAATGAACCACCAATATAAAAAGATATCATGAACAATAGTAGATCCTTCAAAAAGTAATGCCCGTGAACATCTCTCACCTAATTCATCTTTCTCCATTTTATTTATTTAAGAATAATGAGTTGAAAATTCTAAGACTAATGGGAAAAATTAATCAATAGATAAAATAGAAAGGTATAAATTAAATGATAGAAAAATATAATAAGAAAACAAAATAATAACTTTGAATCACAATGTTGGCTCTTTCATCTTTCAAGTTTCAAGAAAGAAACCCTAGGCTAAAACCCTAGTAAGTCTCGATATTCTGGGGAGAGAGAGGGAAACGAGAGAGAGATAAACCACATGGGCATAAAATCTTCGCAGGCAATCTGTTTTATCCAGGACCAAGTATCAAGGCCCAATGCCCACCTTTCTGTAGTTACAAGAGAAAGTAAAAAATGTGAAAGAAAAGGGTGGGGACTAATATTTGGCCAAACCTTGAGGGTGGGCAGTACAATTAACCCCTTTAGAGAGTGTAGAAAACTTAATACAGCTGAAACCTGATCAAATTAAACAATCATAATCAAACATGTATGCTTAGGTAGCTTTTCGAAGGTTTGGCGTGGGGTGGGGGTGAAAGAGGCAGAACAAAGATTTCTCATTCAATAGCGTGCATCAGCAATTTGCAGGAAATACATTTGTGCAAAAATATCGTTTCATCTTTCCCATGTTGAACCATAGATTTTTTAGAAGGTATGCATCGTTCATTACATTTTCTCTACAAGAGAAACCATAAACGCAAGTAGATTGATAACAGAGTATTCATTTTGGGACAAGACAAACATTAAAATAGCACACCCATTTTTTCATGGGAAAGTAAAAAAGGGCGACTTAAATCCTGCTACAGTGTAGTTCGTAGCTGGGAAAGCAGTTTCTGCATAAACCAACATTAGTCATTGAAAAGTTTAGGGCAAGTTTAGGAGCCAATTTAATCATTACGACTATGTTTGGAGAAAATAATTGGGCTGTGCATCATGCAACCACATTTTTTATCGTGGATAGGAGCTCAACAATAACGGACATTTCTTCCATGAGCTCCTTGCTAGACTAACTCAAGGTGCTAATTTAATTTCACATTATAAACTATTCCAGAAGTTTGACTTACTCCTATTGAATACTGAACTTGGTTTACAGATCACTGGTTCCCGTAAGAGTTAATATCTCAATATCTAAACCCTTTCTTGTTCTTTGTCCGCCTTTGAACTCGTATCTTGGTTGTGGACAGGTTTGTCCTTAACTTACCCTGCCTAATCAGAGAGTCTGTTTCCTTGGTTAAACCCATAACCTCCATGTCCCAATATAACAAATTATTCTTCCACCAAGCCTAGACCTTAATACATCTTTACCGTGAAAAGAAATGAAAGACGTTCACTTTACTTTATCAACCTTTTGTCACTGCCTTTTCATGATAGTAACTTGGTCATTGTTTTCTACTTTCTTTAACTTCAGTAATTGAAACTAATAGATTTCGGCATCCGTACATTTGTCTATTTAGCATGCTCCTTTGTTGCAAAAAGCCATGCACATTACTACCAGTAAAGCATTGCCTAGAAAATTGGTCGAAATACCAACATTCTAATCACTGATTCACCAAAAACTTAGAAAAAAAGCCAGAATTTGGAAACATATGTCTGCCAGAATCTGGAAACATATGTCTAATAAAAATTCACAAAATCCCATGACTCTAGTGTTACGATAACATAAATGAAAACCTCTAATAAATAACACAATAACAACAGCAACAACAATGCCCAAAACCTCTAAGAAATACATGAATAAAATAATAATGAATCAGAGCATATAACAAAGTGTTTGTCATCAGAAGAAGAGGGAAAATGAGATATTTACCTGCAACATCCTGGCTGTCATAAGTTCCACGATAAACAGTACCATAGGTACCTCGAGCAAGAAGATACCTTATAGTCATCTTTGACAAGTCAATCTCCCACACTTCCTTGGGCTTATTGGGCTCTACATTTCTCGACCAAACCCGACTCAAGTGCTTCTCCAGCTGAACATCCAAGTTTTTGAGATCAATCTTATCAGCTCTAAAAATCATGTCTTTTGTACTAATGCTTCCCTTACTCTTTCCCAACATATCTTTCTCGCTATGACTTCCTAACCCTTTCAACTTCGAATCCAAATTCTCTGGTTTCGGATTCTCCCCAATCCCCTCACTTGTTTTAGAATCCATTGTCAATGATCAAAAATATGGATCAAGAATCCACAATAATTTCTTGCATCAAACCTCAATTTTGGACAATAAAAAATAGACAATAATTCACACAAGAAACAAGTCAATCAAACAAATTATCAATCCTGGTTCAACTAACTGAAGAAAAAATTAAATACAGGGTTGATGTTGCCAAACAAAATCAAAAGAACACACCAACAACCTCAATCCTTAATTTAAACAATTTGTCTCCTTCAAATTTGGTATGTAATAGACAAAATAATCTTCTTTAAGTCAAACTTCCAATTCCGTTAATAATAATGAAGAAAACCGGCTTAAAATATGAAAGAAACTCAACCCACCTAACCCAATTCGTCGCACTGTTTTTTGCCCTAATTTTGAGAAAAGTCAATTCCTTCAATCACCAAATTAAAAATGCAATGATAAGCATGAAAAATATAAAATTAAATCAAGAACCCTAAACATCCTCATCACCAACCAAACAATCCATTCTATTTTTTTCTTTTCAAAAAGTAAACCCTTTTGAAAAAGACACAATCCCAACAATTTATGACAAGGACAATAGACCCACCGAAATAATTGAGAATGAAAAATGCTCAATTTGAACAATCAGAAAACACCCACAAAATAAAATTCGAAACCCAGAAAAGAAAAATCAAAACGTCCCCAAAAGTCAGAGAGGGAGACCAAAAGGTTGACAAAACCCCTAATTGGGTGAGAACGTTTATGAAAAGCTTGGTCTTTGAAATTTCAACTCATGACATCAGCTGAAATGAGACACAAGAAAAAGCTCTGGCCTTTGTAGATGAGCAGAGAAAAACAAGAAAATGGTGAATGAATGGAGAGACGTTTTCAAGTGGGGATTGGAGAGGGAGAGAGAGAAATTAGGGAAAGAGGTGACAGAGATTGTAAAGGTGTTATATATACGTGTATGTATATATGGAGAGAGAGAGGGGAACAAGAGATTATAGAGAGAGAAAAGGGCGGGGAAGGGTGGTGGGTGGTGTTTATTTTTGCCTAAAATAAGGCCCAACAGATATTTACGCCAAAACCGAAAGTACCATTCCGTGCATGTACTTCTAACGAATTACCCGTTGGTTTATTGACCAAATTACCCTTCTCTTTCTTTGTATTTCCAATTGAGGAATTTACAAGTACTCCCTCCTCTCAAAATACTTTCTACTTTTAAAGCTTTTCACACATATTAATACTTACAAAGAAACAAAGAAAGAGAAGGGTAATTTGGGTTAAATTATGTTAAAGTTTTATAGAATGAGAATTGTTATTCATTTTCGCACATTTATTTAATACCCTCACATTACTAAGTTTACTTATAAAAACTAAAACTGCACCCCCATTATTACTATTATACTAATTACTAAGTTTACTTATCATTTACCCATTGTCTCTTTCTCTCAATTTCATCGGGCATTTTGCTCCATGATGCTCCTCCCTTCAGCCCCACTCATCTCCTCCTCCACCGCCTACCTCCTGCTCCTCTCTCTTCCATGTCTCTTTATTTAACTGTGTGTTGTTTCTGTGTGTGTTTTTGTGTTCAAAGATTCAATCTTTCTCTCTCTAAACACATCCATGGCTGTTCTTGTAAACAAGCTCCCTTCTCTCTCATCTTCATCCTCTTCATTTCTAACCAAATCAAGAAAACCCAATTCGATTAAGCTGAACCCACCCATTACAATACATTCATTGCTCAACATCATCCACCTCCCCCTTTACAGAAAAACATTCAATCGAGCGATACCAAAGAGACAGTTGGATTTACAAGAACGAATTACAAAACCCTTCATCATCATCTTGCTCTCTCCCACTACCCTCTAACCAAGTTCGCAGACACCATCCCTCTCCCTCTACCCACCATCGTCGTCGGCAATGTCTTGGTCCCTTTCTCTCTCTTTCCCAGTTCCCCTTTTTTCGTTTTCGATTTTGGATTTTGAAAGATATTAACCCAGATCTTAACCTATAATTTCGATTTTGATTATTTGTTTTGATTTTGGTTTTCGATTTGCAAATGAAAAGTTCCTCTATGCCTGATTTTGCATTTGTTTTAGATTTGTTAACTCAAATCGGCGGTGTTGATGTTGGACAGTGGTGGTGGATGTTGGACGGTGATGGTGCCGATTATTGCAGACGGTAGTAGCGATGGTTGGGTGTTTTGTTTGAAGAGGGAAATTAAAAGGATCAAATTTTAGTTTTTTTTAATTTCTTAGTTTTTAACATTAAAAAAAATAATTGCGGGTGTACAACAACTTACTAAAGGGTAATAGAGTCATTTCAATTAATGGCATTTTTTTGAAAATAATAATGCGGGGGTATTAAGTAAACTTGCGGGGGTGAATAACAATTCTCTTATAGAAAACTTTAAAACTACAAATATTAAATATTTTAGGATAAAAATCTCTTCTAAGATTTCAAGTATTTTGGGAAGGAGTGAGTCCATTTGTTTTGCTATTACCAGTGCATGTCATGTATTATTGAGTGTTAGTACATGTTCTTAATGAGTGTCAGTGCAGTGATGTGCGTAAAGAGTATCAGTGTTACAGTCAATTACTGACGAGTATATAAAGCGATGTGAATAAAACAGACACATATAGAGTTGCAAGTTATTTATAGATATCCGCATTCATTCGATCACATTATTATAGATACTTGTAGTCTCCTATCCAAGATGATAACAATATGAAGATAATGTTCGATGTTTCGGCTCAATTTTTGTGGAATGAGTAACTTGCATCTGCATGTGGTCATCAAGTTTATCGAAAACCAACGTGACGAAGAGTTTGAAATAGATGAGAAATCCATACAAAATGAACATCTTCATGGCATGGATACATATGATAAATTTTGTATGTTTGATCGTGTGTTTTGGGCATTTGTGCGTTATATTGAAGCTTACTTTAAACGTTGGCCTATCTTTTATGTTGATGGTACGTTCCTACTTGGTAGATATGAAATGGTAATATTTATTGTTATGGGTGTTTACGCTAACGGTAGTCTACTTCCTTTGGCATTTATTGTTGTTGGAAAATAGAATCATTTCACTGGCGTTAGTTCCTATATCTTGTTTGCATACATATTATCAAAGGTCGTGATGTATGCTTGCTTTCTAATCATCATCAAGACATTCTTAAGACTATTGCAGAAAATACTTGGTGGCCAAATGTGAATCATCCATAGTACTTGAGACATATGTAAACAAATTTTTTGGACAAGCATAAGGGTAGTGATTTGAAGCGCCTTTTTTGGGTTGTTGATTGCGCACATCAAAATAGAAAATTGAAAAATATATTGTTTGATTAGTTTAGTTAAACCCGAGTCAATTAAGTTATTTGAACACTTAGATGTTAGAATGTGTGACGCGCGAGCTAAAGTGTGAGCACTTAACAATATTCGTAAAATCAGCAAAATTTAACATATCATATCTACCAATCTACCAAGCCAAAAATTACAAAAAAAATATCATCGGAATGATATCCGAGTGTAATTTCTAGAATATTTTTCATATTGAAATTTGAAAATATTTAGAGAGAGAGTTATGACTAGTTTACAAAATGACAGTTATAAAGACATATACATCCAAATTTTGACTAACTTTTAGAGTTTCATGAATCTTAGAATATATCATCTATATTATCTATAAATTATAAATTCTTAGATTTTTTTAAAGTATTTTTAGTGATTATAAATTTGGAGTGATGTTTCAAGTAAACTATAATTACCTTATAATTTGTCATTGTAAGAGAGTTGGATTTTGAGTTTGATCATATTATAAAGTTGTGTTTTGTGCCTTATTGTATGTTCATAATTAATTCGGTAGATTTCGTTGTTAGTGAACAACTGGTGGTCCCAAAGGGGCAACAAGGATGAAAAATAGCTAGAGGGGGATGAATAACTATTTTGAAAATCTTTTTCAACACTTTTGCAAATCAATAGCTAATGCGTATTAACTCAATAATGTTATGAAAAGTGTTTAAAGAGTTTGTGAAATGTACAGGGGAATATTTTGGGGTGCTTAGAACTCACACGTTTGAAAAGCGCTTGGCTAAAAGTAAGGCACAAAATGGGAAGCTTAGGCAATTTTAACTATTACACATATAACTCAAACTCATTACCTATAAAGATCAAACAATTAAAGCAAGTAAGTATAAGTAAGAGCTTAATGTAAAGAGCATAAAGTATATACACAATATTTGGAGAGGTTCAATCGTTAAAGATCTGCATCTGCTTTTCTAACCACAAGATTTTATATTGATATTGTTTTCTTGGGAGTTTACAAATTATGCAGAGCATAAATCAAAATCTAACTTTAAATCAAATCCTACACTATAACCAGTGTATCTCCAAAAGAAATATCTAAATGATCAATCTTCAAGAGGGGTGGGTGGGTGGGTGTGTGTGTGTGTGTGTGTGTGTTTTAGAAATTAAGGCTATTTTGATCTATATGATTTAGAGTACAATAATTTCTAAGTGTTACAAGGCATTAGGATTTGGGCTTGGAATGAGGAGTACGAAGGTTGTTCTTGTGAAATCTGGAAATCTATGAGCAATCTTCAAATCTTTAAGAAGGTCTCTCATGCAACTTCAAATGTTTGAAGTTAGGGAGTATTTATAGTAGAGACTTCAAGCCGTTGGAAATCCTTGGAGGTAAGTACAAAAAGGACAATGCGTTGTTGCATGTTGATTGGTCCAATTGTACCTTACTAGTCGTTAGAAACAAAGCATTTTGGATAAGATTAAGAGCTGTCATGGACAAGTGTCTTCATCTGAGATCATCAATTAAGCTTTCGTGCATCATTGGATTTTCAAGTGCTTGGGCTAGTCTTAATATTTATTAAGTCTTCTAATTCTTAAGGAGTTTAGGCATCCAAGCGCTTTAAATAAGGCTTGGGCGCTTAGATCTAATAAGAGTTCAGGCGCTTCACAAAAGGGAAGTTGTCAAGCGCCTCAAAACATGGGATCAACCCTAGAAAGCCTATCTAATAACAAATGGATTTGACTAAAAAATGAAGTGTAAATACTTCTTATATAGGGTCCTAAAGTTCATGAAATAAAACTTAGATGATGGTATCAATCAAATCTAACAAATTTAGGAGTTTATTAGTGAGCATACCCAACAACAACCTTTACTTTGTATCTCTTTGGTGGATTCCGTGAAGTGGTGAGTGTTTATACGCTCTATCTCCAAGGTTGATTCTTTGTAGTGGTGAACATTACTATTTATTTTCTATATTTCCTTCCGCTGCTATTTTCCTGTATCAATGTGACAACTATATAAAAAAAAATATGATCAAAACTCTTACCTAACAAATTTAAACCTTAATTGTAACCACAATGGAGCACTATTATGTTAAAAAACCTAGAAAATTTAAGCATGATATTTGAAGAAAATAAAAGTGGAGTATGAAATACAACACTCATCTAGCGAATTTGAAGATGCTACTTCGAGTTGCGATGTATACTATGAGGTAACCCTATTTTTACCCCTCTCTCTCTCTCTCTCTCTCTCTCTCTCTCTCTCTCTCTCTCTGTGTATTCAGCATTGGTGTTGTGTGAGTGTTTGAATGAATTGCATAAATGAAATCCTGACTATAAGTGATTTGCTTAAAGTTGCTAGTGCTACTACCAAATTTATTTAAAAACTCGCTATTATTACTAGCGATTTTATTTGTTGTTACAAAGTACTAGTGATTTTAAGAGATCTGTGTTAAAATGATTGATTAGATTATTAATCTCATTTTCTTTTTATTATGGCGAAAAGGACATCCTCTTCCCTCTTTACGCAAATGAAACCTAGACTATTCTGATAACCAATTGGGATCATACAGGGTCGAACTACGGAGACCTGTTTTAAAGAACAGGCAAAACCAAATGTTTCGCGCCTAGTGAAGCCTATTATATTTATGCATGTAAAGTGGTGCCTAGCGAAGCCTATTATCTCTTATGTATGTAAACATTTTGAATTTTAGTTCTGCGCCAATTTTTTTTTTTTTAGTAAAGAACAAGCAACACCAAAATATTTGGTATAGATCCGCCACTGGGATCACACCACTTATACAAACTTTTACAATTATCTGTAATAAATTTATCTATATTTTATATCATCTTTGTTTTTACTCACAATCTTTCTTTTCCTTTCAAAATTTCTATATGTTTTGTTTTTTGCTTTTTAATCATTGTCTTTATATTTTGAATGCTCTATTAATTTATTTATGAAAGATTTTTTTTTATCAATTGGATAGATCAATAGGAAAATCATCTGATATACTTTATAAGATTGTACATTGTGCAAAGTAAAAACCTGCAAAGCATGTCGATTGACTTGTAGTTGATCCATGCAGTTGATGTAGCACACTCTTTATCAAATGGGTTCCAGAAATATCAGATTTTATTCTAGCTTAATTTCACTATACTAAAGAGTCCAAATGAACTTTTAGAATTTAGAAAAACCGATACCAGTAGGATACAAGTAAAGAGTAATAGATTTGGGTTGTAGTTGTTTTGTGTTGGAAGAGCGCCTTGGGGAAGAAGGAACACCCTTAAAAGCGTGCGGAGGAGGCGCCCGGAAGAAGCTCCTAATAGGGGTGTTAGAGGAGCGCCCTGGGGATTGAAGGAGCTCCCTTAGAAGAGCCCGAAAGAAACTCCGGATAGGGGGCGCACGGAAGGAGCGCTAGCTCTCAAGGAGCGCCTGTTCTAGGAGCACGTATGGTTCCCGGATTTACGAGATCTCTTCCCGTGAATTTCGGGATATATTTCCTTATCAATTTGTATATCATATCCTTGTTTATGTGCATTTATATCAAGTAGTTAGCGATATATTAGGGATTGGTATCAATCAAGTTGTTAGCGTAATCTTAGGGATTGATAAGGATTGTAAATATTTGTAACAAGATTAGACCTAGATCTTGAGGTTGTATAAATAGCCGTTCACGTCATTGGAATAAACATAGAAAATTCTTCCCCCTCACCCTCTTGATTTCCAACTTGGTATCAGAGCAGTGATCTTGAAAAAAACCTTAAATTTAAATACAACTCAACGCAAATGGCTGCCGAGAGTAGTGAGAAAAGAACCCCCTACTTCCTTTCATCGAGTGATAATCCTGGACAGATTCTCACTCATGTCCAATTGAAAGGAGAAAACTATGAAGAATAGGCTTGTGTTTTCAAGGGTTCGTTGAGAGCCAAAATGAAAATCGGATTCATTGATGGAACGATTGACCATCGAACAAAAGCAGGATATATAATTTCCTTGTTTATATGTCATGGATCTTCAACACTATTGAACCGAATCTTCGATCCAAGATGACTTACGTGGAGGAGGCAAGGATTTTGTGGAATGACTTGGAGCAGAGATTCTCGGTTGGTAATGGGGCAAGGGTGCAACAGATTAAGTGTGACCTAGCCAATTGTAAACAACAAAAGAACAAAAGTGTGGTTGCTTACTATGGTCGGATTAAGAAGCTGTAGGATGAATTGAATGACTATAACAAGGTTCCGGCGTGTTCTTGCACCAGATGCAATGTAAGATCAACTTAAAGCTCACTCACGAAGGGAGGAGGAACGAGTACAACAGTTAATTATGGGACTCGAGACACCTAAGTTCGAGAATGTGAAACCAAACATTCTAAACTCGAAGCCTCTTCCCAACGTAAATAAAGTATATTCAATGGTGGTGAGAGAGGAATGTGTCAAAGGGAGCGCACGAGAGGAGTACTCAGAACCTATGAGCTTTGTGGTGTGCACCAACATTGGGGTCTAAAATCCAGGGGGAGAGCAAAGAGATGGGCAATGTTACTTGTAGACATTGCAAGAAAAAGGGACACAAAGTTGACTCTTGATTCAAGCTTGTGGGATACCAGAATGGTGGGGCGGGCAGTCCTCACGAAATGGAAAGGGAAAGAAAGGGCATAATGTTGAGTTTTTAAGTGCTTGGGCCAACACTATACAAGTGAATGATGATGATGGCGCAGGGATGACAGATGTAGAGCGTGCTCAACTCTTGGGACTCATAATGAACAGTGGAACAGTTTCAAAATTATGGTTCAGACTAACTTTAAAAGTAATGAGCGCATGAATGATGAGTCTTGGCTAGTGGATAGCGGGGCTAATCGGCATATAACAGGAAACCTTGCCTTGCTTGGCAATATTCGTAACATTGAAACTAGTTGAGTAATACTGCCTAATGAGAAGTACATCATTGCCACAAAAGAAGGCGATGGTAAAATTGGGCCTAAACTTGTTCTGTAAAATGTGTTATATGCTCCATCATTTAATTGCAATTTGTTGTCTTTCTCTCAGTTTCTTTGTGACTCGAATAATTTTTTACAATTTTTCGACAAACTTTATGTAATACAGGACCGAACCTCAAAGACGTTGATTGGTGCAGGTGAACAAAACGAGGGGTTGTATTATTTGAGGAAGTCTACCAAAGCACGAGTCTGCAGCGCTAAGGAACTTGAGAAGCATGAATTGTGGCATCAGTGGTTGGGACATCCATCAAGTATAGTAGTTAGTTTGCTCCTTTTGTTAGTCAGAATAGTGCTAATAAATATGTTTGTAAAATTTATTGCAAAGCCAAACAAACTAGATATAATTTTTGCCTAGTGAGAGCGATTTTGAAGGTATTTTCAATTTAATTAATGTTGATCTTTGGGGTGATTATCGGACACCTGATTTGTGTGGAACAACTTATTTTTTAACTATTGTAGATGACTGCTCTCGCGCTATGTGGGTATATTTGATAAACTCAAAAAGTGATTCGCCTCAAATTTTGAAAAATTATCTTGCCATTGTTGAACAACAGTTTAATAAACATGTCAAAATGGTGTGAAGTGACAATGGGAAAGAATTCACATGTCTTGAATAAAACTTTGCTGAAAAAGGAATTGTGGATCACACCACATGTATTCGCACTTCACAACAAAATAGGAGAGTAGAAAGAAAGCACAGTGACATTTTGAACGTAGCACGTGCCTTACGGTTTCAGGCTAATTTGCCAATTAGATTTTTGGGTGAGTGTGTTTTGACGATTGGGTATTTGATTAATCGCACTGGTTCAAAATTATTATATGGGAAAACTGCATATGAAATCATTTTTGGCAAAGCGCCCACTTATAAACATATTCGGGTTTTCGGTTCTCTCTGTTGTGCCCATTATTCACGCCGTGATAATGATAAGTTTGCTAGTCGAAGTCGAAAGTGTGTGTTTTTTTTGTTACCCTTTTGGCAAGAAATGATTGTTATTGTATGACCTTTAGGAAAATAAAACACTTATGATGATGTTGTTTTTGTAGAATCGAAATTCCCCTTCATTAGTCAAGTGATAGTCCAAATGAAGAAGTTATTGGTATTAATTCCATTTTTATAGTCCTAATGAGACGTATATTGGGGATACAGGTACTTCTGAGTGAGGAGCTGAAGTTGAAATTTCCGCTGAGGCGCCTTTTGTGAATGATGACCACACTGATGGGGCTCATGTGCCTACCACTGAGGCACCTCTTATGACTGATAACCATATTAATAAGGTTCATGTACCTACCACTGAGGCGCTTAACACTGAGCATGATCCAGATGAAGCGCTTGTACCTACCACGAAGGAAACATTTGATAATTTGGGCAGAGAAAAATGGACAAAGGTTCCCTTATCACAATATACAATAGCTGAGTATGATTTGAGCACATCTAAGATACATAATGTTCAAGCTATACCCTCGTCTAGTTCACCCTCTCCAAACAAGTCTTCAGGTACTCGATATCCTTTATCACATTTTGTCAATTGCACTAAATTTTCTTCTGCACATCGTTGTGATCTGGCCACCATTGATACATGTGTTGAGCCTAGAAACTTTACAGAGGCTATAAAGTCAGAAGAGTGGAGGGCAGCCATGAACACTGATCTTGATGCTCTAGATCGAAATGGGACATGGGATCTTGTGGATGTTCCTGTTGGTAAAACAGGTTATCGGGAGCAAATGGGTGTATAAAACAAATATAAGGCGGATGGAACGGTGGAACCATACAAGGCACAACTATTAATTTTGGGTAATCTTCAAGTGGAAGGCATAGACTACAAAGAAACCTTTGCTCCAACTGTTAAAATGGTTACGGTGCGAATGTTTCTTGTTATTTCCGCGGCCCGTGGTTGGGAACTTCATCAAATGGACGTTCACAACGCCTTCTTACATGGAGATTTGAGTGAGGAGGTATATTTGAAGCTTCCCTTGGGGTATCAACCCTATATGTCTGGCAAAGTATGTAAGCTCCGAAAGTCCTTATATGGGCTTCGTCAGATGCCTTGTTTCTGGTTTGCCAAGTTATTTGCTGCATTGAAAAAGTACGATTTTCTTCAATCATACTTAGACTATTTGCTCTTTTCTTTTCAGAAGGACGACATCGACATACATATCTTGGTTTATGTTGACAATTTGGTCATTGGGGGTAATGATTTTGCTGCCATTAATGACTTTAAAGATTATTTATGTCGTTGTTTCAAAATGAAAGATATTGGGCGCCTGGAGTATTTCTTGGGAATAGAGGTTGTACGCCACTCAGATGGGATCTTCATGTCTCAAAGGAATACGCTTTTGATATTCTCTCTGAAACTAGTCTTCTTGAGCACGTCCGACAAATACTTTGAGCAGAATCATCAATTGACTTTGACAGACAACGATTTTTTGTCTGACCTTGAACGCTATCGACGTCTCGTTGGATGTTTTATATATCTCACCATAACAAGACTAGAGCTCTCTTAATGTGTTCATATTCTTGCACAGTTTATGAATAAACCCAAGTGTGCTCATTGGCATGCGGCTTTACGAGTGGTTCGCTATCTTAAGGGTCATCCTGGCCAGGGCATTCTACAGCGCTCTGACTCGGATCTTCGATTGTATGCCTATTGTGACTATGACTGGGCTAGCTGCCCATTACTCGTTGTTCCTTGACGGTGTACTTTGTGTTCTTGGGTAGTTCTCTATGTCGTGGAAGACTAAGAAGCAAACCACCATTGCTCGTTCTTCGTCCGAAGCTGAGCATCACTCTATGGCAAGTGCGACATGTGAACTTACATGGATGTGTGGTCGCTTGCTGTCCTTTGGGATCACTCTCTCAGCTCATATGACTCTCTTGTGTGATAGTCAATCAGCTATTCACATTACATAGAATCATGTATTTCATGAGCGCACCAAACATATCGAGGTTGATTGTCACCTTGTACGCGATGTCATTCAGTCTGAGCTCATCTCTACGACATAGGTTCACACTTCTGCTCAGTTAGCAGATATGCTTGCAAAGGCGCTTGGGACTCGACAATTCACTATCTTAATTGGTAAGTTGGGCATTTGTGACCTTCACGCTCCGACTTTAGGGGGATGTTGGAGGAGCTCCCTGAGGAAGAAGGAGCGCCCATAGTAGCGCGAGGAGGAGGCGCTCGGAAGAAGCTCCTGATAGGGGTGTTGGAGGAGCGCTCTGGGAGTGAAGGAGCGCACGGAAGGGGCGCCCGAAAGAAACTCCAGATAGGGGCGCCCGGAAGGAGAGCTCCTGATAGGGGTGTTGGAGGAGCGCCTTGGGGAGTGAAGGAGCACCTCTAGGAGCGCACAGAAGGGGCGCACGGAAGGAGAGCTAGCTCTCAAAGAGCGCCAGCTCTCAAGGAGCGCCTGCTTTAGGAGCATGTATGTTTCCCGAATTTATGAGATCTCTTCCCGTGGATTTCGGGATATATTTCCTTATCAATTTGTATATATCATTTCCTTGTTTATGTGTATATATATCAAGTAGTTAGCGATATTTTAGGTATTGGTATCAATCAAGTTGTTAGCAAATCTTAGGGATTGATAAGGATTGTAAATATTTGTAACAAGATTATACCTAGATCTTGATGTTGTATAGCCGTTCACGGCATTGAAATAAACAGAGAAAATTTTTCCCCCTCTCTTGATTTCCAACTTTTTGCATATCAGTTTTATGCGCACTCAATTTCGATCGTTTATTTTCGATTTCGACAGTTTATTGTTTATATTTAGATTTAAGGGATTTTTTGTAGATATTTTGAACATTTTGCTTGTCTCGTACATTTACATTTCATTCGTTCATTTACCTCACTTCCGCATCTTGGCTGTCAAATTTCATCCAACTAAATAGCACTTTACCCCAAATCTATCTATATATATATTAAAGTTGGTGAGGAGGCCCAAGAATTCGCTACGTACACATGTTTAGGCAAACTCTTGCTTTTGGAGAAGCCACATCATCACCATTTCAAAATCTAAAGACTCTTGATATTCTCCTTATTGGCTAATACTAATACTAATAATTAATAATAATAGTTATTATATAGGTTAACTATTACTATTAATATTATTAGTTAACTATAATAGTTACAATATAAGTTAACTATTCCTATTAATTGTATTAGTTAACTATAATAGTTACTATATATGTTAACTATTACTATTAATAGTATTAGTTAACTATAATAGTTACTATATAAGTTAATTATTACTATTAATTGTATTAGTTAACTATAATAGTTACTATATATGTTAACTATTACTATTAATAGTATTAGTTAACTATAATAGTTACAATATAAGTTAACTAATACTATTAATTTTATTAGTTAACTATAATAGTTACTATATATGTTAAATATTACTATTAATAGTATTAGTTAATCATAATAGTTAATATATGTTAACAATTACTATTAATAGTATTAGTTAATTATAATAGTTAATATATAGGTTAACAATAATATTAATAGTATTAGTTAATCATAATAGTTATTATATAGGTTAACATTACTAATAATAATATTATTTAATTATAATAATTACTATATATGTTAACTATCACTATTACTATTATTAGATAATTATAATAGTTACTATATAGATTAACTATTACTATTACTATTATTTGTTAATTATAATAGTGAGTATATATGTTAACTATTATTATTAATAGTATTAGTTAATCATAATAGTAATTATATATGGTATCTATTATCATTTAGTTTAATATAAGCTAATATTATTAGTTAAATATAACAATTACTATAACTATCACAGTGAACTTAAAAAATATGTCAAATAATCTTATCAAATAATAATTGATGAAAACTAAATACAAATTTGGTGATAAATGAATATAATCAAAGGTATTAGTAAAAAGAGTTACAAAAAAAATTAAATAAAGATGATTGATGAGGAATATAAAAAGTCACCAAGTAATTATTGGTGGAAACTAAATCTATACTATATTATTTTAAAGTAGACTAAATCTGGTGATGACACATAAGACCCGTATGACTTTATCTAATTTCTCAAGCTTCCATGGCATATGTCATTTCATTCGTATGCAACTATTTATATTCTTGCAATTAACTAATAACTTTAGTAGATAACTTATAGCTATGCAAAGAGATAATATCTAATAAAGACATATTATAAGTTATAAGTAACACATATTAAGACGTAATCTAAATAGTCACTAACTAAATACAATTAACCTAAATATTTACATATGCAAAACGTTATTTATAATAAATTATACTAATGATAGTTAATGATTAGTAACTTAAATCATTTACACTTTCATCTACTCTCTATGTAATAATGAATTTATATTATAGAAGAAAATATATAACTAATAGAGCAAAGTAGAAGTGGAAAAGACTCAATAGTTAATACTCCCTCCGTCCACATAAGTAGTTCACACTTACTGTACTCACGTAAATTAAGGAGGGAGTATTATATTGAAAGTGTTGTGAGTGTGAAAGTAAAATAGGAGAGATAATGAGTGGAGGAAATAGTAAATTATAATGGTATTGTGAGTATTAAAATAATGTAGGAGAGAGAATGAGTGGGGTAGGGTTAATATTTTAATGATATAAACTTTCCATTTTAAGTAAAAAAACAAAGTGTGAAGTATGTATTTGGACGCTCAAAATAGAAAGTGTGAAGTAAGTATGTGGACGGAGGGAGTATATGTTAACTATTATTATTATTAATAGTATTAGTTAATCATAATATTAGTATTAGTTAATCATAATATTAATTATATAGGATAATTATTATCATTTAGTTTAATATAAGCTAATATTATTAGTTAAATATAACATTAATTAGAAATATTAATTTTTTAATATATTAGAATATCTTACATAATGCTTCAATATTAGTTATATACATAGGGTAACTATTAATATTTAATTTAATAGTTACTATACTCCGTATTTGATAAATATTAGGTATTGAACTTACTATACCAGATCAATATTCGCATATAACTTTCTAATTATATTTACTAATCATAATATGTGTATGTAGTATAAAATCATTAATTATCAAAGATAATTAATATTATTAATTCAATCATCTATAAAATTAGAAGTTAACTAATTACAATAATAATTCATTGTTATTATTCAAATTTCAATTATCATAATAATAAGTACAAAATATATACAACAAAGGCTAAAATAAAAAATCTCCTAAATTTATAAATGTAAATATTTTGATTGATATAAAATAGATTTATATCACCAAAAAAATATCATGCTACTTTATCAAATAAAAATATAAAATAATTAATATAAAAAATAGCAAATTAATTTTTTGTGCAGAGCACGGACTACCCACTAGTCCTCAAGTAACAAGTAACAAGCCATATTTGGATTAAGGAAGCCAGCATGAGGTTGGGATTACCATGTTAATAGGCCCAGTTCTTCTCATTGTTAGTTCTCTGAACCCGTTTTAAAGAAGTAGGCTTAGCAAGGCCCATAATTCCTTAAAGCCCCTACAGCTGTGGGCATCCAAATCTTTGTACTACCTATCTAATTATTTTCCAAAAAATCCAAAATGAATGATGAAAATTTTTCATTTTTTTTTTTTTATCATTTGTTATGAGAAGGTGGACGTAACAATGTTAGCCCATTACCTTCTACTACTCTCACCTAGTATAACTTTTACATGCACTACTACTAAATAGTTTACATACATTTTAGTAAAAAATACTCCCTCTGTCCCAATATAAGCTGTCCATTTTTTTCATTGCACGCAAATTAAAAAAATGGGTGGGAAGAAAAAATGTTGTGAGTGTAATTTGAAAATAGGAGAGAGAATGAGTGAAGGAAATAGTAAATTATAATGGTGTTGTGAGTATTAAAATAATGTAGGAGAGAGAATGAGTGGAGGAAATAGTAAAGATTCTTTGCCAAAAAAGGAAAGTGGAAGCTTTTAACGGGACACCCAAAACGGCAAAATGGGAAGCTTCTACTGGGACGGAGGGAGTATGTTTTTACATTCGTTCAAAATATATTACATTGTTTTGTGCAATTTTTTTTTATATATGTTGTCTGCTTTTATCGTTGCATTGCTGCAGCAAAGACAACGCTGTAGAAGTTTCACGATTTTTTTTTAAAAATATAGCTTTTTAAAAAATTATATACGAAAATAACATTTTCAAAAGCTTAAGTACCAAACTAACACTTTCACTTGAATTCCGGAATTGGTAATTCCGGATTAATGCATTCCGGAATTACCAATTTCGGATATGATTTTTTATTTTTTTTTTGTTTTTCAAAACTGAATTTCCCAAAATTATATTTACGTAAATAGGGGGCGATCGCGCTTATGAATGGATCGATCGCTGCTAATGTACTTCGGCGTTACCAATTTCGGATTCCTTTTTTTTTTTTTTTTGCAACTTATTTAATTAGGAAATTAATATTTTCTGAGAAAAGAAGAGAGCGATCGCGCGGTGTAAGGGGCGATCGCTCCTAAAGGGCGTATCTTCAAATTCGGAAATGCAAATTTCGGATTGCTTTAATTTGAATTCCGGTGCTGCTATTTTCGAATTCAAATTTTGAAACAACCTTTTTCCAGATTCAAAGAAAGGAGGGCAGTAGTGAGAGAGAGAAAGAAAGAATTAAGGAGAAGGAGAAGGAGAAGGAGAAGAAGAAGAAGAAGAAGAAGGTGAAAGACTTGTGAGAGAAAATTAAGAATGGTTAGTTTTATTTCTTCTTTTTATTTATTTTGAGTTGTGCATTTTTATATAATTTGTTGTTAAAACTATTATGATTTATGTACTTAATTGTTGATTGTCAATGAATTAAACAATTGTAATTTAATTTTTGCCTAGTTAGAATTTTCTTAAGTTAGGTTTAAAATAAAGTGCTTGTTAAAATTACTTTGACAAACTTGTTGCAATTTTTCTATTTAATTATTAATTTTTAAGTGTTAAATTTAAAATTTGAGCTTAAATGTAGCAAAACCTTAAGTCCCATTTAAATTTAATTACTATTAAATTTTTGTGTTTCAGATGAACCAACATGAACAACAACCATTTATTGATCCTGGGCCAATCGATCCACATGTATTGACTTCTCAGGCTACACATAGATCTAATTATATTTGGGATGGACAACAGTTAACCAATTTAAGACCTAGGCGTGGTACAGAACTTCCAGCTAGAGTTGATTGGAGGATAGAAGCTAAGCTTATGAATACTGGATTTTATGGAGTGTATTTATTAGGTCATTTACAATATGATTGGCATTTGATTTAGGCTTTGATTGAGAGATGGCGTCCAGAGACCCACACTTTTCACTTACCTGTAGGGGAGATGACCATCACCTTAGAGGATATTAGTATGTTGTGTGGTCTTCCTGTAAACGGAATGGCGGTGACTAGTTCAGAAACTAATAGGAGTACGGGGGCATGGATTGAGATTGTTGAGGAGTTATTTGGGGTTACACCCTCACCCGCAGACATCAAAAAAGGTGGAATGGTATCTATGAGATGGGTTCTAGATCACTTCCCTCTTTTTGAACAGCTTTCCAATAATGCGTCCGAGTATATGATTGAGACATATACTCGAGCCTACATTTTCCTATTATTGGGGTCATACATTATGCCTGACTCGTCTGATAACCTAGTGAAGTTGATGTACCTCGCACTTCTTAGAAAAATAGATAATATTGGTCAGTACAGTTGGGGTAGTGGAGCGTTGGCCTTCTTGTATAGGGAGATGTGTGTAGCATCTCAGCACAATTCAAAAGGGAGTGGTGGCTTCTTGACCATTGTACAGGTATGTCAATTATATTTGATTACATTATGTTAGTGGACTTAATATGTTTTGTACGTAATGACAATTTTTTTTATAGCTTTGGGCATGGAAGAGGTTGTTGTGTACACAACAACCTCTCCCATGCCCAAAATTTGTTGGGTATAAAGCTCAAAATTTCTTTGAGCTATACGAAACCAAGTCATTCAACCCGGAGAGGGAATTTGATTTTGATGGCTTGTACCTAGATAACTATGTTATCCAATACAAATGGGAAAAGTTGGGGAGTAAGCCCCTAAACTTTGGAGCCGGGATTTTAGTTAAAGAATTTTATGCCAATGTTTTTTAACGGGGGAACACGGGAAATTCATTTGTGCGGGGAGTGGAGGTAAAATATGATAGGGATGTGATTAATCAACATTACGGGTTAGCCTCCGACATTGAGGAGGATGGGTGTGAGTATACCAAAGAAATGGAGAGGATTGGAAAAAATTATAAGGAAAATTTGCATTTGCTAGCTCCGACTTTCGGGGTAATTGACCCTAGGAATGTGAAGAAGGGTGTAATTGTAAAGGCTCGAAACATGGACAATTGGATGAAGTATATTCATAGATTTATTTGTGAGAGGATCCTCCCCTTCTCTCATTTTAATGAGGTAAAGGAGACGTGCATTTCTGATGCACATGATAGTTCAAGGAAATAAAATTGATTTCGGGAAAATAATCAGTAATGAGATATGGAACACTGCTAAGGGTATGGCCAATATCAACTACAATTTTCCATTGTTGATCACATCCCTGATAACGAAAACGGGATTGAACGTGAGGTTAGTGAACAAGGACATTAGAACAGGTCCTAAGATTAACAAGTTCACCCTCACCACTAAATGTCAGAATGAAAAAAGGGGTGAGGGGTCATCTAGGGGACGTCGGGCTGAAGATGATGATGATGATGATGATGATGATGATGATGATGATGATGATGATGATGAGGAGGAGGAGGAGGAGGAGGAGGAGGAGGAGGAGGATGAATGGCGAGCAGACCCGTTCGAGGCTGCTTATTATCTGTCACAGCAAATTGGCTAAGTGGAGAGTCAGCTTAGCTATCTTAGGGGAGATTTTGGACATCTATCCGTCCGCGTGGATGCGGAGATTGAGACGGCCCAGGCTTGGAGGGCACAACAAAATCTTTGGAAGGCACAACATGATCATCAGCAGGAGGAGCAGACTCGGTTGCTCCAGACTATCCTAGGACGGATGCCACCACCACCGGGAGATGGCTCGGGTTATGGTGGACAGTATTGAAGATTACTGCTTTTTGTTGAATTTTAAAACTCGTTAATTTCATCTTTGGTATGTACTTTAATTTGATGAGGGGGATCCTCATAAACAATATTTCATCTTTGGTTTGTATTTAATTCGTCATGCCTTTGTTGACATGCAAACTTGGTTTAAAGTAGGGGAGCGTCCCAAAGACATTTTTATTTTTGGTTTGTAACAAACTCGTTGTTAATTTCATCTTTGGTTTGACTTGCTTTTAATACTGTGCATCACCGGTAGGGCAATAAACTTGAAGATTTTATATGAGTAGGAAGTACTCCCTCCGTCCAAAAATGTTTATCTCATTTGAGTTTTTTGTTGAACTTTGACCACAAATTTCAACAATATGTTTTCAGGGTTCCACTTTTAGATGGCTGCTAACAAATTTCAACAATATGTTTGCAAAGAAGATGCAGAAACCAACACCAGTTTTGATAGTCCTCTTTTTCAACAATAGCGAATGCGAGAGGAAGTAGACTATCATTTGCGTCGACACCCATGGCAATAAGAATAACCCCTCTATATCTTCCATGCAGGAATGTGCCATCAACAGAAATAACAGGACGACAATGAGAGAATGCTTCCACACAAGTGCCAAATGCCCAGAACACACGATCAAACATACCTAAAGCACCGGGAGGAGGAGGATCAGAATGCTCCACAATGGTTCCAGGGTTCCACTTTTGGATGGCTGCTAACAAACGTGGCAGTCTTATGTAAGATTCTTCCCAGTCTCCATATGCCTCTGCAATAGCTTTTTGTTTGCCACACCATGCCTTTCTATATGAAACTTCCTTCCCATGGGCTTTTTTTATTTCCGTCTTCACTAGTGCAATCTTCAACTCGGGATCAGCCTTAACCAGTTCCAAAACTTCTTGCCCTATGAACTTAGCATCCATGTTTTGATGATTTTGGCTAATTTCAGTTCCCAAGCAAGAATGAGGACCCTTGTATTTGGTAACTTCCCAATACCCGGCATTCTTCAAACTCACATTCACATAAAAATTGCACGGAAAATCTTTCACCAAACACTCAATAGTCCACTTTCGGGTTGTGCTTCGTTTTACCTTGAAGCGCAGATTTTTCTTAATATGAAACAACTTCATTTTATACTGCACATCTGTCTTCTTTGAAAAGCGAATACCTTTGGCAATTTCATCATTTTCTGCATTCCATTCAGCAAAGTCATATTGGTTATCATCATATATCTCTGATCCTTCTCCAATATCACGATAAAATTGATACCCGACTCTCTCATGCACATGATGTTGTGGTTCTTCGTAAGCAACCAAATGTAACGCCAAATCTTCTCCCTCATTCTCGCTATCATCAGTAGGACTACTGCAATCATCATATCCATCGTCACGATCTTCATTTAGAAGCAACCCAATATTTTCTTCATAATCTGAATCATTATCATCATCATTATACAATTCCTCACCCTCACCCCCTCCCTCTTCATCTCTCTCTTCCTCCCCCTCTTCCTCTTCCTCTTCTTCTTCCTCTTCCTCTCCCTCTTCCTGTTCCACATATGTTTGTGTACTTGTTCCAGCATCCCTCTGACTATAGCAGCTTAAAGAACCCATCTGGAAGGTATCCATATCATTAACATACTCATTTTGTAATGGCTCCTCATGAGTTTCAAACTCCTCAACATTCACATTATCAACTAAATTTATCTTAACATACAATTGTAAGCTACTCAACCCACCAAACTGAGCAGAAACATCAAACATGACTTCCATACCCATATCATTGTCGATTACAAATGGAATGTAATTTGCAATCCCGAGAGCGACAAGATGAGGATATACATGTAACTTGCAACTGAACAATAGCTCGATCTACCCCAATTTTCTTAGCTAACTTTTTAATCAACTTCTTGTAACTCCATCGAGTTTTAGCCCTAAGTGCACATTTTGGTCCCCTTTCAAAATGTTCACCTTCAAACGGGTGTTCATCATTTCCTCCCCAATAACACATGAAAATAAGTGAAACTCCAGCCATATTTATTCCTAAAAATTGAAAAAATAAATTATAAAAAATCTAATCTAACAATACCACTACATTTACAAAAAAATCAAATAAATACTAAATTTAAAATTCAAACAAAAAATAAGAGAGATTAAATGTACCTTCTTAATCACCTCTCTTCTCTTCTTCTTGAACTTCTTAATCAACTTCTTGAATTTTCAGATTTTTTTGGAAAAAATTCACCTACTCTCCTCTTCTTCTTCCTTCTTTTTTCATTCTTCTTCACTGAGTTTTGATTATACGAAGGTTGCTTACAGATTTGTTGGGGAAGAAGGGTTTTGTAAAGCAAATCCGGAATTAGCATTTCCGGATTTGAATTTTTCAAAAAAAAAACATTACTTAATTCAATTCAGTTCAATTCAGTATTAAAAAAAATAATAAATTAAAATCCGAAATTACCAATACCGGATTACAATAGGAGCGATCGCCCCCACAAAATGCGCGATCGCTCGCTATTTTTACCGAAAAATATTAATTTGCTAATTTAATCAGTTTTGCAAAAAAAAAAAAAAGAATTCGGAATTGGCAACGCCGGAGTACAATAGGAGCGATCGCTCCATGCTAGAAGCGCGATCGCCCCCTAATAACGGAAATATTATTTTCGAAAATTCACTTTTGAAAAACAAAAAAAAAAATACAAATCCGGAATTGGTAATTTCGGAATGCATTAATCCGGAATTACCAATTCCGGATTCAAATGAAAAGTGTTAGTTTGATACTTAAATTTTTAATAATGATATTTTGGAATATAAATTTTTAAAAAGCTATTTTTTGGAAAAAAAAATGGAAGTTCCACATCCGGAACTTACTACTAATAAAATGTTCTCTCTCTCTTTTCTCTCATGAATGTTTATTTTTTCTTAATGAGATATTTTAAAAATATTAAATTTAATAGAAAAAAATACAAATATTTTTACTATCTACTTCCAAACTTCTAATTTTGTAAGTATACAATGAAATAGTATATAATAAAATTGGTAAAATAAAAATATTTAGAGATAAAGTTATTTAGAAAACAGGCATTTACTTTGGAAAAATACTCCCTCCGTCTCAATAAAAGCTTCACTAATTACCCAAAAGGGCGTCCCGTTAGAAGCTTCACCTTTCCTTATTTATTTGGCAAAAAAATTTTACTATTTCCTCCACTCATTCTCTCTCCTACATTATTTTAATACTCACAACACCATTATAATTTACTATTCCCTCCACTAATTCTCTCTCCCATTTTCAAATTACACTCACAATATTTTTTTTCCCTCTCATTTTCATAATTTGCGTGCCCACCCAAAAGGGTGAAGCACTTATTGGGACGGAGGGAGTAGTTTCTAAAAAATAAAAAATAAAAACATTCTAATCAGAGGGAGTCAGTCCCTGTGATTCCAATTGTGCAAAAAGGGCTATTGGCATTGCACAGGGCATCAACATTCCACCAAGGCCCCCCTTCTAATGTGCTTTATGTATGTTTCGCCCATGATTTTTTTTTTTTAAATATTGTTTTGACCCTTAAAAAAATAAAATTGGCCCTATTATATACTCCGTATAAATTATATATAAAGTGAATTCATAGGGTTAAACATATTGTCATAAAAAAATACTTGTATATCAAATATCTTTTTTTTTTGTGTGTGTAAATCTCTTAAATAGTAAGGGCCTAATATTTTGTATTCAGTACAGCGCCCCATATTTATTGAGATGGGTCTGGTGAGGGAGTAGTTTATAATTCCTTCGTGATAAAAATATGTGAAATTTTAATCCGTCTATCTCATTGTCAACACATAATAGTAGTAGAATATAGAATATAGTTATCAATAAGCTCTTTGCAAGACTAACTCAATCTTGTTTCATTACAAAACAATTCCATTTTTTATTTATTTTTTTTTAATTTTTATCAACCAATTTTGACAAAAGCAACAACTTAAAGGTAGGACAAGATTTGGTAAATATATCAGCCCATTTTCCAAAGGTCAGACAAAGAGTCCACTTCCCTAACCTCACCTAAACACAAAAATATTCATTCATCTTGTCCACACCTTCTATGGACTTTATCCACTTTGATACCAAAATCACATCTTGGGTAAACTTTTTATATTACTTTACACTCCCTCTAGCGAGATTTAAAATAAGTTTTGAGTATTTTTCAGTTCATTTTAAAATAAATAATATTCCCTTTATCCCAAAATAAATGATTTTTCCATTTATTTTTATACGAAAATACTTTTGAACAATATGTTTATTTTAAAATAATTATCTTAATAAATATTTAAAAGTTGTTACTAATAATATTTATAATTGACAATAACAAGTTTTAAATTTTTATTAGGATAATTAAATTAATTTCACAGTGAGTAAAGTTTCACCTTACTTGAAACTTTAGTCTCTTCCTATTTAGATTTTTCAATTAGTCAACTATTAATGTCTTTATTAATAGTAAAAGTTTGGAATCTTACATTCAACCCAAAAGTCTTCAAGAGTGAAGACATTAGTCAGTTCCAAAATCACACTACAATGACATTGTAATAAGGACAATCCAGTTCTGGGTTTCAAGAAAAGAAGAGGTTTATTTTGTGTTTCTGGGTTCCTGACACATGTCAGACTGATAGCCGGTTCTATTTACCGGATGTTGGGGACATAAAAACTGTCAGTACAAACAATGAAGAATAGAATGATTAGTAATTGTGAATAAAAGCGGATTAATGTGATTATAATTGGAGTTGTTCTTCGGTGAAACTAGTTTTAGGATAAGCTATTCTAGAACCTATTTTGTTAAAGTGTTTTTTCTAGTACAATAAAGTGTCTGTTGCAATATAAACAAAGTGTCTGTTCTATTATGACACTAATAAACACATTTAAATCGGTTGTAATGTTAAATAATACGGTGATATTGTTGAAAAATAGTGTCTGTTATAGTGTTAAAAAGTGCCTGTTGTAGTATTGAAAAGTGCCTCTTGTAGTATTGAAAAATGTCTGTTGTAATATTGAAAAGTGTCAAAGTGAATTAAAAAACACATGTCTGTTATAGTGTTAAAATATGTCTCTTGTAGTATTCAGAAGTACCTTCTGCAGTATCAAAAAGTGCCTGAAAAGTGTCAAAGTGAATTAAAAAACACATGCATGTTGTAGTGTTAAAATATGTCTCTTGTAGTATTCAGAAGTGCCTTCTGCAGTATTAAAAAGTGCCAGGTGAGTTTCAATTATTTACAATGTTAAAATGTGCCTGTTGTTGTGTAGAAAACTGCCTCTTATAAGTTTCAATTATTTACAAAAATGTCACCGCACATTTTGAGAAGTTCTAATTATTTACAAAAATGCAACCGCGCCTATTTAAAAACACGTTCTACACTCAGACGAGCGTAGAACACGTTTTACAAGAGATTTTTACTTATAATTGTGTAGAATAATGCATTAACAGTGGGAGTGACCAAAGGCCTTTTTTGTCGAGCGCGTATCTAAGAGTGTGGGTTTGTGTTAAGGTTTTCAAACAGTGGAGGTACCTAGTTCGATTTCCTTAGGATACAATATCTATATTATAATACTTGTGAATTTTAACCGCCACACAAAGAGTGGCTGAGATTGAGTTTCACAAAAAGACAAAGATGTAAGTACCCCAATCTGGATCACCCTCTTCCAAACACACGGGGAACACCGCAGACTCACAAACGCAGTCTCGAAGACCCGTGACACTCAAAAGCACTCAAAAACTCTCAACCAAACCAAGGGAGGGACCTTTCTCGGCCAAAAGGGGACAAAAGGACCTTTTGGGAATTTTTCAGAAATTGAAAAAGCATAGTTGGTCCGTACGGACCTCTTTGCTTCAATGATTACTGAATCCCCTTAAAGTCCAACTTATTCCCTTAAATCCCGGAGTGCATCATTACTGAAATGCATGGTTGGTCCGTACGGACCTTATTGCATGACATATTAGTCCGTACGGACCTTCTTGTCACCAGACATCATAATTTCAGTATCCTCTTAAAGTCCAAGTTATTCCCTCAAATCGAGAAAAACCAAAATCTTGGATTACATGGAAGGTCCGTACGGACCTTCTTGCACATTTTCCAACACTATAAATAGAGGGCTCCCCCCTCGAAATTCACACACCTCCCTCTTCTCTCCTCTCCCCCCAGCCTTTTGGCATCCCTCTAAGACCTCTCGAGGCACTCCCGGCCCCTTTCGAATCCTTTCGAGGCCTTTCGAGCCCCCTTGCGGTGCTCCGAAGCCTCTCCGAGCGCTCCCGCGCTGCCCCGAGGCACTCTCGAGGTACTCTGAGGCCCCTCATGGTACTCCGAGGCCTTGCCTGGTCTTTCCCAAGGCGTCCCGGCTCTTTCCGAGTCAAACCGGCAACTCAAACCCACGCCGAACCTCTGCCCAAACAATCCTTACGATCCTAACGCACGCCGAACCTCTGCCCGAGTGATCCCTGCGATCCCAGCACGCGTAGAAACTGCGTCAATGCAGGCAAACTCATCCCGAAGCAATCTCGATCCGTCCCGAAACACTATTTCATCCTCAAACACTATTCCCCCGCGGAAGACAGACACGAACCAACATTGATAAGGCTTCCTTCCTACACTATTTCAATACATTTCAATAAAGCAGTGTACAATGTAGACATCCGACACAGCATGCATTTTTAAAAGCACATACACACACACACAACAGTTAAAGAATATTAGGGGTACCGAAAGACTCGTTTTTACGAGGCGACTCGGGTGAGCTCTAAGATTCTAATATTCTCTTCACAGGAGTCATCGACCTCAGAACTCAAAAATCTCATCACACCTGACAAAAACAGTTTATTTTTAAACTGATGCCCTTTTTCAATGTTTTGGGCTTAATAAAAACGGCGTGATGACTCTACAAGCAAAAACAACGGCGAGACATTCTCCAACACCGTGAAAAGCGGGAATGAGCCAGATACCGAGGCGCGAACGCTCTGCCTATTGGATCCGGGCCACCATTCCCGAAATCGCGACGCACAAAATGAGAGATGCCGGGGGGCCCCCGCGCGCGAGCCGGATCCCGGGTAATTTCAAAAGAGTGGCTGAGATTGAATATAGAAATTTTAACACAACTGCCTCCCAGGAAAACTGTCGGCTTATCTCTTCAATCCCACAAAAGTTACCATTGTGTTACCGGTTTCTCTCTTACGTCACTCCGTGCTAGCGTTGGCGAATCCCAATGAATTGAAAGTGATTCCAGAATTCATACGTCTATGTATTCAATCTCAGAAAAGAAAAGACAAATAAGGTTCAAGATTAAAAGTTAGAAAAATAACCTCCTGGCAGCAAGCATTTGCGCATACTTCTCCCCCAACTGCTTCTCAATTTTCTCCAATTAACAGCAGTTCACTTTAAGGGTCTCGAAAACTCCCCTAACCGACATTCGTTCAATCAAAATCTCTCCGCGGAGTCAACCCCGACCTAGATTTCCCTCCATCAAATCTTCACTAGAGACTCATAGCCGATAAATGTTTTTATTTCATATTCCGAGCATGCTTCATCCATTTCAATTGTTAGTACCCTTTTTTGTAAATTCCCTAGCATTTGCATATGTATGTGGGTGAACTCATGTTTATATTTCAGTTTCTTGAAATTAGGTTGTCGAATTTGATTATGATTAATGAACAATTTGGTTTTAATTTATTTGACCAGTTTGTTTTGGTTTGATTTCATATTTTTTAACTCATCCTCTTATTTCATTTTCACTAAATTAGGTTGTTGAATTGAACGTGATTATGATTTATCTTTATGACCAGTTACTACCTCCGTCCAAAAAAATCAAATTTATTCTTGATCAATGATCAAAAGCAAATTTGAAAAGCATTTGGACCTTAATTTTGGGATGGAGGGGTATATGTTGAGTTCATCCTCTGTGATTAGAAGACAACAGTTATTGATTAATTGGTTCGTATTATGCAGAATGCATTGCTTAGGGACTGCGTCTCGATGATTGATATCGTTTAATCAGATCTCACTTACTGTGAGTACCCCGATCCGAACCCATGATTTGGATCCACTTTGATTAAATTTTGGGCTAATATAATTGCTAAAAGGCAATATCTAGTCCAAAAATCCCAGCAGCCCATCAGTCCATTGGGCCTGCTAAGCATTCGGCCCAATATGGCCAAAAAGAGTACGTTGTCGTCCGACATAGAAGTGACTAAGGCGGTTTAACTGCCCTTGTCGTGCGACATAAGAAGCCCCATCAGCCTGCCTATAAATACAAGGCATGGCTGGTCATTTTAAAAAAAAAAGCGTGAGAATTAGGGAGAATACCTGTTATATAGGGGAAACTCTGTCCAAATAGAGTCTCCCTCTCTCTCTCATACACACACACTCACCTCCCTCCTCACACACACATACACTCCAAGGTCAAAGTCCAAAGAAACTCCCTTTGTTGGTGTGTAGAAGGGGTAGACACCATACTATTGGTGATCTCACCTTGTGGACTACAATAGGTAGCCACTAAACCCTTCTCCCTCTTTAAATAAAGTCTTTAAATACATTGCATGTTTACTTGCCTTCATATTATGTAGAAATTGGGATTTTTGCATGATAAAGGTGGTGGAGAAGTGAATCTTCAATATTCACTTCTCCCCACCTCAGATCTGTACATTTGGTCATCTTAGGACCAATAAAGATTCAATCTTTATGCATTAGCTTCGAGTTAGGAGGTGATGACTACTTCAAAGTGGCCAAAAACATGTGATTTATCACATTTGGCCACTAAAGCCATGTGATCCTCCCATAATACTCATATATTAGTGTTATATTACTGCCTACAGTAGTTAAATGTGCTTGGTTTGCCTTGAGGAACAAAGGGGAAACAAACAGACTGAAGGGCACAGAAATGGCCTATCTATGTCGTACGACATGGGACTCCATGGAGATCCTGTGTCATACGACATAGAGATCCCAGAAGGCTGTAAAGCCATTCTTGGACTTCAGATCTGTCCAGTTTATTCCCTTCGCGACTCAGAGCTTTCCTAAGCATTTTAGTGGCTCAAAAGCCACTATTTGAGTGCCTATGATCCGTTTGGGTGCGGTTTATTGGAGGCGGATTGTCACATGACATGGACAACTTCGGATGTTCCATGTCGCATGACATCCGTAGCATTCAAAGTCTATCGTGACTTTGTTCACTCCCGTCAATCCCAAACTGAGTTTTAGACCTTCAAATTTACTGAGTTGAATAAATGTCATTTCATTTACAGAAACTCCTTGGTCTTTGTAATAAGACAATCTGACCAAGAGACATCATGTCGTGCGACAACCTCTACCTAGGAGGCCCTGTGTCGGACGACATGGGAAGTCTCTGGGCAGACAGTCTTACCTTCTGCCTTGTTAAGATAATCATAATATGTAAAAGGGTGTGGCCCCCTCTTATGGCTCACAAGTTGTACTCAGCTTCCATTTTATCAATGAAAATGTCAAAATTGCATTTTTCACACATCGACACATATTGCACACACACTTTGAATGTCCAAAAATTGTCCAATGTTGATTTAAAGTCTCGAAAGAGGCGTGTTGGGTGAACTCTCTAGTTCTTCCCAAACACGTAACCAGACTCCCGGGCTCAAAATCTCTTAAACTAGGTTTTTCAATGTTTTCCTCTAAAAACGGCGTGGCGACTCCCAAAACCGAAGTTTTCAAAAACTTGTCGTATCATTTTCAAGTAAAACAAAAGAAACTCTTTTCAAAAAAAGGGGGGAAATGATACAACGATACGATTTTTTCGGGCGAGCGTTCATTCAGTGGCGACTCCGCTGGGGACATTGAAAAACTTTTTGTTCTAAAAAATGAAGACGATACTCGGTATATAGGTGGAAACCACTAACCTTCCTGTATCGCTCCCTAACCCGGGGCTTGGGATAAATGGTGGTCTAACAATCCCACGTACCAGTATCATTCTTCTATTTTCTGAAAAAAAAAAGAGAAAAGTTTTTCTTAAGACAGTCTAACTTTCTTCAAATCAACTTGGACAATTTCGACATTCACCTTGTGTGTACATTTGTGTCATTTTCTGTGCTCAAATGCACCTTGCCATGCTTTGGTATGTGACACTATTGGAAGCCAGGGCTTCCCCTTTTGCAATTTGCTCTTCCCGATGATCAGAACATGGCGGGATGGCGCTGGACTACAACTACTGGTAAATTCTGATATTTGGGGCAGTCCCCTTTTGTCATGCTTTGACTCATTCTCTTGTTTTTTCTTTGCATATTGCATAAAAAAAAAAAAAGAAAATATATCTTTTACAAAAAAAAAAGCAAAAAATATTTTCCTAGAAAATACCTTCACACTACTCGCACTCTACCCGCACATAGAGTTAGAACCCGGGAGTGTACGGACGGCATCGCGGAAAGTGACATGTTTCGCTGACGTTTGAGCGCATAAAGTCCTCCTAGCCAGTGAGTCAGCCAACACTTGTCTGTGACACACTTTCTACCGTGACCGGTTGGTTTTTGGCCAATACTTTTCAAAACATTTCCAAACTTGGTTTTCAAAATTTTCTCACAAAGTCCGAGTCATGCTTCGTCTCCAAAAATCTTGGCATACTCTCCCTCTTCATGTCGGAATTACGACATAATTCAAACGTAAGTACACGTTAAGATCTCTACATATCTCGACGTAGGTACATATCGATTTCTCGGCTTGGCTTCAAGAGAGGTCATGACGCGTTCTCGACATGTGTCAACGCGGGACCATGTTGAATTCTTAACGCATACTAACGAGAGTTATGCCGAAATTTCGCCGCTAAGCGACGAGAGGCCATGACAGATTTCCAACTCGAAAAGAGGAGAGGTCATGCCCAATTCTTCCAGGGTTTTACCTCCAAATTGCGGTCTCGTACATTCAAACGTACGTTCGACCCTCTCTCCTCCCGAGTTTAGACGTTGACTTGGACTTGGTTTTGAAAACCCCGAGTTTGACTTGTTTTGGCTCGTATGCCCATAGGTTCGTTCTCCCTTTCGATTGGTGGGTTCCACGTGCCCTATAGGACCTCTGTCGGGATTGTCCGTCCCGTAGGTGCAATACAGGTGGAATATAGGGGGTCTATAGACGTAGTGATGGAACCCACTGATCCAGGAATAGCGTAGAACGCGAAAAAGAAGGTTTCCCCCTTTTCCAACCATTCCTAGGATCAATAAAAATCATTTAAAAAAAAAACAAAAAATATATAAAAATATAAAAAAACAAAAACAAAAGAGCATATGCATGAGTCCGTCCTAAGCCTATCCTCTCCCCTACCTAAAATCGCTCTCTCCCCCTTATAGCGAGCAATCATTGGGTCAGAGTTCCGGGTGGTCGTGTAAGTGCTCCAATTTGAGCTTGTTAGAATTTTCGTTAGAAAATTAACGAAAGTTATAACATTTCTAACAATTCCTAACTATCCTAACATTTCTAACAAAGTGAGGGTAAAATGGGCATTGTTATTTAAGGTTAAACCTTAAAAAGAATCTCAAAAAGCAAAACAAAAGAAGAAAACCAAAAATGGCAATGGTGGAACATAATAAATTTGTTTAATTTGAATTTTGAAAAGATTATTCCTTGTGTCCAAAGCCTGAAGTTGCATTTAATGAACAGTGCACGCTGAGGTTCCTGTCCGCGCGGATGACTTTGCAATTTCAGGAGGGCTATAAATTGAGCCCTCCAGTCACAAAAATAAAGAGGAATTTGATCACAGCAACGAAGTTCTGGCGAAATATAGAGAGAAAACAGTGGGAATCCCTTGATTGCCACCTTTTTCTCTTGAATCTTTCCCAATCAAATACCAAACACACCCAACCTTGATACTCCTCAAGCCAAACACCAAATCTTGATACTCCTCAAGTCAAATTCCAAGCCTAGGAAGATAGGGTGTCACCATTGGTAAAGCCCTCCTTCTCAAAACCCTAAAATTCACTTTTGACTTCTTGTTCATCTTGTTCTTCTTACTTGGATCTACTTGATGTTTAGTTTAACTTGAGTTTTGACCCAAGATGGTCATCTTGAAGTTCATCTTCATGAATGACCATCTCAAATGGTCTATATTTTAAATCTCTAAATTGATTTTTTCTCTTTAATTTCATTTCTACAAAATATCCCCTTTCCCTTTGCAAAGGACATGTTTAAACCCCATAAATTCCCCAAGGATGACTTGAATATGATAACCACTCAATAAAAAGTAGTGGTATCAAGTCTAGGGATGAAAATGGGGTGAACATAGATGCAAATCCCCCAAAAATCACATTTTCCCTCAAGAACATCTTGCTGTCCAGTAGCATTGTTCTGAGAACTCAGTCCATTTTCTTATTTTTTGGACCCAGTAAAACTTGGAATTGGGTGTTGACTACAAAACACTTTTTGTATCCAACATCCAGATCTTTCCATACATATTTTTATTTTATTTTTTGAGTGAGTAAAACTCCTTTTTTCAATTTTTCTTTTAGAGGCCAGTTCATCAGCTTCTGGAAATCCAGATTTCACATCTGAGATTTCCAGAAGGTTTTGACCTCAAATTACTTCCAAAATGGAAAGTTTCTTTGCAGAAACCCTATTTAGGGTGTTTTAAGCAACTTTCATTCTCGGACTTTCCCCAGATTCTGAGGTTTTGAAGCCTTTAAGCCCATTTCAAAGTCAAAGGTCAACTGCCTTCTTTCATTCTGGCAGAATTGCTTTTCAAATCCAAAAATCTTTTGAGTGCCAAGACTCAACCCAAAAATTCTCAAAAAAATCATGGGATCAGTTTAAAGTCTTAAAAAGAGATCCCAATTTTCACTTTTCCCAGTTTCAAATTATTTTGGTCAAAACACACACGCACACACACACACACAACAAAAGGATTTCAAATGTTTGGAAGACTCGTTTTGCGAGGCGCGTCGGGTGCACACTAACGTCCTTCCCGACGCGTAACATGACCTCCGAACCTAAATCTCTGATCTCGGGCTTTTTTCAAAGTTTTGGCCCTTAAAATAAAAATGGCGTGGCGACTCCGTTTTAATGGCACATCGTTACAGTGGCGACTCCGCTGGGGAAATAAGCTTTTTCTAAAAAAAAATGATATTTGGTATATTGGTGGAAACCATTAAACTTCCCGTTATCGCCTCCTAACACGAGTCGGGGATAAATTTTGGTCTAACAATCCCACGTACCGGTATCATTATTTTCAAAAAAAAAAAGAAAAGCTTTTGAGGGTCAAGCTTCCGTCTCAACATTTGAAAATCCTTTGCTTTGTGTGTGTTGATTTTTGCACAGTTTTCGTGTTTGTTTTTGGCCGCCTCGGAAAAGTCAAAATTTTGACTGTCGGAATAATGTCCCTAACTTTCGGAATTTTTGTGCTTATGTGCTTATGTGTTCATAAAATTTTCAAAAAAAATTTCAAAAAAGAAATTCAAAAAAAAATCATGCATCATGCCTTTTAAGACACATAAAAAAAATTTCTATTTTACTCAGAAAAAGAAGATAGACTGCTTGCACACTACGCGCACGTTGACCGTACACTGCACACTACGTCCTTAACCCGGGGAAATCCTTGTCGCGGTCCGTTTGGTCTTATTACGCCTCTCGGATGAGCACAGGACTACCCAAACATCCCATGGAGCCTCGTGTCGACCATGCACTTGTCCGTGACACACTTTGTCCGAGACCCGGTTGGTTTTTAAGTAAATTACGTGTCATGCCCCGTCTCGTGTATAGACCTTTCCTTTCAAGCCTTTGTCGGCATACCGAGCTCAATATCTTTCGGGACCCTAATCAGTCGAAGTTCTCGGTTTTCCGCCGCGGACTTTGACCAAGATATTGACCGGCGCCTTGACTTCGGCTCGATCGGCACAAATTATACATCGACTCCCATTGACACTGAGTCATCAAGGATTAATGAATATTCCATGCCTAATTACGGCTTAACGACGACAAGTCAAGATCAATTGTGGACGCTTATCGGGTCAAATCATGCCGACTTTTCGTCGAGCCCTCGGACATGATCTTGACTTTTGACGTCGGCTCTGTCCGTAATTTACATCGAATGCTCGTTAAGACTCGATTACCCGCCGACTTTTAGGATCGTTTTCTTTCGGTCGGTGGGACCCGCTTGCCCTATAGGACCCTCGCCCGGGCCGGCCCACCCCGGGAGGTCGAAATACGGAGTGGAATACGAGGGGCTTATAGACGTAGTGACGGGGCCCATCGATCCGGGAATCGAGTAGTTCGAAAAAAAAAAAGAAGAGCAATCTTTTCCAACCGATTAGGTTAATAAAACGTGTTTTAAGTAAACATGAACAAATAATCGCATGTTGCATGAGCCTAAGAGCCCAAACACCTACCCTCCTTCAATTCCCGCCATCTCGAACCCTCGTGTCTTTCCCCGCAGGCTCCGCGTAAAGCTTGGTTTCGGGCACTTAGGGTCACGTTTAATCGGTTGGGAAGAGTCGAAGTGCCTCATCGGCTTCGCCGTTTGTTTCAACTCCGGGTTTCGTAATGTCTGCATCGGTGGTAACGAGGGGGACAACGTCACTCCGCCTCCCTGACTCCTCGAAGCAATGAAAGAATGGAATCGTTAGCGTAACGGATGAGAATGCGACGGGAAGCCACTGAATAGCCTTATCGAGGCTATTAAGAGCCGTGGTTTGGCCACCGGCCTCAATCCCGATGGAACCTTCACTGTGGAAGAAGAGGATTGACCCCCAATCCCGATCTCGGTCGCCCGATTACTCCAGGATGCCACCACCAACCTCCTTCGGTGCTACCGTAACACATGTTCCTCGATCTGCGGGTCGGACCACCTGGATCCATGCGGCTGATGGGACGATTCGGTTCCACGGCTCCTCGGTGGGGGCAAAGTCGGCACGGAATGTCCTCTCATGGTTGGGGATACCTCGGAATGCCACGGCGGATTGGAATCCCACCTCGGTTCGGAACCGATCAATCCAGGACCTTCACATCAACAGCCACAATTTGGAATGCCGCCACAATGCGGTTCGGGGCCACGGTCGGGAGCCCTCCTCGGAATGGTGCGGTTCGGTTGCTCCTCACGCCTTTCACAAATCCATTCACTCGGACTTCTATGGGTTGTCAAGCCTTCATCCCGGTTTCATCCGAATCACCATGACCACGAGTATCCTCTCGGTTATGCATCCTCGCCACAACCAGCCATGCAATTCAACAACCGGGGACAAGAACCCGCACTTAAGCCTACTTATGGGCCTCACTCCGAAAATCCAAGCCATATGGCTGCCTCGGATCTGCCTCCATCTTCTCTCGCCGATTGGAAGCCAACAAAGAAGTCGCCGGGTTCTATCCTTTTGCCCCAGCTCTTACATACACTCCCCGGGGTAATTTGGGCCAAGGACGAGTTTTCACCTATGCTCCGGATATGGTATTCCTTCCACCAATGCACCACCAACAGCTAGTCCTCTTCCCTAGCTCAAATATCGGCCTCGAGAATTCCCGCTCCGCCTTTGGATCCCCAATTGGCTTGGTTTATGGAGCAACACAAGGAAATGAAAGCACAGATTGCTGAATTGACCGCCAAAAGAACACCGCTCTTCGGCTTACAGATCCCGACTCGATTGTCCCCCGCCTCACAAGTTTGTGATGCCCGCTCTGGAATTGTTTGACGGGAGTGCATGCCCTAAAACTCACTTGGACACCTATACTTTGGCAATGAAGGCTAAGGGATGCACAAACCAGATAGCCGGCCGATTACTTTAGTCTCTCTTTGAAGTCGTGGGCTTTGAAATGGTTTTTCCGATTGCGGCTGAGAAGCTAGGGCTACTTGGGAACAAATTACCGGTACTTTCACGGATAAGTATAAAGCCAACTTGGAGTGGGAGACAAACAGAGTTGACACACAAACAACGATGCGGCGCCCTAATGAGAATATTGGGGATTTCTATAAGAGATGGAACTTAAAGCTCAGTGAAATGGCCATTCCTCCTCTCGACGAGGAGCGGTTAGACATCTTTCAGTCATGCTTGAAGCCGCATTTGAGAGCTTCCCTCGGCCCACTTCCCACTTACGCCGACTTGCGTGCAATGGTTAATTAGGGCTAAGTTTGAAAAGGCTTACAATCGCCAGCCTGACCGGCTGCACTGCGCCTACGGATATCGGGCTCCTCCCTCCAAAACTACTCTCACTTTCGCTAAAGGCAAAGAGGCGATCGGCTGCGCGGAGACGGGGATCGTAACAATGCCACTTCCTTTGTTCCCGAAGCCCGATGCATCCGCATCCGGCTCCAAGACTTGAGAAACTTTGGGATGCCTTTGAGTGATATCTTCAGAGGTTTGGTGAGAGAAGGTTTGCTCCGGCCTTTGGAAAATTATCGCCCTAGAAACCCCAACGCTCCTTTGGATACCTCCAAGCATTGTGCCTTTCATCGATTACCGCTTGGGCACTGACGGATGATTGCGTCCCCGAAAAAGGCCATCCAAGGGTTGATTGAGCAAGGGAGGTTAGAGATGCTGAGGGACCCAATACTATCAATGACCCGCTCCCTAACAACATGAGTGTCAACATGATCGAGTTTGGTGGTTCAAGCCTTGTGGGCACAATGGAGTTTGACTCGTCCCTTTGCAAGGACAATGAACCGACTCATCGCAGTGCAATGAAGATGGTTGGATTGAGCAAAAAGTTGCCAAGGAAATCCTGATGGAAAGGTGCAATAGCTCCCGTCTCCGGCGTCGAAGAATAGATGCATGGTTCAACAAAGCAAAGAGCGGCTAGACCGGGGCTACCTATCTTTAAAATAGTCTTTTGAGTCAACCTTCGTAGGTTCTAGTACTTTTCTTTCACCTAAGTCCTTCTGGACATTTGTCGTTGTAGTCCATTTTGGACATAGTGGTTAAGTGTCTAATTTTTAATATAAGTCTTTTTTCTTTTCTTGCTAGACTCGAGACATCATTTGCGCACCCACGTTACACTTAATTGAAATGGTTTTATCCAAAATGATCACTTGTGCTGCTCAACCACTAATTCTTCGAAAATGATTAATATTTAAACTAATCGGAGTGAGAAAATCAATTGATATCCTTCCTAAATTGGGGCTTACCAACTCCCCATCTTGCATCTCATATGCTCACATCCCTTTCATCATCATCATCATCATCTCGTTGCTCGATGAATTTGCATGGATCTTTTCTCATATAAAGCTTAAGCAAGCAATGAAGACTTAATCTCGTAGGGATTGCGATTGAAACCTTTCACCCATAGGAAAGTCATTACCTCACCCTTACTAAACACTACCCTCTCATTTCAAGATCGGCGTATTTTGAAACCCGGTTTAGCCATCATTTTTGCTCCATACTGAGAGAAAGTCCAAGCGAGCCCGAGAAGTTAGCTTCGAGAATCGGCGATGCGCAAATTATCTCAAGCCATGAAGGAAGGACAAAGATAATCCTCAACTCCTCGAAGCTTTCCAAGTCAAAAAAAAAAAAAAAAAAAAAAAAAAAAAAAAAACAAAAAAAAAAAAAAACAAAAAAAAAAAAAAAACAAAAAAAACAAAAAAAAAAACAAAAAAAAAACAAAAAAAAAAAAAAGAAACAAAAAAAAAAGAAGGATTTTAAAAACCTCACAATCTCGGATATAATTCCAAGCTCCTCAGGAAGCCTTCCAAAAAAAAAAAAAAGAAGAAGAACTCAAAAGTCCCCGAGCATCTCGAAGCTCTCCAATGATCAAAAAGGAGCTCGAGATTCTCACAAGATCGCAAAAAGTTGTCGTAGCTCGGACTTCCTCTTATCATTACCTTAAATCAATCCCAAGCCATCCTCTCAATTTTAGAGGATACTCCCATCACCATTACCCTTGCCCTTGGCCAAGTCGTAATCCGACCTCTCATTCTTGGAGGCAATCAATCTTCCTCGCCATAGATTTCCCAAACACATCCCAGCGAGCCAACCTCTCATCTTTAGAGGTTCGCCAAGAAGGCCTAGCCGACCTCTCATCTCAAGAGGTCATAATCTCCCAAATCACCCGATAGCCGATCGAAGCCCGGAAACCCAACTACAGCCCCTACGGATAGCGATTCTAATATCCTCGATGTCGGGATCAAATTAATGCTTCGTTGCTTGCTTAAATTAGAATCTAATCCATTTTGGTTCAAAATTACCAATCAAAGATTGTGCAAATTCAACCCTTCCCTTCATGTGAGCATATTTCTATTTCTCCTCACAAACACTTGCCGTGGATGTCCCATTTCAAGCTTCGCATCCGTGTCTTTCATGGACACTCTAAGGGGATATGTTATTCAATCCTCCAAATCCTCAAAATCCCCAAAGGTCCTCGGACCCTCGAATTTCAACATTCATTCTCTTTTCATTCGGGATAGGCCCGAACTACGGCGACCGAGCTCTTCATAATGGAGGGAACGTAGGCAACCGTAAATGGTCCTGGTCGAAATCACAAACAAATCTCAAAAAAAAATCCGGTCTCATCAAGGATCGTCCCTATACACTTTCCGCCCTTCCAAGCTTGATTTTCGATATCGGTTGGTTTTCTCCTTGTGATTAATCAAAATATTTGTTCATATCAGATTTAGGGATTGAATAACCCGAACATTAACAAAGGGTTTTAAGCGGCCTTGTGATCATCATGAATAAGACAAGTTTTCAGAGTGTCTCGACAAGTCTTCTCTCTCTCCATCGTAGGGAAATAGAGCCAAACAGCTTTGTCTTTGTACTGCGGGGGCTTCCATACACTTTTCCACACCTTGTGATGCTTATACTCTCTCAAAAGAGTCAAACCAAAAGCGAGAGTGTCATACACAAATTCGGGAGACATTCCCATCTTTCAAAAGATATGCCCCCGCACGTAAACATTTACGAGTCTTGTCCAAGAATCGGTTGACTAAGGTCTCGAAAAGATGGGTTCCCCCTCTGTAAGACTACTCTGAATTTCTTCATGCCGGGGCTTGCTAGCGGTTCTCCCGTGTTCTCCTGTAGCAGCCTCTTCAAGCCGGGGCTTATATAGTCATCTTTGGGTCCACGTTGGGTTCTTCACTACGAGATAGACTCGCCAAGTCGCTTCTTCAAAATCCGGACTTTGCCTACTCGGGATCCGGGCTTTGTCAAGATGGTCTTTCGGACCCGAATTTTATCAAGTCTGCAAGAAAGAATTTCGGCCTTTCGTAACGTGGCACACGGCGGCTTCCGTAGCATCGGAATTCAAGATCGGGGTTTCTCCCGGCATTAGCAATTTCATCAAATCATTCTCCGAGCAAAGTTTCGGCCAAAGTCACAAGCTCACCCAAATGAAAGAGATTTCACTCATATCAACGCGCCTAGAGTCCTGTCAAAGATCGCCTTCAAATGACCAAGATTGAGAGGGAAATTTTCAATCAAGACCCGGATCCGAATCCAATCTCATCAAGATTGAGGTCCATGTGATATTGCCGACAAAACCTCACTTGACAATAAGCTGTTTAAATCGCGATCAAGGGTTCTCATCCCCCACTCGATCAAAATCTGTTCCAAGCGGTCTCCATACCCATGCATCCCCACTAAAATCTCCCGAGGGCTCATGTAGCATGCACAAAACTTGAGTCAATAGGAATAATCCTAAATCATCGAAGATCATAAATCATAATTTTCACGCTGTGAAGCTTAGGCTAAGTGCATCTTCTAAAGCAAGTAAATGCATCATCCCATAATCATTTTTGGTTCCATGCATGCATCTGTCATCATGAGTGCCATATATGCATCTTCCTCTTCACTAACGAATGCGGGAATTCAAACGTGAAATCAAATCCCCCTTTTTCGGCAAGGATGATCTTCACCAAAGACGACCTCCAATGAATGAAGACGCCCTCCAACATCTACGGTTTGGCGAAGACAAGCTCCGTCTGCGCAACTTGCTAAAGACGACCTCCGATGTCCACAAATGGATGAAAACGGCCCCCGATGAAGACCACCTCCGGTGTCTACAATTCGGTCGAGACGCCAAGTTCTCGAATACGAGTCGGTCGGGACGCCAAGTTCTCAAAATGCAAATCGGTCGGGGACGCCAAGTTCTCAAATGCAAATCAAATGCCGGTTGGTCGAGACGCCAAGTTCTCACATACAAATCGGTCGAGACGCCAAGTTCTCCAATACAAATCGGTCGGGGACGCCAAGTTCTCAAATACAAATCGGTCGGAGACGCCAAGTTCTCCGAGGCAAGAAGGTCGGAGACGCCAAGCTCTCCAATACAATGCGGTCGGAGACACCGAGTTCTCAAAAGCAAGAAGTCCCAATGTGAATACAAGCTCGGCCACCTCTACAAGGTTGACGATCACCGGCAAGATGCGGACTCAACCAAACTCCTCCTTCGAGGTCAAAATGCTTCCAAAGACTGGCAAATCGTCGGCAGAAGCTGTCCACGGCGACAACTTAACAACTCTTCATCAACATCGGCGTAGCCTCGGTCCTTCCCGCAACTACGAGGTAAGCACGGCACAGGTATGAAAGCATATCTTAGTCAACTACTTTTCTAAAAGAACATTATCATCGGATCATGGGCGCGACTTCCCAAGCAGTCGAAACCTTAGGGCGACTTCCCCAAAATAGTCAAACCGTAGGGTGACTTCCCAAAAATGAGTTAAACCGTAGAGGCGACTTCCCAAAATAGTCGGATCATAGGGTGACTTCCCGAAAATAGTCAGATCGTAGGGCGACTTCCCCAAAACAGGCAAATCCTTAGGGCGACTTCCCCAAAATAGTCAAACCGTAGGCGACTTCCCAAAAATAGTCAAACCGCGGGCGACTTCCCAAAAATAGTCAAACCATAGGGCGACTTCCCAAAAATAGTCGGATCATGGGGTGACTTCCCAAAAATAGTCAAACCGGTCATGGGCGACTTCCCAAAAATAGTCGAATCTCGGGCGACTTCCCTAAAATAGTCAATCCCTCGGGTGACTTCCCAAAAATAGTCAATCTCGGTGATTTCCCAAAAATAGTCCAAACCATAGGGCGACTTCCCCCAAGCTTGATCGAACCATGTAGGGCGACTTCCCGAAAATAGTCGGATCGTAGGGTGACTTCCCAAAAATAGTCAAACCGTAGGGCGATTTCCCAAAAATAGTCGGATCGTAGGGTGACTTCCCAAAAATAGTCAAACCGTAGGGCGACTTCCCAAAAATAGTCGGATCATAGGGTGACTTCCCAAAAATAGTCAAACCATAGGGCGACTTCCCAAAAATAGTCGGATCATGGGCGACTTCCCTAAAATAGTCAATCCCTCGGGTGACTCCCAAATACTGATCAATCTCCGGGACGACTTCCCTAAAATAGTCAATCCTCGGGTGACCCCCGGATCTGATCAATCCTTGGTCCATCCACTTGACCAACATTGATCACCTTTCTTCCCGATGATTCTCGTAAGCCCAGAGTCTTCCCAGCAAGAACACCTTCAAATAGCCTCCATCCAGTGCAGAACCTCGACTTAGGTTCATACTCTGAACTAAGTTCCCATTTAGGTTCATACTCCTGAACAAAACCTCAACTTAGGTTCATACTCTGAACTAAGTTCCCATTTAGGTTCATACTCTGAACAAAACCTCAACTTAGGTTCATACTCCTGAACTAAGTTCCCATTTAGGTTCATACTCCTGACAAACCTCAACTTAGGTTCGTACTCTGAAATAAGTTCCCATTTAGGTTCATACTCCTGAACCAAATCTCAACTTAGGTTCATACTCTGAACTAAGTCTCCATTTAGGTTCGTACTCTGAGCACAAGACCTCAACTTAGGTTCATACTCTGAACTAAGTCCCCATTTAGGTTCATACTCTGAACCAAATCTCAACAACTTAGGTTCATACTCTGAACTAAGTTCCCATTTAGGTTCATACCCTCTCACAAGAAATTCCCGGCGGTTAAACGTAAGACCGAGTGCCCGAGAAAGATAACGGAATCCCGTTTCTTTCATCAAAATTACCCCGACAGGTTAAACGTAAGACCGAGGTGCCCAGAAAGATAACGGAATCCCGTTTCTTTCATCAAAATTACCCCGCGATCAAACGTAAGGCCGAGGTGACCGAGAAAGATAACGAGATCCCGTATCTTTCATCAAAATCACCCCCGGCGATCGAACGTAAGACCGATCTCCCGAGAAAGATAACGGATCCCGTATCTGTCATCAACATCTGCCCCGGCAGTCAAACGTAAGACCGAATGCCCAGAGAAAGATAACGAGATCCCGTATCTTTCATCAAAATCTTCCCCGGCAGTCAAACGGAAGACCGATCTCCTCGAGAAAGATAACGAGATCCCGTATCTTTCATCAAAATCATCCCGGCGATCAAACGTAAGACCGATCTCCTCGAGAAAGATAACGAGATCCCCCAGTATCTTTCATCAAAATCTTCAGCGATCGAACGTAAGACCGAATACGTCCAGATGAATACGTCGATTTTCCCAAAATCCCCGGCAAACGAAGTCACGGAATCCCAAAAGCCACGGAATCTCGAGTAGTACTCGAACTACGAAAGGGCTTGATTCCCACTAGGGATACGTAGGTAGCCTATCATTAGGTCCAGCCCCTCGACCAAAACGGTCACCCTCTCCTTCGGCAGCAGACGAAGCCCACCGAAAGGCCATCATCATCAAGGTCCGAGGCGCCTAAAAAGCCATCTTCAAGGTTCGAGGCACCTAAAACGCCATCTCCAAGGTTCGAGGCACCTAAAACGCCATCATCAAGGTCCGAGGCACCTAAAAAGCCATCTCCAAGGTTCGAGGCACCTAAACGCCATCTTCAAGGTTCGAGGCACCTAAGACGCTATCACTAGGAGAGCGATAAATCGCAATCATCCCCGGCGGAGCGGATGCAGTCGAGACCAAAAATGGTCATTCCTATCCCCGGCGGAGCGGATAGCCGTCGGACAAAAATGGTCATCTCTTATCCCAGCGAGTTTCTTTCCGATGGCAACCTGTAGAACTCGCTCATCGGGTTCGAGGCACCTAAACGCCCGTCATCTCCAGGGTCAAAGACCCGAACTACGGCAGCTTGATTCCCACAGGGATACGTAGGTAGCCTATCGCTAGGTTCGGCCGCTGATCACTCGATCATCACACAAATATGGAGCCTTACTCTTATCGACGACCCCGCTTCCTTCGAAAGCGCCGTCGGCCGAGGGGCTACTGTAAGTGCTCCAATTTGAGCTTGTTAAATTTTCGTTAGAAAATTAACGAAAGTTATAACATTTCTAACAATTCCTAACTATCCTAACATTTCTAACAAAGTGAGGGTAAAATGGGCATTGTTATTTAAGGTTAAACCTTAAAAAGAATCTCAAAAAGCAAAACAAAAGAAGAAAACCAAAAATGGCAATGGGTGGAACATAATTTGTTTAATTTGAATTTTGAAAAGATTATTCCTTGTGTCCAAAGCGACGGCATTTAATGAACGATTACTTATTTGAGGTTCTGTCCGCGCGGATGACTTTGCAATTTCGGGAGGGCTATAAATTGAGCCCTCCGAGTCCACAAAAATAAAGAGGAATTTGATCACGGACGAAGTTACGGCGAAATATAGAGAGAAAACGGTGGGAATCCCTTGATTGCCACCTTTTCTCTTGAATCTTTCCCAATCAAATACCAAACACACCCAACCTTGATACTCCTCCAAGCCAAACACCAAATCTTGATACTCCTCAAGTCAAATTCCAAGCCTAGGAAGATAGGGTGTCACCGTTGGTAAAGCCCTCCTTCTCAAAACCCTAAAATTCACTTTTGACTTCTTGTTCATCTTGTTCTTCTTACTTGGATCTACTTGATGTTTAGTTTAACTTGAGTTTTGACCCAAGATGGTCATCTTGAAGTTCATCTTCATGAATGACCATCTCAAATGGTCTATATTTTAAATCTCTAAATTGATTTTTTCTCTTTAATTTCATTTCTACAAAATATCCCCTTTCCCTTTGCAAAGGACATGTTTAAACCCCATAAATTCCCCAAGGATGACTTGAATATGATAACCACTCAATAAAAAGTAGTGGTATCAAGTCTAGGGATGAAAATGGGGTGAACATAGATGCAAATCCCCCAAAAATCACATTTTCCCTCAAGAACATCTTGCTGTCCAGTAGCATTGTTCTGAGAACTCAGTCCATTTTCTTATTTTTTGGACCCAGTAAAACTTGGAATTGGGTGTTGACTACAAAACACTTTTTGTATCCAACATCCAGATCTTTCCATACATATTTTTATTTTATTTTTTGAGTGAGTAAAACTCCTTTTTTCAATTTTTCTTTTAGAGGCCAGTTCATCAGCTTCTGGAAATCCAGATTTCACATCTGAGATTTCCAGAAGGTTTTGACCCCTCAAATTACTTCCAAAATGGAAAGTTTCTTTGCAGAAACCCTATTTAGGGTGTTTTAAGCAACTTTCATTCTCGGACTTTCCCCAGATTCTGAGGTTTTGAAGCCTTTAAGCCCATTTCAAAGTCAAAGGTCAACTGCCTTCTTTCATTCTGGCAGAATTGCTTTTCAAATCCAAAAATCTTTTGAGTGCCAAGACTCAACCCAAAAATTCTCCAAAAAATCATGGGATCAGTTTAAAGTCTTAAAAAGAGATACCAATTTTCACTTTTCCCAGTTTCAAATTATTTTGGTCAAAACACAAACGCACACACACACACACAACAAAAGGATTTCAAATGTTTGGAAGACTCGTTTTGCGAGGCGCGTCGGGTGCACACTAACGTCCTTCCCGACGCGTAACATGACCTCCGAACCTAAATCTCTGATCTCGGGCTTTTTTCAAAGTTTTGGCCCTTAAAATAAAAATGGCGTGGCGACTCCGTTTTAATGGCACATCGTTACAGGTCGGTTAACCAGTTTCTCTCCGGTCAGGGATTCATTTCTAGCAGTCTCAGAGATGGCAGATTCGCAAGCGTCAGCGGGTTTGGGTCCGAATGTAGGTGTTGATCCAGCTCAGAATCAGAATGACAGTGAGGGTACAGGAAATCCGATGATTAGGAAGGAAAAATTAGCCCAAGCTTTGGAAAATGCCCATGAGGTTCACAAAGAGCAGCTGGCCCTGCTCATCAGTGTTCTCCGCCATCATGGAGTTCAGGTAACAGTTGAGGCAAATGGTCCTCTGGTCATGGTCGAAGATGAGACTCCAGAAATAGTGATCTCAATCCCTCCGTCACATAACCAATACCCTCCATCGCCCTCAGCTTCTCAGAACGGATCGGGATTCATTACACCTGTTCCTCAAGTTCAGCAGTATTTGCCAGTTTATGCTCCAGCTTCACATAATCAGTTTGAGCCATGCGGCTATGTTACAAGCCTCTATACTCTGAATGCAATCATGAGGGGCTAAAAGAAAAACCAGATGCCTCAAGTTTTCAGTTGCCATCTACTGGGCTTAGGGAATTCACCCGTCAGTATCACCAGTCTGCGGCTGTGGTTCCCTCTGCTGATAAGAGCCTTGTTGCGAGTTCCAGTAACTTGAATGTTCCTGTTGACCACCATGTGGCGATATTGATGGAGCAAGTGAAACAAATGCAAGAGAAGCTTGACCTCATGATGAGTACCAGTACTTTCTCGACCCAAGATGTCAAATCAGGCAAAGAAATGATTCTGCCGCGCAGAATCCAAGTGCCGAAGTGAGGGAATCCGATAAGGCAACTTTACTGGAGCACACTTGTCCAATGCCGGTTCCAATTTTGAGAAATGCCCGAAGACACAATCGGCCGGTACTACCCCTTTCACTCAAAACAACCAACGCGGCCGAATCCTCCCAAACGAGCCCAATATCCCTCAAAGTCCTCCCAGGTTCACTTCCTTCCAGCAATATGCTCAGTCATCAAAGTTCATCCCCGTGACTTTTCCGACCCGTTTCTTTGGACAACTTGTACTGCTCCAGCTGCCCCATGGCCTCAAGTCCCTCCACTTCCACCAGTATCATGGGCACGTAACTAATCACCGCCTCGGTGCGGGATCACGAAGTCACCGAGAAAATGGAAAGCTCGAAGTGTTCGGGCAAGCCCGACTCCAGAAAGAGTAGCTAGGCTAGGGGTTACCTATCCTTGAGCGAGATCAAGAAATAAAATAGTCTCTCAATCAACCTTCGTAGGTTCCAGTACTTTTCTCTTTCAACCAAGTCCTCCTCGGACATTTGTAGTTGATCTTAAATCTTCTATAAAAGAGTCTTTTTCTTTTCTTGCTAGACTTAAGACATGATTTGCACACCTACATTACATTTAACGAAATGGTTTTGTTTTATATGATCACTTGCATTGCTCAACAAATAATCTCTCGAAATAATTAACGTTCCGATTAATCGGTGTGGGAAAGTCAACCAATGCTCTCCCTATACATTTTCCTTACCTCATAAAAGCCTTCATCAAGCCATACGCCTCCTCAAATCATGTCCTCACCATCACCTTGACCAAGTCAACGACGGCGGCAACGTCAAGGGACAACGAAAGTCCATCCAACTTCGAAAGATTGACCCCATGTCGACAACAACCTGGGAGCTTGCCTTCGACCTCAAGGATATCAAGGAAATTCAAGCAGGGGCTTGCCTTAGCCCTCATGTGTTTAAAAAAATGAAAAATGATATAGTGCAAAAGGAATAATACCCAGCTAGGCTAAAAACCTTGTAAAGGGTTGTCTAGGCAGAAAACAGGGTTGCACATAAAAAAAGAGAAGAAAAAAAAAATATAGTAATACCCAGCTAGGCTGAAAACCCTGAAAGGGACGGTCTAGGCAAAAAACAGGGTTGCACATAAAAAAACTGAGGCCAAGGACCCAACGCCGCCAATCAGAAGCTTGATAGGTGGGGCAAAGTCAAAGCTCTAAGAACAGATGTTGTCAATGACGACGAAGCGGTCAAAACAAAGCCTTTGGGCGTATGCCAATTATTTCTCCCCCAGTAAAAGACTAAAATCAGGAAGCAATTGAAGCAGCCGTCCAAAAATGACTTGGTCAAAGAATCATCCCGATGCCCTTGCCTCAGCATTCAACCTCTTCATCCGAACCTTTCCACTAAAGGAACCACAAATCCCATTTCCCAAAGCCAAACACAGTTCAGTCGAGCCTGAACTACGGCGACCTGAGCTCCTCATCATGGAGGGGAACGTAGGCAACCAGGAATGGTCCGGTCATAAGCATATTCAAATCCCAGAAAAACCCGGTCTCACCAAAGACCTCCCTATACACAAACCTTTCTAACCAACCTTGATCCGTGACATTGGTTGATTTTCTCCTCATGATTGATCAGAATGTTTTTTCATATCGAGATTATTGTTTGAATAACCCAAACATCAATAAAGGGTTTTAAGCAATCTTGTGATCATTGTAAATAAAACAAGTTTTCAGATGTCTTGACAAGTCTTCCTTTTCTACATCTTAGGAAAAATAGTGCTAAACATTGATTTTCTGTCAGCAGGGGCTTCCATATACTGTTACAAACCTTTCTATGCTTATACTCTCTCAAAAGAGTCAAACCCAAAGCGAGTTTTCGTGCCTACATCGAATAAGGCCATCAGAAAATAACACAAAATCGGGATTTGTTCCCACTTTTCGAAAATTATGCCCCTGCAATGTATAAATTCTCTTCGTACACATCTTCTTATGGTCGACTGAGTGACTAAAGGAAATAAGAAAGTAAGTACGAAAGGATGGGTTTTCCCTCTCCTGCTACAATTCGCATTAGGGCTGCCTTGAAACTCTTCAAGGTTGGGGCTTTGCCAAGCCGTTTCTTTAGACTGGGGCTTCTTTAGTCATCTTTGGGGTCCGCATCGGGTTCCTCACCATGTCGCAAGGTGGATTCAGTCTTGGTCAGATTAACCTCAGGATCACTTTTGCAGTACCAATCATATCGGGATTCTTGCTAGGTAAGTCTCCGCCAGCAAAAGGGGAACTACATCTCTCTCTCCCTGCTCGGGTCGAATCTCAGTCAGTATGGTACCTCGAGAGCCCCGCATCTGTCTAACAACTCCCAGCAGTAAACCAGAACATACCCTGTCGTACTCACAAAAGCAGCACAGGGAGATCATGATCAGCATAAAAATGTCCATGGCTGTGGATGAGTCAAACAGCTCTGGATACGATACAGCCAATCGGGCTATTCGGGCCGAGTCAACAAAGGACGGAGTCAAGAATCGGATCGGTCACACCGCTCGGTGTGAAATCCCAAGAAATCGGCCAACTGCTCAGTCAAGGGTCGTGGATCGCGGGGAAAGACCGCATCTCTAAGCTCAGCTCCTCCAGTCAGTGCCCGAAACTCCTCAATGGTGGGTGTGAGATCATTATGCGAGAGGGTAAATACATGCCTCTCGCAATCCCAGTATCTGGATGCGGCCCGGAGAAGGTTCCAATCAACCGCCCACTCCTTTAATGCCCAGATGCATCTCAACCCATATCGTTGGTCGATGATCCTCCTGTTGTTGCTGCGATGATGGCGGGTCAGATTTATGAGATCGGAATGGAATTGACGCTCTTTGGTCTTAAATCTGTCATCATAATGTTCCATTTTGGGCCAAATATCAAATCTTGGGGCTAATTTTGAGGTGGAAGGCAAGTTTGAAGCCTACTGTAACTGCTGGAATGAGTGGTTTACGAGTCTGCCTTTTATAAAGTGCTGGGGCTTGCTGATCAAGAAAGTTGTCTCCCAGGCACTCTTTGTCGTGCGACATAAAGGCCCCATGAAGTCCTGTGTCGGACGACATGAAGAGGTCCATCAGGATCACCGGCGATTGCAAGCTGCGGCGATCCCAAGCGACCCAACGCTTGCTCAAAAAACCACCCAAACCCATCCAGAACACCACAAAATCATACCTAAACGATCCCCCTCGCTCATAAAGCCCACGGGAGAGGATTCGAGACATCCAACACACCCACAGACGCGTAAATGTCGTCCAAAGCATACAAAAAACCAAAAGACACCCAATCATGCCAAAAGTTACCATTTTGTGCCTTCCTTGGGACGAACTCGTGCATATAAGCTCACAAATGCATAATAAACATACATTGTATTTGTCAAAGTACAAAAACAATAAAATACTTGTTTATACAATCCAAAAGAACAAAAAGTGCATGCATTTCTCCTCTCTCCCTAAAAAGAGTCGAAGCATGGCAAAAGGGGACCGTCGTGATCACTCCGACTCGGAGTCGTCGCCAGAATCATCCTCCTCATCATCTTCAGAGCCGCTGTCGTCCTGGACGCTGCCCACCTCCTCCTCAGAGCTGCTCTGCTCTTGGCCGTCATCGCCACCCTCCGTCACCTCATGGATCTCGCCGTCAGAATCATCATCCTCGTACTGGGCCCAAGGCTGGGGCTCGGCATAGTACCCATGCCACTCAGGCACGACATAATAAGGGGGATGGTAGGGATCATCCTCGCCATCATCACCCTCAGGCTGGGGCTGCGAACTAGACCCGCCCGCCTGTGATCCAGAAGGAGCCAAAGCTGGCCTAGGCCTCTTCTTCGGAGGCACAACGTCACCAGGCTGGGAGTTGCACCTCCCCTTCCAATGCTCCGCGCTCCTCTGAAACTGGCGCAGCATCTTCACAGCACCGGTGAGCGCCTTCGCCACCGTCCTGAATGTCTTGGCTGGAACCTGTTCAATGAAAACGAAAAAGGCGATCGAAGCAATCATTGCGACAGTAAAAAACGGTTAAAAGGCGGAACAAATCATAAAAGAAAAGATCACTCACAGAGGTGGTCCCACGGGCGTCGCGAGATGCGGATGAGTCTCGAGACATGTCAAAAGAGGAGCGGCGAATACTACCCACCTCATACTCAAAAAAAAATCTGGGAGGCGCCAGATTCGCATCCCCGCCGCCTCCCGGCAGCCCATCACCTGAGGAGTCACCAACCGGGTGAAGACGACCGAGCATAGTCCCCATCATCGGAAAACTCGGTAGCATCAATACCGGTCCGCAGCTCAAGTCGAGCGGGGCCCGAATATGCCATATCCCGCAGAGGATCATGAGGACGCGGGAGGCTGGCGCCGTGACCATGCCTTGCCCTGCGGACTCTCTCCCCCAAATACAGGGCATCTCCCTCCAAGCCAACCAACGGCCTCCTCGTCACGGTTACTGTGGCGGCGGCACCAATCAAATCCTCGCCATACCGACCATGCCAGGGGAAATGTCTCAACCCAACAGGGGTACCCCTCAGAGCGATCATAATGTCATGGTAGCAAGCCGTCTTACGGGGCTTCGCCACGTCCACCTTCCGGCTCTCCCTCGCTCCAAAAGCCCAACGGCGCATAGCGAGGAAACAGTCTGCTGCAATCCTCTCAGCACGCGCTGCATAACGGCCCGAATACCTCATAAGCCCACACCTGAAATCAAAAGACAGAAAGCTTTCAGTGTGCGGCAACAGTAAAAGAAATGATGACAGAAAAGTCAAATACAGAGGTCAAGTCGCGAAAGGCAAAGGACATACCTCCAGCACAGTCTGATAGAAATCCAACGAGGTCACACTGCCTCTGCTCACCTCATCAAGGCCCCTATACACCTGGGCCAAACCAGCCTCACCCCAAGAGAAAGTGGACACCTGGCTCCAATCACGAAGAGGCTCCAACAGAAGGGTCAATGCCGTTGTGGAGGCATTACGAAACAGGTGTCGAAAACCCGCCCAAACAAAAGCCCTAGCCAACTGCTCAGCAGTAACAGTAGCAGCATCCTCGGCAAAAAGACGGCACTGATACGTCAAAGCAGAATGCAACTCAGCCAGAGGAACCCCATTACCCTTCAGGCGAAGGGTAAATCCAGTCAAAGCTCTGATAGCGTCTGGGCTCAGCACGCCAGGATCCTCAGAAAAGATCGGCCTCTCCGTGAACTGCAGACCAGTAATAGCAGTGAAATCATAGGGAGTGATGGTCGACTCACCCCATGATAGATGGAAGGTGTGGGTAGAGTCCCACCAGAACTGCCTAAAGGCTCGCACAAGCTCCACGCTCCTCGCCGTGTCCCCAAACGCTCCAACAGCTGTGAAGAATGGTCCAAGACCAGGCGAAGACCATCCCCTTAGACTGTCCAAAGAAATCGAAGAGCCCGGAGAAGACCCCAAATGGTCGCAATAGCCTCGAGGGACCCCTCGTCCGCAAAGTCTGCAGTAAGCACAAAGACATGTATCAAAAACCATACTCATCACAATATGTGCATTCATACATGTGCATTCATGTGCATCACCAAATTCTTTCAAAAAGAAGAAAAACAAAAAAAGAAAAATCTTTCAAAATAATGCACTTCATGCCAAGCATGCAATTCCTATTTGGGTGCGATTTCCCCCAATTTTTATCTCAAACCCTAGAAATCAAATTTCAAAAAGGGTTAATCTTTTAAATCACTTACCCCCTTCTGCTCCAAAGTGGAGGTATGAAATTCGAGGCCCGGGTAGAGCCCGTGTCCCTCGGGGAATCTCTTTCGCTTGTTCCGATCCACAAGCTTCCGTCTCTCGGACAATACTTGTTGCACGTTCCTTCTCGATTCGGCTCGCGGAGGCATTGTCAAAATCTTTGATTTGAATCAAATTGGAGGAAGAATTTTCAAAATTTTCTCTCCTTCCCTCTCTGTGTTCTCGGCGACAATGGGGGTTTTTAGGGTCTGTCTTACGACCCGCTGTTTCAATTAAAACTGCCTTGGAGACCCCCCCTGTCGGACGACAACCATGCTCCAAAAGGGGTAATTTCCTCTTTTGCCCCTGGTCAACTTGGTCAAATCCCGTTGACTGCCTGTCATTAAAATTCATCATTTCATCTGGGTTCAAATGCCCACCTCTCTTGGTCAAAACGGCCCGGAATGGCCTTAAACTACCCGGTCCGAAAAGACCGTACAGATTTCCAAAAGACAGTCAAATTCGCGGGTGACTCCCAAAGAAAAAAGTCAAATCATCGGGATGACTCCCCACCAAAAACAGTCAAGTTCGCGGGGTGACTTCCCAAAGAAAAAACAATCATATTTCGCGGGTGACTCCCAAAGAAAAAGTCACATCTTCGGGATGACTCCCCACCAAAAACAGTCAAAATCGCGGGTGTAAGTACCCCAATATGGATCACCCTCTGCCGAACACACAGGAAACACCACAGACTCACAAACACAGTCTCGAAGACCTATGGCACTCAAAACCCTCTCAAAACCCTCAGCCAAACCAAGGGAGGAGCATTCCTGGGATAAAAAGGGACAGAAGGACCTTTTGGGAATTTTCAGGAAATTGGAAAAGCATAAGTAGTCCGTACGGACCTCTTTGCTTTAATAATTACTGAATCCTCTTAAAGTCCACCATATTTCCTCAAATCCCGGAGAAAATGATTACCCTCATGCATAGGTGGTCCGTACGGACCTCTTTGCATGTCAAGATGGTCCGTACGGACCTTATTGCACAGGGGACATCATAATTCCAGAATATTCACCATCATCACATATTCCCTCAAATCGAGGAAAACCAAAATTCTTGTTTACCTAGAAGGTCCGTACGGACCTTCCTGCACCAAATCTGGCACTATAAATAGAGGGCTCCCCCTCCCTCATTTTACACCTCCTTCTTCTCTTCTCTCCCTAAGCCTTCAGGCTCCCCCTCTAAGACCCTTCGGGGCAATCCCGGCCCCTTTCGGATCCTTCCGAGCCCCCTTGTGGTGCTCTGAAGCCTCCCCGAGCGCTCCCGCGACGCTCCCGCGCTGCCCCGAGGCACTCTCGAGGTACTCTGAGGCCCCTCGTGGTACTCCGAGGCCTTGCCTGGTCTTTCCCGAGGCGTCCCGGCTCTTTCCGAGTCAAACCGGCGATCCCAAACCACGCCGAAACTCTGCCCGAGTGACTCCTGCCACCTCAACGCACGCCGAACCTCTCGCCCGAGTGATCCTCGCGATCCCAACGCACGCCGAAACTCTCGCCCGAACGCAGCCTACAATCTCAACTCACGCCGAAACTCTGTCCGCAGACAACCGGCCCCTCCCGAAGCAATCCCGGTCCGTGCCGGAACACTATTCCATCCTCAAATACTATTCCCCAGCGGAAGACAGACACGAACCAATATTGGTAAGGCTTCCTTCCATTACTATTTCAATACATTTCAATACATAGTGTACAATGTAGATATCCGACACAGCATGCATTTTTAAAAAGCACACACACACACAACAGTTAAAGAATATTAGGGGTATCCGAAAGACTCATTTTTATGAGGCGACTCGGGTGAGCTCTAAGATTCTAATATTCTCTTCCCGAGGAGTCATCTGACCTCCGAACTCAAAATCTCATCACACAAAAACAGTTTATTATTATTTTTAAACTGATGCCCTTTTTCAATGTTTTGGGCTTAATAATAAAAACGGCGTGGCGACTCTACAAAGCAAAAAACGGCGAGACACCTCCAACTAACGCTAAAGCGGAATAAAGCCAGATGACGGGGCGCGAACGCGCTGCCTCTCTGATCCGGGCGACTTTCCCGAAAAGCGACAAATGCGAGATGCTTCGGGGCCTCCGCGCGCGAGCCGGATCCCGGGTAATTTCAGTTGGCGAATCCGCTGGGGATCTTTTTTGTTTTAAAATCTTCTTAAACAAAACAAAAGATTTTTAAAACGATGATGAGGGTTAAACTTTTATTTTACCCCTTTCTTTAACTGTTGTGTGTGTGTGCACGTGCTTTACTTTTTATTTTATAAAAAAAATAAAAATACAAAAAAAAAATGCATTAATAGACATCTGTGCATACATTTAAAATTCTTCAAAAACTTCTGTTTTACTCAGAAAAAGAATTTTAGAGACCGCACACTACTCGCACTGTTGCCTCGGTTACACCGCACACTACGCACAATGCTGCCTCGGTTACACCGCACGCTACGCGCACCGCCGCTCGGATACACCGCACACTACAACCCTTAACCCTGGAGTGGTCTCGGTTGCAGCCCGTTTGGTCTTCCTAGGCCTCTCGAATGCGCACGGATCATTCCAAACATCCCATCCCAGCCAAGCGTCAACCCCGCACGTTTGAAGTCTTGAGTCACACTCTGTCCGCACTCGGTTGGTTTTTACCCGGTCGTGTCATACACTGGATACATATACCATGCCTGGCCATTTTTCGAATCAAGGCTCTAACTCAAGATCCGCGCAAGCAAAGCGATGAAAGGTCATGCTAAAATCTTGACCTGATCTTGATTTCCTCGAAGCTACACCTGCACGATGTTCCGTCCCGGATATACATCCATGCTCACATGACACCATGTCATCACGCCTTTGATACGTCAGCCATGACAATATGACCCAGCCAACGCCTAACGTCACAGATCCCTTGCGCAAGCAAGGTAAAGAGACATGTTCGCTTGGTCTTACCGAGACATGCCCGGATTAGATCCTAACATTGTAGAACACCGGATTCCCTTGAATCCCGAGGCTAAGCCCATCAAGCAAAAGCTACGCCGAATCAAGCCAGAATGGTCTTTACAAGTCAAAGAAGAGATCGAAAAAATGCTCGTCGGCTTCATCGGGGTGATCGAGTACCCCACATGGCTCTCCAATATCGTTACTGGCCACCAAGGCCAATGGAAAAGTACGCCGGTCATGCGTGGACTTCCGAGATCTCAACAAAGCAAGTCCCAAGGACGATTTTCCACTACCCAACATCGACATGTTTGGGTAGACACTACATGCCCAATTTCAAGTCAAGTCCTTCGTGGACGGGTTTGCCGGCCACAATCAAATCAAGATGGCCGAAGAAGACCAAGAAAAGACAACCTTCACAATCCCCTGGGAACCCCTATTTGCTACACGCAATGCCGTTCGGACTAAAGAACGCTGGGCTACCTACCGGCGGCGGCAACCGCCCCTCTTCCACGATATGATCCACAAAGAGATCAAAGTGTACGTCGATGACATGATCATCCACTCAAAGGGATCAGATGGACAACACCTCACGTAGACTGAGAAAATTCTTCAATCGCCTCCGAAAACACTCAATGAGGCTAAACCCTACCAAATGCACATTTGGGGTTATCCGAGGCAAGGTCTTGGGATACATGGTCACCGAGAGAGGCATCGAGGTTGATCCTCAAAAGATCAAGGCCATCATCGAAATGAGACCACCACAAACTCAGACAGAGGTGAAAAGCTTCATGGGCCGCCTGCAGTATATCAGCCGCTTCGTCAACCAATTGACCTCCATGTGCGAGCCAATCTTCAAACTGATGAAGAAAAACGCCGACATCGAATGGAACTCAGAATGCCAAGATGCCTTTGAGGAAATAAAGGCATACCTTGTGAGTCCTCCGATTCTCTGTCCTCCCCACGAGGAGAAGCCACTGTTGCTATACCTAACTGTGACCGACACCGCAGTTGGAGCCATGCTCTGTCAAGAAAAGAAAGAGTCACGAGTCGAGAACGCCATCTACTTCGTCAGTCGAAAGTTTCAAGGCAGCGAACTCAACTACTCAGCCCTCGAGAAAACCTGCGCAGCTCTAGTATGGGTTGTCGGAAAATTACGGCACTACATGCAGTCGCACACGGTACACTTGGTGTCCAAAATGGACCCATTCAAATACCTCTTCGACAAACCATCTCTGTCAATGAGGCTCGCCAAGTGGTCTTTCTTCCTAGTAGAATTTGACATCAAGTACGTGAACCAAAATTCAATCAAGGGACGGGCAATGGCTGAATAACTGGCTGATTTCCCAACCGACGAGGCTCGAGGCCCCGAACCACAATTTCCAGACGAGGGAATCCTTGCAATCGAAGGCGAAAATCAATGGCAAATTGTGATGATGCCCGATTTTTTTTGAAAATCAAAACGGAGTCGCCACGCCATTTTTGTTTTAAGGGCCAAAACTTTGAAAAAAAGCCCGAGATCAGAGATTTAGGTTCGGAGGTCATGTTACGCGTCGGGAAGGACGTTAGTGTGCACCCGGAGCGCCTCGTAAAACGAGTCTTCCAAACATTTGAAATCCTTTTGTGGGTGTGGGTGTGTGTGTGTGTGTTTTGACCAAAATGAGTTGAAACTGAGAAAAACAAAAATGGGGAACTCTTTATCAGACTTTGAACAATCCCCAAGATTTTTGGTATGATTTTTGGGTTGAGTCTTGGCACTCAAAAGATTTTTGGGAGTTGAAAAGCAATTCTGCCAGAATGAAAAAGGCAGTTGACCCTTGACTTTGAAATGGACTTAAAGGCTTCAAAACCTCAGAATCTGGGGAAAGTCCGAGAATGAAAGTTGCTTAAAACATCCTAAATAGGGTTTCTGTAAAAGAAATTTTCATTTTGGAGATTATTTGAGGGGTCAAAACCTTCTGGAAATCTCAGATCTGAAATCTGGATTTCCAGAGACTGATGAACTGACCTTTAAAAGAAAATTTGAAAAAAGGAGTTTTACTCACACAAAAAATAAAGTAAAAATATGTATGGAAAGATCTGGATGTTGGCTACAAAAAGTATTTTGTAGTCAACACCAAATTCCAAGTTTATCTATGTCCAAAAAATTAGACCATGGACTGAGGTCTGAGAAAATTGCTACTGGACAGCAACTTCTCAAGAGAGAAAATATGATTTTAAAGGGGGTTTTGCATCCATGCTTGTCCCCATTTCCCTAGGTTTTGATTAGTGATCACTTGACATTTTAGTGGTGAATCAACTATATCAAACCATCCTTGGGGTACATTAGGACTAAGCACTTCATTTGCTTGGGAAGGGGAATTTTATCCTTTGAAAATGAGATTTGATGTATGAAAATGATTTTTAGGGTTTTGAAAATGTGTTTTCTTTGCAAGAAAGTAAGAACACTTTGAAAATAATGTAGATCCTTGTAGAAGATCATCCATGGAGATGAACTTCCATGGTGATCTTCTTGGATCTAAAGCAAGAAGATGAATAAACTACATTTTGTAGCTTGAAAATGCATGCATGGATGAATTTTAGGGTAAGGAGAGGGAGGTTATACCTATCTTCCTTGTGTTTTGTGGTTGAAGGCTTAAATGTGAGAGTGTTTAAGGCTTGAATATGAGAGTGTTTGAGGGTGTTTAGGGTTGATGATTTGAGTTGGTTAAAGAGAAAACAAGTAGATAACAATGAAGTCCTCTATGTTTTCTCTCTAATCCTCCTCCTATAGGGTGATTTGAGCTTGGATTGGTGTATGTATGAGAGTATGTATGAGAGTGATTTGAAGTGTTTGTGAGTGAGTGAGATTTGGGAAAGATTGGAGAGAAAATGGTGGCAATCTATGGATTCCCACTGTTTTCTCTCTATATTTCGCCAGAGTTTCGTTGCTGTGATCAAATTGTGTTGTGTAAACTGAGAGAGGAGGGTTCAATTTATAGCCCTCTGAAATTGACAAACATGTCCGCGCGGATATGATTGGACAAATGGTAATCGTTCATTAATTACAACTTCAGCTTTGGACAGAAGAATAAAATTCAAAAATCCAAATAGCTTTATGTTTTTCAACTTGCCCAATTCGGATTTTTCTTATTTCTTTTGCTTTTTGAGATTCTTTTCTTGGTTTAACTTTAAATGGCAATGCCCATTTTACCCTTACTTTGTTGGAAAAGTTAGGAATGTTAGTAATGTTATAACTTTCGTTAATTTTCTAACGAAAATGCTAACAAGCTCAAATTGGAGCACTTACAGTAGCCCCTCGGCGACGGCGCTTTCGAAGGAAGCGGGGTCGTCGATAAGAGTAAGGCTCCATATTTTGGCAGATGATCAAGTGATCGAGTGGTCAACCTATTTAATAGGCTACCTACGTATCCTTAAGAGGAATCAAGCCGCCGTAGTTCGAGTCTTTCGACTATCTTTAGTTGTCGACCCTGAGTGACTGTTTTAGGATGTCAACTCGCGAGCGAGTTCTACAAACGATTGCCGAAAGAAACTCGCTGGGATAAGAAATGACCCTCTTCGGCCCGATGGCTAGGGTTGTATATCCGCTCTGGGCTGGGATAGGAATGACCATTTTGGTCCGTGGTGAACCTAATGATAGGCTACCTACGTATCCCGAGTGGGAATCAAGCCGGCCGTAGTTCGGTCCTTTGACTATCTTTAGTCGTCGACCCTACTGTTTTAGGAAAGTCATCCTAAGATTTGACTATTTTTGGGAAGTCACCCTATGGTCTGACTATTTTTGGGAAGTCGCCCTATGATCTGACTGTTTTTTGGGAAGTCACCCTAAGATCTGACTATTTTTGGGAAGTCACCCTAAGGTTTTGACTGTTTTTGGGAAGTCGCCCTATGGTTTGACTATTTTTGGGAAGTCGCCCTATTACTTGACTATTTTTGGGAAGTCGCCCTACGGTTTGACTATTTTTGGGAAGTCGCCCTACGGTTTTGACTATTTTTGGGAAGTCGCACTATGACTTGACTATTTTGGGGAAGTCGCCCTATTACTTGACCATTTTGGGAAGTCGCCCTACTAGGCTTTTGACTATTTTTGGGAAGTCGCCCTACGGTTTGACTATTTTTGGGAAGTCGCCCTATGGTTTGACTATTTTTGGGAAGTCGCCCTATGGTTTGACTATTTTTGGGAAGTCGCCCTATGGTTTGACTATTTTTGGGAAGTCGCCCTATTACTTGACTATTTTTGGGAAGTCGCCCTATTACTTGACTATTTTTGGGAAGTCGCCCTACTAGCTTGACTATGGCGTCTTGAAGTGCCTCTAACTATGATGGCGTTTTTGGGAAGTCGCCTTAGGTGCTTTGACTATTTTTGGGAAGTCGCCCTATGACTTGACTATTTTGGGGAAGTCGCCCTATTACTTGACTATTTTGGGGAAGTCGCCCTACTGGTTTGACTATTTTTGGGAAGTCGCCCTACGGTTTGACTATTTTGGGAAGTGGTTTGACTATTTTTTGGGAAGTCGCCCTAAGATTTGATGATAATGTTCTTTTAGAAAAGTAGCTTGATTAAGATATGCTTTCATACCTCTTTGTGCTTACCTCGTAGCTCGAGGCTACTACTGATGTTGATGAAGAGTTGTTAGGTTGCCGTTCGTGGGACGGTTTCGCCGACGATTTGCCGTCTTTGGAGGCATTTTGACCTCGAAGGAGGAGTTTGGTTGAGTCCCGCATCTTCGCCGGTGATCGTCAAACTTGTAGAGGTTTTGAGCTTGTCTTCACATTGGGACTTCTTGCTTTTGAGAACTTGGTTTCTCTAACCGCATCAGATTTGAGAACTTGGCGTCCCCGACCGATTTGTATTTGAGAACTTGGCGTCCCCGACCGATTTGTATTGGAGAACTCGCGTCTCCGACCGTACCGTATTTGAGACCTTGGTATCTTTGACCGATTTGCATTTTGAGAACTTGGCGTCCCCGACCGATTTGTATTGAGAGCTTGGCGTCCTTGACCGATTTGTATTGGAGAGCTTGGCGTCCGACCGATTAGTATTGAGAAGCTTGGCGTCTCTTGACCGAATTGTATTGGAGGACTTGGCGTCCTTGACCGATTTGTATTGGAGAACTCGCGTCTCTCGCACCGTATTTGAGACCTTGGTATCTTTGACCGATTTGCATTTTGAGAACTTGGCATCTCTGACCGATTTGTATTGGAGAACTTGGCGTCTCTGACCGAATTGTATTGGAGAACTTGGCGTCTCTGACCGATTTGTATTGGAGAACTTGGCGTCTCTGACCGAATTGTATTGGAGAACTTGGCGTCCCTGACCGAATATTGGAGAACTGGCGTCACGACCGGGTGTATTGGAGGACTTGGCGTCCGACCGATTTGCGTTTTGAGAACTTGGCGTCTCGGACCGATTTGTATTGGAGAACTTGGCGTCCCGACTGAATTGGGAGGACTTGGCGTCCTTGACCGATTTGCGTTTTGAGAACTTGGCGTCCCTGACCGATTTGTAGACACTGGAGGCGGTCTTCATATGTTTGTGGATGTTGGGGACTGTTTTCATCCATTTGAGGTCGTCTTTGGTGAAGATCATCTTTGCCGAAAAGGGGGATTACGTTTGAATTCCTGCATTTGTTAGTGAAGAGGAAGATGCATATATGGCATTCATGATGGCGGATGCATGCATAGAACCAAAAATGATTATGAGATGATGCGTTTATTTGCTTTCGAAGATGCACTTAGCCTAAGCTTTTGGAGGGGAAATTACGATTTATGATTTTCAATCACTTAGGATTTTTCCTATTGATTCAAGTTTTGTGCATGCTACATGAGCCCCGGGGAGATTTTTGTGGGGATGCATGGTGAGGAGAGGGGATATATGTGTTATTGACTGTTTGGGACAAGCTTTGAGCTGGTGGGGTGATATCCTTTAGTCGCGGACTGAATTGCATGTTATTGATGAGGTCAATTTTGATCTTGGGATGAAGTTGGATTTGAACCCCGGGTCTCGATTGAAATTTCCTTTCGCCTCTCGGACATTTGAAGCCGACGCCGATGTGCTCTAGAATCAAAGCATGTTTGACATGAATGAACCCTCTTTTGCTTGGGTTAGTTGTGATTTGACGAAATGCCGATATGAGGAGATTCCCAATTCTCAACTTTTGATGATGCGGAGTTGCCATATGCCAAGTTCTAAAGCCGAAACTCCAAGATAGCTTGTTGAGGTGACTAGGCCTTTCTTACGAAGATAGGTGTGACTTGATAAAGCCCCATTCCATGGAAAAGACATGGCGAAAACCACGGAATCTTTCTTGAATGATTTGATGAAGCCCTGTGTTTGACAAAGCGTCACTACAGAGGTCCAGTTAAAGGTTTGACCGACATACCGATGAAGTACCGAGCCAATCGATCAACGTGAGAGCCTTCAAGGTGAAGTTGTCATGAAGGGAGAAACCCATCTTTGATACCGACTATGAAACTAGAATCCTCTCTTCGAAGAGTGTCTTCCATATGGGAACCGTTAGCCATAGTGGCACTTGGCTTGTTCGTGGCTTCAATCATATTCACCCTACTTTTTTAGGGAATGGATTGTTGACTGTATTGGGTCCTTAGGGTCCCCTTTTCGATCGCTCACACCGGCCCTTTTCGTGAGTCGTGTTGGAGGTGGAAGAAACCCGCATCCGTAAGCAGGTGCGACAACTCGCCGATTGTAAGCCCTCTCAAATTTAGCCCGGAATTGATCATTGCCCGTAGATCCGGATAGGGGAAATTGCTAAGTGAGGCCCTCGAGATGTGGTTTCGGGCGTGAGCTGAAAGATGTCTAGTTGTTCCTCTTCAAAAGGAGGAGTTGCCATCTTGCTTGTAAAAGTCCCCGATGTTCTCGTCTGACGCCGCATTGTTGTTGCAGTCAAATCTATTTGCTTCCCACTCCAAGTTGGCTAGTAGTCTGGTCCCATATAGCCCTGGCCTCGGATTTTAAGCGAAAGAACCATTTTAGAGCACTTTGGACTTCAAAGAGAGATCGAAATAGTCGCCCAACCGCTGATTGGCGCCCCTTTTGACCTTCATTGCCAAGGTATACGTGTCCAGATGGGTTTTCGGGCATGCAAGTGCCATCAAAGAGATCCAAATTAGGCATCACGAATTTGTGGGGAACAAAGGAGTCCGGGTTCGTTGGCCGGAAAGCGACTTCTTAGCTCAATTCAAGACCGTGCTTTCATTTCCTTGTGTCGTTCCACGAATCAAGCCAAATGAGGGTCTTGTGGTGGAACCATGGCATTCAAACCAGCGACCGAGCTAGAGAGAGGAGCTACCACCGGCGGCATACAGGTGGAGGGAACGGTCGATCCTGGGACATAGGTGAAATCCCGTCCTTGGCCCGAATCACCCCGGAGCTTGAGTAGGACCCTGGGCAAAGGGATAGAACCTTGCGGCTTGTTGTTGATTTTCAACCGGCAAAGAGGGCAAAGGCAGTCTTGATGTAGCCGGGTAACTCGAATTTCCGGAGTGAGGCCCATAAGTAGGCTTAAGTGCGGCCGCCGTCCCGATTGTTGAATTGCATAGCTGAAGGTGCATGACCAGTGGGTACTGCGGTCCCGGTGATTCGATGAAACCGGGATGGAGGCTTGGTAACCCATCGAAGCCTCGAGTGAGGAATGGATTTGTGAAAGCCGTGTGAGGAGCGGCCGAGCTAGCATCATCCCGAGGAAGGGCTTCGATCGTTGCCCTGGACCAGACCGTGGAAGCATTCCAACCTGTTCTTTGCGAAGGCCCCGATAGATTGGTTCTAAACCGAGGTGGGATTCCAATCTGCTGTGGCATTCCGAGGTATCCCCAACCATGAGGAGACATTCCGTACCGATTTTGCCCCCGCCGAGGAGCCGTGAACCGATCGGTTACGTTAGGGCCGCATGGGTCCGGTAGTCCGTATTTGGGGTTTGCCGTCCCGTTGAGACGGTCATGAAGGAATCTTGTGAGGCTTGTGCGGTGCCGGGGATTGGACATCTTGAACTGGGTTGCATTGTCAAGGCATTTCAAACTGATGTAACCGAGAAGCTCCCTGACCGATCTGTACCGAACCGCCGAGGCATACCAAACCGCTGTGTGACATACCGAGCTGACTCCCGATCGCTTTGAGGCATACCATACCGGCCCAAATCGGATCAAGTCAATTTGTTTCCCCAAACGACTGTCCTGCATCGAATCATGAATGTATATCGACCGAGGCCGAAAGGATGGCTTATTCGCAAGTTGAGAAGAGTGTGAGGAAGGTGGTGGTAGTCTCTGTCGGCCAAGATAGGGATGGGGATCCTTTTCCTCTTCTACCGTGAAAGTTCCATCGGGGTTGAGGGCAATCGTCAAACCAAAATTCCCGACATCTTCCAAGGATGAACATCGAAACCTCACTCGAATGGCACAAGGAGTTTTATGGACTCGCTCCAATATTAGCCATAGAAATATGATGAATTTCTCGTGTCTTGGTTAAAATTCCGTCCTCGTCCTTGGACATCAAAGAACCGCACTTGACTAGCCCATGACCAACATGGCGATCAAATCTCATCTTGCTTGGTGGAGCCTTGGTCCGAAGAGATGTATTTGCGAAGTCTTGACTTGGAAGAAGTAACTTGGCAAAGCCTCGGTCTCACGATGTGAATCGACACAATTAGAGAGGCTTCAACCTGGTAGGCACTGCAGACCGATCACGAACAGAGACCCAACCCATCTTGTAAAGAGTGAAGAACCAACGTTCTAATGCAAATTGAATTATCATGTAGCAAAAGAGGCAACCCATCCTTCCATATTTACTTTATTATTTTCTTTATTCAATTAGTCAACCGGAAGAAAATGTAAAAGCAAGACAATTTAGGAATGTATACTCAGAGGGCATATATTTTTCGAAAAGTGGGGATGAATCCTCGATTTGTATTATTTGATGGCCTCATTTGACGAAGGCACAAAAGAACTCGCTTTGGGTTTGACTCTTTTGAGAGAGCATAAGTTTAGAAAGGTTTGTAAAAGTGTATGGAAGCCCCTGCCGACGTAAAATTAGTGTTTAGCTCTATTTTTCCTATAATGTAGAAAAAGAAGACTTGTCGAGACATCTGAAAATATGTTTTATTCAAAATGATCACAAGATTGCTTAAAACCCTTTATTAATGTTCGGGTTATTCATCCCCTAATCTCGATATGAACAAACATTTTGATTAATCATGAGGAGAAAGTCAACTGATACCAAGAGTCGAAGTTGGCGAATGGTGAAGAGGGATCGTGTATAGGAGAGGCTATTGGTGAGGCCGGATTTTCTGGGATTTGAATGTGTTTATGACCGGACCATTTCTGGTTGCCTACGTTCCCCTCATTGTGAGGAGCTCAGTCGCCGTAGTTCGGGTCCGAACCGTGTTTGGCTTTAGAAAAGGGGTATGAACATTTGTGGTACTTTTTGGTGAAAAGGCTCGGATAGGAAGTTTGGATGATAAGGTGCGGGCCTTGAGGTGATTCCTTGACAAGTCATTTTGAGCGATTCCGTTGCTTCTTGATCGTCGTCCTTCATCGGGGGAGAAAGATTTTGGATGCAAACTTTAAGGGCTTATGATATGTTTTTGCCGTTGCTTTAATCAAGCTCCCTTGTTGTCGACAACTTCCGTTCTTCGGGCTTTAATTTTGCCCATATGTCAAACCTTCGATCGGCGGTGCTAGGTCCTTAGCCTCATTTTTTTTTTTGAAGCTTTTGTTTTTTTTTGAAGCTTTTTTTTTTTTGAAGCTGTTGTTTTTTTTTTTTTTTTTTTTTTTGAAGCTTTTGTTTTTTTTTTTTTTTTGAAGCTTTTTTTTTGAAGCTTTTTTTTTGAAGCTGTTTTTTTTTCTTTTTTTGAAGCTTTTGTTTTTTTTTTTGAGCACCTGAGGACGAAGGCAAGCTTCTACTTGAACTTTCTTGATGCATGGGGGGCGGAGGCAAGCCCCTGCTTTTTTCGATATGGGGTCGATCTCCCGATGCTGAGTGACCTTTTGTTGTCCCTTGATGTTGCCGCCTTCGTTGACTTGATCAAGGTGATGATGGGGATATGTTTTGGAAAGTGTATGGCTTGATGGAGGCCTTTGTGAGGTGAGGAAAGTGTATAGGGAGGGCATTAGTTGACTTTCTCGCACCAATTAATTAAAATCTTAATCATTTCCAGAGATTATTTGTTGAGCGATGCGAGTGATCATTTAAAATAAAACCATTTCATTAAATGTAATGTAGGTGTGCAAATAATGTCTCAAGTCTAGCGAGAAAAGAAAAAGACTCTTTTATAGAAAACTTAAGATTAACTACAATGTCCAAGGAGGACTTGATTGAACGAAGAAAGTACTAGAACCTACGAAGGTTGACTAAAAGACTGCTTTTAATATTAAAAGATGGGTAGCCCCTAGTCTAGCTACTCTTTGTTGTTGACTGCCAAGACGCTTGAGCTTTCCATCTTTCTCGTTAACTTCGATTCCATTACCGCACCGAGGCGGTGATCGCTACGTGCCCATGATACCGGTGGGAGTGGAGGAGTTTGAGGCCATGGAGCAACTGGGCGAGCACAAGTTGTCCAAAGAAACGGGTCGGAAAAGTCACGGGGACGAACTTTGTCGATCGAGCATATTGATGGAAGGAAGTGAACCCGAGAGGACCTTGAGGGGTATTGGGCTCGTTTGGGAGGATTCGGCGATGCGCCGGTTGTTTTGAGTGAAAGGGGTGATACTAGCCGATTGTGTCTTCGGGCCTTTCTCAAGCTTGGAACCGGCATTAGACAAGTGTGCTCAGGCGGGTTGTCCTATCGGATTCTCTCACTTCGGGCCCTTGAATTTTGCGCGACGTAATCATTTCTTTGCCCGGTTCGACATCTTGGGTCAAAGGAGTGCTAGTACTTATCATAAGATCAAGCTTCTCCTGCATTTGTTTCACTTGCTCTATCAATATTGCCACATGGGGATCAACGGGAACATTCGAAAGTTTGGAACTCGCAACAAGACTCTTATCAAGCAGAGGGAAACACACCGGCAGGCCGGTGAAACCGACGGTGAATTCACTAAGTCCGGTAGACGACAACGGAAAACTTGTGGCATCCGGATTTTCTTTTAGCAACTCATCATCGCATTCAAAGTGGGTGTAGAGGCTTGAACATAGCCACATAGCTCAAACCGATTATGTGAAGCCGGAGCATAAACCGGCGTGTATTGCCGAAATTGAGGAACAGTGTGATGGAGCCCAACTCGTTACGAGGAGCCGAGGGCGATGGAGCCCTAATGGCCCGAGGTGCCGGAAAGGGCTGAAGAGGAATTGTCCTTGGCAAGTGGATCATATGTGGATGGAGGGAGGTGTTGGCCGTGGGATGGAGAGTTATAGGATGAAGGGACCGAAATCATCAAGCTTCGAAGTCTCATCTTCGACCATGACCAGGGAACCATTCGCCTCAATCAAGCACTCGAACTCCATGGCGGCGGAGAGCATTGATGAGCAGTGGTCACTGTTCTTCATGAATCTTATGGGCGTTTTCCAAAGCCAGGACTAACTCTTCCTTCCTAATCATCGGATTTCTTGTATCCTTACCGCTTTCGCCAAATCTCGCCATCGCATCATTATCATCCCATTTAACCTTGGCGTCGCCGTGAACTTATCGGAGGGCGAGAGTTCAAAGCATTTCACCAAATCCAGCTTTGCCATGGCCACATGCTTGTTGCGATCAAACCATCCATTCTCAACATTTGTTGCGACTAAATCATCCGGGCTTGTCGTAGTCTGTGGAATTCATTGAGTTTGAATCATAAAATTCAATCATGTTTACATTCGCGTTGTTTGGGAAATGATCATTGGCGGGGTTGAGATCACCGAGGCGCTCGAGTTTGCCCTTCTTAATTAATCCCCGAATCGCCTTTCTCAAAGCCGCATACAGTTGTCGGTCGTATGACCGTGGTATGCGGTGGAAAGCACAATGCTTAGTGGTGTCAAAAGGGATTTTGGGATCCTTGGGCCGATAGTTTCTCATGGGTTCGAGGAGACCCCGCTCTAGCAAGCTATTTAAAACTTTGCTTAAGGGAACACTCAAATCCTCGGGATTCGAGATTTGGTCATTGACTTGGTCACCATTACGAATGTGGTTTGCCGGTTTTGGTCCATTGGGGCGCTCAAGCTTGCCCGTTTCGATTAACCTTTGAACCGCTCTCTTCAAGACTATGCAGGTTGTCGGTCGTGTGGCCATAATGATCATGGAAGGCGCGAGTGCTTACTCATGTCGAGAGGTGCATTTGAGCTCCTTGGATGGTAGTCCTTGAGAGGCTCCAAAAGGCCTACCCTTACTAAGCCCTTGAAAATTAAGCCCATGGGCATCCCAAGATCATCCAAACGTTCTCGCTGCCTTAAAGGACCACCATTTCTTGGTTGCTTTTGGGGGCCGTCAATTGTACACAATGCCTTCTTTCCTTTACCGGATGTCTGAGCCGTGTTGGAAGGGTAAGGTTTATAGCGGCGAGACATGTTCGGACTCGTATTCTTTTCCCGTGCACGAACCCTTTTGATGTAATCATCAATGTAATCGTCGAGATTCGACCTTTTGTAAACTTCATTCGTGTCGATACACAAGATTGATATGGTGAGATCGCCCGAGTCGAACGATCGTCGATACTCTCGTTGGTAGGCTTGTCTTGTGCCGTCTTAATTGGTTCTACCAATAATCCATTGGACGAGTCAATAGGAACATTAGGATTGCAGGACCCCGCCACAAGATTGGCATTAGCAAATGGAACCATAGTAGGAAGTATTTTGGTGGGAGGAATGACAATCGAGCATTAAAAGCGTGACCGTAATCTTCCTCATAAGGCCCGGCGGTTGCCGAAGATGAAGATATATGGCTCGTAATGGGTGGATACCGTGGAGCGGTGAGTGCGGATCCGTAAGGCTGCCGAAAACATGAGGTTTGAGGCATCGTAACGATAGGATTGAATGTGTCTTGACCGCACCGAGGAACATGACTGCAAGGGAAATGTGTATACCGTACTTGATGTGAGCAGGAGCAGCTTGCGTAATGGCCGGGTGGAGAATTTGATGAGGAGCGTTTGACCTTGTCGGACTTCCCAACCGGAGGGCGGGGTAGAGCCCGATGAAGTGGTGATAAAAGCCCAGTGGCCCACGTGATCTTGCGGTATCATAGGGGCAAGTGTGCTTCGAGAATTGGAGGAAGCAAGCCGGCCCCCTCTCGAACCATGGAGCACGAGAAACGAAGCTGTCCCATTCCGAGATGGTGACCAGAGCGAGCGATGCGGTGAAGTAGTAAACGGCCCTTCAGCCGATGACCCGAACCGGGCATCGATGTTGTGAAGTAGTAAACCGACCCTTCCAAGCCGCGGGCGAAAGCCAACCGACTCAATCCTCGGTGGTGAGACACGAGAGGCACCGGGGCGAGGTTGACCTAGATCGGACTGTCGAGGAGTATCGAGCAGTAGGGCCGAGATGTACCGAATCGACCAATTCCGCATTGATGGCCCGGGCAAGACCGAGGTTTTGGAGTAGCGAACCGACCCATTCCAAGGCGATTGAAACCCAAAGGTGAAAACCGGGAGGCGCCGGGGAAGTTGACCAAGATCGATACGATGAGGCCGAGAGGCAGGCCGAGTGATAGGCTTGGGGATGCTTGGCCCATTAGTAGTTCCACACGAAAGGGACAGGCATTTGATGGTAGTTGGCATGTCCGGGAGGGTAATTAGCTCCAATCTTCGCATCAACCGTAAAGGTTCCATTAGGGTGGTGAACAATTGCTAGCCCACAGGTTCTCGATACTTTCCAATAACCGATCGATCCGAGCCTCTTGATTTTGTCTTATCTCGTTCCAACATCCGATTCCACTGCTCGGCATTTTGCGGATTTTCGGGTGTGGAGTTGTCGTCCCCACCGTTCTCCTCCGAGTTGGTCATTCTCGAAACTTTGAGCTGAAGCGAAGGAGGAAACCGATGAAGTATCTCGACTTCGGAATGACCGAGCCGAACAAACGATGACCCGGGTCTCGATCCAAACTTTGCTTACCGTGGAAGGCACAAAAGGGTGTGGTTCGGACTCGGGAAAGCGAAACAAAGTTGGTGTTTGGGCTTAGGGCTCATGCAACATGCGATTATTTGTTCTTGTTTACTTAAAACATGTTTTATTAACCTAATCGGTTGGAAAAGATTGCTCTTCTTTTTCGCGAACTACTCGATCCTGGATCGGTGGGCCCCGTCACTACGTCTATAAGCCCCTCGTATTCCACCCGTATTTCGACCTCCCGGGGTGGACAGCCCGGCGAGGGTCCTATAGGGCAAGCGGGTCCCACCGACCGAAAATAAAACGATCCTAGAAGTCTGGCGGGTAATCGAGTCTTGACGAGTATTCGATGTAAATTACGGACAAAGCGGACATCAAAGTCAAGATCGTGTCCGAGGCTCGACAAAAAGTCGGCATGATTTTGGACCGATAAATGTCCACAGTTGATCTTGACTTGTCGTCGGTTAAGCCGTAATTAGGCATGGAATAACCGTTAATCCTTGATGACTCGGTGTCATGCCGGGAGTCGATGTATAATTTGTGCCCGGCCGTAGCCGAAGTAAGGCGCCGATCAATATCTTGGTCAAAGTCTGCGGCGAGAAACCGGCATGACTTCGACCGATTAGGGACCCGAAAGATATTGAGTCGGTATGCCGACAAAGGCTTGAAAGGAAAGGTCTATACACCGACGGGGCATGACACGGATACTGACTAAAAACCAACCGGGTCTCGGACAAAGTGTGTCACGGACAAGTGCATGGTCGACACGAGGCTCCGTGGGATGTTTGGGTAGTCCCGTACTCATCCGAGAGGCGTAATAAGACCAAACGGACCGCGACAAGGATTTCCCGGGTTAGGGACGTAGTGTGCGGTGTAAGGTCAACGTGCGCGTAGTGTGCAAGCGATCTATCTTCTTTTTTCCGAGAAAAATAGAAATTTTTATGTGTCTTAAAAAGGCATGATGCATGATTTTTTTTTTTTTGAATTTTTTTTTTGAAAACTTTTTTTTTGAAAATTTTATGAACACATAAGCACATAAGCACAAAAATTCCGACAGTTAGGGACATTATTCCGACAGTCAAAATTTTGACTTTTTCGAGGCGGCCAAAAACAAATACGAAAACTGTGCAAAAATCAACACACACAAAGCAAAGGATTTTCAAATGTTGAGACGGAAGCTTGACCCTCAAAAGTTTTTCTTTTCTTTTTGAAAAGATAAAACTTATTTTCCCAATGAGTCGCCACTGTGATGATGCCCGATTTTTTTTGTGAAAAATCAAAACGGAGTCGCCACGCCATTTTTGTTTTAAGGGCCAAAACTTTGAAAAATGCCCGAGATCAGAGATTTAGGTTCGGAGGTCACGTTACGCGTCGGGAAGGACGTTAGTGTGCACCCGGAGCGCCTCGTAAAACGAGTCTTCCAAACATTTGAAATCCTTTTGTGTGTGTGTGTGTGTGTGTGTGTGTGTTTTGACCAAAATGAGTTGAAACTGAGAAAAACAAAAATGGGGAACTCTTTATAAGACTTTGAACAATCCCCAAGATTTTTGGTATGATTTTTGGGTTGAGTCTTGGGGAAAGTCCGAGAATGAAAGTTGCTTAAAACACCCTAAATAGGGTTTCTGAAAAGGAACTTTCCATTTTGGAAGTAATTTGAGGGGTCAAAACCTTCTGGAAATCTCAGATGTGAAATCTGGATTTCCAGAAGCTAATGAACTGGCCTCTAAGAGAAAAATTGAAAGATTGGGTTTTACTCACGCAAAAAATAAAGTAAAAATATTTATGGAAAGATCTGGATGTTGGCTACAAAAAGTATTTTGTAGTGAACACCAAATTCTAAGTTTATCTATGTCAAAAAAATTAGACCATGGACTGAGGTCTGAGAAAATTGCTACTGGACAGCAACTTCTCAAGAGAGAAAATATAATTTTAAAGGGGGTTTTTGCATCCATGCTTGTCCCCATTTCCCTAGGTTTTGGTTAGTGATCACTAGACATTTTAGTGGTGAATCAACTATACCAAACCATCCTTGGGGTACATTAGGACTAAGCACTTCATTTGCTTGGGAAGGAGAATTTTATCCTTTGAAAATGGGATTTGGTGCTTGAAAATGGTATTTAGGGTTTTGAAAATGAGTTTTCTTTGCAAGAAAGTAAGAACACATTGAAGAAAATGTTGATCCTTGTAGAAGATCATCCATGGAGATGAACTTCCATGGTGATCTTCTTGGATCTAAGACAAGAAGATAAAATAACTACATTTTGTAGTTTAAAGATGCATGCATGAATGAGAGACTTAGTGTAGGGAGAGGGAGGTTATACCTATCTTCCTTGTGTCTTGTGTTTGAATGGATTCAAAGGCTTGAATGTGTTTAGGATTTGAAAGTGTTTAGGGTTGATGATTTGAGTTGGTTAAAGAGAAAACATGTAGATAACAATGAAGTCCTCTATGTTTTCTCTCTATTCCTCCTCCTAAAGGGTGATTTGAGCTTGAGTTAGTGTATGTATAAGAGTATGTATGAGAGTGATTTGAAGTGTTTGTGAGTGAGTGAGATTTGGGAAAGATTGAAGAGAAAATGGTGGCAATTCAAGTGAATTCCCACCGTTTTTATCCTATATTTCGCCGAGTTTCGTTCTTTGTGATCAAATTGTGTTCTTTAACCGAGAGAGGAGGGTTCAATTTATAACCCCCCGAACATCAATCATATCCGCGGAGTCCTTGTAAACGTGCCTGGTGCATTAAATCTTTGCTCCAGGCTTTGACAGGAAGAATATTATTCAAAAATTTCCAGCAGTTTGTTTTTCAACTTGCCTAATTCGGATTTTTCCAATTTCTTTTGCTTTTTGAGATTCTTTTCTTGGTTTAACTTTAAATGGCAATGCCCACTTTACCCTTGCTTTGTTAGAAAGGTTAGGGTTTGTTAGAAATGTTAGAAATGTTAAAACTCTCGTTAATTTTCTAACGAAAGTACTAACGGCTCAAATTGGAGCACTTACACCCCCTCTTTGGTAGAAGAACTCGAAAAACTCTCTGTCAACACCCCTGCCCCCAACAAGCGGGACGAGTCTGCATTCGAGCTAGCAATGCCCAAAACAAGAGCGGAAGACTCCGCAGACGATGCCTGGAACAAGCCACTGCTCCACCAGCTCTTCAGTGAAGAAATCGAGGTGCCAGACCTAATCGATTTTGTTTCTGATAACTCTATGATAGCCATGATCAGGAACGGCAGCTCGAAGCCTTTCAACCCCCGCTTCCTATCAAGCTCATTGCCACTCAATAACTGGGCCACCTTCTCCGGACCTACCGCCAGCAAAAAGAACATGATCGAACAACTTGGTCTGACCCCTCGCGTCCTAGAGTCCAGTGTCAAAGCCCATCCTGGGTCCATTATCTTTGAATTCGAGTCTCTCGAGTCATCTGATGGCCTCACGCCAGAAGATTACGAACTCATTGCCAATAATGTATTCCCGTATGCTCTTAATGAATGCTTCGATCTTTTCGAGTATTCTCTCATTGCATCTTTAACAACTGATAAATTAACTAACACACAAACAGTTAATAACGACTCACTTGATAAAGAAGCAGAGACATTAAACGAACAATACATTAATCACATCTTTAAGCATGTTGTCAAATGAGAGAAAAACTGGGCCCAAGCTGCCGAGAAAGGTTTTAATCAAAGTAAATTTGGAGAACTACTGAAGAGCCAAAGTGACGCAAGTCGGAGGCCTCCTCATCAGCATTGCAACCAGGTCTTCCAATACCTCACAAAGGGGGAAACTGCCTTCATGAACGAGGAAGGTCAACGCAGGGAAGGAGCCAAAGCCAAGAGCATCATGGCCCTAAAATGCCTAGCCTCTCACTTTGTCATCCTTGGGGACATGCTATACAAAAAACGCTACCAAGGACCTCTCCTACGCTGCATTAGCCAGGAAAAAGCAAGCGAGCTCATGAACGAAGTCCACAACGGGGCTTGCGGCCCCCACATGAACGCCAGAGCCCTGATGCAAATCATTCTTCGGATGGGCTACTACTGGATCTCCATTGAGGCAGACTGCATCCACTTTGTCCGAAGCTGCGACAAGTGTCAACGGTTCTCCAACCTCAATCATCTACCTCCTCACGATCTCTACTGCATGACTACGACCTGGCCCTTCGCCACGTGGGGAATCGACGTCATCGGGAAAATCACTCCGCCAGGTAGCAACAACCACGAGTTCGTCTTGGTATCTATCGACTACTTCACCAAATGGGTCGAAGCCAAGTCCTACAAGGTGCTCACCTCCAAGAAAGTGGCACATTTCCTCAGGGAAAACATCATCTGCCGATACGGCATCCCGAATGAGGTCATATCAGACAACGGCTCCCACTTCGAAGGTGAATGTGACAGACTACTGGCCAAATTCAAGATCACGCGCCACAAGTCTTCTCCCTACCGGCCACAAACGAACGGCGCCGTGGAAGCAGCAAACAAGTCCCTCGAACGGATCATCCGAAAAATGACCACCCGAGGACGCGATTGGCCCGAAAAGCTGCACCTTGCACTTTGGGGCTACCGAACATCAGTCAGAACAGCAACGGGGGAAACTCCATTTGCCCTGACATACGGGATGGAAGCAGTCCTTCCCATTGAACTGGAAATTCCCTCACTCCGAGTGTTGCTGGAAAAAAACGAGATCAACAAAGTCGAATGGCTCTGAAGCCGACACGACGAACTGGCTCTGCTAGACGAGCGATGACTAAAGGCCATGGAACACGTCCGAGCCTACCAAAGCAGGATGGCTAGAGCTTTCGACAAGAAAGTCAAGTCCCGAGACATCAGGGAAGGCGATCTGGTACTCAAAGAAAAGCCTCCCACTCGAACCAACCCATTGGGAAAATGGGAACCAACATGGATCGGCCCTTTCGTGGTTCAAAAGATCTTCTCCGGAGGTGCCATGAAGCTAACAGACCTAGACGGCAATCCCTTCATGAATCCAGTCAACGGAAGCAAACTCCGCAGATACTTCGCCTAAAGAAGAACACCTGTGCATTTCTTGGCACTTCATGTAGTGTCGAACTACGCAGACCTGAGCCCTCTAGTCCGGGGGAATGTAGGCAACCTTAATTGGTCCGGTCTAAAAACACACAAAAAAGTCAAAAGTTTGAATGTCAATCAAGACCTCCATCAAACTACACACTTCCCAAGAGCATGCCACCAACATCACCTTGACCAAGTCAAACGACGGCGGCAACATCAAAGGACATCCGAGGGTCACTCAACGTCAAACGACTGACCCATGTCAACTTCCAAGCCAGGGGCTTGTCCTCGCCCTCACGCGCTTCAAAAAAAAAAGAGCTCGAGCAAAGGTCTCAAAAAAAAATAATAAGCTCAAGCAAAAGCTACAAAAAAGAGGTCACGAGCCCGACGCCAACAAATAAGAGGCAAGGAAGCCACGAAAAAGACCGTCAAAACGACTTGTCAAGGGATCATTCAACCTCCCATACAAACACAAAACCCAGGCAAAAAGGAGATTGATGTCAAGGCCCAGGCTGCTTCAGTCCGCGAATGCACCAGAAAAGTCCAAAGATGGACGCCATCAAGGCTCACAAAAGAAACAAAAAGCGAACAAGAGATATTGCGTCTCGACAAAGCTTTAAAAGTAAATCACAAATCACTAACTATTACAACATTTCTTGATGAGTTCAAGCACGGTCTACTCTCGAGTTCACAACATGCTAAAAGACAGCTTAATACATTTAACAAATAATGCGTTTGCAATGCATTGAATGGATACCTAGGAGGTCATTCCGCGCCATCTACGCTTGTCCCCTCGCCATTCTTCCCTTTCTTCCCTCGTCCCCGACGAGTCTTCTTTCGCTCCACGCGAGCCAGCTCTGCATCTCTCAGTCCGAGATTAGGCGTCCTCCCCGTAGAGTCAAACAATCCAGTAGCTCGCAGGGCTTCATTCACCCGCGCTTCGGCTCGGATCTCCTCCCTGCGAGTCTACAAAAGAGGACCTCTCTCCGTCAGTCGGTCAACTCTGGTCTCGTAGTCAAACAAAGTGTCTCCCGTAACATCCTGAGGGTCAGACCAGGCTTCGGCACTCCTAAGGCAATAGGTGCGATGGCAACCGGGCCCCAGAATCGCTACACGCCTGCTCCCCAAAATCACTTGGGACTGCCCAACGCACTGCTCGTACCAATCCAGGTACACGGTAGTCAATACAACACTCTCCCGATGTCGAAGGAGCACCACAGGAGGGAAAGCGGAATACTTCCATACCCTCGAGAAATACAAAAGAGCACCTGGAGCTGCCATACAAAGAGGAGTCACCTCCGCAGTGGCAAGGTCATCCCAGCCCAACAAAGGCTCCTGCCTCATCCCGAACTGCCGGGAAACAAGCGACGGAATGTAGAAGGAGGACAAAGACAAACCTGGAACTCTGACAACATAGGACCCTTCCTGAAAGACCCTCCTAGTCTCGATTCCCCAATGCAGAACCCACCAGCGGATCTGATGCGTACCAAGTTGTCCATCCATCTCTCCCAAGCGGACTGATCCATATCCAATATAAGAGGTCGCCGAGCAAACGACCACGGGCTAAACGACGTCGAAGCCTCGGGCATGGCCTGAAGTCTCTCTCGCAGCCACAAAGTGAGCAAAGCGGGGCTTCCCCCTCTCATGAACCTATCTCCAGTCGCCAGGCGATCAATGCCATGAAGGGTCTCCCCCAGCACCAATGGCACAATATCCTCTCCGGCTCTGCAATGCCCAACCACATCCAGCAAAGTGCCATCGCAAACCCCAAGGGAGCTGACCATGAAAAGCGTCACAATCACGCACAAGGCAAATGCATACCACGAGATGTCACACTCGTCATCACTCATAAACCGCTCCGCCAGCGCAGAAATATTGATGTGACCCGAATCAAAGGTCACACCCTGTACTTCTTCCAACGAAGATCGAAGAAAGCACGCAAGCTTCACGCTCACGGCAGCACCGCCAATCAAAGGAAGCGAGATGGCCTCCACCTCCGGTCCTCCAATCAAAGCTCGAAAATCCTCGAAGGTGGGCGTCACTTCATTGTAGGAGAAGCTATATACATGCCTCCTAACGTCCCAGAACTTTGTGGCAGCCCATAACAATTCCCAATCAGGAACCAACTCCTTAAGGGACCAAACCGAGCAGAGTCGAAACCTCACCTCGAAAGCTCGCCTCTGATGCCTCATACGGTGTTGCATCCACATTTTCAGCCGCTCAAGGAAGTATGCTAGCCTCTCCTTCAAAAACCTCGGCAAAACTCGTGGAACATACGAAGAATCCATGGCAAAAATGGAGGTTCCTAGAGAAAATGGGGAAGAAAGCTCGAAATGACTGCAAATGGGAAATGGGAGAAGTTCAGACATCCTGAAAAAGCTTATCCTCTCCCCAAAAGCAGAAGAGATCCGTACGGACCTCTTTGCATGCCTAAATGGTCTGTACGGACCTTCTTGCAACATGGCCCCACATTTTCTGCAAACAGTACAATAGCCACTGTTCCCAGCTGGACCCTGCTCCAAACTGTCCAAATTCTGGCCAAAGCCATTACCGGCAAGCATACACTACCCACAAACGCACTCCCAGCTCACGTGGCATGTACAAATAATAAACTAGCAACAATTCCTAGGAAAATTCCCGGGAATCACAATATACGACATTACATCTTAAAATAAAATACTTTGCTGTGCAAATACAAGTGTTTTTTTACAGGTACTCAAAATGTCTGTTGCTAAAAAAACAAAAAAAAAACAAAAAAATGGAAAGAGGGAAAGCAAATGAGCCCTACTCCGACTCCTTGTCATCAACCTCATCAAACGTGAAGTCAGGCATGTCGCTGAACTCGCCGGTCATGCCCTCGTCATCCGAATACTGAACCCCCTCCTCGGGCAAGTACTCGAAGTAATCCGCCGGATCGAGCCCTGTAAAAGGATCAAAGAAGGAAGGCTCCGACGAACCCTCTCCCTGAGACCCCTGCGCCGGCAAGAACTGGTGGAAGATCGGCTGCCACCGGACACCCAAAGACGTCCCTGCATCCATGCTATGCCGCCCCCGAACGGGTCCCTCCTGCTGTGGCTCTGGCTCAGCTCTCGAAGGAGGAACGTCAACATAATGCCTCGAAGGCATCGGCTCATACGCCGGTACACGTCGCGAAGACTGGCAAGACAGCTTCCTCGCCATCTTCTTCACAAAAGACTGCATCGCCACGTAACGGCGGGTCAATGTGTCAAAGGATCTCCCCGAGACCTGCACAAGCAAACAAGAAAAGAAACGCTCAGCAAAAGGAGATACAGTCATACTCAGCAAAAGAGAAAAATACAGAAAAGATGCCAAAATGGAAACGAGTAAGCACACTCACCGGCGCATCCGGGTCAACCCGATAGGCAGCAGGAGCCAGCTCAGGCACGGGTACCGACACCCTCCGCCTCAAAGAGTCGCCCCGTATATATGTAAAGTCCGGCCCAGACACTGGAACATCTGGGGGATGAGGTGGACCATCCCGCCTCTCTCTCGCCAACTCCTGTGGCGTCCTCAGCTTCCTCCTGACGAAGGACCCATACTCCTCATGCAAAATGAACTCATTGGCATCCACGCCGCCCAAGTACCTCTCGTACTCTATCACATCCATGTCACGGGGATTCATCATCCTAAAGGGTGGATCCCTCGGAGCCATAGGGGGCACACCCGGGCCATGCTGCCAGTAGACCCTCTCCCCCAAATACATGACATCGCAGGTCAGGCCCCGCAGCATCTTCCTCTTCGCCGTCACCACGGGACCACCCTCAAGCTCATCGTCTCCATACCGAGCCCAGGGATACAGCTCAAACTCCGCCGGGCTATCCCTCTCCAGGTGCTCTTGTACACCCCCATAGGCGATGGTGAGCTTCCCCCTATTCGTCCTCCTCGTCCTCAACGGACGGGCCCAGCCCAACATAGCAGGATAGGCCTCCAAGGCCTCAGCATCTCGATCCTACGGAAAGCACCGGAAAATCTCATAAAACCACACCTGCGACAAAAGCAGAAAAGGGCTCAGTGCAAAAGAAAATAGAGAAATGACAAACTGCTAAATCAAAAACAGCAATAAACTCATACCTCCAAAGCAAAATCAAAGAAGCCCAAAGAACTGGCCACGCCTCGGCTAAACCGGTCCAAAGAAAAATAAAGCTCGGCCAGGCCCGCTTCTCCCCAAGCTATCTCGCCAACCCTCTCCAAATCCACCAAACTCTCCAGCATAGGAAAAGGAGCCGAGGTAGCGTGATTCGAGAACAGAGTCTCTGAGAGGGCAAACCACAAGAAGGAGCGCGCCAGCTGCTCCGCCGTCACCAAGCCGGTACCCTGGCGATAGGCCCCGATGTTAGTCGTGATATGTGCCTCAACATCGCCATACAACATGCCCAGGCCCCTGCGAGGAAAAGGCGCGAAGCCCAACAGCTCAGCCAACGCCCCATTGGACATCCTGTCCCTCCATCTCACTGGCCCTCCTTTGAAGGAAAACCCAGTAATCGCAGTGAAGTCGGTAGGAGTCACCGTCACCTCGCCCCAGCTCAAATGGAAGGTGTGTGTGGTATCCCCCAATACTCTGACAAGGCCAGGAAGATACTCTTGTTCTTCCTCGTATCCGAAATCCCGGCCAGGTTCTCCACGAACGCTCCCAAACCAGAAGTGAAGACTAGCCTCTTAGGGCTCGGCCTGCCCTCCCTAGAGATGTCCGGCAATCGCTGTCAGAGCTCAACTACAGCCTCGAGCGACCCCCGAGACTTCATCTTTTTGGCTTTCCCAGACAAAAGCCCCTCATCCTGCAGGTAAACACATTAAAGGTACGTCAGTCACAGTACTTAATGCAAAATACCAAAAGGAAACCAAAGCAAAGCATAAAAAAGTCCCTCCCAACACGGCAAAGCATAAAAAACCCGTCACAAAACACGGCACGCATGGCACATAATTTTCACATGTTACCCGTCACAAAACATGGCACGCATTTGCACATAATTTTCACATGCAACCCGTCACAAAACACGGCACGCATGGCACATAATTTTCACATGTAACCCGTCACAAAACACGGCACACATTGCACATAATTTTCCCCATGCAGTCTGTCACAAAACACGGCACACACTGTACAAATTTTCTCAACAGAGGGATTAAGCCCTACACGACACATTTTCAAAAAAAAAAAAAAAACTCGTCACAAAACACGGCGCACATTGCACGTAAACTCCCCACAAAGTCCGTCCCAAAAACACGGCACACACTACATGACACATTTTCAAAAAGTCCGTCCCCACACGGCACACATTTTCAAGGCAAAGCCCGTCACAAAACACGGCACATGTCACACTCTTTTTTTTTTTACAAAGTCCGCTCCTACACGACAATTTTTCACAATGTACATACAATAGAAATAGCATAGGGTACAAAACACCAAAGCATGCATTTCAAGGAGAAGCACTTTATTTTTACAAATAAGAGCTAATCTCCACATTTTTGCACAAAAATCACATACCCACAATTCTCACATTCTCAATTTCAACAATTCATCACGAATTTCACAAAAAGCATGGCAATAACAAAAAGGCCCAAATATGCGAAGAATTAAAACCTAGTTCTAGCATACAATAATTCGAGCAAAGCATCAAGACGAAATTGATTTCTTACCTCTCTGATGGCCCTATCTCGCCTATTGTGCACCTCCGGATCCGGATACAACACATCCGGATTCCTCGACGAAGGCACAAAGGAAGTGCAATTCCTTTGAAGGTCCTCCCTTTGCTCAATCACCTCTTGGCCCCGTTGAAGACGACCTCTCCTTGCTCTTTCCGCCATTGACAATGCGATTCAAGCGAAATGCGGAAGATTTACTAAGGAATTTGGATCAAAAATGGAGTTTTTCTCCTTCTCTCTCTCGGTTGTTCACGAAACTGGAAGAGAAAAATGGGGGTGATGCCTCGTTTCTGGAACTGGTCAAATTCTGGGAACTCCAAATTGCACAATGGTCTGTACGGACCTCTTTGCACACATAAAAGGTCCGTACGGACCTCTTTACATTTTAAGGACAAATTACTTCTTTGCCCTTATAATCTTTGCCCCTGGCTGTCCAAAGGCCTATTTCAGCAGATTCAATGCAGTTTGGTCCTTAACCCAACAAAACAAACCCCGACCGTCATCGTAAGCCCGGATTTCGCCCACTAAACGGCAACACAAACCCCGGCCGTCATCGTAAGCCCGGATTTCGCCCACTAAACGGCAACACAAACACCGGCCGTCATCGTAAGCCCGGACCCCGCCTACTAAACGGTAAAACAAACACAAAAGGCACAAACGCCTCCAAACACAAGCCCCAAGGCACAAAATGCCCCCAAAACACAAAACGGTGAACCAAACACCGGCCATCAAAGTAAGCCTGAAATCACCTTCTTAGCGGACAAAGCCTATACGAGACTACGCGTCCCCAGCAGACGAACACCGGAAGTCATCGTAAGTCCAACCTCTCCCCAGCGGACAAAACACGAGGCCATCACGCCTCTCATAATCAAAGCACGAGGCAATCACGCCTCTCACAATCGAAGCACAAGGCAATCACGCCTCACAAAAGGCCTCAACTTAAGTTCATACTCCTGAACTAAGTCTCAAGCACCAGGTTCATACTCCTGAACCAAGCCTCAACTTAAGTTCATACTCCTGAACTAAGTCTCAAGCACCAGGTTCATACTCCTGAACCAAGCCTCAACTTAAGTTCATACTCCTGAACTAAGTCTCAAGCACCAGGTTCATACTCTTGAACCAAGCCTCAACTTAGGTTCATACTCCTGAACCTGAACCAAGCCTCAACTTAGGTTCATACTCCTGAACTAAGTCTCAAGCACCAGGTTCATACTCCTGAACCAAAACCCACAGTCAGAGGACACAACACATCCCCACGCACGACACAAACACAGTCAGAGGACACGACACATCCTCACGTACACAGTCAGAGGACACAACACATCCCCACCCACGACACAAACACAGTCAGAGGACACGACACATCCTCACGTACACAGTCAGAGGACACGACACATCCTCACGTACACAGTCAGAGGACACAACACATCCCCACGCACGACACAAACACAGCCAGAGGACACGACACATCCTCACGTACACAGTCAGAGGACACAACACATCCCCACGCACGACACAAACACAGTCAGAGGACACGACACATCCTCACGTACACAGTCAAAGGACACAACACATCCCCACGCACGACACAAACACAGTCAGAGGACACGACACATCCTCACGTACACAGTCAGAGGACACAACACATCCTCATGAACACAGTCAGAGGATGCAACATATACCCACATCCCCACAACTACAAGTAACAGGGCATCGCATGCCCTCATCACTATCTGCGGCCCGGAAGGCTTTAAACCACTCGGTTCGGAAGACCGTATAAACCTCCCACATCACTATCCGCAGCACGGAAGGCTTTAAACCACTCGGTCCAAAAGACCGTATAAACCTCCCAAATCATTATCTCCAGCCCGGAAGGCTTTAAATTACCCGGTTCGGAAAACCGTAAAATTTCCATTTCAGGACACCACCACGTCCTCACAGTCGACCTCAGCGGTCACAACACTTCAGGGCACCATCACGCCCGCCTACATTAACAACTTCACAACGGCGAACTACGATCAGGCTTGATTTCCGCCAGGGATACGTAGGAATCCTATCACAGGGTCCAGCCAATCGACCTATACGGTCACCCAGGACGCCACCACGTCCTCACAACCGACCTATACGGTCACCCAGGACGCCACCACGTCCTCACAATCGACCTATACGGTCACCCAGGACGCCACCACGTCCTTACCACCGACCTATGCGATCACCCAGGACTCCACCACGTCCTTACCACCGACCTATGCAGTCACCCAGGACACCACCACGTCCTTACCACCGACCTATGCGGTCACCCAGGATGCCACCACATCCTTACCACTGACCTATACGGTCACCCAGGACGCCACCACGTCCTCAAAACCGACCTATATGGTTACCTAGGATGCCACCACGTCCTCACAACCAACCTATACGGTCACCCAGGGCGCTACCACGTCCTCACAACCGACCTAAACGGCCACCCATAGGACACTGACATGTCCACCTCCCCATACACCCAAACTATGATCAGGCTTGATTCCCATCAAGGGATACGTAGGAATCCTATCACAGGGTCCAGCCAAACTGACCTAAACGGTCACACCTCTCCGTACACCACCACGTTCTCGCGCGATCCAAATCAGGACCATTATCTTATCGATGACCCCACTTCCTCCGTAAGTGACGTCGTCGAGGGGCTTCTGTAAGTACCCCAATCTGGATCACCCTCTTTCGAGCATCTGTGAAACACCGCAGACTCACTCAAACGCAGTCTCGAACACCCGAAACCTTCAAAAAACCCTCAAAACCCTTCAAAAATCCTCAAAAGTCCAAAAAACCACCAACCAAACCAAGGGGGGGTCTTTCTGGGACAAACAAACACAGAAGAACTTTTTGGGAATTAGACAGAAATTGGAAAAAGCATGGAAGTCAGTACGGACCTCTTTGCATGCCAAAAAGGTCCGTACGGACCTTCTTGCTACCAAATATCATAATTACAGAATCCCTCTAAAGTCCAAGAGATTCCCCTAAATCAGGGAAAACTGCAATTTTGGTTTACCTGGTATGTCCGTACGGACCTTATTGCAGAAATTCCATGGCTATAAATAGAGGGCTCCCCCTCCCTCATTTCACACACCATCCTCTTCTACTCTCTCCCTAGGCCTTCTGGCTTCCCCTCTAAGTCCTTCTGAGGCACTCTCGGCCCCTTTCGGATCCTTCCGAGGCCTTCCGAGCTCCCTTGTGGTGCTCCGAAGCCTTTCCGAGCGCTCCCGAGACGCTCCCGCGCTTCCCCGAGGCACTCTTGAGGTACTCTGAGGCCCCTCGTGGTACTCCAAGGCCTTGCCTGGTCTTTCCTGAGGCATCCCGGCTCTTTTCGAGTCAAACCGGCAACTTGAACGCACGTCGGAACTCTGCTCGAATGCAACCGACGATCCCGACGCATGCCGAACCTCTGCCCGAATCCAACCGACGATCCCTGCGATCCCAACGCACGCCGAACCTCTGCCCGAGTGCACACTTGACAATCTCGAGGCACGCCGAAGCTCTGTCCACAGACAACCGGCACATCTCGAAGCAATCCCGATCCGTCCCGGAACACTATTCCATCCTCAAACACTTTTCCCCAGCACACACACACACACACAACATTTAAAGAAAGAAGGGGTGTCGAAAGACTCATTTTTACGAGGCTACTCTGGTGAGCTCTAATATTCTAATATTCTCTTCTCGAGGAGTAACCTGACCTCCGAACTCAAAATCTCATCACACAAAAACAGTTTATTTTTAAACTGATGCATTTTTTCAATGTTTTGGGCTTAATTAAATCGGGGTGGCGACTCTACAAGCAAAAACACAGCGAGACACTTTTTCGATGCGAGCGCAAGAATCGCGGACGGAAAACACAAACCAATGCGAAAACGCCAGATGCCGGGGCGCGATCGCGCTGCCTCTCGAATCCGGGCAATTTCACATAGGAACCCTGTCTCTTTGTCTTTCCACTCGCGCCTCATAATCGAACATATCATCTCCACTCCTGTCGTAAGGATTAGCCCTCACCTCGGCTCTCCTCAACTATGAAATAGTGACATCCTCTAGTCCTACAATGGCCTCACGCCTCCTCATAAGAGCTATCTGAGTCTCTCCCAAGTGTCTCTCATACTAATCCAAGTACCAAGTGCTCAGAAAAATATGCTTTGGGTGCCTGAGAAGGACCACATGAGGGAAAACATGATACCTCCATACCCGGGAAAAGAAGGAGAACAAAGACAAGTCATCCATAGAAATGGAAGTCATCACCCTGGTAGCAATATCATCATAGCCCTCCAGAGGAATCTGCTCCATCCCAAACTGTCGGAGAGCTAGAGCCGAAATATAAAAGGTAGACTGAGAAAGCCCCGTAAGCATGACTACATGAGACCCATCCTCGAGTGTCCTCCCAGTCTCTATCTGCCAATGCGGGACCCACCACCAGAAGTCTCGAGTATGGCGTTGAGCCATCCAACGCTCCTATAAAGCCTGATCCTCAATCTCGATAGTAACCCCCCTCCTAGCAAAAGTCCATGGCATGAATGTATGCGGAGCCTTGGGCAGGAATCCCAACCTCTCCATCAACCACATCGACATCAAAAATGGGCTTCCCCCGTGCATGTATCACTTCCTGGTAGCCAACCGGTCGATAGTATGAAGGGTCTCTCCCAAAATCAAGGGAACAATATCTCGACCCGATCGACAATGAACAACAACATCCAACAAAGATCGGTGTCACATCCCGAAGGAGTAGACCATAAACAAGGACCCAATCACACAAAGGGCAAATGCATCCCAATAAGAATCAACAACCATACCCAAACTCCTTAACCTATTCGGGAAACTGGAGATATCAAAATGATCGGGTCCTCGAATCATACCTTGGGCTTCTTCCGGGGAGATTTAAGGAAGGTTAGACAACTTGTCGACAAAAGATACCCCTTCGGGCAAGGGCATTGCGGCATCTTCCACCTCGGGCCCTCCAAGCAAAGCCCTAAAATCTTCAAGGGTAGGAACCATTTTGTTGTAAGAAAAGCAAAAAACGTGCCTCCGAGTGTCCCAAAATGTGGCGGAAGCTCTCATCAAATCGTAATCTGAAATAAGCTCCTTAAGGGACAACATGGATTTGATTTTATAACTCTCTTCGAATAACGTCTTATTTCCATACATGATCTCTCGGGACCACTCTTTGAACTTATTGAAGAAGAGTATTTGCATTTCCTTTGGAAATTTGGGTGAATTTCTCATATATGCAAAATTCTCCATGGATTTCTTATGATTTTCCTGAACTTCAGAAGGTTTGAAACAGATGAAGGATGTGTTTCAATTAAAGGGGAGAAGGAAAACCAGATCTGAAGTGAAAATTGAATGACCTTGTCAGACGACAACCCGATCCGCACGGATGAAGTTGTAGCCTCAAACTCATCCACGCGGTTGATATCGTACCCCGGCAGGAAAAAAATCTGACAGCAGTAAAAACTGTTGTCCCCCAATGAAACATTCATTCCAACTACCCAAAATCTGCCCATACCCACTTTTTCATTCCAAATCCTAACCAAACATCACATACATGCCCATGCAAAATACAAGATCGGGCCCATGGAACTTGCATTCAGCGCATAATTAACAAAATATAAAAAATAATAATAAAGTAATCTTGTTATTACAACCCAAAAAATAGAAATAGAAATACTGTGCATGAAATGTATGTATTCTCTCTCTCTCCATGTCCTAACAAATGCAGGAACTCACCAATCAGAACCGGAACTAGGATCAGCCTCCCAAGCGATTGCCTTGCCACGCCTCTGTACCCTTCTCTAAGTCGTGCTCAGTCCCTCAGCAGCTGTCTCTGGAAAGGCAACCCCTGGCTCCACGTCATCCCGCTCAGCGTCAGAATAAGTATCATCAGGGTCAGCAGGCACACCTCAGTATGGAACCCCGATGTCAGCAAATAAGTCATAGCCAAAGGAGAAAGCATCAGAGCCCTAGCTGTATGTCCCCTGGGTCTGCAAGGGAGTCCCGTAGTCACCCTGTGACTGGATAGCGCCATAACCTCCCTGGTACGAAGAAGAAGTCTCACCGGCTCCACTTCTGGACGTAATCCGGTCCCTCCATACCCCCAAAGATGACATGATCCCGGGAGATCTCATTGCTCACATCCATGATGGGAGAAAGAGGGACGTCCATTGACCACCGAGGAGGAACCGAATCTCCGGGCTGGGAGCGGGGACTCTCCATGGACTGCCTACATGGCATAGGCCCTCTAGTCGGAATCGTGGATCTCTCTAGCGCAGAGGCACTAGGCACTAGCCGCGATGTCCTTGCGGAGCCCCGAGCATTCCCCTACTTCAAAAGGTTGCTAATGAACCTCTTGGCCCCAATGACCTGACGCAGAAGCCGATCGACAACCCGAGCCGAATACTGCACAAAAATGAAAGCATCAGAATTAGCCGAGGCAATGGCATGTGATGTGCAAAGCTGAAAAAAATGGGAGTGTGATTAGAACATACCTGGGTCTCAGGTCGGGGCCGGAAAGCACGAGGTGTCACCTCTGGAAGGGGTATCCGCGCCTGCATCCTAACCCCCTCCTGCATAAATGAAAAGTCAGGCCGAGGGATCCTAACAACCGAGACCCCCTCCCTCGCTAGCACCTGGGGTGCCCTCATCCTGTGCCTCACAAATGCCAGGTATGGCTCAGTAGAGATATACTCCAAGGCAGGCCGCCCAGCCCTAAACCTGTACCAGTTCATCATCCCTTCCTGTGGATATAACATGTCCTCAGGAGGCTCAACCGATGCTATTGGAGCCATCCCTAAACCGTGCTGCCCAGCCACCCTCTCCCCCAAATAATATGCATCACAGATGAGGCCCCACATGACCCACTACTGATCCATTCGGCGCTCAGCACCGCCTAGCTGGTCAACATCAAACCGACCCCAGGGGTACAAATTGAACCTCTCGCTGGTCTTCGCCCTCAAATAAGTCACCATGTCCTGGTACCTCACCTTCCTCTTGGTCCGGCTGTTCCTTTTCACCCTAGCATCTTTTTTCCACCAAAGCATAGCCGGGTACACAAAAGCCTCCCCCGGGACATGGTCCCATAAGGCACATCCGAAGATCTCAAGAGCCCAGACCTGCACCCAGCAAGAGGAACCTGTCAATACAAAGATACATACACAATATGCACAAGAGATACGGGAGAAAGATTATACATCCAACGGGAACTCAAAACATGTCAGGGAGGTGGACGCCTTCCTGCTGTACCTATCCAAGGAGAAATACAACTCCGCCAAACCAGCCTCTCCCCAGGCAACCTCATCAATCCTATCAATGTCCGCCAGGGACCCCAGCAAAGCAAGCACGGCTGTACCCTCAGCATGCCCAAATAAGGTGCTGGAGAGAGTAAACCATAAAAGCAGCGGGTAACCTGCTTAGCCGAGATAGTCTGGTTCCCTCTATCATACCGGGCTATGCTCTCAGTCAGCTTTGCAACGACCACGACATACTCCATGTCCATCCCCTTCCTCGGCTCGAGAACGATACCCAGCAAATCCACAAGCTCCCTGTTGGTATAACCATCATGCCACTCTAAGCTGCGCCCCTTGAAGGACAGGCCAGTGATGGCAGCATAATCAGTGGGGGTCACGGTGGCCTCACCCCAAAATAAATGAAATGTCTGGGTGACGTTCCACCAATGCTCAATTAGAGCCAAGTAGAGCCCCTTGCTCTTCTACATCCTCACTAACCCCCGCAAGCACTCCACAAAATCATACAGGTTGGAGTCAACCACAAGCTACCGAGGACTCCTATACCCCTCCCTAGCAGCTGTGGGCAAAGCATCCCAAAGCTTAATCACTGCCTCCACAGAGCCCCTCGTCTTTAGCTTGTCCAATTTGTCCTGAATGACGTTCGCTCTCCCCTGCAGGTAAGCACAGCACAGGTATGTCAATAAACAGCACAAATTGCATACTACTTCACAAACATAGCACGAGCACATAAAAAAAAAAAGAAAAGAAAAAAACAAACTCCGTCCTACTTTTGGACACTTTTTTCTCCATGCAATTTATTTCCACAAATCTAGCATGCATGGATTTCTTCTCACGTTCAGTCATTATGTTATCACACATGCATTCATAAAAACAAGTTTCCATCACAAAAATCACACATGCAAAGACACCCGTCCCAAGTCCCGTAAATTTTTACCCACTTTATTTTCACATTAAGCAAATTACTCATGTTTTTCGCAAACAAATTGCATATTCATACTACCCATACATCCAATTAAACACGTTCATTGTCAATTTCACGTTACAAGGGACAAATCGACAAAAGCCACAATTTTTTTGACATTTAAGCCCTAACTCTAGCATGAACCAATTTTGAAGCAAAATCAATAAAATCAACAAAATTGAGTATCATACCATGCGGAGGTCGTCATCGGTAGACCAATGTTGCCACATATCCGGATAGACTTCATCATTTACCAATTGTGAGAGCGTATAATGACGATTCATCCTCACCAACTCAAGGCGTCTTGCGACAGCCGCTCCACTTACCCGACCACGGCGGGCTACATTAGATCCTTCCCCTTGCTCCATAACCTCGAATTCAAAGGTTTTAGCGGAGATTTTGGACAACAATTCTCTCTTTTCTCTTTCTTTCTCTCGGCAGGCTGTTTGAAAACAAGAAAGAAGAAAGCACGGTGTTCGGTTGTTAACCTAACGGTTTATTTAATATCCGCAAGCGCACGGGCTATTGTAATATAGCGGGTGCAAGTACGGGTCGATCCCACAGAGACAGGGTTTACTTTGGGATGATATTTGTCTTTATATAAATATATAGATAAAATGATTGGGGGAGATAAGAATTTGTAAGAGAAAATATTAGGAAGATACAGAAACTACTCTAACATATAATGATAGTATTCACAGAATTGAAAACAAATAAATATGCTTTAGATAAAGGCTTTTATCAAAATAACAAGGATGGTACGTTCGGCCTACACTACTTCAGGTTAAGACAGTAGCGTTTGTATTCTTCACTAATCATGTCCTAACTGTTTGAGATTTCCTTTTATGGTGCTCCCGCCCTGTCACAAACGGGCATTCCGGCTTAACTCTAGTTGACCACAATTATAAAGAATCCATTAAGATCGAAAATCAACGTACTTTCCATTCAAAAAACACCCCTAGGCCGTTGAACTACTCTTGTAATCAATGGACAAGTTTATTTATAAGGTCTCGTCAATCGAGATTCTTCGCTAGATCCTTCTCTCAATTAACTAGGGTTCTACAAATATAAACGTCTTCATATTTGTAAGCAATTTAAGAATGATATAAAGAAATTGTTTTAAGATAAAAGTGCCAAGTTCAAGGATGATACGCTAAGTTGTGCTAACTAGCACACGTATTTTAAAACTTACTGGCCTTTCTCTCGAGGGTCCGGCTTAGTGTAATCCCGTTCGTCACGCGGGAAATCCGACTCACCTTTTGAGGGTACCGTATAAATCAAAATCCATTAAGTTTATCAATCTCACGTATTTTCCACTAAAGGATCATCCCTAGGTCTTTAAATTACTTTCCGTAATTTATTGACCTAGTTCCATTCTTAGAGTTTCGCTAATCGAGATTCTCCGCTAGGTCCTTCTCTCGATTAACTGAGGCAATACAATTAAGAACGTCTCCCTAATTGCAAGTAGTTAAGATTAATAAGAAGAGAATTGAAATGACAAGTAAGGGAAGCATGAATATAAATAATTGAGTTTCCAACTCCGAGAAATGGAGAATTACTCAAACCATTGAAATAATAAAAGAAGTAAGTAAGAAATAGAGATAAGGAAAGAGATACTTATTCATAATAAAAGAGAGACAATGGCTGGAAAATAATCCTTGTATTGCATTCACCATCTTCAAGAGTATACAAGATTTGTCACGAATCATTGATACACCTTGAACATTATGTATATATTACTAGAGTAATTTTGCTATACATTCTAAGTATAATATGATCCTTTCTGAATGTGTTTATGACCATTTTCGGATATCTAAATTGAGTACAAATAGCCTTTATATAGGCATTCTATGCTAGGCACACATCTCTTGCGAATAGGCACCTTTTGGCTGATATGGGAGGTGCTCGGCCGAGTCAAGGGATATGCTCGGTCGAGCAGAGCTTTCTTGACTGGTCACAACTGTTGTAAAAGGCACCTTTTGGATTGAACAGGGGGTGCTCAGCCGAGTCAAGGGATCTGCTCGGCCGAGCAGAATGTTTCCAGAAGCTTTGATTTAATTCCTTCATATGCTCGGCCGAGTCAAGGGGGTTGCTCGGCCGAGCAGTTGCTGCTTTGGCTGATTTATGCTTTTGACCCTCCTATTTCCATAGCTTTGCTTTTAAGCCCCTTATTCTTTCATAAAATGTACCTAAAACCTGTAAAACACATAAAAATACCCAACAAGCATAAAATCTAGAATATAACATAAAAGAGGCTAAATTATACTCAATTGACACTAATTTCAAGGTAAATAACATATTTATTATACTAAAAAAGACTACATAAAAACTACTTATCACACGGCCTGTTCTGCTTTTTGAACCCGTCGCCACGCTGATCTTGTCCGCGCGGATGAAATCGTAGGGTAAAAACCCTATTTTGCCCTTTTAATTCCTAGCTCTCTGCACTCAGATCCCCAACATAACAGGAAGATAACAGAAGTTAGTTTCTTCAATAGAACTTAACGAAAGTCCATTCCCTTCCTCATTTTTAACTCCGGCCTCCAAAGTAAACCCGTCCTCCTTCAATGGAACATAACGGAAGTCCATTCCCTTCCTCATTTCCAATTTCGTCCTCCAAAATAAGTCCGTCCTCCTTCAATGGAACTTATCGGAAGTCCATTCCCTTTCTCATTTACAACTCCGGCCTCCAAAGTAAGCCCGTCCTCCTTTAATGGAACTTAACGGAAGTCCATTCCCTTCCTCATTTCCAACCCCGGCCTCCAAAGTAAGCCCGTCCTCCTTTAATGGAACTTAACGGAAGTCCATTCCCTTCCTCATTTTCAACTCCGGCCTCCAAAGTAATCCCATCCTCCTTCAATGGAACTTAACGGAAGTCCATTCCCTTCCTCATTTCCAATTCTGGCCTCCAAAGTAAGCCCGTCCTTCTTCAATGGAACTTAACGGAAGTCCATTCCCTTCCTCATTTCCAACTTCGGCCTCCAAAGTAAGCCCGTCCTTCTTCAATAGAACTTAACGGATGTCCATTCCCTTCCTCATTTCCAACTCCGGCCTCCAAAGTAAGTCCGTCCTTCTTCAACGGAACTTAACGAAAGTCCATTCCCTTCCTAATTTCCAACTCTGGCCGTCATCGTAAGCCGAATCCCTTTTCAGCCGTCATCGTAAGCCCGAATCCCTCTTCGGCCGTCATCGTAAGCCCGAATCCCTTTTCGGTCATCATCGTAAGCCCGAATTCTTTTCCCCGGCAATCATTGTAAGCCCGTACAAAGAATATATATCCCCAGCAGACAAATTCCGACACTCATTATAAGCCCAAAATTTCCCCAGCTAAGCAACAAAGCAAGTTTACGGTGATAAAGTACGCCCTCGTTATTCGAGTTCATCTTCGGCAACAAAAGTACGCCTTCGTTAGTCGAGTCCATCTTCGGCAACAAAAGTACGCCCTCGTTAGTCGAGTCCATCTTCAGCAACAAAAGTACGCCCTCGTTAGTCGAGTCCATCTTCGGCAATAAAAGTACGCCTTCGTTAGTCGAGTCCATCTTCGGCAACAAAAGTATGCCTTCGTTAGTCGAGTCCATCTTCGGCAACAAAAGTACGCCTTCGTTAGTCGAGCCCATCTTCGGAAACAAGAGTACGCCTTCGTTAGTCGAGTCCATCTTTGGCAACAAAAGTACGTCTGCGGTGGAGAGGTCCAGCCATTTGACCACCTTGGTCACTCCTTTCCCCCGCAAGGTCCAAACTACGACCAGCTTGATTCCTGTCCGGGATACGTAGGAAACCTTTAAAAGGGTCCAGCCATCCGACCACTTTGGTCACCTCCTCGCCCATCTAGGAAGGACCTTTTAGGAATAAAAAAATGGGCAATGGTCTCGCTTGAATGCATCATTTTCAAGTAAAAAATGCCTTTTTGACCAAATAAGAAGCTGCCAAAATGCCTTTCTAAAAAACCAGGCACGCTGATGATCTGATCCACGCGGATGAATTCAGCATGCCAAACTCATCCACACGGATGATTTTGTACCCTGGCTAACCTATAAATTGAGCCCTTCTCCTTCAGTTTCAAGAAGCAACAAATACATTTCCCTACTGTTACTCTGTCGAAATCAACCCTCAAAACAGCCTTAAACACTAACAATCCACAAATCCAACAACAAAACCAACCACAAATCCACTACAAAATCCTACCTAAGCCTTGAACTCCTCAAGCCCTAAACACTAATCTAAGAATTAGGGTGTAACCATTGGTAAATCCTCACTCTCCCTACTTAAACCTCATTTATTTATGCATCCATTTCATGTCTAAATGATGTAATCTTGTTTACTTACTTGTTATTCATCCCCCTTCCTCCTTGTCCTAGGATCCAAGAGGATCTTCATGGAGTTCTTCTCCATGGATGATTCTCTACAAGAGATCCATATTTTTTATGTCATCTCCCATGTCTCCCTTTATCTTACTAGTCTTTACTTTCTTGTTTGACCTAAAATGTTGTCATCTTAGAATCAATTTCTATAGATGATCATATTAAATGGTCAATATTATTTACTTTCTTGTAAATGTCCCCTCCTAGTCTAAGATGCTCACCTTGGAAACCTTTCCATGGATGAATATCATCTAGACTTACATACTTAGGTCATACAAAGACGTAAGAGATACATTTGAGCCTAGATCTCAAGGATGGTCCTTCTTGTGACCACCTTAGAGATATTACTCTAAAGTTGATACATTTTGACCTAATCCTTGCTTATCAACTTACTTTCATGCCAAATCCCCCTTCCCCTTGCAAATGACATGCTTTCAAGTCCTAATGTACCCTCGGGATGGCTTGATATAGTTGATCATCACTAAACATAATTAGTGAGACACTAATCAAAGTCTAGGGAAAGAGAAGACAAGCATGGATGCCAAAATCCAATCATTCCTTACTTTTCTTTTTTTTCCAGTTACAGTTACAGTTCCAGTTAACTCTGTAAATCCAGTTAAATTTCTGGAAATTACAGAGGCAGACTGGAAAACTGTAGAAAAGTCAAACTGTAGGCTTGTCCGCGCGGATGATATTGCACTACAAAATCATCCACGCGGATGAAATTGTCATCTGCATACAATTTTCAGTTTCTGTTGTTTTCTCAGTTTCATCAATATTTTAAAACCATTTTTCAGTCCAATCCAGCAGATTTATTTTATCTCCAGCAAGTCCTTTTTAAGTCAAATCTTTAAAAATAAAACACACACACAGACACACACACATTGTTTCAAGTTTGAAAGACTCGCCTTGCGAGGCATTCCGGCTGAACGTCAAATGTTCTTCCCGGAGTGTAACGTGACCTCCGAACTCATTTCTCTACTTTCAGGCATTTTTCAAAGTTTTGGCCCTAAATGGCGTGGCGACTCTGTTTATTTTTAAGTCTGCTAAGATAGACCCAAATTCAAAAATCTTTTCAATCTTCATGTTGTCGGGCGCCAAATCGGATCGGGGGTATATCACACTCATAGCACTGCCAATGCCCGGGCAAGCAGAGAGAATGAGGCAGAGGACAGGAATAAGCTGCTTCCCAAAAAAGGTGTGGGTCTGGTCCCCATCGATGAATCTGGGTCGATGGAACACCTGCATATTTAGCCCAGGGTTGTAAAACCCTGAAGGGATAGAAGATGGGCATATAAATAGAGTCTACCCTCAATCATGTTTTTAGTTCCTTTTGCTCATTTGTTTCTCTAGATTTAGGATTTGCACATATAGGAATTTTTATGCCTAAGAATTCGTGAATTAAATTAGAGTTTGTAATTTGTTGATTTTTAGAATATAATAATATTTTCTCCTTCTACCCATATATGTAGCTGTAAGTACCCAAATCTGGCTCATGCCTTCCGGTTAAATTTCCCGGCAATTTCGGTAAGTTTTCCGATAATTCCCCAGACCTTTCTAGTGTTCCGGAAACATTCCGGAACTGTTTTTAATTAAATAAGGGCTGAAGGGGATCCTTCCTAATTAAGAAACACGTTTTTCTTAATTAGGAGGGAAGGTTCTAGAATTTGCCACCTTGCATGGTTCTAGAATGCTGAGTCATTGTGGATAATGCCTCACGGCTGCATTAGCTTGCTGCCCTTAGCCGCACGGCTTCATTAGCCTTATCCAGACTGCCTATAAATAGAGCCCTCCTCTACCCATTTAACAACAACAATTTCCAACAACACCACATATAATACGAAGAAATACTCCCAAGAGGCTGTTGAAGATCCAAGAAGGTGAAGAAGAAGGCCAAGAAGCTCCCTCCCTCCTCCTTGAAGATCCAAGACCAACCTCTCCTCCTAGCTCCGCCCGAAGAAGAAGGAAGTCATTGGTAACCTCGCACGCCCTAACCTCGCATCCTCATTGCTTTATAAATTGCTCATTGCATTATCTTTATATTGCTTGGGACTTGGTAGATTCAAAGATCATATCTTCATATTCCCCCTTCCCCTTTTGCATGCATTAGACATCATTTGTCATAAAAATGTAGTCTTTTCCCATAAAGGTGCATTCTTTGCACCTAAAACCCCCATTTTCAAATAAAAATGTCATCTTTATGCATCATTTGCATATAAAAATCAAATCTTTTCAATCAAAATGCATCATTTGCATCCAAAATCACTTTTCCAAGCATCATTTGCTTTAAAGACCATGTCTTTACCATAAACTAGCATCATATGCTTTTCAAAATGCAATTTTTATGCATCATTTGCATAATGAATGCCACTTTCTTCAAAAATGCATCATTTGCATAAAAAATCAAATCTTTATGCATCATTTGCAATAAAGATCATTTCTTTAAACTAAGTGCATCATTTGCAAACCAAAAATGTCATCTTTTCATTAAAGTGTCATTTTTACATACATTTCCCCCATTTCCCCCATTAGTAACCTAGGAACGGACCGGTGTAAAAGATCCTATCTTTACATCGTTCCTTCCATTAAAGGTTCCATATTTCTTTAGAAAGGGACAACCTTGAACCCTATATCTCCAATTATCGCTTAAGAAAGAGTATGAAGCATCTATACGAGCTCGACCGTCTTAAAGCGTAGGATTGATGGGCTAAGGACCTTCCTTTTCTAAAGAACCTCATCTTTGACCATAAAGAGAGTCATTCTCTCGATCACGCAAGTCCCGAGGGTCCCGAGGTTAAAAATGCGATGATCACAAGTCACAAGATGAGGGCGGGATCATAATCCCGAATACATAAATTCCAAGAAATCCCGAGCGATAACCAACAAATGGTTTGTACGTCCGGAAGACGACTTGGGACATTCCCTCCTTATTTTCAAACACATGCACACAAGAAAGCACGCAAGCAAGCACGATTAATGAAATCATGGGAGACTTGTTCCGGCAAGGCACCTTGGGTGAACGCCAAACGTTCTTCCCAAGGGGTAACTTAACCTCTGAACCCATAAAACCTTTTTTTCAATGTTTTGAGGTAATCAAAATGGCGTGGCGACTCCGTTTTTCAAATTAAACCGGATGTCTTCAAACTCGCGTGAATCCAACAAAAACAAAATTTGGGCACACATTCACAGTAGCCAAGTTGGTGAAACACGTATATCTATGTATTGTATGATTGTTGCTTGTTTTTTATATTATACATAAACTATGTTCTAACAAAGATAATAATTTCCTTAAATGTTTTCATTGAAACCAAATGGATATAAATAATACAACTTTAATTTGAACTAGGAAGGATTGTACTCCAATCAATTCCCTGATTATTGGTTCTATCCCTAGTAACAATATCAATTTACATTAACTTACCTAGAGAAAGACAACTACTGAATATCCTACCCACAATTTACAACACGTTATTTACAAAGATAACCCACAAGAATATTATCACTAATTAATGTAAATATTCTAACACTACCCCGTAGTCAAAACGGGAGGAAGTCGGACATTTAGACTGTTACGAAAATTTTCAAATAAAACTAATGGAAGCTCTTTCGTAAAAATATCCGCTAACTGATAACGAGACGGAACATAACGAACACGAACTGCACCCCGAGCAAATTTTTCGCGAACAAAATGAATATTCATCTTAATGTGTTTTGTACGTTGAAGTTGAACCGGATTGCCTAATAAATAAATTGCACTAATATTATCACAAAACACTAAAGTGGCTCGATGAATAGGGACGTGTAGTTCCAGTAGCAAATTACGAAGCCAACATGAATCTGAAACCACGTTGGAAACACCCCTTTACTCAGCTTCGGCGCTAAAACGAGAAAATCTTTGCTTGACGTTTGGCGGACCACGAAATAAGGTTATCACCCAAGAAAACGCACTATCCCGAAGTCGAGCGTCTAGTATCCGGACACCCACCCCAATTGGCGTCCATAAACGAGATTAGAGAAGAGGTGATCAAGGGGCACAAATAAATACCAAACTGCATGGTACCCTTCACGTGCCGTATAATCCTCTTCAAGGCATGCATGTGTTACTCACGAGGATCATACATGAACAAACACACTTATTGCACCGCATAAGTAATATCCGGACGTGTGAATGTACGGTATCGAAGAGCCCCGGCTAAGCTACGATACAAGGATGGTTCGGCATATGGACCACCGTTGTTAGCACCTAACTTTGGTTTGTATATTGATCCATCAGGCTTATACTTCACTATAAAGATCAATTTGAAACCTACAATTCTTTTAATAGGAGGTAAAGGCTACGAATTCCAAGTATTGTTTGTTTCTATAACACGCAACTCACTTTTCCATTGATTTGCACCGAAGTGGATCCTTGGCAGCTTGAGCATAAGAACGGGGTTCAACAAAAATCAGTCATGTTAACTAGAAAAGCTTTAAAATGATTGGTTTTAATGTGGCGCATTTTTGAAAAACAATGGAAGTTGGCCGGATTTTACTAGCCAGACTTGGATTAACTCCAAATCAGTTGGAGTAATTCTCTCTCTATTTTAAAATTAATAATCAGTATGTTTTTAGCATATCCATAATAAATGTCCATTTTGTAACGTTGAAGTAACTCTTCAATTCAACTGTTGGTATAATGACTAAGTTGAACCTCAGGGTGTTTCACATGCATACGTTCATGGGGGACCTAGCAAGGTACAAGGGGGCACTGCCTGCTTGACTTTTTTTTTCTAACCCAACTATGCTTCACTTTATAAATATAATTATACTCCTTCCGTTTTACTAAAAAATACACTTTGGTTTAGATATAGCAATTAAACTTTTGTTTTGGACACGAGGATTAAATGTAAGTGAATAATTGTTATAAGTATGTAAGTGTTAAAATATTTTTATTTTAGAAAAGTGTAATTTTTAATAATACACCCAAATAGGTAAAGTGTATAACTTTTAGTGAAAAATGAGGAATTATATACTATTGAAGTAAAATGTTATTTATGAATTTTTATTTGTGGGTATGATTTTAGATGTTGGAACAACTATATACGTTGAATCTTTGGGTATGTGTAATTATGTTATACATGTGTTGAGATCAACTAATGTATTAATGTCACTATTATTAAAAGAAATACTTAACTATATTATATATGAAGAAACAACCAAAAAAATTTTGGGGATGCTGCCCCCGAGCCACCTTTCATCATTCCTTTACTCCAGTTTTTTCCTCGCCCCCCTTTCTACAATTCCTGCACCACTATACGTTCCTGCCGGGAGCGTAATCGGATGATGAAACTCCACAAGATTTCGTCAAATTCTACAGACATACAAACAACACAATCAAATGTGTGTCTCATAGGCGAGATGTATATCAAAGGTAAAGGATTTCGTTAACCGGATCTTTTAGCTTCATATGCATGTGGTCCTCTCGCCTATGATATGATATGAGACATATGTTTTATTGTGTTTTTGAATATTTTTATTATTTGACAAGATCTTATGGCTTTTCTTTATCCACGCATACTCCCTGCAACAACATAAGCATGTGAAACACCATCTGTATTCACGAGAACTAACTATTCTAGATGTATGGGGTTTAAGATTTTTTGCATATACACATGTACATGCATGCGGGACCAATACTTGTGCAGATGGAGAGAACTCAGATGATTTATGCTCAAGATTTTTTCTTGGACATATTTTGGACAAGTTGCACAAATGAAAAACATGTACAGATGGAGAGAAAAAACAAAAGGAACTGGGGAGAAGGGACTAAAAATGACTACTCCTTCTGTCCCGCTCAAAATAGAACATTTAGTCAAATTTATTGCATTTTAATTAATAATTATAAGAAAAATTAATGATTCTAATAAAAATTAAAAAATTGCTATTGTATTATGATTAATAATACTCTCAATAACAAATTTTTATTTTCATTAGGATAATTTTTATTTATTTGAATTACTTGGTCAAAGTTTAATTAAGTTTACCGAAATCCTGTTTCGAGCTAGACAAGGGGAGTAATCCGCTAAACTTATTGCAAAATCGAATTCAGCTTAACCCTAAATTTTATTTCAGACTTCTACACTAGTCGACACGAAGTGAAATTCATTTTAAACTAAATAAGTTAATTGCCAATCGCGAATTTAGATTAGTGGTTAGTTTGGGCAATAATTTTTCAAATGTTATATTTTGCGAAATACATTTCTTAAAGCAATATTTTTTAGAAAAAACAACGTAAAAAAAGTAAAAAAGTGGATGGATGTAGGAAATCAATCTAGGATTTTATTCGTATTTCTTGAGTTTCTTATTGATCAACTTCTGAATATATATAGGTTACAATAGAGAGGAAATGAGACCTACTCAAAATACAATTCTAAGCCTAAAACAAACGTTTATTTGAAATAGGAAACTAACAGGCCGGCACTTGGAGCGGACGTTCCCTCTCCTTGGGAGCAGACGCTCCCTAATTCCAGAAACTTTATACGCAAACTGATCATTTGGGAGCGGACGCTCCCTCTCACAAGTTGAGCATGGGGATTAAGAACAAGCAAATCAAACTGTTGCTTTCCAAGTGCTTTAGTAAAAATATCCGCCGGCTGCATTTTAGTAGGAACATAGGAAGGAGAGATAAGGCCATCCGAAATGGCATCACGAACAAAGTGACAATCTGTTTCAATGTTCTTAGTTCGTTCATGAAATACAGAATTCTTAGCAATATGTAGAGCCGGATATCGCAAAAGATAGTAATCGCCTTGGGATTGGGATGATGAACACCTAAGCTTGATAGTAAGCCTTTTAACCAATTCAATTCACAAGTATGGGCCGCCATAGAACGGTATTCGGCCTCGGCAGAGGAACGAGACATAGTAGATTGTTTCTTCGTCTTCCAAGATATAGGAAAATAACCAAAAAACACAAGTCACCCGGAAAGAGAGCGTCGAGTAACAGGACAAGCTGCCCAGTCCGAGTCACACCATCCTTATAGCGTGAGCTCACTATCAGCCCGAAGAAGAATTCCCTAACTAGATGTGCTTTTGAGATAATGCACAACCCGTAATATCGCATCCCAATGTTCCTTGCGAGGTTCCTTCATAAATTGAGATAGAATATGTACAGGATATGCCAAATCTGGTCGGGTGACTGCTAAGTAAATGAGACGGCCAACCAATCGTCTATAGCATTCTGGGTCATCCAGAATATCACCTGTGGCAAGACCAAGTTTATTATTTGGTTCAATAGGAAAGTCGGATGGCTTTGCACCCAATAGCCCAACCTCGGATATAATGTCTAAGGTATACTTTCGTTGGCACAAAAATAGACCAGAGGAGCTGCGAGCAACCTCAATACCCAAGAAATACTTTAGGGAGCCAAGATCTTTCATCTTGAAACATTCACTCACGTACTTTTTGAAAGACTGTAATGCAGCGGAATCGTTCCCAGCAATAATAAAATCGTCAACATACCCAAGTATATTCATATGAATTGCACCTTTCGTGAATGTGAAAAGACAATAATCAGAATAAGACTGCAAGAATCCATAGTTTTTCAAGGAAGCCACCAGTTTAGCGAACCAACAGCGAGGGGCCTATTTCAGGCCATAAAGAGATTTACGAAGGCGACAAACCATATTAGGCTGAGAGGCATTAAAACCCGGAGAAGGTTTCATGTAGAGCTCTTCCTGAATATCACCATGCAGGAAAGTATTATGTACATCCATTTGATGCAGTTCCAAATTCTTCGAGGTAATAATAGCAAGAAAGGCTCGAACGGTGACCATTTTAGCCACGGGAGCAAACGTTTCAGTGTAATCAATGCCTTCTTTCTGATGATTACCAAGAACCACCAATCGAGATTTAAGCCATTCAACAGCACGATCAGAATTATATTTAATCCGATAAACCCACTGGCTACCCAGAGCACGCTTGCCAGAAGGCAGAGGAACCGTAGTCAATGTGCCATTATCTTCCAAGGCACAAATTTCATCCTGCATAGATTCCTTCCACCCATCATGCGACATTACCTCACCGAAAGATCTAGGCTCTTTAGCCAAGGTAACAGTTGCAAGGAAGTTACGATATTTCACAGAAAAACGGTCACAATTTATATAGTGAGCTATAGGAGATGGAGTACCTAAGGAACCGACTGGAGGAGAGTGTGCGGGGGATGGACTTGTAGGAGCAATTGTATGAGCAATTTAGTCTCTAATAAGAACTGAGGGAACTTTCGTACGCATGCCCTCCCTAAAGCTTCTGGCTTAGCTTGAGAGGAGTCTGTTGTAGAAGTAGATAATGTTGTCGCTGTAGTAAGATCCGCAGACACTTCAGGAACAGGCTCAGGGACATCCTCATCCTCAGGTACCACTGGTAAAGAATCAGAGGCAATATCTTCCATATCCGGATAATCAATAAAGGCAAAATCAGCTTATTTGTTAAGGATTTCAACAGAATTTGGGACATGAGGTACTGTATTTGAATCATTGTAAGAAAAAATAGTCTCAAAGAACTTCACAACACGGGAAACAAAAAATTTATTTGTCTCTAGATCGAACAGTTTCCATCCCTTTTTTCCTAGAGGATAGCCCACAAAAATGCATTTTCGACTACGACTAGCAAATTTATCTCCCTTGGCTTTTTTATTATGGGCATAACACAAATAACCAAAAACTCGGAGAGAGTCAAAGAAAGGCAATTTCCCAAACAACACCTCATAGGGAGTCTTATTACCTAAGAAGGGTGTAGGAGTTCGGTTAATCAAATGAGCAGCAGTAGGAACTGCTTCACCCCAAAAGGAAATAGGTAAATGAGCCTGAAACCTAAGAGCTCTAGCAACATTCAGAATATGACGATGTTTTCGCTCGACTCTTCAATTTGTTTGTGGGGTACCAAAACATGAAGTTTGAAAAAGGATGCCAGAGGAAAAGAAATAATCAAGCATGAAATTAAATTCGGTACCATTATCCGACTGGACAACCTTAATCTTTTGAGAAAACTGACGTTCTACGATTGCAATAAAAGCCATAAACATACGGAAGACTTCTGTTTTATCAATCAATAAATAAACCCAAACAACTCGGGAATAATCATCCACCAATGTTAAAAAATACCGTGCACCACATGAAGAAGCATGAGTGTACGCACCCCATAAATCACAATGTACTTTCTCAAAAATTCTAGTGGACTTATAATCACTAACAGGAAAACTATCTCTAGACTGTTTAGCACGAAAACAAGTATCACAAGGTTTATTTAAGTTGCCAAGAGTACAACTGACTGAAGGAAGAAGCTTTACAACTTTCTCGAAAGGGTGCCCCAAGCGATTATGCTACAGCTCCAACAAAGAAGATGATCCAAAAACTGAAACGTTATGTGCTGAAGATGCACCGCTAAAGTAGTAGAGTCTATCCCGCCTAACACCCATTCCAATCAGGTTCCTATGTATAGCTCATATAGAAGAGTTAAATTGGACAATGCAGTGAATATTATCAGAAAGTTGTGAAACTGAAATTAAGTTGCAACTTAAGTTTGGAATAAAGAGAACATGAGAGAGGATAATAGTGTCCATCAGACTAACAAATCCCTCTGTATGAGCCAAAACAGAAGACCCATCAGGTAAACCGACTGGACAAGTCGGCATAGTCCGAGAATTAAGAAGACATGAGATGTTCCCACTTACAAGATTTCAAGCACATGTATCAATTATCCATGAAGTTGCGTCAAACTTACCATGAAGACGATCATTCGAAATTTGAGAATTACCAATAAGGCTTGCCAAAGCCTTCCATTGCTCAGCTGTGAATGATGAAGGAGAAGCAATAGAAGAGGATCCCACGATAGCTGCACCACAGTAACAGAACCGCGTTCAGGTGCTGATGTAGTTGTATTACTGTTTCGAGCGAAACACCTGCCTCAGCCATTTTGTGAACGACCATCGCTACGCGAATTAGATTTGTTGCATTGTTCAAGCCACCAATCCGGATATCTATTCAATTCAAAACAAGAGGTATTGTTATGACCATTCTTCTTACAATGAGTGCATGTGAGATGAAGATCGATCAGGATTATCACGACTACGAGATCCACCGGCACGAAGAGAAAAACTAACCACATCATCAAGAACAGGCTTAGCAAGACGAAACCGTTCATCTTGGGCCACCAATTTATATGCTCGGTCAAGACCAGGAAGAGGATCCATATATAAAATATTGGTTCGAGTATTAGAATGATACTCGAAATTTAGACTCATAAGAAATTAATGAAGCTTTCCTGTTTCTCTGCGATCCGCATGTTGTTGAGCGGCCGTGCAATTGTTACAGCAAGTGCAATTGATCAAAGATTCATGACTATGGAGTTCTTCCCATAAGCCAGTTAATTTGTCAAAATATGTGGCCACCGACATGCCCTTAGTTTGCTCACAACGAGCAATCGATGTCTTCAATTGTTGAATACGTGGACCATCAACCACAGCATATCGACTTTTAAGAGAATCCCATAAACGTTTAGCATCTCTGAATTTGGAGAGAGTGCTTTTAACATCAGAAGTGATAGTATTCATGATCCAAGAAATCAACATGGCATAAATAGTATTCCAATCAGAGATGGTGCAAGGAAAAACAGTTTAAGTAAGTATACCATCTAGAAAACCAAATTTTCGACAAGCTTCAAGAGTTGTTTGCATATCACTGGCCCATTCATCATAGTTTTCACCATTGAAGCTAGTGGGAGTAATAAAATCGCCTGGCCTATCTTGAGAATCAAGGTTAAAAAGAGAATTGTATTCAATTTTAATTAGGAGGATTATTATTGGTATTGGTGTTGTTGTTGCCGCCCGACATGATAGTATTGTCGTCGGCCACGGATTTAGACTTGTGTATGATGGAAGCTTATATACCATGTAGGAAATCAATCTAAGATTTTATTCATATTTCTTGAGTTTCTTATTGATCAACTTTTGAATATATATAGGTTACAATAGAGAGGAAAAGAGAGCTACTCAATAAAATTCTAAGCCTAAAACAAACGTTTATTTGAAATAAGAAACTAACAGGCCGGCACCGGGAGCAAATGCTCCCTAATTCCAGAAACTTTATACGCAAAGATCATTTGGGAGCGGACGCTCCCTGAGTCCAGTACGTCACCAGCAGCCGGTTCATCTTCTTCAAAGTGGAGAACGAAATATCACACCAAAATCCAACAATTTGATATACTGCTTGTTTATTTCACATTAAGATTCCACGTTTGATATAGTTAAACTTGATATATTGTTTATTTTTTACGCTTATGATTTTTATCTCTTATGCTTTATACTAAAAATACAACTTTTTATATTATGTAAGAAAACAATTATATTTTCACCATGAAATCGAAAAAGTGAGGGAGGAAATAAATATTTATTGAGTGTTAGTGTTAGAGTTTATGAGTGCCGGTATTAGTGTTTTTAAGTATCTATATTATTGTTAAATAGTATAAGTGTTAGTGTTTAAAATTATCAGTATTTGTGTTAATAAGATTTGGTTGTTTATAATACTACTAGTAAAAGCCCGTGTCCGAAGACACGTGGTATTTTTTTAATTAAAAGCGAGAGCAAAATGGAAAAGGGACAACCTAGTGAGGGTAAAATGGGAAAAAAACTTTTGGCACTATTCATACAACTATTCATGTGGATCTCTTTTTACAAAAATTCAAATTTTAGGAAGGAAAAGTTATTTTGAAAATTAAGGGTAAAACTGAAAATAAAGAACCTTGGCAAAATTTGAGGGGCAAAATGGGAAAATTAAATTAGAACTGTTCATAGAACTGTTCACCACCGTTGCCATTTATACTATAGATTATCGCATGTTTTAAAAATACAGTAGAAACCTTATTAATTAATACTCAATAAATTAATAAACTCTCTAAACTTATAAATTTATCTGATCTCAACTTGAACCAGTTGAAAAATTAAAAAAAAAAATTGATAAATAATATAATAATTTTCCCGGAGTCCTAGGGATGGACCCAGGAATTTTTGTTGGTAGGTGACAAAACTTGAAGAGTAACAAACTCATGGTCTTTAATAAATAAAAAAATAATTTGTTAATAAATTAACAAAATTAAACGTGAAAATGTACCTAACGTTGTCTTTTAGGGCAATTTTTAAAGCTACATCATTCAAAATATTGATGTTGTCTATTTTTTCATTGATCATGTACAACACAATCAGCTACCACTTGAACATTTAGTGATTATAACTAATTGAATTTGTTTACAAAATCTATATTATACTCCCTCCGTCCCAAAATATTTGTCTCATTTGACTTTTTTGTTGAACTTTGACCACAAATATATGACAATTTAGTTATGTTCATGAAATTTTAAAAATTCCTATTGATTAACTATTAATAATAGGACTTTTCTATTGTGTGCCCATGGGCACATGTAAGGATTAAAGATTCTCTTGTAATGTGTCAAATTAATATTTGACACACATTACAAGAGAATCTTTAAAAGATTTATTCATGAACATGATTAATCTTTCTTAAATTTGTGGTCAAAGTTCAACAAAAAAGTCAAATGGAACAAACGTTTTGGAACGGAGGGAGTATATATTTAAAGTAGGTGAATAGGCATATGATAATGTCATGTGGACAATTTTTTTGTAAATATCTTCATTTGTAAAGCCACATCACCATATACTTCTTAAATGTGTGACTTTTCATATTCTTTGTTATTAACTAATAGTATTAGATTATATATATTAGTTACTATATTTGGTAAGTATAATAGTAAAATATTAATAGTTAGTATAATTATTAACTATAATAGTTAACTATTATAGTTAATTATAATAGTTAACTATTATAGTTAACGATAATAGTTAATTATAATTGTTAACTATGAAAATTAACTATAATTGTTAACTATTAATTTTGAAGTCCTACAAATCACGCACAAGAAAACAGACAGATACCGATGAAAATTAGAGACTAAATTAAATCTATCGATATTAGCGACGGAACAACAACGGCAAAAAAAAACATAATAACATGTCAACGACAATATTATCGATCGTTTTAACGATGGCAATAGCGACGGATTATAATCCGTCACTAATTTGTGGTAATAATGGCGCCAAAAAAGTCCTCGCGTTTTTTGCTGACGGAATAGCAACGGATTTTAAATTTGACATTTTGAAACCTTAACGACGGATAAAATCGGTCACTACATAAGTAAAAAATAAATGAAAATTCTTTTTTTATATTAGCGACGGAATAGCGATGGATTTTAAATTCAATATTTTGGAACCTTAACGACGGATAAAATCTGTCGCTATATAAATAAAATAAATAAATGAATATTATTTTTTTTATATTGGCGACGGAATAGCGACGGATTTAAAATAGGGATATAAATTTTTGTTTATTTTTAGTTTAGTGACGGAAAAAAATCACATTTTTCGTCGCTAAATCCGTCGTTAAACTTAAAATAAAAAAAGATTTATTTTGAGATTAGCGATGAAAAATGTGATTTAGGTTTTGAAATAGATACAGTTTACTACATCTTTAAAAAAATTCTTAACTTTTTTATGTAATTTAATTTAAAAAAATACACTACTAATCAACATCTCAATTAATTTTCTTTATCTAGAAAAAAATATATATGAGATGTTGATTAATAGCGAAAGTTTTTACAAAAAGTTATATAAAAGAAGTTAAAAATTTTTAAAGAAATAAAAGTTTATAATAAAAGAGGGATGGAAAATAGCATATATTCTTTTTTTAATTTTTTTATTTATTCTTTTTTTTTTTTGAATAAAGAAAACTATTTGAGATGTTGGTTAGTAGTGAAATATTTTACAAAAATTTATAATAGAAGAGGGACGGATAATAGCGTATATACTTCTTTATTTTTTTAATTTTTTTTTATAAATAAATCTATTTGAGTTGTTGGTTAGTATTGAAATATTTACAAAAATTTATATAAAAAAGTTAAGAATTTATAAAGAAATGAAAGTATATAATAGAAAAAAAGGACAGACAATAGCATATATTTTTTCAATTATTTTTTGGATAAAAAAAATATTTGAGATGTTAGTTAGTAGTGAAATTTTTTACACAAAGTTGTATATAAAAAGTTGAGAATTTTTAAAGAAATAAAAGTATATAATAGATAAAAGAGGGACGGACAATAGCATTAAATTTTTTAATTTTTTTTTTTTTTGATAAATAAAACTATTTGAGATGTTAGTTAGTAGTTATTTTTTTTACAAAAAGTTATATAAAAAAAGTTAAGAATTTTTAAAGAAATGAAAGTATACGAAAGAAGTTATGATTTAGAATATATGGGTTATGTTTTAGGGTAGAGGGTAAGGTTTAGGGTATATGTATATGGGTTATAATTTAGAGTATATAGTATGTGTATATGATACGGAGTATATGGTTTAGTTTATAAAGTATGGGTATCTGGTTTATGGGGTATATGGTATAGGATATAAGTTATGGTTTAGGGTATAGGGTATGTGTGTCTGGTGTATGGATATATGATATATGTTTAAAGGATTGGGTATATTAAAAATTCTTTTATTTAATCTTTTATATTAGCATTGTTTTTCAATTTACTTAGGTATATTAATATTTTTTAGAAGTTTAAATTATTAAATTATTATTATCAATAAATTATATTTTTAGGCATTATTGTTTTAGGATTTAGAGTGAAATTCAAGGCTTAGGTATATTAATATTTCTTAGAAGTTTAATTTATTTTGTTGTTTTAAGTATTTTTTCTATACTATTATCATAATTTGTATTTATTATATATTATTTAATTATTATTTATTATCTCTTAATAATATTAGTAAATATTCTTCTTCTTGATATTTACTTGTTTTATTAATAATGATTATTATTATTATTATTAAATGTTATTATTATGATAAAATATTATTTTATATTTATAATTATAATTATTTTTTTGAAAGACAAATTATTATTATTGTTGTTTATTATTTTAACTAATTATTATAATCATCAAGAAAACATGTATATTATTATTATATATTATTATTTAATTATTATTATTAGATAATATTATTTTATATTTTAAATTATTTTTGATATTAATAATTATTTTTACTAATTATTATGGTCATTAAGAGATTTTTGTGATAAATAAATAAACATAAGAAGTGGCAATAAATCATTAGAACACATATATTAACAATAAATATAATTAATTTTTTTATTATTTTACTTAATTTCAAAATTTTAAAAAATTAAACACTCATAAATAAATGATAAATTACGATAATTTAAAACATTACAATCATGAAAATTAAAAATTAAAATACAACATACAAACGAACAAACATAAAGTAACGCACTCATAAATAAAATGATCTATATGATCTCAAGGATTGTTCTTTGCATATATATGCTCAATTAGGTCTGCTTTGAGAGCCAAGTGTGTAGCTTTGCTTTGAACTTTTCGCTTGCGCGCCATTTATTTTTCGATGCCATTCCCAATCTTGAGCTCTATTTATAGGGGGAAAATGAAAGTTTTTGAAAGTTTGACAGAAACGACGTCGTTTGACGCAAGAGAAAATTTAAATATATAAAAAAATAAGATTATATCAAATATATACAATAATAAAATATTAGAATCATTTTTTAATATTAAAATATATAAATTATGTCAAATATTGTAAAATTTGACTCTATTTATAGAGAAAAAGAAATAATAAACATTTTTAATATTTTTATTTCAATAATATAATTTCTAAAATGTCAAAATTACAAAATACACATATAGCTCGGACCAATTTCCGTTCATGAAATGAACGAAAATTTTCGTTCATGGCCATGAACGAATATTTAGCCACCACTAATTGGCATGAACCAAACTTGGTTCATCAAATTACAAAGGACGAACCAATTTTGGTTCATCACTAATCGTGGTCATAGCTAGTGATTGGGATATATTAATAAGTGTTATTAATATTTTTTTCTAAAGTTAAATTATATTTATTATTGTTTTTATATATTTTTAAATTTATTACTCTTATTCATTTTTAGCATGCATTATTTATTTTACTATGATATAGTATTATTTTATAGGTTAAATTATTATTGTTATTAATAAATATTTTTACTAATTATTATAGTAATCAAAAGAATATTGGTGAAAAACAAATAAATAAAGCATAAGAGGTGACATTACTTCATTGGTTTTCAAGTATTCTAAGCATTATCTTCACCATTAAACACAACACATAAACTGAATCCAATGGTCTAAATTCATCCAACAAAAACACAAATACATTTCTTTTGATTGGTTCTCTAATATTCACATGGATTGATTGATAAATCAATCTAAACCATTAATCACTCACTTCAACATAACAAAACCCTACCCCTCCCTAAGAAGACTCCCTTCCCTTAACCACCACCCCTTCTTCCCTTCATTGTCGTCCACCCCCTCATCCCTCCCCCTATTCAAACTGACGGCGAGAAGTGATGGACGGAAAAATCTCCTCTTTCTCCACATTTAACTCCTACCTGTGTGCACTCTTCGTACTCCCCACCGTCTCTCCCGTCGTGCAACCTCCATCTCCACCTCCTTCAATTACACCACCCATATCCATTCCCATATCTATGAAACCACCTCTTTCTCTTGCTTTCTCTCGGTCTACAAAAGATCTACTTATCTATGTAGATCTAGGTATATGTGTGTGATTGTGTGTATGTGTCTAGATCTGGGTGGGTGTATGTGTGTATCTGTGTTTTTGTGTTCGTGTGTAGGGATGGATCTTCGGATTTATGCACCATTGAAGTTGGCGGTGGCTGGTGGTGGCATATGTGATGGCGTTGGGTGATGGCCTTTGGCAGTCAAGGAAATAGGAAATTGTACATGTATTTTGATATTTTTGATTTGAGAAATTGATGTAAATTGATTATTATCCATCTCTGTTTTCCTCATTTCACAACCCTCCGTCCGTATACGATCAACGATCTCCACCACCACTATCGGATCTGATTTGAGTATAAAAGAAGTTTAGAGGAGCAAAGTGTAATTGTGAAATATCAAGGACTGATTTAAGATTAATAAAAGTTAAGGGACTGATTTGAGAATAAAAAAGGTAAGGAACTGATTTAAACTAATTTAAAGTTGTATTCTTAACTGGGTCTACTCCAAATATTAATGTTCTTATTTGACTTGTGAAATTATAAGGATTATCTCCTATTGCTTTTAATCTATTTACTTCATCAGGATCTTGTGTTTTTTTACTTTGCCATATTCCTAAGGCTATAGGTCCTAATGTTGTTTCCAAATGTGAGAACATGTCCATACTGTCTTTTTTATTAGTTTCCTACATTCTTACAACTGTTTGTTCCCAGGTAAGTATTTCGTCTACCCAAAGTTGTGGTTTTTATTTTTCTAGTAGTAACATATTTCCACTATATATATTTCCTATAGTTAATCTATTACTTATTCCTCTATAACTTGATTCTAATGTATATTGTTTAGATGGTTGTGTCCAATTTTCTCTACCTACTACGTCTTATGTTGATGTACCAGGTTCTGCCCATTCTACTTTTGGTCTTTTACGAGCATTTGGTATATTTTGATTCATATATACTTGTTCTTGTTTATAAAAATCTGATAACATTGTTTTTCCTTATTGTATATTCTCCACTAAGGGTATATAAAATTCTTGTAATTTATTACAGCTATCCTCATACGTTAATCCTAATTATGTGATACAGTCTATTATCATATCGTCTACTTCTTCTTGAATATTTAGTTCTGTAAACTTTCTATTTATTATTTCTTCAAGTGTTTTCTTTGTTTCTTCTATTTTAAAACATGTAGAAGGTTCTTCATCTAAATAGTCTATTATACTAAAATCATTTTCTTCTTTTTCAAAATCATCAAATCGTAAATTAATTATGATATTATTGTCTTCTTTATATGTATCGTAAATAGGTTATATATCATATTCTGTATTCATAAAGTTGTATTTTGTTTCTGCTTCATCTTCTTCTTGTTTAGTCGTTTCTTTTTTAAAGAACCAGATGGATAAATTTACAAAATATTATACAAGGTAGTAGATATAAGATTAATTTTGAACATATAAAAGGAAACAATAATACAATTGCTGACATCTTGTCTAGAAATTTGAACAGGTTATTCCATTCAAATTGATAAAGGGAAGAAGAGAGTTATACACCCTATACAACCAAAGAAAAGTTTTTCAATGAGCATATCATCTGATGAGGAAGTGAAAGTGGAAAACACCGAACAGAAGGACATCAAGATTCCACAGTACAGCTTTACATACTCTACAGTCTATTCTAATCCAGTTCAGGGATTGAGACCAAAATTGGAGGTACAAAATTTTAAAAATTCACAGTTTTCACAGGCTGGACCAAGCTCTTCAAAAAACACACAGTCCCAACAAAAAACAATCACATTTGGCACCTATGTTTTACAAGTATGCACAGAAAGTCATAAAAAATTCAGACCTATCGTAGGCATGAATTTAACAGAAAAACAGCAATGTCTTTTAGACAATCTATGGCATATACATACTTTACCAAATGCCGCTACATTCAAAGTACAGGTTTTAAATTTCTTGGGATACTATTTTTTGGAACAATCTCAAAGAATTTCAGAAAAATCTACACAGAAAAAGTTTACACATTATGTTATTTTTAGAGGCACTATTTATATATATATATATATATATATATATATATATATATATTAAATATATATGTAATTTTTTTAATATAAAATGCCAATTTAGCGACGAAAATATCCGTCGAGAAAGCCCTCAATAATTTGGCATATAAGAAAACAAATAAATATTGAAATTTTTTAATAAATATAGCGACGGAATAATCAGTCAATAGTACATTCCTAAAATGGCTCAAAAATAAAACGACCATTTAAATAGAGACGAAAAATTCGTCGCTAATCCGTCGTCATATGCTTTGAATTGGTCGATTATCTTACGAAAATTTTCAAGGTTACAAAACATCGGCGACAAAAATATCCGTCGGTAATCAAATGAAAAACCTCGGTATTTCGTTGAAAGATTTTTCCAACGCACGTTTTAACAACAAAATTTTTATGTCGAAAATTTGTCGCTAATTAGATTTATCGACGGATTTTGTGTATTTTTCGACGGAATCCGTCGGTATCTGCCGATTTTCTTGTAGTGAATACAATAAATAAAAAATATATTTTTTACTTTAAAATTATAATTAAATAACTTTAATTTATTAATCAAAATAAAAACTAAAAGGTAAAATGCAATCCATGCGTAGCACGGGCCTACCAGTAGTATAAGTAATAACAATGTCATATTGTATAATATTTGAAACATAGAAATACATATCAATTATAGTTTATATAGATAAGAACAAAAAAGATGAAACCCCATGTACATAGTGTTTTTACAAGATCAAAAGAAAATAATTATAGAAATAGCTGAATAATGGGTTCAACTAGAACAAAAAAGACACAATAAGTCACAAAACACCCATAAAACTAGATACAAAAGAGGTGATTAATCTATTATCTAACACTAAGATGGAAGTCATCAATTTTCATATGCTGGAAATGTTGAATTACGACTTCATTCTTCTGGTATCAAATATCTCATTTTCTATGTACGTTACCATGCAATCGTTTATCCAATCATCATCCATTTTATGATGTAGGTTACACTTCAAAAGCTTTATTATAGAAAATGCTCTCCCCACTGCAGTTCCAACATGCAAAATTAAGGTCAACTTTACTAGTAAATACACCAGCGGATAAGCACCATCTTTCTTCACCTCAACCATTTTTTTTTGCATGCTTTACAATCCCTTTCAAATAAGATATGTCTTCATGAGAGTGAATATCAAAAATGTAGTTCTCAAGTTGGTCTTCAAGTACTGCTATGTCCAACTCTGAAAAATCTGTCGAATAATACTTCGCAAATTTGATTAAACTTGCCTTGTCAAACGAGGAAAATGAATTCCTCGAATCAAGACAAGACATGTTCAAGAGCAAGTCTGTATTTTTCTTATCAAAGCGACTGTTTAACTCTTGAAGTTGTGATTCAATCACACTATAAAACAAGACAACCTTATATCGGTGTAAATTTGTGTTCATTTCCTCATTACGCCTTAGTCTCCCTCGAACTATAAATGTCTCTTTCATAATTGGAAGGATGATATTATGCTTGGAACAAAATATGTTGACATCGTTCATCAATGTCTCCCAACAACCATCTCTCATGTTCTGCAATTATTGCTTGGATATACTTACAATAGTCATGGCATTCACAATGTCTTGATCCTTCTTTTATAAGGCTTGTGATAGATCATATGTAACTCCCAAAATGGACTTCATTAAGTGCAACAGAAAAATAAACACAAATTGGTGTATAACCTCGCACAGAATATTAGCATCACCCCTTATATCTGAACAATTGCCATCATCCACCATAATCTCAAGAAAGCGTATTACTTATGAAAACAAAGTAAGCAAACTAATAAGTGACCCAAAGTCTGAGCTCCAACGTGTGTTCCAAGTTGTTTAATTGTCTTTTCTTGATTTAAACCACACCTCATCTTCATTTCACCATCACTAATTACTCGGCCAAGCATTTCCATTTGAACAGATTTAAAGATATCACAACGCTTGGAAGAAGCTCCAATAATGTTTGATAAACTAGAAAGATGGCTAAAGCAAGAACACGCATCCTTATACTTTTTTGCCACATCTACCAAAGTCGACTGGAGTTGGTGAGCGAAGCATTATACATAATAAGTTGATTCATTCTCAGCCATAATTAAAATCTTCAAGCCATGGAACTTTTCAGACATATTTCTAGCACCGTCATATCCTTGCCCACGTACATTTGATAAACACAATTTATGTTTCAGAAGAAGAGATTCAATGGCAGACTTCAATGACAACGAAGTTGTATCCTTTACATGAACTAACTCAAGGACGCATTCAACTACGCATCCTTTCTTGTTCACATATCTCAATACAAGGGTCATTTGCTCTTTCAACGATATATCACGAGACTCATCAACTAGAATGGCAATAAAATCCACTTCCAACGTCTTTGAGGATAGCCTCAGAAGTTAAGAAGGAAAATGCATTAACAATATCTTTATTAATTTTGGGTGATACCAAATTGAGATTTTCGGGACACTTATCGAAAAGGCTTCGAAAACTTCCTTATAGTGTTTTGAAAGGAAAACAAGAAGCTCACGGAAGTTTCCATTATTCAGAGACATCTCCGATTCATCATTTCCTCGAAAAGCCAACCCTTTGCGCAAGAGAAATCGAGCACAATCTATTAATGAATTCAACCTAATATCTTACATCATGTTTGCTTTATCATTACCGTGACAAAAAGCAACTCGATGTGTTGTTTATGATTTCGCAAATCATCACAAGCTCGAACATATTTGTTGTGGACACTGCCATGATCACCAACATAAACACTCAATCTTGACTTTTTAATCCAATTAGTGAATCCTCACCGACAAATGAATCCCCACCTCCTTGTTCTCCTCGCTCAAGTTTAAAAAGATAACAACACAAACAATGTTCTGCATCTTTCGCTATACTATACTCAAGCCATGTATATGCCTTATATCTCCATCATAATGTGTTCATGAAAAATCAGCAGCTTTCTTTTTCGGTCGACAAGGGCCAATTCGTATGTATGCTTTACGAACTTCCTCTTTGATGTTAACATCATATGAATAAATAGGACGCAAACCAGTGTCCGTGGGAAGATCATTCATATCCTTTAGAACTTGTTTGAGTTGTAGACTTAGACCAATTACTCACTGAACTTTGATATTAGGACAAGAAACTGGTTGAACTTGTACATTCTCAGGTGATTGAATAGATGAGGGTGATGGCTCTTCACAACTTAGAGTCTTGAAATATCTTTTTATAATTTCAACTTTCAACACCACTATTTTATACAAACAATAACAAAATAAACTAGTCAAAAAAAGATTATACATACGGTCATACAAAATATGGTACCAAATATACAATCACAAGTAATAGAAACTAAAGTCTAAGATACTATAAAATAGCAAAATAAATTTCAAAAGAAAAGTAAAAAGTTTTTCTAATAATGTTCTAAAAAAAAGAAGTCTTTATACTCCACCAATAACCTAATACTAAAAGGAAAAGAAAAAGAAAAATAAAAATAAAAAATAAAAAGGTTTAAAACTATCAATCTGCAAAAGCGGCCATGGGTGGATGGTGACATCGCAACTGGCCCAAGTCGTGGCACGAGGCGTGCTGTATTCTTAAGTCGTGCCGATTAACACTGGCTTGGATTCGATTCGTAATTGCACTTTGGTTCTTGTACTTTTCAGATATGCACTTTGGCCCCTTATACTTTCCAAATTTGCACTTTGGCACTTGAACTTTATAATATCAGTTTCCTCCCCAATTTTCCATGATTACAGTTTGGTCTCTAAACTTTCAAAACAAGCTTAAATCCTCCATTTTCTTATTATTTGCACTTCAACCCATGTACTCTCAAAACACTAACAAAACACTTATAATGTTTCGAGCATTAAATAAGCTAGAAAACATATATTTTGGATGGGTAAAATCACATCCATTAGCATTGAAAGCTTTAGATCTTCACAGATTTACATAGATCTAAAAATGAAGAGGAGATGTGATTGTTGATCTGGATGAAGAGTCGATGACAAAGTGTGAATGGCGCCGGAGCTGTTAATTAATCGATTCTTCAATGATCAGAGAGAAGAAGAAAAAGACGATCAGAGTTGTGCGGGTGATGTGGGTGTGCAAGGTAGATAAGGTGCGACGGTGACTGATATGGAATGCGAAGATAATGGCTCACCCGGAGGTTATGGTTACGGTTATGGTTATGGCCGGAGTAAATGGATCGATTGGCCGGAGAGAAAGAGAAAATTGTCTTTTTTGAGTGCGGGAGAATTCTGTTTGATTGTTTTTTTTTTATAGACAAAGAGAGGAAAGAGATTACAATTTCGGGAGAACTCTTTTTTTGGGATATAGAACAGGCGTTGCTTAAAAAGGAATAACATATGAGTGGGAGAGCCCTTGGATAATTACAAGGCCAGCAGCTCAGCCTAATCAGTAATTTTTGCCATGCATTTTGCCCTGAGAGTTGTTATATAAACCCCTAAAATTGTTGAATAAACCCACCCCAAACAATTTAATACAAACCCCTATTCTTCCCTCTTTACCCTTTTTAAACCATTTACCCTCTTGAACCATAAACACACGCACACATAAAAGACCACTCACGCCCAACAGCCACAAACTTTAGCAGGAATTTACCCCTTCTCACTTGGTCCTCCCCTGCACTCCATTTGTGGATCAGTTTACAGATTGAACTTTAACACATTAAACTTAGAGAAATTAAAATTATAAACCATGTTAAGGCTCCCATAGGTTTAAAAGCAAGTATTCCTCATCAAAAAAACAGTTGAAATCAGAGCTTTTCATTCCCATCCTCCCTTTCTCCTCCTTAACATTGCATCTTCATTGTTGTTATGTCATTTGGGCTTTGGCCCAAATATTAGTGCAGCCCAATTAAAGAAGCCCATTGTGAGCCTTAATCCTTTTTTGTTGCCAGTGACTGGTTTGTTCCCAGCGAATAATTTTTTAATTGCTGAAGTTGGTTTTTGACTTGGTTCTTATCACCAAGTTTACGATCAATTGAGGGTTTCCATCAGCGGCGATTTCGCCGCGTCGTTCCTCCTCTTGCGCCATTGTTGATTGAATTATCTTATCGGGTAAGCTTTATCTCTTTCGTCCCCTCTTATCTCTTCTACCTTCAGCCCCCTATTTAAACCCCCACACCCTCCCTTTGCAGCCATCAAGAACACACGGTCTATACACACTTTTGGGGTCTTTCTCTTTCGGGTAAATAGAGAGGGTTTAGTGAGCTTGCAGAGGTATATTTGAGAGTTCTGTGAGGTGGTTCGAGGTTCATATCGATTTCTTCTACTCTCATTTTCTGTCTAGGTGCTCTTCCTCAGTTAGGTTTATAATCTGTCAGTGTGTGTGTGTGTTGGCGAGGCATAACAGAGGAGTGTGGGTCTGGTGTTTGTTGGGTTCGGCTGTTGACAGAGGCTGTGATTTGGGTGTTCCCGGAGTTGGAATATTGTGTCTGTGTTCTGGCTGGTTTTGGGTCTGTACTGCTGCCTTTGGTTTCGGAGCATTGCCTTGGATCATTTTGCCTTGGATTGTGGCTGGATTTCGGAATATTCGGATACTTGGGCCTGAGCCGAATTCTCTTTATTCTTCTCGGATTATTTCTTTTTCATTACTCTGTTTTTCTGAATTATTTCTGTTTAAAACTGTTACTAAAAGTCATTTTATTTTTCTGTGCATGTTCTGTTTGCGAAATTTCTGGGCATTTGGAGGAGAGAAATCTCAACAGTGGTATCAGAGCCTGGTTCCGCTTTTGTGAACGGTGAACGGTAAAATAAGAAACCTAGTAAAAGGTTTCTTGGGTAAGGAGAATAAAATCGTTTTGTTTGTTATTCAGCTGTGGTGTTTTGAGTGCTTTGATACTTGTTTTTTTTAGATACCTTATCTGTTTTTTTGGAATTAGAAATTCATTATTTGTTATGGCTGCTAATGTTTATATGATGGAGCCATTCAATGGCAAAGGTGTTTTTTCAATTTGGCAACAAAAAATGAAAGGCATTTTAATTAAAGAAAAAGTTTTCAAGGCTATAACTGAACAATATGCTGAATCGGATAATCAAGTATTAAGACTTGAAATGGATGAAAGTGCTTATTCTTCGATTATTTTGAATTTATCTGCTGCTGTTATTAGAAAAGTTGGTAAACATGATAATGCTAAATCGCTGTGGGATAAACTGGAAGCAGTATATGTTGAAACATCATTACCTAGTAAGATGTATTTGCTTGAAAAGTTTTTTCAGTTTAAATTGGACTTAAACAAAGACATGGATGATAACATTGATCGGTTTACTAAACTTGTGCAAGACATTAAGCAAATCGGTGATAAGAACATTGATGAATATACTCCTATTGTGCTCTTGAATGCTATACCTGACTCCTATGCTGATGTTAGATCTGCGATTAAGTATGGTAGGACTGAAATTGTGCTTGATACTGTGATTAACGGGATAAAAAGTAAAGAGTTGGAGTTAAGAGTTAATAAGGGTAAATCATCTAATGTTGGTGAGGTTAATGTGGTGAGAGGACGACCTACTCAAAGGAATAATAATCAGAATAAGCAACATGACAAGTCTGAATCTAGTAAAAATAATGAGAGGAAAAGAAGTAAGTCTAGGACCGGTAAAAGTAACAGAAAATGTTACAATTGTTGGTGAGGTTATGTGAAAAATGAATGGTTGTTAGATTCTGCATGCACGTTTCACATGACACCTGATAAAAACATGTTTCATACTTATAGTGATATGAAAAGTGGCTCTGTTTCTTTAGCTAATGATAAAAAGTGTCAAATTGCTGGTATTGGAGACGTTTGTCTCAAGTTTGAGTCTGGTTCTTGCTTAACGTTGAAAGATGTGCGACATGTGCCTGATTTAGCTAACAATCTCATATCTTGTGCATCTTTAGAAAATGATGGGTTAGAAGGGAAATGGGGTAATGGGTGCATGAAAATCTTGAAGGGGTCTCTTGTGATTTTTAAAGCTGAAAAGATTAGAAACTTGTATGTTTGCACTGCTGAACCAATGACTGATTATGCTAATGTTGTTAAAGTTGATAAAACTGATTTGTGACATAAAAGACTTGGACACATGAGTAATAAAGGTTTGGAAATTTTGAATAAAAATGGTGTTTTTGGTAAAGATAAAATTTCTGATATGCTTTTCTGTGACTCTTGTGTGATGGGTAAGCAACATAGAGTATCTTTTCTCAATCCCCCTAATCCCAATCATTGTTCAAGTAAAGCAATTCTTGAGTATTTACATGCTGATGTATGGGGTCCTGCTAGTGAGACCACTCAAGGTGGAAATAGATATTTTTTATCTATAATTGATGACTTTTTCAGGAAAACATGGGTGTTTTTAATGAAAAATAAATCTGATGTTTTTGATAATTTCAAAAATTGTAAGTCATCGTTGAAAATCAAACAGGTAGAAAAATTAAAGTGCTTAGGACTGATAATGGACTTGAATTTTGCAATCATGAGTTTGATAACTTTTGCTTAGAAAATGGAATCAAAAGGCATAAGACTGTGCCTTATACACCGCAACAAAATGGTGTTGCTGAACATATGAATAGAACTCTATTAGAAAGAGTTAGAACCATGCTTGCTACTTCTGGTTTGTCCAAACGTTTTTGGGGTGAGGCAGTGATGACTGTCGCCTATCTTATAAATAGGTCTCCCTCTGTCCCTTTAAATGGTGGATGTCCTGAAGCTGTTTTTTCTGGAAAACCTGTTGATTATTCAAATTTGAGGATTTTTGGTTGTGCTGCGTATGCCCATAAGAAAAATGATAAACTTGAACCTCGGACTGTGAGGTGTATTTTTTTGGGATACCCGGAGGGTGTCAAGGGGTATATATTATGGGTAAGGGAGGAACCGGGTTTCAAAGTGATCATTAGTCGTGATGTTGTGTTTAATGAAACTGAGTTTCCTTGCTTGAATAATGTGCCTCCCCCTCCCCCTGCTCCAAATACGGTGGAGCACTCTTATGTGCCTATTCCTGCTATTGTTAATGAGCCTGTTACACAACCTGATGTGATTCCTCCTGTTGATAATCCTATTGATGTGAATGAGCAAAATATTGATGTTGAAAATGAAGATATGGAAAATAATGAGTTGCCTGATTTGAATGACTACCAACTTAGTCGTGATAGACCTAGACGCATATCTAGGCAACCCGCCCATTTTCATGATTTTGATATGACTTCATTTGTGTTTAGTGTGTTTGAATCTATTGATAATACTGAGCCTAAAACCTATAATGAAGCTTTAAATTCTGCTAATAAGGATGAGTGGATTAATGCTATGAATGATGAAATGAATTCTTTGCATGTTAATGATACTTGGAATTTAGTGCCTAGACCCAAAATTTGTTCTATTGTTTCTTGTAAGTGGCTCTATAAAGTCAAGAATGAATCCGACTCTGTTAAATTTAAAGCTAGACTTGTAGCAAAAGGTTTTACTCAGAAAGAAGGTATAGATTACACTGAAATATTTGCTCCTGTTGTTAAATTCACAACTGTTAGGATTATGCTTGCTTTGGTAGCTCAGTTTAATTGGGAAATGAAACAAATGGATGTTAAAACTGCTTTTTTGCATGGAGATCTTGATGAAAAGATTTATATGAAGCAGCCTGAGGGTTATATTGATAATACTTGTCCTGATTATGTGTGTTTGCTTAAAAAGTCGTTATATGGGCTTAAACAGTCTCCTCGTATGTGGAATCTGAAATTTGATAAATGCATGCTAGATTTAAAATTTCAGCGGAGTGCTTATGATCATTGTTTATATTTCAAGAATGATACGAGTATGCCTGTTTTCTTGCTTATATATGTTGATGACATGCTTCTTATTAGTCCTTGTTCTAAATCCGTTGAGAATGTTAAAAATTGCTTGAGTGCTAAATTTGACATGAAATATCTCGGTGATGCTAGTAAGATACTTGGCATGAATATAATCAGAGACCGTGAATTATCTGTTATTTACTTGAATCAAAGTTCATATGTTGAAAAGATTTTAAGTAAATTCTCCATGAAAGATGCTAAGTTTGTTAATACCCCTCTTGCTTCCCATTTTGTGCTTAGTAAAGAGCAGTGTCCCCAAAATGACTTGGAGCTAGACCAAATGAAAAATATACCTTACTCAAATGCTATTGGTTCTGTTATGTACTTAATGGTTAGTACCCGTCCTGATATTGCTTATGCTATTTCGTGTTTAAGCCGTTATATGTCAAATCCTGGTTTGCCCCATTGGCAAGCGCTTAAATGGTTGTTGAGGTACTTAAAGCATTCGGTAAGTTATGGTTTGAAATTCACCAAGTGTGATGAAGGTATAAAATTAGTTGGTTATGTTGATTCTAATTATGCTAATGATAGGGACAATAGAAAATCTACCACTTCATATGTGTTTACCTTATGTGGCTCTTGTATTAGTTGGAAATCTCAGTTACAGCCAATTGTGGCTTTGTCTACGACAGAATCTGAATATGTGGCTATGATCGAGGCTATAAAAGAGGCCATATGGCTTAAGGATTTACTTTCTGAAATTGGTTTTCTAAATGATAATGTGGTAGTATTTTCTGATAGTCAATCTGGCATTCAATTGGGTAAGAATCCTGTTTTTCATGATAGAACTAAGCATATAGATGTTAAATTTCATTTCATTCGTGATGTGATTGCTAAAAATATAGTTTATCTTGAAAAAATTGACACTAATTGTAATCCTGCTGATATGGGAACTAAGTGTTTACCTGTTTCAAAATTTTTGAACTGTATGTTGATGTTTGTGTTAGTTTGTCCCAAAAAATCCTCTTCTTTACTTTGTGTGAAGTTGGGGTGTCTAGTTTCGTTCCTTTCTATGTGATAGGAATAAACTAGATTTTTTGCCTTCCGTACTTCGTTCTAACTTTGTGTTGGATCAAGTGCCGAAGGCAAAGGCGATGATGAATATGCCCTGTAAGTGTATCCTATGAGTGCATCGTGAATTGCACTGGTGTCATGAACCGGCACTTGATCCAAGGCGGAGAATATTGTTATGTCATTTGGGCTTTGGCCCAAATATTAGTGCAGCCCAATTAAAGAAGCCCATTGTGAGCCTTAATCCTTTTTTGTTGCCAGTGACTGGTTTGTTCCCAGCGAATGATTTTTTAATTGCTGAAGTTGGTTTTTGACTTGGTTCTTATCACCAAGTTTACGATCAATTGAGGGTTTCCATCAGCGGCGATTTCGCCGCGTCGTTCCTCCTCTTGCGCCATTGTTGATTGAATTATCTTATCGGGTAAGCTTTATCTCTTTCTTCCCCTCTTATCTCTTCTACCTTCAGCCCCCTATTTAAACCCCCACACCCTCCCTTTGCAGCCATCAAGAACACACGGTCTATACACACTTTTGGGGTCTTTCTCTTTCGGGTAAATAGAGAGGGTTTAGTGAGCTTGCAGAGGTATATTTGAGAGTTCTGTGAGGTGGTTCGAGATTCATATCGATTTCTTCTACTCTCATTTTCTGTCTAGCTGCTCTTCCTCAGTTAGGTTTATAATCTGTCTGTGTGTGTGTGTGTGTGTTGGCGAGGCATAACAGAGGAGTGTGGGTCTGGTGTTTGTTGGGTTCGGCTGTTGACAGAGGCTGTGATTTGGGTGTTCCCGGAGTTGGAATATTGTGTCCGTGTTCGGGCGGTTTTGGGTCCTGCGCCGCCTTTGGTTTCGGAGCATTGCCTTGGATCATTTTGCCTTGGATTGTGGCTGGATTTCGGAATATTCGGATACTTGGGCCTGAGCCGAATTCTCTTTATTCTTCTCGGATTATTTCTTTTTCATTACTCTGTTTTTCTGAATTATTTCTGTTTAAAACTGTTACTAAAAGTCATTTTATTTTTCTGTGCATGTTCTGTTTGCGAAATTTTCGGGCATTTGGAGGAGAGAAATCTCAACAGTGGTATCAGAGCCTGGTTCCGCTTTTGCGAACGGTGAACGGTAAAATAAGAAACCTAGTAAAAGGTTTCTTGGGTAAGGAGAATAAAATCGTCTTGTTTGTTATTCAGCTGTGGTGTTTTGAGTGCTTTGATACTTATTTTTTTTAGATACCTTATCTGTTTTTTTTGGAATTAGAAATTCATTATTTGTTATGGCTGCTAATGTTTATATGATGGAGCCATTCAATGGCAAAGGTGATTTTTCAATTTGGCAATAAAAAATGAAAGGCATTTTAATTAAAGAAAAAGTTTTCAAGGCTATAACTGAACAATATGCTGAATCGGATAATCAAGTATTAAGACTTGAAATGGATGAAAGTGCTTATTCTTCGATTATTTTGAATTTATCTGCTGCTGTTATTAGAAAAGTTGGTAAACATGATAATGCTAAATCGCTGTGGGATAAACTGGAAGCAGTATATGTTGAAACATCATTACCTAGTAAGATGTATTTGCTTGAAAAGTTTTTTCAGTTTAAATTGGACTTAAACAAAGACATGGATGATAACATTGATCAGTTTACTAAACTTATACAAGACATTAAGCAAACCGGTGATAAGAACATTGATGAATATACTCCTATTGTGCTCTTGAATGCTATACCTGACTCCTATGCTGATGTTAGATCTGCGATTAAGTATGATAGGACTGAAATTGTGCTTGATACTGTGATTAACGGGATAAAAAGTAAAGAGTTGGAGTTAAGAGTTAATAAGGGTAAATCATCTAATGTTGGTGAGGTTAATGTGGTGAGAGGACGACCTACTCAAAGGAATAATAATCAGAATAAGCAACATGACAAGTCTGAATCTAGTAAAAATAATGAGAGGAAAAGAAGTAAGTCTAGGACCGGTAAAAGTAACAGAAAATGTTACAATTGTGGTGAGATGGGACATTTTCGTAAAGAGTGTCCTAATCCCAAAAAGAAGAATCAAGACTTGCAAATTGACTGTAATTTTGCTTCCGGTGAAAATGAGCCTTCTGTTTTTATGGTTACTGAAACTGTGGTGAATTATGTTCATTATGTGAAAAATGAATGGTTGTTAGATTACATGCACGTTTCACATGACACCTGATAAAAACATGTTTCATACTTATAGTGATATGAAAAGTGGCTCTGTTTCTTTAGCTAATGATAAAAAGTGTCAAATTGCTGGTATTGGAGACGTTTGTCTCAAGTTTGAGTCTGGTTCTTGCTTAACGTTGAAAGATGTGTGACATGTGCCTGATTTAGCTAACAATCTCATGTCTTGTGCATCTTTAGAAAATGATGGGTTAGAAGGGAAATGGGGTAATGGGTGCATGAAAATCTTGAAGGGGTCTCTTGTGATTTTTAAAGCTGAAAAGATTAGAAACTTGTATGTTTGCACTGTTGAACCAATGACTGATTATGCTAATGTTGTTAAAGTTGATAAAACTGATTTGTGGCATAAAAGACTTGGACACATGAGTAATAAAGGTTTGGAAATTTTGAATAAAAATGGTGTTTTTGGTAAAGATAAAATTTCTGATATGCCTTTCTGTGACTCTTGTGTGATGGGTAAGCAACATAGAGTATCTTTTCCCAATCCCCCTAATCTCAATCATTGTTCAAGTAAAGCAATTTTTGAGTATTTACATGCTGATGTATGGGGTCCTGCTAGTGAGACCACTCAAGGTGGAAATAGATATTTTTTATCTATAATTGATGACTTTTCCAGGAAAACATGGGTGTTTTTAATGAAAAATAAATCTGATGTTTTTGATAATTTCAAAAATTGGAAAGTCATGGTTGAAAATCAAACAGGTAGAAAAATTAAAGTGATTAGGACTGATAATGGACTTGAATTTTGCAATCATGAGTTTGATAACTTTTGCTTAGAAAATGGAATCAAAAGGCATAAGACTGTGCCTTATACACCGCAACAAAATGGTGTTGCTGAACGTATGAATAGAACTCTATTAGAAAGAGTTAGAACCATGCTTGCTACTTCTGGTTTGTCCAAACGTTTTTGGGGTGAGGCAGTGATGACTGCCGCCTATCTTATAAATAGGTCTCCCTCTGTCCCTTTAAATGGTAGATGTCCTGAAGCTGTTTTTTCTGGAAAACCTGTTGATTATTCAAATTTGAGGATTTTTGGTTGTGCTGCGTATGCCCATAAGAAAAATGATAAACTTGAACCTCGGACTGTGAGGTGTATTTTTTTGGGATACCCGGAGGGTGTCAAGGGGTATATATTATGGGTAAGGGAGGAACCGGGTTTCAAAGTGATCATTAGTCGTGATGTTGTGTTTAATGAAACTGAGTTTCCTTGCTTGAATAATGTGCCTCCCCCTCCCCCTGCTCCAAATACGGTGGAGCACTCTTATGTGCCTATTCCTGCTATTGTTAATGAGCCTGTTACACAACCTGATGTGATTCCTCCTGTTGATAATCCTATTGATGTGAATGAGCAAAATATTGATGTTGAAAATGAAGATATGGAAAATAATGAGTTGCCTGATTTGAATGACTACCAACTTAGTCGTGACAGACCTAGACGCATATCTAGGCAACCCGCCCATTTTCATGATTTTGATATGACTTCATTTGTGTTTAGTGTGTTTGAATCTATTGATAATACTGAGCCTAAAACCTATAATGAAGCTTTAAATTCTTCTAATAAGGATGAGTGGATTAATGCTATGAATGATGAAATGAATTCTTTGCATGTTAATGATACTTGGACTTTAGTGCCTAGACCCAAAAACTGTTCTATTGTTTCTTGTAAGTGGCTCTATAAAGTCAAGAATGAATCCGACTCTGTTAGATTTAAAGCTAGACTTGTAGAAAAAGGTTTTACTCAGAAAGAAGGTATAGATTACACTGAAATATTTGCTCCTGTTGTTAAATTCACAACTGTTAGGATTATGCTTGCTTTGGTAGCTCAGTTTAATTGGGAAATGAAACAAATGGATGTTAAAACTGCTTTTTTGCATGGAGATCTTGATGAAAAGATTTATATGAAGCAGCCTGAGGGTTATATTGATAATACTTGTCCTGATTAAGTGTGTTTGCTTAAAAAGTCGTTATATGGGCTTAAAAAGTCTCCTCGTATGTGGAATCTGAAATTTGATAAATGCATGTTAGATTTAAAATTCCAGCGGAGTGCTTATGATCATTGTTTATATTTCAAGAATGATACGAGTATGCCTGTTTTCTTGCTTATATATGTTGATGACATGCTTCTTATTAGTCCTTGTTCTAAATCCGTTGAGAATGTTAAAAATTGCTTGAGTGCTAAATTTGACATGAAATATCTCGGTGATGCTAGTAAGATACTTGGCATGAATATAATCAGAGACCGTGAATTATCTGTTATTTACTTGAATCAAAGTTCATATGTTGAAAAGATTTTAAGTAAATTCTCCATGAAAGATGCTAAGTCTGTTAATACCCCTCTTGCTTCCCATTTTGTGCTTAGTAAAGAGCAGTGTCCCCAAAATGACTTGGAGCTAGACCAAATGAAAAATATACCTTACTCGAATGCTATTGGTTCTGTTATGTACTTAATGGTTAGTACCCGTCCTGATATGCTTATGCTATTTCGTGTTTAAGCCGTTATATGTCAAATCCTGGTTTGCCCCATTGGCAAGCGCTTAAATGGTTGTTGAGGTACTTAAAGCATTCGGTAAGTTATGGTTTGAAATTCACCAAGTGTGATGAAGGTATAAAATTAGTTGGTTATGTTGATTCTAATTATGCTAATGATAGGGACAATAGAAAATCTACCACTTCATATGTGTTTACCTTATGTGGCTCTTGTATTAGTTGGAAATCTCAGTTACAGCCAATTGTGGCTTTGTCTACGACGAGAATACGAATATGTGGCTATGACCGAGGCTATAAAAGAGGCCATATGGCTTAAGGGTTTACTTTCTGAAATTGGTTTTCTAAATGATAATGTGGTAGTATTTTCTGATAGTCAATCTGGCATTCAATTGGGTAAGAATCCTGTTTTTCATGATAGAACTAAGCATATAGATGTTAAATTTCATTTCATTCGTGATGTGATTGCTAAAAATATAGTTTATCTTGAAAAAATTGACACTAATTTTAATCCTGCTGATATAGGAACTAAGTGTTTACCTGTTTCAAAATTTTTGAACTGTTTGAAAATTTTGAATTTTGACACTTCATGTTGATGTTTGTGTTAGTTTGTCCCAAAAAATCCTCTTCTTTACTTTGTGTGAAGTTGGGGTGTCTAGTTTCGTTCCTTTCTATGTGATAAGAATATACTAGATTTTTTGCCTTCCGTACTTCGTTCTAACTTTGTGTTGGATCAAGTGCCGAAGGCAAAGGCGATGATGAATATGCCCTGTAAGTGTATCCTATGAGTGCATCGTGAATTGCACTGGTGTCATGAACCGGCACTTGATCCAAGGTGGAGAATATTGTTATGTCATTTGGGCTTTGGCCCAAATATTAGTGCAGCCCAATTAAAGAAGCCCATTGTGAGCCTTAATCCTTTTTTGTTGCCAGTGACTGGTTTGTTCCCAGCGAATGATTTTTTAATTGCTGAAGTTGGTTTTTGACTTGGTTCTTATCACCAAGTTTACGATCAATTGAGGGTTTCCATCAGCGGCGATTTCGCCGCGTCGTTCCTCCTCTTGCGCCATTGTTGATTGAATTATCTTATCGGGTAAGCTTTATCTCTTTCTTCCCCTCTTATCTCTTCTACCTTCAAATTTCCCTATTTAAACCCCCACACCCTCCCTTTGCAGCCATCAAGAACACACGGTCTATACACACTTTTGGGGTCTTTCTCTTTCGGGTAAATAGAGAGGGTTTAGTGAGCTTGCAGAGGTATATTTGAGAGTTCTGTGAGGTGGTTCGAGGTTCATATCGATTTCTTCTACTCTCATTTTCTGTCTAGGTGCTCTTCTTCAGTTAGGTTTATAATCTGTCAGTGTGTGTGTGTGTTGGCGAGGCATAACAGAGGAGTGTGGGTGCAGTGTTTGTTGGGTTCGGTGTTGACGAGGTGTGATTTGGGTGTTCCGGAGTTGGAATATTGTGTACGTGTTCGGCCGGTTTTGGGTGCATTACTCTGCTTGCCTTTGGTTTCGGAGCATTGCCTTGGATCATTTTGCCTTGGATTGTGGCTGGATTTCGGAATATTCGGATATTTGGACCTGAGCCGAATTCTCTTTATTCTTCTCGGATTATTTCTTTTTCATTACTCTGTTTTTCTGAATTATTTCTGTTTAAAACTGTTACTAAAAGTCATTTTATTTTTCTGTGCATGTTCTGTTTGCGAAATTTATGGACATTTGGAGGAGAGAAATCTCAACATTCATTTGTAAATTCTCATAGTCTTAAACATTTTTGATTTTGTATTGGGATATCTTTATTTCCAGAGGACAACTTTTCAATTATGAAGATGATGAGCGTCGTCACTACGATGAGCTAGAAAAATCAGATGACTATAAATCTCATAACAGAACCCTATTGCACACAGTCATTTTCCCGTTCCACAGAAGCTCAATCCTCCTCCAAATGTTCTTCACTTCTTCATAACAGAACCCTACTGCACACAGTCATTTTCCCTTCCAATTCAAACACCCATCTTGCATTTCCCTCTTCTAAATCCAAAAGACTCACTTTTTTCATCAAAGTGGAGAAAAAAAAATAGCCAAGAAGGTTTGGTCACTAGTTGATGAAAAAAAAAATCAAAATTCAGCGGCCCGACCAGTGCCGATTTCCATAACCAAATTCGGTTATACCCAAATGATTTTCATAAGCAAATTCAGCTACACCCAACCGATTTCCATCAACAAATTCGGCTACACCCGTCCGAAATTTGCTACGAGATCTGGGGAGAATAGAGAGAAGAAGGATGAAAGACCGAGAGTTGGGGGAGGCGACTTACCAGAGAAGAAGACCGGCTGGAAAGGATTGGTTGCCGACAGTTGGAGCAGGGGAGCTGGGGAGGTAATGCTGCAGTTGGAGTGGGGAGGCTAAGAAAGTTTTTTTTATGTGTCAGAGGTTTAGGAAGGAGATGGTGTTTTAAGGGGCAAGTGTTAATTTGGACATTTCCTCAAATGACATTTTTTAAAGAATCAATTTACACTACGGGTTTACTCAACAATTTTACGGGTTTATATAACAACTCTCTTTTGCCTTCTGTGTGATATCCTATGTCCAGCAGCCCAGCCCAATCATTGCATTTACACACAAGTTTTCCACTATTACTCTGTGTGATAAGGCCCAACCCAAATATTTCCCCTGGCCAGTTACAGGAAAGAACAAATTACCATCTGGCCCAACCAGAAATTATAAACCCAATTAGCGAGTGGGTTCCAGCCAATAATTTCCCAAAAAAATAATAAAAAAAATTATTATAAAAAAAATGGATATTATATTTCAAATGTAACGTGGAGAACTTGGTCATTTAAAGAAAATGCAAGGACTTGTGTCTTCTTCGGAGTCAAAACTAATTCCGAAATTAGCAACTGACTAATTCATCTTACAAAATGCATCTTACAATTCGGCTTAGGTATGTTGAATTCACCTAGGTTGTAGAGCTGATTGTTGCTAACTTTCAACAAGGTTTAGGGCTCGTTTGGTAGGCCGATAGGATTAGCCTGTGTTAATAGTGTGTTAATAGTGGGGGATTATTAATCAGGGGATTAATAACACCACCCTTTTCTTGGGGATTAATATGAAGGGGTTAGAGGGGATAAGAGTGGATAAGAAGCTTATCCGAGTTGTACCCAGGATTATTACTCTCATTGCATTTAGCCTACCAAACACCAAGATTATTGGACTAATAATCATATCCAACTCTAATCAGGCTATCAAACGACCCCTTAGTGAACTATTAACGTGAAACGGAGGTAATTAAATGGATAAGTAATTTTCAAAAGGAAAGTAAAATGTTAAAAAATTAACATTTATTCGATATCCAAATATAGCATCTTGCTGTTATAATCGTGTATTATATCCATATGTTTCACTGCCGTAAAATATTTCACAAGCAGAAGAGTGCTGTTATTTCCAACTTCTTATGAGTTCATCCCTGATAACCTAATAATGTCTTTTTTTTTTTTTTCCAAATACCCCACACCAATGAGTTCACACAAAACATCCAATCATTTATTGTCAACTGTATTTGTAACCATAATTTTTGTAAATATTATTGTAACTTTAGTTTTACTATGATAAAAAAAGACGCAAATTCACACATCAATCTTGTCGATGTGGCGTGACAAGCTCGTGGGATAATTATTCTACTATGTTTTGTTTTATGCCTCATATATAGCCTATCCACATTCAGAGAGAGTGGCGAAACTAGTGTATGGATCAGGTTGTTACTAGAAAAATCCTTAAATCAATACCTTACATACAAAACCTACAAAAAGTTTGAGTATATTTTCCAGTTCTGATCCCTACACATATTATCCAGTATTTTATTTAAGAACTTCTTAAATATGCCTATATAAACTTTTTTTTTTTCAAATTCTCAATCTGGAATCTCCCCCCCCAACTGACCTTAAAATATCCGAAACACTACCAACTGCCTATAATATGGTAAGGACATAATACTTGTTAAAATATGATTTAATATATGAGTCCGTATCTAGTACTCCCTCTATCCCAATATCAGTGTCTTTTTCAGTTTTCAAGGAAATTACGGAAGATGACTTTTGAGCACTCTTACCAGTATAGAAACATAAGTACTCTATATCATCACATTACATCATTGCATCTGCAAACTAAGACATAATAGTTGCTAAAGGTGAACTTGCTATTAGCATTGAAGCTCTACACTCATTGGAACAGGAGTATTAGCATTGATATTCTAAGCATACTTCTAAAGCCTCAAACACATTGCATTGACGTTAAGGGTTCCTCATAAGCGTTCTCAGAGAACTACTTCAACCTCATTCAGTTCAATCTAAAGTGGTTGGATTCCATATACTGTCAAGATTTCGACTTCGGGAACAGAAATTTCACATCCATTTCTTGTGTGATTTTAGATACTTTAGTGGTTTAATGGGTTTCCTTCGGTGGTTAGCAGGTGATTTCAGTCTTAGATATAAGTACTCTTCTTAGAGAACTAATTCAACCTCATTACTAATTACAGATGAACTCCCCTTAACCTAAAGATATCAGTGAAATAAGACCACTAGCAGATAAAAAGCATCAAAACACATTCAGGTTTAGAGAGAATCCAAAAGCATGTCTTACTAAAGTAAACAAAGTTTCATTCCAAAATTGAAGTGGTCAAGTTACATTGCAATATATTTAGAAATACAAAAATAATGCAAAAGGAGAAGATAAATTTATCAAAAGACCAAATCAGTACTAAAAGACATTGAAACAACAATTTAAAAAAGATAAAAACATCAAAGACAATAGGGAACGTTTTGGATTACTGGCAACTTGCCTGTAGGCAGCTGGAGCTTAAAGGGTAAATGATTAGATGAGCTCACCAACAGAACAAGCTCCTCTGCTTTATCCACCTCCAACTCTTTAGCTAACCCATCCACAACCCTCTGAAGTATATCTTTACTCACAAGACCCTTAATAGCAAGCATCTCCTTAGAAACCTCATGCGCAAAACCAAAATCACCCACGTCACAAGCAAAGGGAACAACCATGAAATATGTAACTCGGTCAGGTAGAAGATCATTCTTTAGCATCTTACCATACCACTTCTTCACTTCCACCAAATTTCTGTCCCCCCAAAATCCATAAAGCAAGCCATTGAAAGTATAACTGTCAGGCTTCACTCCTTTCCTTTCCATCTCCCCAATCAAATCAACCGCTTCTGATACCCGTTTATCTGCACATAATGCTCGCAACTTCGAATTATAGCTCCTCACATTAGGAACAATGTTCTTGCTTTCCATTTGTTCCCATATTTTTTCAGCATCAGCAAGCCGTTTTTCCTGATGAAGTGCGTGAAAGATGGTATTATATGTAATCAAATCAGGTTCAATCCCGTCTTTCTCCATTGCCCCAATTACTTCAATGGCAGAATCCACCGAATCTGTGTCACACAGTCCCTTAACAACAATGTTATAGGACACAGTATCAGGCTCAATTGACAACTGCCCTGGCAACTCACGAAACAACACCCTCAAATTCTCATATTTCTTTGAGTTAACACAAGCTGTAAGGAGGGCATTGAATGATAAGACAGTCCGATCGCAATTTAGCTGTGGCATTTCATCGAACAGCTTCTGGGCATGTTCAAACATTTTGGCTTTTCCATACAAACGGATGAGTCGTACAACGAATGTTTCTTTCTTCATGGTTTCTTCATAAATCTTTTGATGTTCAATGATTTCTTCGATGTAAGAGTACTTCCCGGCAAAGGCGAGGCGGTCAACCATGGACTGGTAGGGACGGGACTGGACACGGAAATTTTCGGATCCACAGAGTCTCTTGAATCTGGCTACCTCCCTTTTGAATTCTTCTGGTTCGGAAGAGGAGGGTCTGCGGCTTTTGGGGCTCTTACTCGATTTCCTGGGTTTTGAGGTGGTAGTGGTAGTGGGTTTGGGTGTGGTGTTGGGTTTCAAATTGGAGGAGGCCGGAACAGCAGCAGAGGTTCTGCTGGAGAAGATACTGCGGAGACTACGGATGACGGAAGACATTTGAGTCTTCTGGGTTATTAGGGAGATTGATCAGCAAGGGTTTTGGTGGTACACAAGGGTTCAAGATGAAATGATACGGTATACTGCCCTAACGCTATACTTCCTCCTCCCGCTACAAATCACACATTTTCTTATTAGACATCCCACTACAAATCACACATTTTCTAAAATATAAAGAATCTTAAATATTTCACCCACTAATTCTCTTTCTTACTTTACTTTTATACTTACAACACCAATCAAATCACTATTTCCTACCCCACTTTCTCTCTCCAACCTCACTTTTCATACTCAAAACATTTATATCATTATTTTTTTCCTTAATTCACGCATAAACAATACTCCCTCCGTCCCACCTCACTTGACACCCAAGAGGTGGGCACGAGAACTAAGAAAAAAGAATAAAATAAAAAAAATGTGTGGTAGAAAATGGAGAGAGAGAATGAGTGGGATAAATAGTAGTGTTGGTTGAATAAATTGAGTGGTGGAAAATGAAGAGAGAGAATGAGCGGTGGGGTAGAGTGAATAAAAAATTATAAAAAGTAGGCTATTTTGGGAAGTGTCAAGTGATCTGAGACGGACCAAAATGGAAATAAGTGTCAAGTGAGCTGAGACGGAGGGAGTAAGTCTCATTTGTAGCGGGACGGAGGGAGTAATCCGTAGTAATAAGCAAGCAATAAGTAGTTATTAAAAAATCATTCAATTTGTTTAAAAAATCATGGGCAAATTGAATTTAATTACCTGAGTTTCTCAAAATGTTTTAATTGGTTATCGAACTTGCATTTGTTACAAGTTGATTATTGAGTTTGTCTTTTTGTTACAATCGGGTGTAATTTGGATGAACCGTTAAAAATCTATCGAACAGTATAACATGTGCCGCTCATGTGAGTTACTTAGGGGTATTTTGATATTTTTCATGAAATGAGAAGATCAGAAGTGTTCATCACTCTCAATCAACCTACTCCGTCATTTCTAATTTAATTGATTTCAAAAATTTTAATTTAGAAAATTTTATGAATGTGAATAAAATCAATTAGAATTTCTTAAACCACTACTACCAACTGCGAATCGCCATCACCAGCTGCTGCCGCTGATGGATGTGGTTTTACCCATCCAAAAGATATATTTTCTAGCTTATTTGGTGCTCGAAACCTTGAGAATTTAATGTATTTTGTAGTGTTTTGAAAGTACAGGGGTTGAAGTGCAATTATTGAGAAAATGGAGGATTGGAGCGAACTTTGGAAGCTTTTGGATCAAATTGTAATTTTGGAAAATTTGGGACTAAACGGAAATTACGAAGTTCAAGGACCAAAGTGGAAATATTGGAAATTAAGGGACTAAATTGGAAATATGGAAATTTTGGATGAATTTGATATATAAAAATTCGTGGGATTAAATGAAAAATAAAAGTCTAAAGAGCGAAGTGCAAAAGAAGTCATTATAGCGGTCAAAGTGCGAAGGCAAAATTGTGGAACGAAACGAATATAAAAATGATACAAATTGGAATGGCATGGCTGGAAGTGGCCGAGGGATTGAAGGCCATTTGGCCGGCCAAGGCAAGGAGTTCTAGGCCATTTGGGGCCACTGCAAGGAGGATTGATGGGCCAAAGCTGTTTGGGCCAAAGAATTAAAGCAGGCGTTCGCCCGGTTCAAGTGGGCGCACGCCCGAAACTCTCAGATTGATAGTGGGCGCACGCCTGGAAGTAGTGGGCGCACGCCCGGTGTGGCCGAACCAAGGAGGGCAGTTTCCTTATTTTGAAAGGATTTTAGAGATCCTTTGCAGATTTTAATGAATCCTCTTAATTCCTTTTCCTAGTCTTTGAAGGATTGTTTTAGGACTATATATATTCTCATTATTATTATTAGAAGGGAACTTTTTGGTCTCATATTTTTTGCCTAGGGTTTGAAGGATTGAAGAGTTTGTTTTTGAAGGTTTTTGCAAGGATTTGAGGTTTGATGTTTTATTGTTATTATTCATATTTTGTGATGTCAATCATGAATATGAGTAGCTAAATTCTCTTTTCGCGGATTGGATGTAACAATTGTCGAATTCTTATGCTAATGATGTTTTAATTCTTTCACACTTTTCTTGTTCTTGTTCAATGAAATTTGCTTAATTTATTTTTAGACTTCAACATTATTGATTGATATTGTTGGTCTTTAAATTACTAGGGTTTAAATTACTACACTTGCGTGGGTGATTTTTACATTGGCCTAGATTTCATTGAATAGATCCAATTGAAGACCTTGCAGAAATCAAAAGGGTCTAAAATCAATTGTTCTTTGGTTCTTAATGAATTGCGTTTTTGTTAATTTGATCTTGCGTGATAATTGATAATTACTCAATAATAGGGTTGCAATCCGGCCATCTAACCGTCCCAACTCTTATTAAAGTGAACGATTTCTTGAACAAGATTAGTAATTATTTTTATAAATTAGCATAGGAAGGAGATAATTGTGAAACCCAATCCGTGAATCTTTGTCATTCTTGATTTCAATATTTGTTTTATTTTCATTAGTTTAATTTATTTGTTTTCATTATTAGTTTAATTAATCAAAATCAAAAACCCCCCTTTGGTTACTTTTTGCACTAATTAAATCAACTTGTTAATTCACTCAAGTCTCTGTGGTTCGACCCTTACTTTTGTATATTGCTACTTCGGTAACTTGTACACTTGCAAGGTATTTTTATTACACAGTGGAATTTTATCCATCAAGTTTTTGGCGCCGTTGCCGGGGACTTGTTGTGATTTTTAACAAGTTTATTTAATCGGTGCATGTTTGGTAGACGTTCCTTGAACCCCGTGTTGGTTCAGGTGAACGAGAATATTGAGAGACTCACTAGGGGCATTCCCCCTATTCAAGAGTCAACTGAGTCTGATACTTCTGTCACCGGGACAGAAGAAGAATTAAGTGAGTTGGAAACTTCTTCCACCAAGGAAGAAGAAGAATTTAATTTTGTGATGGCGGACCAAGTCATGAATGATTTTGCTAGGCCAAGAGTCGACACATCGGTGTCGTGCATAGTGTTGCCCGATGCAGCACTAGCTTATGAGATCAAAGGCCAATATTTTAACATGATTCCTAATTTTTATGGCCTTGCCGGTGAGGATGCGTTAGCGTTTTTGAGAGAATTTATGTCTACCTTGAGTGGGTTCCCTACAAAACAGGGTGTCACCTCGGAGCACTTGAGACTGAAGTGCTTCCCTTATGCATTAAAAGACAAAGCCAAAACTTGGCTATTATTACTTCCTCCCAAGAGCATCGCTACTTGGGATGCTTTACATGATGTTTTCTCACTAAGTTTTACCCTTATGATGCATTGACAAATTTTAGGGTTAAAATTATGGGATTTGCTCGAAGCGGGGAAGCCTTCCACGATGCATGGGATAGGTTTAAAATGTTGCAAATTCGGTGCCCCCACCATAACTTCCCCGCTTCTATGCCGCATCAAACTTTCTATGGCGCTTTATCCCCTGAATACCAATCCATGGTTGATAATGCGGCGGGGAGGTAGTTTGGGGACAAAGAGGCTGTCCAACAATGTCAAGAACTATTTGAGATGTTGAGTGCAAACTCTCAACAAAAGGGATCTAGGGGGGCAACAAGAGGAGTGAATGAGGTAGGGCTAAACAATGAGTGGGCTAAGCAGTTTGCACTACTGAACCAAAGATTTGATAAGTTAGCTTTACAAAATGCTTCTTCTTCTGCTATGCCTTCTTGCTCATCTTGTAAACGATTTTTGTGCTAATTGTGGTCCTAACACTCATGCTACTAATGTGTGTCAAAGTGGTTTCTTTGTTTAACCCTGAACAGGCACATGCAATGCAAGGATTTGGCCAGCGGTTCCCTCAAAACAACAATCCTTTTTCAAACACATACAACCCGGGGTGGAGGCAACACCCAAATTTTTCATGGGGAGGCAATCAAGAACAAAATAAGCCTCTCCATCCTCAACCTCCACCGGTACAGTATGAGCATAAAAGGGAACCGTGGGAAGTGGCCATGGAAAAATTGCAAGCTGAAAATAATCAATTGAGGGCGGAAAATCAACAAGCTTCCAAGAACCATGAAGCCGCCATTCGAAGTTGGAGACCCAAATTGGGCAACTAGCTACCGCCCTACAAAGTCATAAGGCCGGGACATTTCCTAGCCAACCTCATCAAGCAAATGCCATTATCACTCTCCGAAGTGGCAAACAGGTAGGTAGTGAGGTAATATCTCCTTCATCTTCTTCTCCCCCTCATGTTGTAGAAAATAATGCTAATGTGGATAAAAATGAAGTTGGTTGTGATAAGAGTACAAGTGACATGGGAGAAAATTCTAAAGTTAATTCTCCAACCCCCATGCCATATGTACCTCCCGTACCGTTTCTGGAAGGATTTTAAAACATAAATTGGATAAGCGGATGTCGGAATTGATGAACATGTTTTCTAAGGTGAACATCAATATCCCTTTACTCAATGTGATAAAAATATTCCCGCTTATTCCAAATTTTTCAAAGAATTAAATTCCAAGAAACATAGGTATGGGACAGATGAGAGAATAGTGATGAGTGAAAATGCTAGCGCGGTGGTGCAACATTGTCTTCCACCCAAATTAAAAGACCCGGAAGTTTTCGATATCTATTACTATGGGAGTCAAAGGGGGTAAAAGCGATGTTGGATCTTGGGGCCGGCATTAATTTGTTGCCATATTATTTATAGGAGGAGTTGGGTTTACCCGAATTGAAACCCACCACAATGGCCCTACAACTTGCGGATCGGTCCATTAAAAGACCTGGGCATTGTGGAGGATGTTTTAGTTCAAGTAAATTCATTCATTGTGCCTGTTGATTTCGTTGTGCTTGAAATGCCAAGAGGTGAAGGAAGTCGCCGGGATTCACCCATATTACTTGGGAGACCCTTCATGGCGACGACCAACACCATTATTAATGTGAAGAATGGCAAACTATCTATGACAGTGGCGGGTGAGAAAATTGAAATTTCGTGTTTGATGCCATGAAACATCCGAGTGAGGATAGAGAGGTGTGTTCTTATGTTGATAATTGTGAAGTTGTGCCAAATGACGGTGAGAAATCTAGGGATAGTGCGGGTTCCCACTTGTGTGCCGTGAAAAATAAGGCCGACAATCTTGGTTCTTGTGATGGCCCGTATCACCCCCTAGACCGATCCAAAAAGGGGTCGGTGTCCCCATTGAAATCTTTCTTTCCACTCAAGTCTACCTATATTGATTCATGTGCTAAAATAGAAGAGTGTTGCTCTCTTGATATTTCTGATGCTTTGTCTGTCAAGATGAATGTGCAGGATGCTTGCAATGATGTGAAGGAAAAGGAGGTGCTTGATTGTGATAAGAATAAGGCACCAATTGAGTTTGGGGGAGAGGTCCCCAAGAAAAAGAAATTGAAGAAAAAGAAAAAGAGCAAGAAAAAGGTTCGAAAAGTTTCTTGGGCCCCACCCGAGCTTATAACAAAGGGTGAATTTTTGTGGAAAGTTGTGGGCATTTGTGCCCGAGAATGTGCGAAGTGGGCCAAGGGAAGGAAAGCCAAGGCCAAAATGAATGCGGTCACATCAAATCCCATTTAGTTGGGAGCAATGGTCGGGCTAACGACCTTAAACAAATGCGCTAAGTGGGAGGCAACCCAAGTAGGTATGTTTTATTGCTTTATTTATTTGCTTTGTTGTGTCATATCGCCCTTTGAACCCGAGACATGTTTTTGTTCTCTTTGCTATGAGGACATAGCATGTTTTGAGTTTGGGGGTAGATATCTCTCCGAGTTTGTGGGTTTATAGGGGAGTGTATATAGTGTCACCCTCCAAAAAAAATAGAAAATTTTAAAAATTTGTTCTCTTTATATGTTTGGAAGTTGGCCAACGTCCGTGATGATGTGAGGGATTTTGATTGAGTTTTGCTAGTTTGTGCCAATTTGAATGTGTTAATTAGAATTGCATGAATGTATGTAAAACATAATTGCACCACCATTCACTTCCGTCTTAATTCTTGATCATGGTCATTAATTTAGGTGCCCTTTATGGGTTCACTTTGACATTCTCGGGGGTCCTAGAACAGGATTGCATGCTTGTCAATAACAAATCAATAGATTACTTGGTATTTATGGCTTATCTTTCTTTGACAACCCTCTTGTAAGCCTTTGACTTTCTCGTCACTATATATATAAATTGTCACTTGATCCCTTTTGAGCCGGTTAGAAAGAATGGAACATCTAGACCACCATTCGCCTTCATTTGATGCCTAATCCCTAACCCTTGACACCTAGAATAGGTTATCCCACCTTTGCAAGAATGTGGAATTAGAAACGATCAGTTTGGGGGTTACATGGGGGAAATTTTGGGAATGAGTGAGGAAGGTCAAAAGTTGGAAACATGATTTGTATTGTATAAAAGGGGGGCAATCAAAAAAAAAAAAAAAGAAAAAAAAAAAAGGAGAAAAAAAATATGGAGAAAATCAAAAGTTTGCCCCCCAATTCTGTGAAATATGTTTGATGAGTGACCTATTTTGAGAGAGGGAATGCTTTCAACCCCAATGTGTATAAAGTATGAACAAAGTTCTAGTTTGGGGGTTGAAGCATTGGGAAAACAAAGGTGAGCGGAAAAGTTAAAATTCGGAAAGAAGTATTGTAATGGAAGGTTTTTAATTTCACATTCTTGTATTTGTATATCCTTTCCTTCGTTTGTACCCGTGAACCTAGCCCCACATTTGTTGTGGACTTAACTTTGAGCCATAATTCGTATTCAATATTGAGTAATCGGGTTGACAAGTGCGTAATCATGCATATGAGTATCCTTGTGTAAATAATTGTATTGTATCTGTGATTTAGAGCATGTGTTAGTGATCCCATAAACAATCTTATCTTAGTGATCATGATCTCCCATATTTCATTCACCATTCAGGCCGAGGTGGAAAATTGTGGGTTAGATGCATTAATGTAATTGTAATTGCATTTTCTTATTGGCACTTATTTAGCATATATATATTATGTGAGAATCTGAGACTTGTTTGGCCGACAACCTTGTATATTTTGAGAACATATCAAAAATATTTTTGTTGAGTGTTTTTATTTGTTAGAGTAATTTTGTTTTTGGTTATTTCTTTTGTTTTACTCGGGGACGAGCAAAAGATAAGTTTGGGGGTATTTGATGGATGTGGTTTTACCCATCCAAAAGATATATTTTCTAGCTTATTTGGTGCTCGAAACCTTGAGAATTTAATGTATTTTGTAGTGTTTTGAAAGTACAGGGGTTGAAGTGCAATTATTGAGAAAATGGAGGATTGGAGCGAACTTTGGAAGCTTTTGGATCAAATTGTAATTTTGGAAAATTTGGGACTAAACGGAAATTACGAAGTTCAAGGACCAAAGTGGAAATATTGGAAATTAAGGGACTAAATTGGAAATATGGAAATTTTGGATGAATTTGATATATAAAAATTCGTGGGATTAAATGAAAAATAAAAGTCTAAAGAGCGAAGTGCAAAAGAAGTCATTATAGCGGTCAAAGTGCGAAGGCAAAATTGTGGAACGAAACAAATATAAAAATGATACAAATTGGAATGGCATGGCTGGAAGTGGCCGAGGGATTGAAGGCCATTTGGCCGGCCAAGGCAAGGAGTTCTAGGCCATTTGGGGCCACTGCAAGGAGGATTGATGGGCCAAAGCTGTTTGGGCCAAAGAATTAAAGCAGGCGTTCGCCCGGTTCAAGTGGGCGCACGCCCGAAACTCTCAGATTGATAGTGGGCGCACGCCTGGAAGTAGTGGGCGCACGCCCGGTGTGGCCGAACCAAGGAGGGCAGTTTCCTTATTTTGAAAGGATTTTGGAGATCCTTTGCAGATTTTAATGAATCCTCTTAATTCCTTTTCCTAGTCTTTGAAGGATTGTTTTAGGACTATATATATTCTCATTATTATTATTAGAAGGGAACTTTTTGGTCTCATATTTTTTGCCTAGGGTTTGAAGGATTGAAGAGTTTGTTTTTGAAGGTTTTTGCAAGGATTTGAGGTTTGATGTTTTATTGTTATTATTCATATTTTGTGATGTCAATCATGAATATGAGTAGCTAAATTCTCTTTTCGCGGATTGGATGTAACAATTGTCGAATTCTTATGCTAATGATGTTTTAATTCTTTCACACTTTTCTTGTTCTTGTTCAATGAAATTTGCTTAATTTATTTTTAGACTTCAACATTATTGATTGATATTGTTGGTCTTTAAATTACTAGGGTTTAAATTACTACACTTGCGTGGGTGATTTTTACATTGGCCTAGATTTCATTGAATAGATCCAATTGAAGACCTTGCAGAAATCAAAAGGGTCTAAAATCAATTGTTCTTTGGTTCTTAATGAATTGCGTTTTTGTTAATTTGATCTTGCGTGATAATTGATAATTACTCAATAATAGGGTTGCAATCCGGCCATCTAACCGTCCCAACTCTTATTAAAGTGAACGATTTCTTGAACAAGATTAGTAATTATTTTTATAAATTAGCATAGGAAGGAGATAATTGTGAAACCCAATCCGTGAATCTTTGTCATTCTTGATTTCAATATTTGTTTTATTTTCATTAGTTTAATTTATTTGTTTTCATTATTAGTTTAATTAATCAAAATCAAAAACCCCCCTTTGGTTACTTTTTGCACTAATTAAATCAACTTGTTAATTCACTCAAGTCTCTGTGGTTCGACCCTTACTTTTGTATATTGCTACTTCGGTAACTTGTACACTTGCAAGGTATTTTTATTACACAGTGGAATTTTATCCATCAGCCGCCACCAGCAATTATCGACTGCCAACAGTCGCCTCCACCTTCAATACTACAGAAACAAACAGAAACATACACACATTCATTAACAAACACACACAACCCAGATTTGGGCACACACAAACACAATCTCTTACAATCACACAAGATCTACTAATGCCAACGGAGGCTAGAGATAAGAATGACCGAACGAAAAGGACAAGAATCAATTTCGAAAGCCAAAGCTTTTCTTTTCTATTTCATAAAATCAAAGTCTGCCTCAAAACAAAGCCCTAACAATGTTTAAATACTAATTCTAAGAACATTCTAGAACCCTACCAAACCCTAATACAACTTTTAAATGAAAGTACTAAAATACCCTAACTTAATATTTTAATAAAACCCAAAAACCAACAACGCTGCCCAAATCACTTTGCCAGCCGCAGGGCTGATTCTGCACTTCTGTCTGGCTCCCAGGCGCCCGCCTGGCCTGATGTGAGGTGCCCGCATGGCTTCCAGCCGCCTGACTCTGTTTCTGTTGCAGCCGCCTGCCTCGTATCATTTTGCATCATCCTCCCCTCCTTAGAAAAGACTCGTCCTCGAGTCAATATCCTCAATAGGAACACTACGATAACCCGAAAAATCCGAACTCCATCTGCAAACGGAACTCTATGTCCTTGACGAACTATATGTTGGTGTAATGCCCTTGGCTATAGTTATGTTTGACTTGAACCGTTATGTATCATCTTTATTATTTATTATAGAGCATGCTTTTTCAGTTCATTATATGTTTTGCATGTTTATTATATTGAACTGCGTCCCTAGTTATTGTGAACAACTAGTATAAGTTGGTAATGGATAATCATGGAGATGATTATATGCATGGAGATGCACATTACACTTATGGATACTTGCTAGAGAACAAGTATTGGACTTGACCTACTTATGAGATTTATGACATGGTCTGTTGTCATGATTAAATCTCATGAAAGTCGTGTTATTAAAATCCTTAGTACCTGAGATTATCATCGTCTTCCATATGACGAAGATCGTGTTTGATATAGTCTAACACTATCTTTAATCGGATAGCAATAAAGGCTAAGTTAGCACGTTTGTATTCATGTAGGGAAGAATGATAAGTCAAGACGGAATTTGTCCCTCTTATGAAGAGAGATATTTGCTTAGGTCCCTCGATGAATGATGTTGATGAAATATGTTGCCACACTCAAGTGATTTGATAGAGATCAAATGCATATGGATTATCAACATATTCGAAATCGAGAAAGAATTGAACAGAATGTGTTGGTCCCAAAGGTGGCAACAAGGGTGAAAATACAGCTAGAGGGGGGGTGAATAGCTGTAACAAATTTTTCGCCCTCTTTAAAAACTAAACTTCCAAGCTTACAAACCTCTTGCAGTGTGTAAGAAACTACAAGTAGAGTTGTAAAATGCACAGCGGAATATATAAGTTATAAAGCGGTTTTGGGAGAGGCGGTTTTGCAAAGCGGTTTGATAGTGCGATTGTCAGAAGGTGCAGTTTGCAAAAAGTGAGGTTTTGACAATGTTAACTCCAAACACAATTTCACAATAAGGATAACTATATAAAGATTAAACAGAGACAGAGATAGATAATTAGCAAGCACAGAAAATATAAATGCAGTAAAGTATATGAACAAGCTATTTGGAGTGGTTCAATCGATAAACGATCTACGTCCACTACCAAGATGGTTAGTCTTGGATTTCTAAGAGAGATTTTATATTAGGTATTTGAGATATTACAAAGTACAATAAAATCTTTTCTATGAAGAACAAATCCTAGACTATAACCAGTGTATCTCAAATGTATAATCTATGTGATTAGAACAAATGAGGTGAGTGTGTGAGAACAAGATCAAGGCTCTTTAAATCTGTAAGATGTAGAGCACAATGATTCTTGAATGTGTTAAGGCTTGATTTCTGGGCTAGGGAATATTTCTTGAAGTATGAAGATGAAGATTCAAAGGACTAAGAATTTCTGGGCAGAGCTTCAACTTCTTATGAACACAGCAATTTCTCAAGATTCAAGCAATCTTCAAATGGTGAAGATTAGGGGTATTTATACCCAAGCATCAAGAAACTAGCCGTTGGATACAAACTGTTGTAAGGACAAAGTCCTTGATGCAATCCCATTGGTCCACAAAGAACCACTTTTGTCCTTTGGAACTGCTGATGCGAGTAAAGCCGATCGGACCTCACCGCAATCAAGGTGGTTAGGACATCTGTCACCTTTTTAAGATCCTTGCAGATCTTGTCTAAAAAGTAGTCACGTGACAAGATATGGTAGTTGACTTTTGATATTGCTGACGTGGATTCCAACGGTCAAAAGAGTTCACTTCAAGTAACCAATCATTGGAGCGGTTCTGGAGAAAGGCGGTTTGACATGAAAGCGATTCCACCAGAATAGGATTTCCAAGAGTGCGGTTTGCACTTTGGGATACAAGCGGTTTCAAAATAGGGGATTACAAGGCAGTTAGGCTACAAGCGGTTCTGCCAAGCGGTTCCTTGATAGGCGGTTTTGAAACCTCAGAACTGCAATCCTTAGGTCCAATGATTCTTGAGCCAGTCTTCAAGCCTAATTTTAACCTATTCTATAAAATGGACTTAGCTAAAAAATTGAAGTCTAAGCTTCATTACATAGGGTCCTAAAGTCCTTAAAATAGACAGGAGGCTATGGTATCAATCAAATCTAATACAAAATAGGAGGGTTAAAAACATGCATACCCAACAATCTCCCCCTATTTGATTGATGCCATTACCTACTACAGCAAAAGCAAACATTATACTTGGTAAAAACATGTCCATAAGAATAAACATGGTAAGTCATGTCCCAAGTTAATGCACACACTAGCTTAAGCTATAGATTTCTACACTTTTGAAAGATTGAGAAACTTACAATTTGAAAAGTATAGAAATGCATTCAGTGCACTTAAAAATATGAGTTTAAGTTCAAAGTGCGGTTTAAACTGAATGTTTAAACATCAATTCAAAATAGTGATTTTAAGTTAGAAAATATTTGAATGAGGTTATAAACCATAAGAGGTTTCATTGTTCTACAAACAAGTAGTTTGATATGAACAAGGTTTTGGAACCATGATGCAATTTCCATTAATTCCTAAGATGATTACAAGTACAGGAATGAAAGGAAATTACAAGATTACAAAAAAGCAAAAATGAAGTAAGTTGGACAAAGGAAAATACAAAGAAAGTGCGGTCCAAACTTACAAAAAAAATTACAAGGAAAAAGCGGTTTACTGCTGAGGCGGCTTGTTTACTTCATGATCAGCTCCACTTGGCCCAGCTCTTGATTGGTCTGGTGCAAACGCTTTCCTTAGTCTTCTAACTTCCTCTGCGGTTCTGGTGAGAGTTGACTCTAGCTTCTTCAAAGCATTAACAGAGTGGGCAAAAGTAGAATTTGTGGCACCAACCGCTTTGGTGTTTTCCACAAGATTGTCTCTAATAGTATCCAGCTGAACATGTAGGGAAGAGTAAAGGGAATTGAAGATGGTGTGCACTTCCTCCTGAACAGCAGCAGTCTGAGCTTGAATGGCTTGTTCCATTGGTTCAAAATCCACAGATACCTTCAGGGAGGTTTTGAGATCATTGACTGTTGAGCCAAGTCTGGAGTTGAATCCTTCCCTGAGGTTGTCCAAGCGGTCATTGAACTCATCTTGGATCTCGTTCAGCTTGGCCTTCACTGTATCTGACACAGTATCCAGATTTACCTTTGAATCCACCTTGAAAAGGTCAATTTGTTCCAAGACTTCTTCACGCAAATTATCCAAGGCGGTTTGGACAACTTGAGATAATTGCGGTCTGGTTTGAAGAAAGTCAAGGAATTTGGTGCTCAGATTACCCAAATCTTTATCAAGGGAGGTACAGAGTTTTTCTCCAAGAACATCCAAAGATTTCTTCATCTCCTCAATAGATGCCTTTTCTTCTAAGGCTTTGACCAAACCAGCTTCAAGGGATTTCTAAAAGGCTTCAGAAGCGGTTTTGATCAAGGAAGCGGTTTTATCAGGAGAAGCGGTTGAGGAGGAGGATGGAATAGCTGTAGATCTCTCCCCCTTAATGGCATCAAGCAAAGAGGCTTTAAGGGTTGCCAACTCAAGGGAGTGAGAGTCCACCTTGGCTTGTAAGGCGCGGTTAGAGGCAAGGAGGGATTATTTGAGGCGGTTAAGGAGATGACATGGCCTTGATTTATGATCAGTTGGCCTTGAATCAGGTTTAGGGTTTGGAGAATTTGGGAGTACTCAAAAGGAGGGGCGGTTGATGGTGAGGCGGTTGGAAATATGGGAGGCGGTTGGGTTTGGTTGGTTTCAGGTGCGTTTTGAGTTTGGGGAGGTATATTTGGAGGAGGTGAGTTTTGTCTAATTGGTGAGTTGTGAGGAGTTGGAGATTTTGAAGCGGTTTTTGTTAGGGGAATTGACAGGGGTTGGATCATCCCTAACAGATTTGGATGTGGCATGTCTAGCAGAGGGCTTGGACTGCCATTGTTGATAGGAAGAATGAGTAGGGGTTTGGTTGGAATGTTGTGAGTTCATGGAATGGGAATGTTGGGGTGAGTTATATTGGGATTGAGAAGATAGGGGTGATAGTGATTTTCTGGGGGAAGATGAAGGGGAATTTTGAGGAGGTGATTGAGGAGGGGAATTTCTGGTAGGTGAGGAGGAAGGTCATGGTTGAGCAGGTTTGGTTTTCTTGAAGGTTTTCTTTCTGGCTGCCATTTTCTTCCTCTTAGGTTTCTCCCCCTGAAGTGGTGCGGTTTTGTTGGGGGAAGGGGTTATGGATTTGGCTTTGGAAGGGGATCTGGATTGAGAGTTGGCAGGGGATTGGGTGGTGATTGGTTTGGAGATTGGACAGGAGAGGTCTGAGGAGTTGGGGGCGGTTGGGTTTCTGGAGGCGGTTCATGGGTTGAGGCGGTTCCAGCTTCAGGAGTTTTGCTCTTGGCCTGATATTTTTCAGCCTGCTCCTTGGCCAATCTAGCAATCCTATCTTGGAGAACCTTCATCTGTTCCTCCACAGACAATCCAGCCATCTCATCTCTGGCTTTCTTGGCCCTAGCCACCAAGTTGGGAATACTTGGATCTTCCTCTTCTTCATCATCTTCATCCACCAAATGCATGGTTTCAGGTTCAGGTTCCTTGGATGGTTTCTTCCTTTTGCTTGTACCAGCTCCATTATCAGCAGTAGGCGGTTTGGATGCTGAAGCGGTCTTGGTCTTCTTGGGAAGTGGTTCAACTCTTGCTTGGGGCTTCCTGGACCGCTTGGTAGATTTAGACTTAGGAGCAGTTGAGGGGTCTCTCAACTCATAGGGTTCCTTCCCTGGGTATGTATCTGCATCATACAAAGATTTGTATAGTGCATCTCCATTGGCATACCTGAAGGAATGGCATGCAAGCAATCCAAGGGAATCATCTGAGCAGTCAACCATAAGATCTGGATTCTTGGTGACCATTTCATCTAAGTGCTCATAGTCCATCAACAGAGCGGTTAAGATCCTGCAGAAAGGTCTCCACCTCTGATCTTCACCTTTGACCTTGGACTGATAGGTCTCAATGCTGTCCTTAATCTCAAAGTAAAGGATTCTTGGCCAGTGTAGCTTGATTTCCATAAAGATAGCAGCACTGTACATCCATTGTTGGGATGTAAAGTTGTTGTGGTTCCCAGTCTTTCCACAAATGGATCTCCCCACTAGATGACCTATAAAATTCATCAGTTCACCAAAATTCTTTCTGGGGATCTTCTTGTACTTCTTAGACAAGGTATCTACTTTGGCGGTTTGGAAAGCAGCATTGTCTTGAATAACCTGATCAACCTCTAAGGGAGCTCCACCAACAGTAAATCTGAAAAGTCTTCTTATGTCAATGTAGTCTATGGAGAGCTTCATGCCTTCAACTACAGCGGTCAGGCAGGAGACTTTTTGGCCTTTTCAAGAACTCTTGAATCCTTCTTAGCTGTTGCAAAGAACTGATCCACGAATGATGGCACTATAAAATTCTGCTTCTTGGTGAAAAGCGGTAGGATGCCTGAAACTCTTAGCTTCCTCAGCAACTCCCTTCCAAGAGCATCAGTTTTGAGCTCTTCCTCATTCACTTCCCACCCAGGTAGGAAAGTAGTTGGATCCTATAAAATAAAATTTCAAGTGTTAGATCCATTTGTGTATTCATAGTTCACAAGCGGTTTGAGCACCAAGCGGTTGAGCAATGGTGCGGTTTGAAAATTTCAAACCCCAAGTGAAACCATGAATACTTAAACAAATAATGAGGACTTGAGAACAAAATTACTTAAGTACGTGGCATTGTAATCCAAACTTATCCCACACTGCAAGCAGTGATTAGAGAGGAATTTCTTGGTTTCCAGCCTATATACTTAGTAAAATCTCAAAAACATTGGAAAGGAAATAAACAGCATGCGGTTTCTAAAGATTTGAAAATGCGGTTTTAGAACATGCGGTTTAGGTTGAATAGGTGAGGAGCGGTTTGAAACAAAAATTCCTAAGCGGTTGCATACAAGCGGTTTCAAACCAAAATAAAATCCAAAATTTCTGAAAAAGTTGAAAATTTTCTAAGTGTTGGAAAACACTTTCTCAGAATCAAGGCAACCAAAACATATGATTTTTCAAGAACAGTTCATGGGTTTTGTGAAGAACACCAAGAACATTCAAGAACACCAAGAACAGAGATACATGAAACTTAACCAAAACGAGCAAATAACATATCAAAATGATCACATTGGGAAGGGGATTAACAATATATCAATAAAATTTCAACCTTTACCCAGAATCATCCATAATCACTAAGAACAAGAAAGTGGGTTTTCGAAGTGTTCAAACTGAGAATCATAAAATCAGTACTCAAATCATGCATAGATCATGAAATAAACTACAGAATGTAAATCTAGGCATGATTACGAGCAAAACCCAACAAATTTTAATCAAAAATGGTGAAGAAACAAGTTCAAAATCATCAAAAATAAGAACTTAAAGAATACGAACAGTTTATGTTCATCCATGGCTGATTTTGACAGAAATTAAGAGTTAGGGTTTAGAAGTTGTTACCATTTCCAGAATTGGTTTCTTTGCTCTAGCAGTGGTAGAGGCTCTCTGTCTTTTTGAAGTAGAGGCCATTGATTTACAGTATGAAAAAATGAAGCTTTTGTAAAGGTTTTAGAGAGAGAAAGTGAGTTGGTAGGAGTATGTGTGCAGAGAGTTGGCAGAAAAAGATAGAGTTTCACCAAACAAGGTATATATAGGGTGAAGGGGGGCAGGCAGTTGGTTCAGAAGGAATGATTGAAATTAAACCAACTGTTGCACCCTTTCACCTTCTGCACCTCTCTCTATGACGGCTGACATGAAGGCTTTAAATGCTCATGTCCCCTTAGCATTAAATGCTCTTATTTTTGAAATAAACGAGGGAAAACATTTGCAAAAACACCCTTATAAAAAATTAGGACTAAAAAATAAATAAAGGAATTTGAACAGTTTTTTTTTTTTAAAATAAAGATAAGCAATAAAAATAGACAGAGTTTACTTCTTGTTGAAACGCGGTTTTGATCCAAGCGGTCAGACTGCATGAGCGGTTTGGAACTTGCGGTTTGCATGCAGGCGGTTGGATAATCTTGCGGTTTTGGCACAGGCGGTTCAACAGAAGCGGTTTGATTCCAAAAGGAACTTCAACCTAGACTCAACAAACAAGTTAGCAAATAAAAAGTTATTTAAGTTCAAGCATACCCATTTCTCCTCTGAGAAAAGAAAATCTCTTGGAGTCAAGAGCCTTTGTAAGGATATCAGCAATCTGGTTGTCTGTCCCCACGTACTCTAAATGGATATTCCTCTTCTCCACATGATCTTTGAGGAAATGATACTTGATATCTATGTGCTTGGTCTTGGAATGCATGACAGGGTTGTTGGAGACTGAAATTGTTGAAGTGTTGTCACACATGATGGGGCAATTCCCTTCATGGATTCCATAGTCTACCAACCGCCGCTTCATCCAAAGGATTTGACAAAGAACAACTACCACAGCCAATATACTCAGCCTCTGTGGTTGACACTGAAACTGAAGCTTGCTTCTTGCTGGCCCAAGCAACTAGTCTATTCCTGAGGAAATGACAAGTACCACTAGTGCTTTTCCTGTCAATAGTGCAAGCTGCATAATCTGCATCTGAATAACCTACAAGATCGAAGTTCGAATCTTTGGAATACCAAAGTCCAAGGTTAGTGGTTCTAGATAAATAGCGGATTATACGCTTGACTGCAATAAGATGTGCTTCTCTAGGATCAGCTTGGTAACGAGCACATACACAGACACTGAACATAATATCGGGCCTACTAGCAGTTAAGTAAAGTAATGAGCCGATCATACCTCGATATAAAGTCTGATCAACTTTCTTACCTTTGAGATCTTTATCTAGCTTATTGCCGGTGGCCATAGGAGTATCATATGCTTTAGCATTTTCTAATCCAAACTTCTTTATCAACTCCTTGGTGTATTTGGCTTGGCTGAGGAAAATACCTTCTTCGCATTGCTTGATTTGAAGCCCGAGGAAGAAAGTTAATTCTCCCATCATGCTCATCTCAAACTTGCTTTTCATTAGCTTCTCGAAACGCTTACAAAGCAACTCATTAGTAGAACCAAAAATAATATCATCGACATAAATTTGAACAAGTAAAGTATGCTCATTATATTTGGCAATAAAAAGAGTTGTATCAATTTTACCGCGTTTAAATCCCTTTTCTAGTAAAAATTTAGAAAGAGTCTCATACCATGCCCTTGGAGCTTGCTTAAGTCCATACAAAGTTTTCTGGAGTTTGTAGACATGATTGGGAAATTTGGAGTCTTCAAATCCAGGCGGTTGGGCAACATACACGGTCTCTTGCAGTTCGCCGTTGAGGAATGCACTCTTTACGTCCATTTGATATAACTTGAAATGCTTGAAAGAGGCGTAGGCTAAGAAGATTCTGATAGCTTCCAATCTTGCAACTGGAGCAAAGGTTTCGTCATAATCAATTCCTTCTTCTTGCCTATATCCTTGTGCAACCAACCTTGCTTTATTCCTAGTGATGCTTCCATTCTCATCCATCTTATTCCTAAATACCCACTTAGTTCCTATCACTCCTTGATCCTGAGGTCTAGGCACCAAAGTCCAGACCTTGCATCTTTCAAATTGGTTGAGTTCTTCTTGCATAGCAACGACCCAACTGGAATCTTGGAGTGCTTCATCAATCTTCTTGGGTTCAACTTGAGATAAAAGAGAAGTATGCTCGTCATAATTTGATCTCCTTGTTTGAACACCGGAAAACAGATCACCAATCACATTTGTGAGGGGGTGACTGCTGACTTCACGAACCTCAGGGGTAAGTCTGGTTGGACCGAGGTTTGCTGAAGATCTTCAATTGGAACGTCGTTAGATCCTTCAGCGAATTCATGGAAGGTAAGTTGACGAAGAGGTTCTATAAGCTGGATAGGGGAATTCTCAACTTCTTCTTCCCTAGGAGTTGCATCTGGAGTAAGAACTTCAGGTGCGGTTTCAAAGGTGCGGTTTGAGGGACTTTCAGTTGAGGGTGATGGATTTTGCGGTTGAGGTTCAGGTGCGGTTTGAGATGGTTCACCTAGTTCATTATGCTCAACAAAATCATCAGCAACATTTGGAGCCAAATGTGGCTCAAGGAGAGAATGCTCATCAAAAGTAACATGGACAGACTCAACTATTTTTAAACTAGTTTTATTGAAAACACGAAAAGCTTTTGAATGTTTAGCATACCCAACAAAAATACCTTCGTCGGCTTTAGCTCCGAATTTACCTCTATTTTCTCTTCCGTTGTAGAGGACAAAACATTTGCAGCCAAAGATCTTGAAGAATGCAATGTTGGGGGTTCTTCCTCGCCAAAGCTTATAGGGAGTCTTGTTATATGTTTTGTTGATGAGGGAGCGGTTCTGAGTGAAGCATGCGGTATTGATTGCTTCAGCCCAAAAATACTGAGGTAGTTCGCTTCAGATATCATTGTTTTTCCAGCCTCAATCAACGTCCTATTCTTCCTTTCCACAACCCCATTTTGTTGTGGAACACCAGCGGTTGAAAAATTGTGATCAATCCCGTGGTCATCACAATACTGAGCAACACCGTTGTTCTTAAATTCTGTTCCATTATCTGATCGAACACTAACGATGTCGTCTTCTTTTTGGGTTTGGAGCCGTTTAAAAAGTGCGGTGAGAATATCATAGCAATCATCTTTGGAAATCATCATCTCAACCCACGTATATCTTGAGTAATCATCCACCACCACTAAGGTATATCTATTTCCTCCAATGCTGGCAGTGGTTACGGGTTCAAACAAATCTATGTGAAGCAGTTGTAAGCATCTTGAAGTTGATGGTGCGGTCTTGCTGGTGAAAGACGATGCGGACTGCTTACCAAGCTGGCATGCACTGCATTTCTCTGGATGGTGGTCAGCCACTTTGGGTAAACCACGAACAAGGTTTTCCCTACCAATCTTTGCGAGATACTTGAAGTTCAAGTGGCTCAACCTCTTGTGCCATAGCCAACTATTTTCGCTCACATTCTTAGCTACAAAACAGAGATTAGTAATACTACATGCAGAATTTAGATCAATAATGTAAATATTACTCTTACGAATCCCTGTGAGTAGGGTGACGCCGAAAATGCTATCCTTGATAAAGCAGTTTGATGACGTGAAGTTGCAAAGCATTCCTTTGTCGCAAAATTGAGAAATTGAAAGGAGGTTGTGCTTGAGTCCTTTAACAAGAGAAACCTTCTCAATGGTTAGGTTTCCTCTCCTTATAATGCCATATCCAATGGTCTTGCCTTTGTTGTTGTCACCAAAGGTTACAGACGGACCACTTGCTTAATTGACATCTTCAAGTAATGATCTATCTCCAGTCATATGTCTTGAGCAGCCACTGTCAAGATACCATTCATTATCCTTGGAGTGACCAGCCATGAAGCAGAGGACCTGAAATGTAAACATTAAGAACGAGGTCCCCCTTTATTCCTTGGGTCCTGAAGTTAGCAACCCTTTACGACCCACACCTGCTTGACAGAAGGAGGTTTACTCTTCCTGGCATTGGATGTGAACCGCAAAAGGCATTCTGCAGCCTTGTGACCTAAACCATCACACAGAACATTTATAATAGCTACAAGCTTCATGAGGTTTTACTAACTCCTTACTCTTCTTAGGAGTTGCATGCGGTTTGGGACAAGGAAGCGGTTTGGGAGGAGCGGTTCCAGCTAAGATTCCGGCTGAGATAAAGGGAACAGGCTTTGGTTTGACCACGTATTTCCTGGGAACACTATTCCTGCTTTTGAAGGCAGGAGGAGCGGTCGAAGAAGATGCGCGGTCAGACACTGGAGTTAGCAAGACCACCTTTTCCACCGGGAGCGGTTGGAGCAGTATGCGACCAATTCCATAAGCCATTTCCTCTTCAATGCTTCCACGTAATCCTTAGGTTTCAACACAGAATTCTTTCCATATTGCTTTCCTTTTTGGTAGACATAATTGATTTGTCGTCCTTTACCCTTTCCTTTAGCATGCTTCCCCTTAGGAATTTCTTTAGTTAGTTCCAAAATTTCCTCATCCTTTTCACTCGAGGATGCACACTTCTCCTCTTCCTCAGATTCAAAATCTAGGCCTTCCTTAATTCCAGGAGGAACTTGGGAGTCCATGATTTTATCCTTGGTGGATTGAGACTTGAGCCACGAATCAATGATCTTTTGGATATCGTTGATTTGGGTTACCAAGTCATCATTCCGGAGTTGAAGTGCAGCAACCTTAGTTTCAAGGATGCGGTTCTGATCGACAAGAGGAGTCATACTTCGATTTGGTCCTTAAGATTTGAAATTTCGGACTTCATCACGGTTTTCTCCGTCTTGTACGCATTAAGTTCATCATGAGCTAAGCTTAAGGCTTTCTTAAGATTAGAGAATTGATGGATCACCGTTTCAGCTTCCTTGAACATCCTTTCATGTTCCATGGGAGAAACCTCTTCCACCACCTTTTTCAAAATTTTCTTCTTTGGAATTGTTTTTGAAGGTGGAGCATTTGTAGGAGGAAAAATGGGACGTGAATACGAGCAATTTCCTATCTTAATGCTAGGAGTAAGTTTGATATTTTCATCCAACGTAAAATTTGGAAGTTTTGTAGAAACCTCTTTTTCTTCCATATCTTGCGACTCGATTGACTCGAGAATCCGACTCATCGGAAGCGTACGCAATTAAGCAGTAGATTAACCTCTTCGGTTTCATCATCACTTCCATCATCAGAATCTGTTTCAATCCAAGTAGCCAATTCCTTGGAATTCTCTTCCTCCTCAGTAACCATTCCCTTGCGACGAGAAAATTTCGCAGGAGAGGTTTTCTTTTTCATGTATTCATATTTAGGCTGTGGACACTCAGATGCGAAGTGACCAGGTTTTCTACAATTGTAGCAAACTAGATCACTCTTTTTCTTTGTATCTCCAGCCTTAGAAAACGTTGCAGGAGGTTTGCCTTTTGAAAATGATTTTGTGAAAGGTTTTGAGGATTTTCTAAATTTTTGGAATCTTTTCACAAACATGGCAAAATCATCATCATCCATCTCGATGAGTGATGAGGTTGATATGGAAGGATCAGCAGTTTGATTGGATGTAGATGGTTTCTCCTCATGTTCCACGACGGACATGGATAGCGATTTGGTTTTCCCTTCAATTTCTTCAATATGATTTAACTTTAATTCATAGACTCTAAGATTGGCGTACAAGTTACTTAACGACCAAGTACCCAAAACTTTGGAGTCTTCTAAAGAGGTAGCCTTATTTACCCATTTAGAACCTAAAGCAGATAGGAAAGTCATATTGATTTCCTTATCGGTTAAAGTTTTGCCAAGAGATCTACAAGCATTAACTACCTCAACATATCGGTCGTAGGTTTGACGCAAGGTTTCGTTGGATTTTCTGTTGAAGTTGTTGTATGATCTTTTAACAGCATATAATTTGCTTTCCTTGCATTCGTCATCACCTTCGAGGTAGCTCTCAATGGCATCCCACATTTGCTTTGCGGTTTTGAGGTACATCACTTTCTGTAGAGTTGATCTGGGAAGGGTTCCAGAAATGATGTGCCTAGCCTTGCTGTCCAAGGCAACCAATCTCTTCTCTTCATCCGACCACTCATCTTTTGGCTTTTTGACTTCTGGAGTTTCAGCATTGGTGGTTGCATCAGTGTTAGCCTTCATTGGAATTAGAGGGCCATTGATCACGCACTCCACCAGCATTTCATCTATAGTTTCCAAATGAATAAGCATTCGGCACTTCCAGATGTCAAAGTGGACTTCATCCAAGATTGGAATGTGTGAATAGTTAACAGTAGTCATTGTTTTTGTATTTGCCATATCGAATCGGCACACAAGCTGTTAAGCTTGAAAAACAGTGGTTTTAAAATGTGTTTGCTCTGATACCACTTGTTGGTCCCAAAGGTGGCAACAAGGGTGAAAATACAGCTAGAGCGGGGGGTGAATAGCTGTAACAAATTTTTCACCCTCTTTAAAAACTAAACTTCTAAGCTTACAAACCTCTTGCAGTGTGTAAGAAACTACAAGTAGAGTTGTAAAATGCACAGCGGAATATATAAGTTATAAAGCGGTTTTGGGAGAGGCGGTTTTGCAAAGCGGTTTGATAGTGCGGTTGTCAGAAGGTGCAGTTTGCAAAAAGTGAGGTTTTGACAATGTTAACTCCAAACACAATTTCACAATAAGGATAACTATATAAAGATTAAACAGAGACAGAGATAGATAATTAGCAAGTACAGAAAATATAAATGCAGTAAAGTATATGAACAAGCTATTTGGAGTGGTTCAATCGATAAATGATCTACGTCCACTACCAAGATGGTTAGTCTTGGATTTCTAAGAGAGATTTTATATTAGGTATTTGAGATATTACAAAGTACAATAAAATCTTTTCTATGAAGAACAAATCCTAGACTATAACCAGTGTATCTCAAATGTATAATCTATGTGATTAGAACAAATGAGGTGAGTGTGTGAGAACAAGATCAAGGCTCTTTAAATCTGTAAGATGTAGAGCACAATGATTCTTGAATGTGTTAAGCCTTGATTTCTGGGCTGGGGAATATTTCTTGAAGTATGAAGATGAAGATTCAAAGGACTAAGAATTTCTGGGCAGAGCTTCAACTTCTTATGAACACAGCAATTTCTCAAGATTCAAGCAATCTTCAAATGGTGAAGATTAGGGGTATTTATACCCAAGCATCAAGAAACTAGCCGTTGGATACAGCTGTTGTAAGGACAGTCCTTGATGCAATCCCATTGGTCCACAGCAACCACTTTTGTCCTTTGGAACTGTTGATGCGAGTAAAGGCGATCGGACCTCACCGCAATCAAGGTGGTTAGGACATCTGTCACCTTTTTAAGATCCTTGCAGATCTTGTCTGAAAAGTAGTCACGTGACAAGATATGGTAGTTGACTTTTGATATTGCTGACGTGGATTCCAACGGTCAAAAGAGTTCACTTCAAGTAACCAATCATTGGAGCGGTTCTGGAGAAAGGCGGTTTGACATGAAAGCGGTTCCACCAGAATAGGATTTCCAAGAGAGCGGTTTGCACTTTGGGATACAAGCGGTTTCAAAATAGGGGATTACAAGGCAGTTAGGCTACAAGCGGTTCTGCCAAGCGGTTCCTTGATAGGCGGTTTTGAAACCTCAGAACTGCAATCCTTAGGTCCAATGATTCTTGAGCCAGTCTTTAAGCCTAATTTTAACCTATTCTATAAAATGGAATTAGCTAAAAAATTGAAGTCTAAGCTTCATTACATAGGGTCCTAAAGTCCTTAAAATAGACAGGAGTTTATGGTATCAATCAAATCTAATAAAAAATAGGAGGGTTAAAAACATGCATACCCAACAGAATGAGTTGACCTAGACCATGACTCATGTTCAATTGGACATCGTGGACAAAGGGATTAATACATTGGATCTATCAAGGAATCAAGCTTTGATGTTATATTTAATTGGGTGGACATAATGATTTGCTAGAAGTCACTTATGTCTTGTGAGGTTGATGTTTCAACTCACTACCAACATAAAATATAATTCCTAAAGGGTCACACACAAAAAAACGAATTTGATTCAAGCTGAAAATTGGAAATTTTGGGTTCTGGCACGACTCGTGACCAAGGGTAAGGACTCGTGACAAGAGCTGAGACACGACTTGTGTTTTTGGTTCTTTTGATCAGAACGAGTTGGAGCATGGAGAATGACTCGTGAGCACGAATGGAATGCAAAGGGCACGACTCGTGCCAACGCTGAATTTCGTATCCGTACGGTTTTCCTTGCTAGGAAGGTTTTGGTATTTGATAAGGTTTCTACCCTAATTGTTAGGGGATTTATATGGGATATAAATACAACCTTGCAGCCATAATTTTCACTCTCTCACATCATAATTCTAGGTTTATGAAACTCTAGATTGATTTTGATTTTGAATCAAAAGTTTCCAAATTATTCCATAGTTTTGGCTTTGATTATTGAATATTAATTCAATAATCAAGAGGATCATCTAGCTATCCAACAAGAAGGTGTTCTTGGATTCGTTCGCGTGTGGATTACCGATAGAGGGTGATAAGTTAATCACCAAGAGCTTGAAGCATTCCGTTCGTTGATTCATCACAAGGTAAAGAACAAGGAGAAGATCAAAACCTTAATCAACGGTTTTGAGATTCGCTTTGAGATTTGATTTTCAGATTCGAATTCAAAGCTAAACATAATCGCATTCAAGGTATGTAAATTCTATCTCATATAAATTTCTAATCTCTTCATACTAGACGGATCTTAGGGCTAGGGTTTTGATGTTATTTGTAAATCTTTTGCTGCGTTTGTAACCCCAAAACCCAACAGTGGTATTAGAGCCCTGTCTTGCCATGATTAGGATTGAAATTGCATGCTAGATTTAATGTGATTATTTGCTACTATGTGATATGAAATAGATCTAGATTCCATGTATTTTGTTTCTATGAAAAACAAGTATATGAGAAATGCCATATTCATGACTAATGATAAATTAATTAGATTAGTTTATCACATAGGTTATTAATCTATTAATATGATTATTTAGATTTGTAATTTCTCAAAATTAAATCAAATTGTTTGTATAAAATTTTGTGAAGTCCTATGTTCATGATTATGTTCACATGAGATCTATGTTACAACCATGCGATATTTGTTACATCTTGAAAACCTTCTAAATATTTAAGTCTTATGCCATTTCTTGATTATAACACTTGTGATATTTTAGGGTATTTGATGTAATTTCGACTTAGTTGGGTGCATCTTATATCTTAATTTGTGATCAAGGTGAAATAATGGTTGATGTAGTTTTGACTCAGTTAGATGCATTGTTCCATGTCTCACATGTTTGAAAAGGGTTTTAACTTAATTGGTGCTTTCAAATGAGATTTGACCCAAGGCATAGATGAGATTTAAAACATGTTTTTGACATATGATGTCTATTGAAATCTCATAAAAGATCTAAGAGTCATATAGTGATATGATTGGTGTTTCTACCTAAATAGCTTGATTTTGGGCATTTACTCAGTTAAACCAAAATCAAGTGAAATATGGATCTTAGCCTACTATGATTATATGATACATGTTTGTATTAGCTCTTAGATGATAAATGTGTTGATATTGATATATGCTTATATTGTTTGCATATTTTATTGTAGAATGGCTATACACAATAATCAACCCCTGTCACTGCGATCAGTCCTTGAGAAGGACAAGCTTGAGGAGAACGGTACAAACTATTCTGATTGGATCAGAAGCCTTAGAATTGTTCTAAAGCAAGAGAAGAAACTGTACGTTCTCAATGAACCCATTCCACCTCAACCTGCTCCAAATGCTTCTAGGGCTGATAAGGATGCACATAAGAAACATAATGATGATTCTACAGATGTTGCATGCCTTATGTAAGCCACTATGTCTAAGTCTCTTCAAAAGGACCTTGAGCGCATAGATGTAGCATTTGATCTTGCTGAACGCTTAAAGGAAATGTTTCAAGTGCAAGCAAGAAACGAGAGGTATGATGTGGTTAAGTCCCTGACTGCATGCGAGATGCAAGAAGGGCAATCGGTGAGAGCTCATGTCCATAAGATGAAGGGTTATATTGAGCGTCTCGATAGGCTTGGAAATCCGTTGAGTTTGGAACTCGCCACGGATTTGATATTAAATTCATTGCCTGAAAGTTATAGTCATTTTATTATGCACTATCACATAACTGGCATGGATAAGAATCTCTCGAAATTGCATGCGATGCTTAAGACCGCAAAGATGAATATCAAGAAGCCTAAAACCGATACTGTGTTAATGGTTAACAAAGGAAAAGGGTTCAAGAAAGATGGCAAAGGTAAAGCAAGTGTTGCTAAGCCTAAGGCAAAGGTTGTCATTATCGGAGAGGCTCCCAAGGCATCTCAAAAGGATGCAGTTTGCTACCATTGCCAAGAGGTTGGACATTGGAAGCGCAACTGCAAGGCTCACAAGGAAGGCCTAAAGGTGAAGAAGGGCAATACGATTGTTGCTGCTTCAGGTATCTATATGATAGATATTTTCCTTTCTGTTTCTAGTTCATGGGTATTAGATACCGGATGTGGATCTCACATTTGTTTAAATTTGCAGGGACTGAGAAATAGGAAGCTACTCAAACAAGGTGAAGTTGACCTGCATGTTGGGAATGGAGCAAGAGTTGTTGCATTAGCCGTAGGGACATATGATGTAACTTTACCTAGTGGCTTAGTACTTGTTTTGAACAATTGTTACTATGTTCCTATAATAACCCGAAAAGTTACTAAATTAATTTGGGTTTAATTATATTTTTGGGCTATTAAGAATGGTTAATAGTAAATGATTTATTTAGATGAGTTGGGCTTTGGTGTTGAGCTTAAATTACCTAAGTTGGGTTTCCTTGTTAAACTTGGACTTGAATGGTTTTGGGCTTAGGTTTAGTAAAACCCATTTATAAATATCCTTTCTAAACCCTAGAGCCTCAATATTTTCTAACCCTAGAGAGAGAGAGAGAGGCAGACGTGAAGAGAGAGAGAGAGAGAGAGCGGGCAGAGGGAGAGCCGCTTAGAGAGAGAAAATGATAGAGAACGACAGAAAGAAAAAGGGGCAGCGCTGAGAAGGAGCAGAGAGAGAGAGAGCGGACAGAAGGAAAGCACGACAGAAGGAGAGAACCGAGAGAAGAGGAAGTCGACTTGGAGAAGAAGAAGAAGAAAGCTCCATTGTTGGGTGATCAAGGCTCAAACCTAAGGTAAGAACAACCCTTGATTGTTTCGATTTTGATATTAGAACCCTAGAAGGAACCCTAGAAATCTAAAGCAAGATTAATGAATGGAAATCAGATTATGGTATTGTGAATTATGAAACCTATTCGTTGATTATAACTAAGGTTTAGGCATGAAAATTATTGATTATGGATTCAAATATGCCATGCTAGGAAGTTCTATTGAATTAAGGGTTGTATGGGTGTCGTGTGTGTGTGTGTTATGGGTGTGAGTAGCCTATGCAGTGAGTGTGTGTATTATGTGTGCAATATGTGTTGCGTGTGTTCCTGTTATGTGTAGGTGAGTTGCTGCCAAGTGTGTGTGGGCAGGGGCGGAGCCAGGAATTGCCCCAGGGGGGGCAAGATTTCACGGGGGTTTGGGGGCAGCGCCCCCGAAAAAAAAATTTCGGGTCGGACAAGTAAAAAATGGGTCGGATCCATGAAATACAATGTATTTTAGTTAAAAATGTAAAAAATTAAGAAATGGGAAAAGCCTAACTAATTAATTAAGATTGAAAAAATGTGAGGAAATTAGGAGAAAGAGAACAACAAAACTGTTAAGAAAAAGAAATGGATAGAGAGAAAGAGAGAATATCAAAGATGGAGGACAAATAAAATTAATTGAAAATGTAGGTAGCAGGGCTCGAACACGGATTTGAAAAGAAACACCAAACACCAAAGGCTTTAACTTCACCCCTTTTACCACTGAACCACACCACTCACTGGTGTTAATTTTGAAGTTAATTATATATATACATATATAAAAAAAAATATGGGGGGGGCAAAAAAAATTTTTTTCCACTGCATTTCCGCCGCCGGGGGGGGCGAGTGCCCCCCCATGCCCCCCCCTGGCTCCGCCCCTGTGTGTGGGGATGGGATGGCAGCCGTGTGAAAAGGGTTAGGACTAGGGTGAGTGTGTATGAGTCGTGTGTGTGCTGGGTGCATTTGTGTGTTGTGTGTGTGTCTGTACAGTGGCTGTACAGAGGGTGTGCAAGTGTGTGTGGTCAGTCGTGTGTGTGGCTGTTTGTGTGTGAGTGAATTAGGGTTTGTGTGTGTTTATAGGTGATGGAAAGGGTGTAATTAGTGTATGGGTGATTGTGAATTTGAGAGTATTATTGGGGATTGAGTATAGAAAATCCTAGGGGTAATTTGTAACACCTATGGGGGATTGGTTAACCTAAGAAGATGTTAAGGAAGATTAAATTATAGGTTAATAAGAAAGATTAGAGAATGTTCGGGTTAGGTAATTAGGCATTATTTGTGCCCTAAGAAACCTTTTTGCAATGATTGTAGATTCATGCGCGTGAAGCATTGTTGGAAGTACTAAGCAACGCTAAGGTAAGGGATTATACATCTTTAAGTTAATTGATTTCCGCTCCGTTTCCGTATTTAGGCTTTCGCATATTTCTTGGCGATGTACGTTCCTTTGATACGTAAAAGCTGACCTCGCGTCAGTATTTGTTTTGACTCCCTCGTTTACCGTTATTTGCTAATCTTTTGTTATTCGTTTGCTAAATCGTTCTTTTGGTTTCGTAAATACAGAATTTTATTGTTATTGTGAAAGTTCGTATTCTGTATAAAAAAATGAATTTTGATATGATATGATTTTTGTTCCATCAATGATCGCTAAGTTAGACAACCTGCTTCGGCGGGGTATATTTGATATTTGGCCTTCGGGCAAACTTAGTACACCGCTTCAAATTAGAGGTGGGGTGTTCCGTATACACTGTTTAGGACTCTGCGGAGTCATTTTGTTCCCTTTATAGGATTTTGGTTTGATAAGGTCAGTGGACCACTTATGTGATCATGATGTCTGTGAATGATTTGATTATCTACAGCTGGTATGGGACAGTTGTAGATAACTAGATCATTCGAGTCAACTTTGTTTAGCTTATCAGTCCTTTGAATTTCCTTATAATATGTGAGTGGTTTAGTTAGTTAAAACTGGTATGGGACGGTTTTAATTAAGTAAATCATTCGAGTCAATTTGAATCGATTTCGTCATCATTTGAAACTCCAAAATATTTGTCAACTCAGTTTGTGAAACCGTTGAGATTTTGAAAGACATTTGGTTTGAGATTTGTTAAATAACTATTTCGAATTTGTGTTCTGTTATGTCTTCGATTGTTATTTGGAATTTGTATCGTTTGATATTCCTTTAGGTCAACTCCTCCTTAGTAACCGGAGGGGTTGTATATGAACTTGCTGGGCATTGTTCGCTCACCCTTTCATCTTCTTTTCTTCCAGATTTCAAATAGGAAGAATGTGAAACGGTTCCGGAGCACTTCATAAGGAGTTCAAGGATCTTTTTAGTTTAATCATTTTAGACTCTTTAGTTAGTTATTGCAGTTATTTGAGAGTTTGTAAGATTTTAAAGATTTTATTGAGCTAGTGGATTGTACTAGCCGTTGAAATTGTTACCGTTATCCGCATTTAAGTTATATTCAAATTTTGGTTAGTGTTGAATTATGGTTTTAGTAGCCGTTGGAAGTTATTTTATTATCAATTAAGTATTATTATTGTTGTGGAAATTCGGGGTCGTTACTGTTGGTATCAGAGCTTTGGCTTTAGATCTTTGGGAGTTTAGGATGTGTGAGGATAAGTTTGATTTGAGCCTTAGGTTTGACCTCAGTATCATTCTTGGAGTGTTTAGTGTAGATTGATATGATAAGATTAGTTGTTTCATCGGATTGTGAAAATTTAGAGGACTAAACTTCTTTTAAGGGGGTAAGAATGTAATAACCCGAAAAGTTACTAAATTAATTTGGGTTTAATTATATTTTTGGGCTATTAAGAATGGTTAATAGTAAATGATTTATTTAGATGAGTTGGGCTTTGGTGTTGGGCTTAGATTACCTAAGTTGGGTTTCCTTGTTAAACTTGGACTTGAATGGTTTTGGGCTTAGGTTTAGTAAAACCCATTTATAAATATCCTTTCTAAACCCTAGAGCCTCATTATTTTCTAACCCTAGAGAGAGAGAGAGAGGCAGACGTGAAGAGAGAGAGCGGGCAGAAGGAGAGCCGCTTAGAGAGAGAAAACGGTAGAGAAAGGCAGAAAGAAAAAGGGGCAGCGCTGAGAAGGAGCAGAGAGAGAGAGCGGACAAAAGGAAAGCACGACAGAAGGAGAGAACCGAGAGAAGAGGAAGTCGACTTGGAGAAGAAGAAGAAGAAAGCTCCATTGTTGGGTGATCAAGGCTCAAACCTAAGGTAAGAACAACCCTTGATTGTTTCGATTTTGATATTAGAACCCTAGAAGGAACCCTAGAAATCTAAAGCAAGATTAATGAATGGAAATCAGATTAGGGTATTGTGAATTATGAAACCTATTCGTTGAGTATAACTAAAGTTTAGGCATGAAAATTATTGAATATGGATTCAAATATGCCATGCTAGGAAGTTCTATTGAATTAAGGGTTGTATGGGTGTCGGGTGTGTGTGTGTGTTATGGGTGTGAGTAGCATGTGCAGTGAGTGTGTGTATTATGTGTGCAATGTGTGTTGCGTGTGTTCCTGTTGTGTGTAGGTGAGTTGCTGCCAAGTGTGTGTGGGGATGGGATGGCAGCCGTGTGAAAAGGGTTAGGACTAGGGTGAGTGTGTATGAGTCGTGTGTGTGCTGGGTGCATTTGTGTGTTGTGTGTGTGGCTGTACAGAGGGTGTGCAAGTGTGTGTGGTCAGCCGTGTGTGTGGCTGTTTGTGTGTGAGTGAATTAGGGTTAGTGTGTGTGTGTTTGTGTGTGTTTATAGGTGCTGGAAAAGGTGTAATTAGTGTATGGGTGATTGTGAATTTGAGAGTATTATTGGGGATTGAGTATAGAAAACCATAGGTTAATTTGGTAACACCTATGGGGGATTGGTTAACCTAAGAAGATGTTAAGAAAGATTAAATTATAGTTTAATAAGAAAGATTAGAGAATGTTCGGGTTAGGTAATTAGGTATTATTTGTGCCCTAAGAAACCTTTTTGCAATGATTGTAGATTCATGCGCGTGAAGCATTGTTGGAAGTACTAAGCAACTCTAAGGTAAGGGATTATACATCTTTAAGTGAATTGATTTCCGCTCCATTTCATTATTTAGGCTTCCGCATATTTCTTGGCGATGTACGTTCCTTTGATACGTAAAAGCTGACCTCACGTCAGTATTTGTTTTGACTCCCTTGTTTACCGTTATTTGCTAATCTTTTGTTATTCGTTTGCTAAATCGTTCTTTTGGTTTCGTAAATACAGAATTTTATTGTTATTGTGAAAGTTCGTATTCTGTATAAAAAATGAGTTTTGATATGATATGATTTTTGTTCCATCAATGATCGCTAAGTTAGACAACCTGCTTCGGCGGGGTATATTTGATATTTGGCCTTCGAGCAAACTTAGTACACCGCTTCAAATTAGAGGTGGGTTGTTCCGTATACACTGTTTAGGACTCTGCGGAGTCATTTTGTTCCCTTTATGGGATTTTGGTTTGATAAGGTCAGTGGACCACTTATGTGATCATGATGTCTGTGAATGATTTGATTATCTACAGCTGGTATGGGACAGTTGTAGATAACTAGATCATTCGAGTCAACTTTGTTCAGCTTATCAGTCCTTTGAATTTTCTTAGAATCTGTGAGTGGTTTAGTTAGTTAAAATTGGTATGGGACGGTTTTAATTAAGTAAATCATTCAAGTCAATTTGAATCGCTTTCGTCATCATTTGAAACTCCAAAATATTTGTCAACTCAGTTTGTGAAACCGTTGAGATTTTGAAAGACATTTGGTTTGAGATTTGTTAAATAACTATTTCGAATTTGTGTTCTGTTATGTCTTCGATTGTTATTTTAAATTTGTATCGTTTGATATTCATTCAGGTCAACTCCTCCTTTGTAACCGGAGGGGTTGTATATGAACTTGCTGGGTATTGTTCGCTCACCCTTTCATCTTCTTTTCTTCCAGATTTCAAATAGGAAGAATGTGAAATGGTTCGGGAGCACTTCATAAGGAGTTCAAGGATCGTTTTAGTTTATTCATTTTAGACTCTTTAGTTAGTTATTGCAGTTATTTGAGAGTTTGTAAGACTTTAAAGATTTTGTTGAGCTAGTGGATAGTACTAGCCATTGAAATTGTTTCCGTTATCTGCATTTAAGTTATATTCAAATTGTGGTTAGTGTTTGAATTATGGTTTTAGTAGTCGTTGGAAGTTATTTTATTATCAATTAAGTATTATTATTGTTGTGGAAATTCAGGGTCGTTACAGTTTCAGATTTGAGTAGGAATATTATTTCTGTTTCTTGTTTGGATAATGAGGGGTATAATTTTCTTATTGCGAATAAGAAATTTTATATTTATTTAAATGATATACTTTATGTTATTGCAAATTCATTTAATGGTCTTTATGTTCTTGATGTTGATGAGAAACAAAATAGTGTTGAAAATGTTTATCATGTGGACAAGAAGTCTAAACCGAATGATGTGAACAACTCGTTCATGTGGCATTGCCGGCTTGGTCATATAAACGAGAAACACATTTCTAAACTCCACAAAGAAGGAATGTTAGACTCACGTGATTATGAATCATATGAGATGTGTGAATCTTGTTTATTGGATAAAATGATCAAACCACCCTACACTAAGAGTAGTGGAAGGGCTAGTGACTTATTGGGCCTAATACATACTGATGTATGCGGACCAATGAGCAGCATTGCTAGGGGAGGATTTCGATATTTCATTACATTCACTGATGACTTATCTAGATATGGCTATGTTTATCTAATGAAGTCAAAGAGTGAATCGTTTGTTTAGAACATTTCAAAATGAAGTACAAAATCAACTTGGCAAAACAATTAAAGCATTTCGATCCGATAGTGGTGGTGAGTATTTGAGCCAAGAGTTTAACAATCATCTCAAAAACTGTGGAATTGTTTCAGAGTTGACTCCACCCGGAACGCCACAATGGAATGGTGTTTCTGAGAGGAGGAATAGAACCCTATTAGATATGGTTCGTTCGATGATGAGTCAAGTAGACCTTCCTATATCCTTTTGGGGACATTCATTAGAGACTGCTGCGTTCACACTGAACAGAGTCCCTACTAAATCGGCTCCTAAAACCCCACATGAGATGTGGCATGGAAGAAAACCTAATTTGTCTTTCATGAATATTTGGGGTTGCGAAGCTTATGTGAAGAGACTTGTCTCTGTTAAGTTAGCACCTTAATCTGACAAGGTTATTTTCGTTGGTTACCCTAAGGAAACCAAGGGGTATTACTTTTACAACCGCGTTGAGAACAAAGTGTTTGTTGCTCAATATGGTACTTTTCTTGAGAAACAGTTTCTCAATAAAGCATCTAGTGGGAGTAAAATTGATCTTGAAAAAGTTCAAGAACCTGAAAATAACATGAAACCGATAGTAGAGACTGAACCAAGTCCACAAGAAGTTGTGGAACCAGTTCAAGATCCAAAAGTCCATCGTAGATCGGATAGGTTACGATCCGCACCCGAGAGATATGGATTTCTCGTGACAGAAAGTAATGAAGTGGAATTCATTGAGAATGACGGACCTACTTCCTATCAAGAGGCGATGTCTGATCCCAATTCGAATAAATGGTTAGAAGCCATGAAATCCGAATTGCAATCCATGTCGGATAATCAAGTTTGGAACTTGATTGAGCCACCCGAAAGTGTAAAAACCATAGGGTGCAAGTGGGTCTTTAAGAAGAAGACTGACATGGATGGGAAGGTGCATACTTATAAGGCTAGGCTTGTAGCAAAGGGATATAGGCAAACTCATGGTGTAGACTATGATGAAACCTTCTCGCCTGTTGCCATGCTTAAGTCTGTTAGAATTTTGATTGCCATAGCCGCATATTATGACTATGAGATATGGCAAATGGATGTCAAAACCGATTTCCTTAATGGAAAACTGCTTGAGGATGTGAATATGACACAACCCGAAGGTTTTGTAGATCCAAAAAATTCTAACAAGGTGTGCAAGTTGCAAAGATCCATTTATGGATTGAAGCAAGCTTCTAGGAGTTGGAATCTTCGGTTCGATGAGAAAATCAAAGAGTTTGGTTTTATCAAGAACGAAGATGAACCTTGTGTATACATGAAATTCAGTGGGAGCGTTGTGCTATTTCTCTTATTGTATGTCGATGATATCTTACTTATTGGAAATGACATTCCTGCACTTGAGACTGTCAAGTCTTGGTTAGGGAAGTGTTTCTAAATGAAAGATATGGATGAAGCCGCTTATATCCTTGGTATCAAGATCTATAGAGATAGATCAAAGAGGATAACTGGTTTGAGTCAAAGTACCTACATTGATAAGGTTCTTAGAAGATTCAAATTGGAAAATTCTAAGAGAGGAAACTTGCCAATGGGTCATGGTGTTACTCTTAGCAAGACACAGTGTCCTAAGACAACTGATGAGCAAAAGATGATGAATGATATTCCATACGCTTCGGCTATTGGTTCTATCATGTACGCTATAATTTGTACTAGACCTGACGTCTCGTATGCTTTGAGCATGACAAGTCGTTACCAATCTGATCCGGGTGAACCATTGGATGGCAGTCAAGATGATCCTAAAGTACTTAAGAAGGACTAAGGATGCGTTCTAGGTATTTGGAGGGATGGAAGAAGATTTTGTTGTAAGAGGTTACACAGATGCTAGCTTCCAAACCGACAAGGATGATTTCCGATCGCAGTCGGGGATTTGTGTTTATGCTTAACGGAGGTGCGATATGTTAGAAGAGTTTCAAGCATAGTACTATTGCCGATTCCACTACTGAGGCCGAATACATAGCGGCATCCGATGCAGCTGAGGAGGCGGTTTGGATCAAGAAGTTCATTAGTGACTTGGAAGTTGTTCCAAGTATCACTAATCCGGTGGAACTTTATTGTGACAACAATGGTGCCATTACGCAAGCAAATGAACCAAGGTCACACCAGAGATCCAAAAATAACTTAGACGTTTCCATCTCATTCGCGAGTTCATTGATCAGGGAGACGTTAAGATATGCAAAGTATCAACCGATGATAACATTGGGGATCCGCTTACAAAGCCCCTCGCACAAGCTAAGCATGATGGTCATGTGAGGTCCATGGGTATTAGATACATAGATGGAGCCTAGTGCAAGTGGGAGATTGTTGGTGTAATTCCCTAGGCTATAGTTATGTTTGACTTGAACTGTTATGTATCATCTTTATTATTTATTATAGAGCATGTTTATTCTGTTCATTATATGTTTTGCATGTTTATTATATTGAACTGCGTCCCTAGTTGTTGTGAACAACTAGTATTAGTTGGTAATTGATAATCATGGAGATGATTATATGCATGGAGATGCATATTACACTTATGGATACTTGCTAGAAAACAAGTATTGGACTTGACCTACTTATGAGATTTATGACATGGTCTGTTGTCATTATTAAATCTCATGATAGTCGTGTTATTGAAATCCTTAGTACCTGAGATTATCATCATCTTCCACATGACGAAGATCGTGTTTGATATAGTCTAACACTATCTTTAATCGGATAGCAATACGGGTTATGTTAGCACGTTTGGATTCATGTAGGGAAGAATGATAAGTCAAGACGGAATTTGTCCCTCTTACGAAGAGAGATGTTTGCTTGGGCCCCTCGATGAATGATGTTGATGAAATGTGTGGCCACTCAAGTAATTTGATAGAGATCAAATGCATTTGGATTATCAACATATTCGGAATCGAGAAAGCATTGAACGGAATGAGTTGACCTAGACCATGACTCATGTTCAATTGGACATTGTGGACAAAGGGATTATGACATTGGATCTATCAAGCAATCAAGCTTTGATGTTATATTTAATTGGGTGGACATAATGATTTGCTAGAAGTCACTTATGTCTTATGAGGTTGATGTTTCAACTCACTACCAACATAAAATATAATTCCTAAAGGGTCACACACAAAAGAACGAATTTGATTCAAGCTGAAAATTGGAAATTTTGGGTTCTGGCACGACTCGTGACCAAGAGCACGACTCGTGCCTTGGGTCACGACTCGTGCCAAGGGTAACGACTAGTGACAAGAGCTAATACACGACTTGTATTTTTGGTTCTTTTGATCAGAACGAGTTGGAGCATGGAGAACGACTCGTGAGCTCGAATGGAATGCAAAGGGCACGACTCGTGCCAATTGGCACGACTCGTGCCAACGCTGAATTTCGTGTCCGTACGATTTTCCTTTGCTAGGAAGGTTTTGGTATTTGACAAGGTTTCTACCCTAATTGTTTGGGGATTTATATGGGATATAAATACAACCTTGCAGCCATAATTTTCACTCTCTCATATCATAATTCTAGGTTTATGAAACTCTAGATTGATTTTGATTTTGAATCAAAAGTTCCCAAATTATTCCATAGTTTTGGCTTTGATTATTGAATATTGATTCAATAATCAAGAGGATCATCTAGCAATCCAACACGAACGTGTTCTTGGATTTGTTCGCGTGTGGATTACCGATAGAGGTTTCATTGTTCTACAAACAAGTAGTTTGATATGAACAAGGTTTTGGAACCATGATGCAATTTCCATTAATTCCTAAGATGATTACAAGTACAGGAATGAAAGGAAATTACAAGATTACAAAAAAGCAAAAATGAAGTAAGTTGGACAAAGGAAAATACAAAGAAAGTGCGGTCCAAACTTACAAAAAAAATTACAAGGAAAAAGCGGTTTACTGCTGAGGCGGCTTGTTTACTTCATGATCAGCTCCACTTGGCCCAGCTCTTGATTGGTCTGGTGCAAACGCTTTCCTTAGTCTTCTAACTTCCTCTGCGGTTCTGGTGAGAGTTGACTCTAGCTTCTTCAAAGCATTAACAGAGTGGGCAGAAGTAGAATTTGTGGCACCAACCGCTTTGGTGTTTTCCACAAGATTGTCTCGATAGTATCCAGTGAACATGGAGGGAAGAGTAAAGGGAATTGAAGATGGTGTGCACTTCCTCCCGAACAAACAGCAGCCCGAGCTTGAATGGCTTGTTCCATTGGTTCAAAATCCACAGATACCTTCAGGGAGGTTTTGAGATCATTGACTGTTGAGCCAAGTCTGGAGTTGAATCCTTCCCTGAGGTTGTCCAAGCGGTCATTGAACTCATCTTGGATCTCGTTCAGCTTGGCCTTCACTGTATCTGACACAGTATCCAGATTTACCTTTGAATCCACCTTGAAAAGGTCAATTTGTTCCAAGACTTCTTCACGCAAATTATCCAAGGCGGTTTGGACAACTTGAGATAATTGCGGTCTGGTTTGAAGAAAGTCAAGGAATTTGGTGCTCAGATTACCCAAATCTTTATCAAGGGAGGTACAGAGTTTTTCTCCAAGAACATCCAAAGATTTCTTCATCTCCTCAATAGATGCCTTTTCTTCTAAGGCTTTGACCAAACCAGCTTCAAGGGATTTCTGAAAGGCTTCAGAAGCGGTTTTGATCAGGAGAAGCGGTTGAGGAGGAGGATGGAATAGCTGTAGATCTCTCCCCCTTAATGGCATCAAGCAAAGAGGCTTTAAGGGTTGCCAACTCAAGGGAGTGAGAGTCCACCTTGGCTTGTAAGGCGCGGTTAGAGGCAAGGAGGGATTATTTGAGGCGGTTAAGGAGATGACATGGCCTTGATTTATGATCAGTTGGCCTTGAATCAGGTTTAGGGTTTGGAGAATTTGGGAGTACTCAGAAGGAGGGGCGGTTGATGGTGAGGTGGTTGGAAATATGGGAGGCGGTTGGGTTTGGTTGGTTTCAGGTGCGTTTTGAGTTTGGGGAGGTATATTTGGAGGAGGTGAGTTTTGTCTAATTGGTGAGGTGTGAGGAGTTGGAGATTTTGAAGGGGTGTTGGATTTAGAGCGGTTAGGTGTAGGGAAGCGGTTTTTGTTAGGGGAATTGACAGGGGTTGGATCATCCCTAACAGATTTGGATGTGGCATGTCCAGCAGAGGGCTTGGACTACCATTGTTGATAGGCAGAATGAGTAGGGGTTTGGTTGGAATTTTGTGAGTTCATGGAATGGGAATGTTGGGGTGAGTTATATTGGGATTGAGAAGATAGGGGTGATTGTGATTTTCTGGGGGAAGATGAAGGGGAATTTTGAGGAGGTGATTGAGGAGGGGAATTTCTGGTAGGTGAGGGGGAAGGTGATGGTTGAGCAGGTTTGGTTTTCTTGAAGGTTTTCTTTCTGGCTGCCATTTTCTTCCTCTTAGGTTTCTCCCCCTGAAGTGGTGCGGTTTTGTTGAGGGAAGGGGTTATGGATTTGGCTTTGGAAGGGGATCTGGATTGAGAGTTGGCAGGGGATTGGACTGGTGATTGGTTTGGAGATTGGACAGGAGAGGTCTGAGGAGTTGGGGGCGGTTGGGTTTCTGGAGGCGGTTCATGGGTTGAGGCGGTTCCAGCTTCAGGAGTTTTGCCCTTGGCCTGATATTTTTCAGCCTGCTCCTTGGCCAATCTAGCAATCCTATCTTAGAGAACCTTCATCTGTTCCTCCACAGACAATCCAGCCATCTCATCTCTGGCTTTCTTTGCCCTAGCCACCAAGTTGGGAATACTTGGATCTTCCTCTTCTTCATCATCTTCATCCACCAAATGCATGGTTTCAGGTTCAGGTTCCTTGGATGATTTCTTCCTTTTGCTTGTACCAGCTCCATCATCAGCAGTAGGCGGTTTGGATGCTGAAGCGGTCTTGGTCTTCTTGGGAAGCGGTTCAAATCTTGCTTGGGGCTTCCTAGACCGCTTGGTAGCTTTAGACTTAGGAGCAGTTGAGGGGTCTCTCAACTCATAGGGTTCCTTCCCTGGGTATGTATCTGCATCATATAAAGATTTGTATAGTGCATCTCCATTGGCATACCTGAAGGAATGGCATGCAAGCAATCCAAGGGAATCATCTGAGCAGTCAACCATAAGATCTGGATTCTTGGTGACCATTTCATCTAAGTGCTCATAGTCCATCAACAGAGCGGTTAAGATCCTGCAGAAAGGTCTCCACCTCTGATCTTCACCTTTGACCTTGGACTGATAGGTCTCAATGCTGTCCTTAATCTCAAAGTAAAGGATTCTTGGCCAGTGTAGCTTGATTTCCATAAAGATAGCAGCACTGTACATCCATTGTTGGGATGTAAAGTTGTTGTGGTTCCCAGTCTTTCCACAAATGGATCTCCCCACTAGATGACCTATAAAATTCATCAGTTCACCAAAATTCTTTCTGGGGATCTTCTTGTACTTCTTAGACAAGGTATCTACTTTGGCGGTTTGGAAAGCAGCATTGTCTTGAATAACCTGATCAACCTCTAAGGGAGCTCCACCAACAGTAAATCTGAAAAGTCTTCTTATGTCAATGTAGTCTATGGAGAGCTTCATGCCTTCAACTACAGCGGTCAGGCAGGAGACTTTTTGGCCTTGTTCAAGAACTCTTGAATCCTTCTTAGCGGTTGCAAAGAACTGATCCACGAATGATGGCACTATGAAATTCTGCTTCTTGGTGAAGAGCGGTAGGATGCCTGAAACTCTTAGCTTCCTCAGCAACTCCCTTCCAAGAGCATCAGTTTTGAGCTCTTCCTCATTCACTTCCCACCTGTAGGAAAGTAGTTGGATCCTATAAAATAAAATTTCAAGTGTTAGATCCATTTGTGTATTCATAGTTCACAAGCGGTTTGAGCACCAAGCGGTTGAGCAATGGTGCGGTTTGAAAATTTCAAACCCCAAGTGAAACCATGAATACTTAAACAAATAATGAGGACTTGAGAACAAAATTACTTAAGTACGTGGCATTGTAATCCAAACTTATCCCACACTGCAAGCAGTGATTAGAGAGGAATTTCTTGGTTTCCAGCCTATATACTTAGTAAAATCTCAAAAACATTGGAAAATAAATAAACAGCATGCGGTTTCTAAAGATTTGAAAATGCGGTTTTAGAACATGCGGTTTAGGTTGAATAGGTGAGGAGCGGTTTGAAACAAAAATTCCTAAGCGGTTGCATACAAGCGGTTTCAAACCAAAATAAAATCCAAAATTTCTGAAAAAGTTGAAAATTTTCTAAGTGTTGGAAAACACTTTCTCAGAATCAAGGCAACCAAAACATATGATTTTTCAAGAACAGTTCATGGGTTTTGTGAAGAACACCAAGAACATTCAAGAACACCAAGAACAGAGATACATGAAACTTAACCAAAACGAGCAAATAACATATCAAAATGATCACATTGGGAAGGGGATTAACAATATATCAATAAAATTTCAACCTTTACCCAGAATCATCCATAATCACTAAGAACAAGAAAGTGGGTTTTCGAAGTGTTCAAACTGAGAATCATAAAATCAGTACTCAAATCATGCATAGATCATGAAATAAACTACAAAATGTAAATCTAGGCATGATTATGAGCAAAACCCAACAAATTTTTATCAAAAATGGTGAAGAAACAAGTTCAAAATCATCAAAAATAAGAACTTAAAGAATACGAACAGTTTATGTTCATCTATGGCTGATTTTGACAGAAATTAAGAGTTAGGGTTTAGAAGTTGTTACCATTTCCAGAATTGGTTTCTTTGCTCTAGCAGTGGTAGAGGCTCTCTGTCTTTTTGAAGTAGAGGCCATTGATTTACAGTATGAAAAAATGAAGCTTTTGTAAAGGTTTTAGAGAGAGAGAAAGTGAGTTGGTAGGAGTATGTGTGCAGAGAGTTGGCAGAAAAAGATAGAGTTTCACCAAACAAGGTATATATAGGGTGAAGGGGGGCAGGCAGTTGGTTCAGAAGGAATGATTGAAATTAAACCAACTGTTGCACCCTTTCACCTTCTGCACCTCTCTCTATGACGGCTGACATGAAGGCTTTAAATGCTCATGTCCCCTTAGCATTAAATGCTCTTATTTTTTGAAATAAACGAGGGAAAACATTTGCAAAAACACCCTTATAAAAAATTAGGACTAAAAAATAAATAAAGGAATTTGAACAGTTTTTTTTTTTTAAAATAAAGATAAGCAATAAAAATAGACAGAGTTTACTTCTTGTTGAAACGCGGTTTTGATCCAAGCGGTCAGACTGCATGAGCGGTTTGGAACTTGCGGTTTGCATGCAGGCGGTTGGATAATCTTGCGGTTTTGGCACAGGCGGTTCAACAGAAGCGGTTTGATTCCAAAAGGAACTTCAACCTAGACTCAACAAACAAGTTAGCAAATAAAAAGTTATTTAAGTTCAAGCATACCCATTTCTCCTCTGAGAAAAGAAAATCTCTTGGAGTCAAGAGCCTTTGTAAGGATATCAGCAATCTGGTTGTCTGTCCCCACGTACTCTAAATGGATATTCCTCTTCTCCACATGATCTTTGAGGAAATGATACTTGATATCTATGTGCTTGGTCTTGGAATGCATGACAGGGTTGTTGGAGACTGAAATTGTTGAAGTGTTGTCACACATGATGGGGCAATTCCCTTCATGGATTCCATAGTCTACCAACTGCTGCTTCATCCAAAGGATTTGACAAAGAACAACTACCAAGAAGAATATACTCAGCCTCTGTGGTTGACACTGAAACTGAAGCTTGCTTCTTACTGGCCCAAACAACTA